>CM077078.1:60477723-61077723 GCA_039513925.1 Platanthera zijinensis
ACCATTTGTACTTTCTTGCTGAGGTGTTCTGTCTTTGGAATGTCCTAGGTTAGAAGCAGTAGCAGTAAAGTAGCAGGAAAGCAAAGCTAGTTGTGTGGTTTTTGGGCGGCAATGTTGGCCGTGGTTTTACCTCGTCTCAACAAGATATACTGTTGTTTATTTAGTTACTGGTTCAGACTTACTTTACTGTTAGTGGGTTCGTGTCAGTTGTTGGCGCCCACAGTTTGTTATTTGTTTGATACTGGTAGCTGCCTTTTTCCCTCTATATGGATGTGGATTACTTTCTCTCTAGGAGGATTGATGCTAGGAATGCATGTTAGGTTTTTAAGAATTAAAAAATCTATTACTATTACTTCATGCACTGCATAATTTAAAAAAAAACTCTAACTTGTTATATTTAGCGGTCGTAAAGGCTAACTTACTACTATTATAAATTTAGAGTCTTGCATAGCATGAGTTATCCTTCGGGGACGTTTATACTCATGTAGGATGTTGGAGTCAACTTATATAAGTATTTTTCCGTAGTGTATAACTATAATTTGATTCGTGAACTAAATGAGCTTTAAGCCGAGGGATACGGCTAACTATTGCACTAAACTAATTTTTTTCCTTAAAATAACTTACATTTTTTCTTCATGATTAAGTAGGTGTCTTCCTGAGCGTCCGCAGTTATCCCCTGCTGACGTGGCATCATGACGCGCATTTTCCCTTACTCTGATATGATTTTATTGCGTGGTGAAAATGTGGGGGTGGTGATAGTTGGTATTAGAGGGAGGTTGCTTGACAATTGGTCGGGCAACCTTCCCTTGTTAGTGTTAGTTGTTTAGCGTCATATCATACACACACCGATGTGTCATCAGTATGTCTTGGCTTAGCTTGAACACTACACTCATAAGCATGATTAGAAGTATACGGGCATATTTATGTGTATGGGATGCATAATATGTGTTTGTATATGGATCCACCATAGGTGGCAACATGTGAGGGTTATGTAGTATGGGATGCATAACCTCACCAATGAATGCCCATTAGCACATTTTCCTTTTTTTCGTTGCATGTAATGTTATATAGTATGGGATGCATAACATTTCATGTATATGCCGCTCATAACATGCTTAAGGTCTTTTTAGGATGCATAACACTGCATATATAGCATAACATAACATAAACACAACATGCCAAGCTAAAGTTTACATGATGACATATGTACACACATGATTTTAAATAAGAGTAAAGAAGTCATGCATTCATATCATAGGCACATGTGTAATAGGATGATTGGATATCATCCTGGGTAGGACATATCATCATTATATAATCCCAGAGCAAGTGACAGCTTAAGCAAGTGTCTTTTAAGTATGGTCTGAACTAGTTTGTTTGCCCTAGTCGCCATATAGGATTTTGATGGGTTATTCGTTTGCCTTTTTAGAAATGTCGCCAAAGGTATTGCGACGAGGTCGACTCCCAATTCGGAGGGGAGGAGTCGTCAGGTGCGTAGAGTGATGCGTTGATTCGAGAGTTTGCGACAGAGCAATGAGGCTCTGTCAAGGCAAGTAGTTGCGATGCAATCGCAAATTCAGACCTTGTTGTCTGCGGGCTCCCATGCAAACAACCCTTAGTGCGAGATCCTGTCGTGGATCAAGCCATACCTGATGCCCCTGCTCCTTTCGTTCCCCCGGTGACTCTACCACCAGAGATGAATTTCATCTCACATTTCCAGCGATTGAGACCTCCTACTTATGACGGGAGTGCTGAATTAATGATTTTAGATGATTGGATCATCTCATTCGAAGAGATGTTTTCGTATTCCGGAATTCTAGAATACCAGAAGGTTATGATTGCAGCCTATATGTTAAAAGGCCTAGCAAATAGTTGGTGGATTCGTGAAAAGAAGAGTCTGAAGGAAGGCTGCTCCTGGGACTCTTTTAAGAAGATGCTGCTGAAAAAGTTTCTACCCTCGGTCGAGCAGGACCGTCTCATGAATAACTTCCTGCATCTGAATCAGAGACAGCTCACGGTGAGCGAGTACAAGATTGAGTTTAACAAATTGAGTAGGTTTGCTCCTGATTTGGTAGCTTCTGAGGAGGGCAGAGTGAAACGTTTCTTGGGAGGATTAAGAAGTGATGTCCAATAGTTGGCACGTGCTTACCGAGCTGAAAGTTATGCTGAAGCAGTGGAAGCCGCTTTGAAAGTGGAGGCGATCAAAAATGCTAAGAACCGTGGTGCTGCGGCAAGGAAAGAGAAAAGGAAAGGTGTTGAGGATGGTAGCTCTAGGGCGTCTGGCCCTTCTTCGAAAAAGAAAAGTAAGGAAGTGTGTAGCTTCTGTGTCGTCCTGGCCACCCTTACGAAAGGTGTTTCAAGAGGACTGCTACCCTGAAGCAGCAGCAGGTGCACGCCATTCAAGGTGTTACCAAGGGAGAGCTTGTGTGCTCGTTATGTACAAGGAAGGGCCATGATGTGATTCGTTACTGGATGAAAGAAAGACTTGCTTCCAGTGTGGGCAGAAGGGACACATGAAGTCGTCGTGCCCTCAGGCTCAGTCCACACTGCAGCCTACCCACTTCGAGCTCTATCGCCGCACAGCCCAAGACAAAGGAAAAGGAAAGCTGAATGTGATGACCAACGAGGAAGCTCAACCTCTACGCAAGTGATATCAGGTTAGCCCAAGTTTAAAATATCTTTATTATTTATCATTGTTGCCCTAGTTGTCGTTCGTTTAGTTATGTATGTTACGGGTTTTAGGAGAGTTTAAGGTGCGGAATAGGTGGGCGCGCATTCTTTTCGATTCGGTTGCCACCCATTCCTTTATGGCCCGAAGATTTGTTGATAAACATCGCCTGAATGTGGATCAATTGGGAGACTCCTTCAATGTCAAGCTTCCCTCCGGTGATTTGGTGATATCTAGCCAATGAGTTTTGAGATGCCCTATTTATCTTGGCAATTTTCTGGCCTTTGCTGACTTGATGATTTTAGATCTGGCTGAATTCGACGTGATTTTGGGCATGTACTGGCTGTCCAAGTATGATGCGGTCATCCAGTGCAAGGCTAAGCGACTGGATTTCAGGATGGACGACGACCAACCTATAAGCGTCTATGGATTTCAGGACAAAGTTTCCCCTGTCATATTTACGATACGTGCTTGTCGTACTATAGAGTCTGGTTGCGAGGTATTTTTAGTTTCTATTTCTGCTCTGGAAATATCTTTTGTTACACCACGTCTTGAGTATGTCCCGGTGGTGCGAGAGTTCCAAATGTCTTTCCTGATAGTCTTCCAGGACTTCCTCCTGAAAGAGAGGTGGAGTTTGTGATAGACCTAGAGCCAGGTACTCGTCCAATTGCTAAGGTACCTTACCGTATGGCGTCGCGTGAGTTAGAAGAATTGCGCACTCAGCTGGATGAGTTGCTACAGTGTGGTTTTATTAGGCCAAGTTCTTCTCCGTGGGATGCTCCTATTTTGTTTTTAAAGAAGAAAGATGGATCGATGAGGCTTTGCATCGATTATAGGGAATTGAACAAGGTAACCATTAAGAATAGATATCCTCTGCCTAGGATTGATGATCTGTTCGATCAGTTGCGTGGTAGCTCGGTATTTTCAAAGATAGATCTTTGCTCAGGCTACCACCAATTGAGGATTCGTGAGGCAGATATTCCTCGAACCACTTTCCGTTTGCGGCATGGACATTATGAGTTTTTGGTGATGTCCTTCAGTTTAGCCAATGCACCCTATGCTTCCATGGATTTGATGAATAGGGTGTTTAAGGATTTCTTGAACCGATTTGTTATTGTGTTCATAGATGATGTCCTGGTGTATTCCCGTAATATTGAGGAGCATACTCAGCACTTGCGTTTTGTTTTGTCGACCTTGAGAGAGCATAAGCTATATGCGAAGTTGGGCAAATGTGAGTTCTGGCTACCTCAGGTGTCCTTTCTGGGTCATGTGGTAAGCAAGGATGGTATTTCTGTAGACCCGACCAAGATTTCTGCTGTGATGGAATAGGAAAGACCTTCTACACCTAAGGAGATTAGGGGCTGGCTATTATAGAAGATTTGTGGAAGGATTTTTGGTGTTGTCTTCTCCTCTAACTAGACTTACTCAGAAGAACACTGCATTCATTTGGAGTGATAAATGTGAAGAGGCTTTCCAAGAGTTGAAGAAGAGACTGTGTACTGCCCCAATTTAAACCTTACCTACTGAAGGAGTTGAGTATGTTGTGTATGTCGATGCATCACACATCGGACTTGGTTGTGTTTTAATGCAAGATGGTAAGGTGATCGCGTATGGATCCAGGCAACTAAAGATTCACGAGAGAAATTATCCTACGCACGATTTGGTGTTTGCTGCCGTAATTTATGCGCTGAAGCTGTGGCGACACTTATTGTATGGCGCGCTGTGCAAGATCTATACAGACCATAAGAGTTTGAAGTACGTCTTCACTTAGAAGGAACTAAATCTGCGCCAGCGTCGGTGGTTAGAATATGTGGCGGATTATGAAGTGGAAATTCTTTATCATCCAGGAAAGGCTAATGTTGTAGCCGATGTTTTGAGTAGAAAGACCGCTAAAATTTTTAATCTATTGGTGCAGTCCTTGGTAGAAGAATTCTTGTTGATGGATATTGAGGTTGGGAGTCATTCTGTGCCTGCTAGTTTTGAAGAGGAAGAACCTTCTTGGATTTCCCTTACTCAAGCACACCAGATGGATGATCCTGATTTGTTGCACCTCTGGAAGAGAACTGAAAAAGGAGAGTTACCTGATTTCTCTTTGGACGAGTTAGGTACTCTGAAATATCAGAGTAGATTTTGTATTCCTGCTATTGGTGACATTCGGGCTAAGATTTGTAAAGAAGCTCATGGTTTCAGTGTTTCTTACAATCCTGGTTCCACCAAGATGTATAAAGATCTAAAACAAATTGTTTGGTGGTTAGGAATGAAGAATGACATAGCGAGGTTTGTGTCAGAGTGTTACACGTGTCAGCGTGTTAAAGCAGATCATAGAAGGCCTGGTGGTAAACTGACACCGCTTGGTATTCCAAGTTGGAAATGGGAGAGTATTTCAATGGATTTTATCACCGGTCTACCAAAATCTCTGCGTGGGCACGACTCTGTTTGGGTAATAGTCGACAGATTTACAAAATGTGCTCACTTTGTTCCGTTTAAGATTGGGTGTTCGATGAAGAAGATAGCTGAGCTATATCTTGAAGAGGTCATCAGGTTACATGGAGTGCCTGTTAGCATTGTATCAGATTGGGACTCCATATTTACGTCTCGCTTTTGGAAGAGCTTGCATGAGGGGTTGGGTACCGACTTGAGGTATTCCACCGCCTACCATCCGCAGACGAATGGGCAAACAGAAAGAGTAAATCAGATCGTGGAGTACATGATTAGATGTTACATTTTGGACCACGGTGGAGCGTGGGATGAGCGTTTGAGGCTAATAGAGTTTTCCTAAAATAATAGTTATCAAGAGAGTCTGCAGATGGCCCCGTTTGAGGCCTTGTATGGGAGGCGTTGTAGAACTCCGTTGTTTTGGGCATAAGTTGGTGAGAGACCGTTGCGGTCCGGAAGCCCTTGAGGAGATGAATTGTGATGTGAATCACGTTCGAGAGAAACTCTGTGTAGCACAAGAGCGTTATTAGAAATATGCTAATCGACGAAGGGTCGATCTGGAGTTTGCCGTTGGGGACTTAGTTTTTCTTAAAGTTTCTCCGATGTATGGCATTAAAAGTTTTGGAAGGAACCACAAGTTAGACCCCCAATATGTGGGACCTTTTCAGATTCTCGAACGCGTCGGAGTTTCAGCGTATAGGCTTGAGTTGCCTGCAACCTTCCCTGGTGTCCATGATGTGTTCCATGTGAGCCAGTTGCGGAAGTGTGTTCGTAATGATCGTCAAGTCCTCGACTCGATGCCCCAGATTTAGCCCAACCTTACATATGTAGAATAACCTGTTCGTATTCTATATTCTCAAGAGCGTGTTTTACGAAGAAAGACCATCCCAATGGTCAAGATTCTTTGGAGAAATCAAGACGTCGAGAGCGCAACGTGGGAATTAGAATCAGCAATGAGAGAATCTCATCCGCACCTCTTCTCTTAGTTCGGGTATGTCGTTATGTTTTCAGTTATGTTTGATCTTATCGTTTTGATTTGGTTTTGGAGTTGTGTTAAGTTTCGGGACGAAACTTCTTTTTAGGGGGAGTGACTGTAACGCCTCCGATTTTTCGGTGATTTTATTTAAATGGAAAACGTCATATTTACGGCGTCGTGGCGTTACTTTTAACGTCGAGTTGACGACGCAATACCGTTAAGGCATTTTCGTGATTGTGCGGTCGAGTCGGCTGAATTCTTTTTGTAATTGGGAAAATTTTTGCATTTTGAAATTTTGGACTTGCTTGTCAAGTTTCGTCGCAATCCGAGAATTTTTGGAGTCTCGCCACGTGATTTAATATCTCGAGAATGGTATGTCGGATTCTAAGGTTGTCTACGTTGCTAATTCGTAGAGTCAGCGATTCATTCCAAAATATTGGTCAAATCAGAACTTCTGCAATTTGTCCAGCTTGTACTCGAGATCCCCCTTTTCGTTCTCGAGAACTCCCTGTCGTTCTCGAGAAGTCTGACTTAATGTTTTCGAGAAGTCTGTCCTAGTTCTCGAGAAGTCTGTCCTAGTTCTCGAGAAGTCCTATGCAGTTCTCGAGAAGTCCTATGCCGTTCTCGAGAAGTCCTTTGCTATTCTCGAGAAGTCCTTTGTTGTTCTTGAGAGGTCCGTTTTGGCCTGTGTTCGAGCGCCATTTTGAGTGTCAAAATGACATCGTATCAAAAAATAGTAAACATTAAATTTGTTCGCCTCGAAGATATCTACAACTTTTATGTTGACCACTTTTTGATTTGAAGCCATCTTAATCTCATATTTTCGATTTTCCCAAAACTGCTAGTATATAAGCTGCACTATTGATTTCTACCTGAAAACCCTTGTTGTTCTCAAGAACTAATGTTTATTCTCGAGAAATATTATTCTCGAGAAATACATGTTTCTCTCGAGTTCTGATGTTTTGTTCTCGAGAACTTTGCTCTATTTCTCGAGAAGCCACCTTTTCTCTCGAGTAGTCCTGTATAGTCTGCGTTCGGACGCATTTTGGAGGGTCAAATCTGACTGTATGGAAAAATGATCAGCATGAAATTTGTTCTTTTCGACGAGATCTACAACTTTCATGTTAGACACTTTTTTATTTGGAGCCATTTTGGACCTTTATTTTTGATTCTCCTGAGACTGCTCTCAGGTAGTCTGTTTGATTGATTCTCTCAAGTCCTAAGCATTTGTTCTCGAGAACTAATGTGATTCTCGTGAGCCTTAGCCTCTCCATCTCGAGAAATGATGTCCCTCTCGAGAACTATGGCTTTTGTTCTCGAGAAGCAATGTATTTCTCGAGAGCCAACCTCTCTATCTCGAGAAGTCTATTTCCTCTCGAGTGGTTCTGTACAGTCTGTGTTAGAACAACGTTTAGAGGATCAAAACGGTATTGTACGAAAAAATGATCAACATTAAATTTGTTCGTCTCGACGAGATCTACAACTTTCATGTTGGGCACTTTTCGATTTGAAGTCATCTTAAATCTCTATTATCGGTTTTCACGTAGTCACTCATAAATTACACGTTTTCTTGTATTTAGACAAAAAAATTTATAAGTACTTTTACATTTTGTATATATATATATATATATTTATTTATTTATTTATTTGGACTTAGTTTTGATCAGAACTTCTTCTTCTCCGATATTAATTTTCGCCTGAACCAGAGGCGTGAGCGAGAGAGAAGTTTTATTTCGTGAATCTTCCGGTGGCCGCCGACGGAGCTCCGGAAGTTGTATGTTGTGTCATAGTAAACTTGCTTTTTTTGTCCGGATATATTTGATCATTCTTGAAGTGCCTTATTGATGGCTTTAAACGTCTTAGATTTCGTTATTGAACGGATTAGTGTTATTTAGGATTGTAAACCGTTCGTAAGGGTTGATCAATCATGTATTGAAACTAGAAGTGTCAAGTAGAATCCGACGAGCCAAATCTCGAGATATATATATGTATGTGTTGTGCCTTCTTTGGGTTTCTAAAATTGCGGGAGTTAGTGGATAAAAACCACCTCCGTGTTGTCTGACTCCTTTATTGTACCTAGTGAAAGTCTACCAGGTTTTTAGGCATCTGCGGTGTATGGTGGAGAGTATGAGACTCCCTCGCAGTTGAGCGGATAAAATATTCGTGAGGGGTGTGTCCAGTTGAGTGACCACCTCGCCCGTATTTTTGGGGTAGAGTCGACCACAGGTGCTTAGTAAAAGTAGTTAAATTTTCTTCCTTATGTTTTTACTTATTTTTGTTCCTTTTTTTTGCCTTGGGAAATCTTATGTATTTGTTGGAGTACATCACGATTTACGTAGTATTTCTCTCTTTTCCCATTCGATGCTTTATTTCAGTATTGTTGGTCTTGGGTTGGTACCCCTTGATCTTTGTTTATTTTGGCTTATTTATTCTCTGCCACCATTTGTAATTTCTTGCTAAGGTGTTCTGTTTTTGGAATGCCCCAGGTTCAGAGCAGTAGCAGGTAGCAGAGCTTGTTTTGGTGTTTCTGGGCGGCAGTGTTGGCCGTGGTTTTTACCTCGTCTCAACGAGGTAGACTGTTGTTTATTTAGTTACTGGTTCAGACTTACTTTACTTTTAGTGGGTTCGTGTCAGTTGTTGGAGCCCACAGTTTTGTTATTTGTTTGATACTTGCTAGCTGCCTTTTTCCCTCTATGTGGATGTGGATTACTTACTCTCTGGGAGAATTTATGCTAGGAATGCATGTTAGGTATTTTAAGAATAAAATCTATTACTATTACTTCATGCACTGTATAATTTAAAAAAACTCTAACTTGTTATATTTAGCGACCGTAAAGGCTATCATTACTACTATTATAAATTTAGAGTCTTGCATAGCATGAGTTGTCCTTTGGGGACGTTTATACTCATGTAGGATGTTGGAGTCAACCTATATAAGTATTTTTCCGCAGCGTATATAACTATATTTTGATTAGTGGAAAAAATGAGCCTTTAAGCCGAGGGATACGGCTAACTATTGCACTTACCTAATTTTTTCCTTAAAATAACTTAAACAATTTTTCTTCATGATTAAGTAGGTGTCTGCCTGAGCGTCCGCAGTTATCCCCTGCTGACGTGACATCATGACGCGCATTTTCCCTTACTCTGATATGATTTTATATGCGGTGAAAATGCGGGTTGTGACAATGTCATCAAAGAAATAGTATCTGATCCAACAATGGAAAAATTGATGAAAGAACAGTGGAGCATGCTGTAGTTGAAATGGAACCCGTCGAGGAGGAAGTTTGTGTCCCAAAGGTTGCTACAATTGAGGGGGAGGCACCACCAATGCTCTAAGTTTCAAAGATTGATGATGCAGTGAGGGAGAGCAGTTGTAGACAGCTGATTGTGTTCAAATATCAACAAGTAGTCGAATGACAAAGTGTTGACCAAGGTGTTGAGAACCAGATCGGAGAGCGAATAGGTAAGATCAAAGGTTCAAGCTCAGCCCGGTTGAACCGGCCGGATTAGGGTTAAACCGTGATGTTAGATAATATAATAAATATTAAAATTGTCGATTATAATTTAACTTCATCTATAATTTTAAAAAAAAAATGATACGAATACACAGTCAAAATTATATAAAATATTTTCATAAATAGTAATATATTTTGCTATCATCTAAAATCTCAATATTAGTATTTTATCACATATATAATAAGCTTTTAAATCTTTTATGAAAATTAAATTTTAAACTTTTAATTAAATAGATGCACACATCTGGAGTATATAAAAACAACTTTAACTAAATACGATATATGTTAATTAAAAATAAATTTTATATATAGTAATTATAAATAATTTCCGTATATCCCTTATATATAAGTTAGTCTAAATTGAATATATTAATAAATATAAATAATAATAATGTTTTAAGTTAATGAAGCTGAATGTTATTTGTATATATATAATATAATTCATTACAAAGCATTCGAATACGTTGGTGGATTGTATAGGTGTTTGTATTTTGTTGGAGGTCATCATGAAATCCGAGCATTGATATTTTTTATAAATCTAATCCTTATTTAGGGTCTGTTTGGCAGAGCTTTTTAGCTCCTTTTCGTTTTCTGGAAAACGCTACCACACTTAAGAGACCGTTTGGATTGTCTATTGGTGGGAAAAGCTACCGCGAAAAACTCCATTATCTCATCTTTTGGAAAAGTCACTTGTCACCTACTTTTCAACATTTTCGAAAAGCACTTTCTCATCCAAAAACACTTATCTCTTAAAAAAATCTAAAACTTGATTTTTTTTTATCTTGACGCGATTTTTTTCTCGGGCGTATTTTTTTTGCCCGAAAGTGTTTTTTTTTGCCCGACGCAAATTTTTCGCCCGGGCTGACATTTTTCGCACGGTTGCGGGGTTTTTTGCCCGGGTGAGTTTTTTTTCGCCGAATGCGGTTTTTTTGCCCGTGCATGATTTTTTTTCGCCCGAGCGTGTTTTTTTTCGCCCGGGACGATTTTTCGTACAGACGTGATTTTTTTCGCCCGGGTGCGTTTTTTTCATCCATGTGCGATTTTTTTGCTGGTGCATGATTTTTTTTCGCCCGAGCCAATTTTTTTGCCTGGGTAAGATTTTTTCGCCCGAGCACGTTTTTTTTTTGCCCGGACGCGATTTTTTGGCACCGACACGATTTTTTCGCCCGGGCGCGATTTTTTTTGCGGTCGCGATTTTTTCGACCACGGGCGATTTTTGCCCCCGCGCGCATTTTTCGCCCGGGGGCGATTTTGTCGCCCGGGCGCGATTTTTTCGCCCGGTCGCGATTTTTTCGCCCGGTCGCGATTTTTTCGCCCGGGCGCGTTTTTTTCGCCCGGGCGCGATTTTTTCGCCCGGGCGCGATTTTTTCGCCCGGGCGCGATTTTTTCGCCCGGGCTCGATTTTTTCGCCCGGGCGCGTTTTTTCTCCCTGGCGCGATTTTTTCGCCCGGCATCGATTTTTTTGCCCGGGCGCATTTTTTTCGCCCGACCGCGATTTTTTCGCCCGGGCGCGATTTTTTCGCCCGGGCGCGATTTTTTTGCCCGGGCGCGATTTTTTCGCCCGGGCGCGATTTTTTCGCCCGGACGCGATTTTTTCGCCCTGGAGCGGTTTTTCGCTCGGGCGCGATTTTTTCGCCCGAGTGTGAATTTTGTCATCAGAGCTTGTTTTTTTCGTCGGAGAGCGGTTTTTCTCCCGGGCGCAACTTTTTCGACTAAGAGCGATTTTTTCGCGGGAAGCGAATTTTTGGCCAGGGCCGTGTTTTTTCTCCCGGTTGGAAATTTTTCGATCTGGCGCGATTTTTTTGCACGTTAACGATATTTTTTTGCCTTGCCATGTTTTTTTAGCCCGACGCGATTTTGTCGCCTGAGTGCGCACATGAGAGTGCGCACATGAGAGAATTTTTCGCTCGAATGTAATTTTTTTCACTTTCGAGCGAAAATATCGCGTCCGTGCGAAAAATTCTCGTCCGTGCAAAAAATTTGCGTCCGGGCGAAATTTTTCCGCCCAGTCAAAAAATTCGCGCCCGAGCGAAATTTTCCCGCCCAGTCAAAAAATTCGTGTCCGTCCGAAAAATTTGCGGTGGTCCGAAAAATTTGTGCATGTTCGAAAAATTCGCGTCCGTTCGAAAAATTCGCCCCCGTCCTAAAAATTTGCACCCGGACGAAAGATTGGGGGTCGGGCGAAAATATATCGCCCGACAAAAAAATTGGCGCCCAGGCAAAAATATCGCGTTCAGGCGAAAAATTCGCGCCCGGGCGAAAAATTTGCGCCCGGCAAAAAATTCGCGCGAATAATTCGCGCCCGGACGAAAAATTCGCGCGCGGGCAAAAAAACCGCGCACTGGCGAAAAAATTGCTACCGGACAAAAAAACCGCGTCCCGACGAAAAATTCGCTCCCGGGCGAAAAAAAACCTTCCCCGGCGAAATAATTGCGCATTTTCCCCATGACGCGCATTTTTACTAAAAAAAATTACCGCTATGGAGATTTGTCAAACGGTTAATAAAGTGTTTCTCCTTTTTTAAAAGCTCTGCAAAAGAAGTTCACCCAAACAGTTCTCCTTTTCTAATAGACATTTTCCAAAAGTTCCTTTTTCTACCATTTTTGTCACCACCCTTCTCCTTTCTAAAAAGCCTTCCCAAACAGGCCCTTAGTCTCACATTACAGGATTGAAAGTAGGCAACCTCCACATTCCTATATAAGAACGAGTTGTTGCACATTGCAATTAAAAAAAACTCAATTAATTTTAGAGTTTAAAAGTAAAAAAAAATTATCTTAATCCCCCCAAGGCCCCTCTGGTTGATTGAAACCCGTTTCGGTTCACGATTTTATGGGTTGACCGTCTTGTTCTTGACCGGTTTTGTAGGGGAGCGGTTTCAGACTTTTGACCAAACCGCATAGTATACCAATTGGCGGTCCGATCGGTTGAACCGACCGACTTGATCCGGTTTCAAAACATTGGTGTTGACAAACCAATTTTTCTTCTGGATTCACCAAACAGCCTAACTGATGAAAATGAACTCTACGATAAGGGAGACAGATATAGGGCTGATATCGAGTCGAGTTCGAGCGATTTTGGCTCGGCTCGAAATCGAAATTTTCGACTCGAACTCGGCTCGAAATCGACTCGAAATCGAAATTGAATTCGAGTCGAGACGGCTCGACTCGAAATGGCTCGATTCCGAGTCGGCTCGAAATCGAATCGAGTCGGCTCGAAATCGAATCGAGTCGGCTCAAAATCAAATTGAGTCGGCTCGAAATCGAATCAAGTCGGCTCGAAATTTAACAATTTTTCGCTTTATTCCTACTTTGCTCAAAATAAAATTGGGCAACCTATAAATTTAGGAAATGAAACACTTAAAGCCTTCATTCTTTTTATTTATGTTTAAATTTTGTTATTTTTAATTTTAAAATAAGAATATATTAATAAATACATAATTTTTTTAATTAATTCGAGTTGATTCGAATCATATTTCGAGCGATTCAAGGCTGGCTCGAAATCGACTCGAAATCAGATTCGAGTCAAATTGAATTACTCAAATTGAGTCGAATCAATTTTAACCGATTCCGATTCGACTCAATTTTCGAACGATTTTCGAGCGATTTTCGAGTTTCGAATAATATGCTCAGCCCTAGACAGATATGGCTGACATCTCTTGTCAAGTTGATCATGGAGACTCTGCTGGTCCCTCCTTGATCAGAGGAGAATTTTGTTAAATGAACAAAGTCTTTTGAGCTCTATTTAAGCGATACAATCTATAAAGGGAAGGATTTCAGCTCTATTTAAGGAGGTGTAGAAGGATATTGTTGGGTTCGGATTTCCTTTTAGGTGAATAAAATCCGCGGCAACGGACGTCGAGAGGTCCGCAATGAGATGAATCGAGTCGTGAAGGAATATTGGTGCGATCATGTGTAAGATCGATGAGATCGAATGTTTTCATCGATGAACGGCTATCCAAGTTATTATATACTGTTTTTATTTCCTATATAATAATAATAATATGATATATAAATAAAAGGAGATGACAATTCCTAAATCAAATCCGTTCTCAAAGTTGCAGCCCACCAACGCAAATGAATATATAAAGAAAAAAACCTAAAGGTGAGACCTTACCTGTTGTTCACCGTGAAGCGCCGGGCGCCTGCAACTTTGGAAGCACCCGCCATCGTTTCCGGCTTGCCTCTCTTCACTCTTGTCAAGGCCGATTTCCTCCGATACGTGGTTGGAGGCGTGCCGGATACGTGCGAGCAAGCAGAGTTGGAGAGGTGGTCGGGGCCGCACGGAGTCATGTTTCACAGCGGCGTTTGTCGCGAGGGAGGAGACGCCGACGACTCCTTTTGCGGGGGCTGAATCGGGAGGCGTTGTGAACGTGTGTGGGGAGCGGCGTTGGCGGAGGCCGATTCGGGCCGAGCCAGAGCGGCATAGGCGGAGGCCAATTTGGGCAGAGTCGGAGCGGCGTTGGCGGAGGCCAATTTCTGAGTGCGCATCTTGGTGCATAGGGTGGCGGTGTGCAACCGCCGTATTTACTCATACGATATTGGGTCGCATCTGCGGCTAGCGGCGGTCAGCGCGAGGACACATCTTAGCCTCAAGTGGACTTTGGCGGCGAGGAATCTGAGCCTCGAGCGGGGAAACCTACTGACGGGTTGTGAACTGATCGGAGTGCGTCAGTGACGTCGTGTGTCGACGTAGGCGAACAAGTAGACACAATATTGGAAGATCTTCAAAGATTGCAGGTGATTCAGAGAACCAGTTTGGAGCGAGTCTCTCTGACTCGGACTTGGTCGTCTTTGTCGGTATGCCTGTATCTTTATCCTGTCTTTATATTTGTGCTAGCTGTATGATCCATCTGGGAATTGCGGAAGGAAAGTCATTGTATTATTTAACATTATTTAGTGGAGGTTTTCCGAGTTGTACTCCGATCATCTCGTTGTTTTTACCCTGATTTTGGGGTTTTTCACGTATACACCTGTGTGGTTGGTTGATTGTATTTGCTATTGCATATTTTGCTGACGGTTTTGCAGGTAACTCAGCTCGCATATTCGCGTGCACTTATGTCCGTGAAAACGTGTTTCTCACAACAAATGGTATCAGAGGGAGGTTCAATCGAGTCGATTGGATAATTCAGGTTTGTGAATAGGTGCGGTAGGTGACGATCATTGGTCCGCTCTCTATTCTCTCTAGTCATATTCTTTGAAATAATCGGCTCCAAGATCAGTGGTCAGAGTTGACAGTGAACTGAGTGCAGATGGATTCGAATCTGAGATGAGTATGATGTTGAATGGGGCCAACTATCATGAGTGGCACATGATGATGGACTTGATCCATGTCAAGGGTTGACACTTGCCTATCTTTGAAGAGATGCCCAAAGATATGGAACCTGCAAAATGGGCGATTGAACACCGCAAGGTGTGTGGATTTATCAGGCGATTCATGGAGCGCAATGTTTACAATCATGTGACGAGTATTGTTGATGCCAATGAGCTATGAAAGACATTGGAGTCTCTATATGCGAAGAGCACAAGTTTGAATAAACTTCCGTTTCTGATGAAGATTAGTGAGTTCAAGTATCAAAAGGGCACACCTATACTTGATCATGTGAATGAGTTTAAAGGAGAGTTGGATCAGTTATCTGCTATGAAGGTGACCTTTGATGATGAGGTCAATGCTCTGTGGTTACTGAAGTCTCTCTCTGCCTCTTGAGAGATGGTTTGAGTTTCACTGATTAACTCGTCTCTAGGAGGTGTTCTGACTATGGAGGTTACAAAGAGTGGGATTCTGAATGAGGAGGTGAGGAGGAAATCTCAGAGTGATTCATATGACATTATCCCCTCTAACCATTCAGGTGTTTTGTACACTGAGTCTAGGGGAGAGATAAGTGCAGAGATGGCAGAGGGTCTAACAAGAGCATGTCCAGGCCATGGAAAGATTTTGAGTGCTTTTATTGTAGCAAGAAGGGACACATCAAGAGGAAGTGCAGTCCCTGGAAGAAATTGTAGATGAAGGAATCAGAGAAGAAGGATGAGGCCACAACATCAGTAGTGATAGCCTATGATGATGATGATGATATATCAGTCTTTGCGAGTGATGAGGTGGCGGCTAACCTCGCTCGTAGAGATGGTTTATGGTTGGTGGACTCAAGGGCTTCAGCACATGTTTCGAGCGATGGAGCAAAGTTTGTTATCTATACCTCACATGATTATAGGGTATTGAGGATGGGAAATAAGACAGTTTGCAAAGCTATCAGCATCGGTGATGTGCACCTGAAGACGACCACAGGTTTCTGTTTTAGTGCTCAAAGACATTCGTCATGTACCTAACATTTGATTAAGTTTATTGTCTGTTGTTCGATTGGATGCAAATTGTGATGACCCAGGCCCGGCTCCACTCGGGAGCACGTCCACCGAGAGAGACCCAGCTGGCATCGTCCGGGCTGCAGCCCAAGCACGTCAACCCCTCTCCAGCCCACTGGAGGGTTGTTGGTGGCCGCAGCCTACCTTTGATAAGTCAAACACGATAGCCAAGCGCGCACCACAGGGACTTCCCAGGAGGTCACCCATCCCAATACTACTCTAGCCCTAGCACGCTTAACTATGGATTTTTTCAACTCCTCATCACCAATTGAGCTGAGTTGTAACACCCTAGTTTTTCTAGATCTTGAGCCTTTGGAAGCTATCTCATGACAATAGGTAGTTATAGCCCGACAATAGCTAAGCGTTGAGTAGGAAGGCATTGAGAGCATCGAGTGGTACCGTATGGCGGTAGGATGCTATTGCATGATGGTTGCTCCTGAAGCATTGAGAGCGTTGAGTGGGAAGCGTTGAGTGGCTATCGCGCGACGGTATTGTTAACGCTGGCGATAACAATTTTCATTCCGAAAGGACCGATGGCTCGGGAAGTTATCACAGCACGGTAGGTAGTTACCGCCCGGCGCTAACGCACGGGAGCAGTTCCATCATTTGGCTTTTTAGCCGTCTGATTTCTCTTTGGATTTGATCCCATGGCCCAGGACCCTCCGTCCAAAAGGCATAAATAGGGCTGAAATGTTCTAAACCCTCATTTCATCTCTTTTTGAGAAAGAGTTAGGGTTTTGGGGAGAGAGAGTTTGCAGGAGGAAGAATGACTTTCTCCGCCATTAACGAAGCTTTGGGGCTCCGATCATCGATCCGAGGGTAGATTCGTGGAGAGGACTTGAAGGCGCACACTTTTATCCGTGCAAATCGAGTTTTCCATAGCTAGGAAGAGGAGTTTTAAGATAACGGCACTTCTCCTCTCGGTCTTTAGGATGCGTGCATGGCATCCATATTGTTCTAGCTTTCTTTCAAGCATTTAGGCACTGGGTCTCTCAAATGAGAGGGGTACGAGTCGCCATGATTCAAGAGGAGCCACCGGGTCGATTGTGTCTGTCCACGGTATGATGTTGCACTAAAAATCCGCTCCGCTAGTAGATTAAGCATTGTGGGTGAAGCCGTAGTCGTGACCATTAGTCCGACTCGGTGATGTTGCATAATGAGCCTTATGGATTTTGCAAGAAATCCGTTTGCGGCAAGATGCCGTTTGTGATGTTTGTTCTCCCCTTATTTTCGTGTGAGTACGAATGGTGGATTAGGGCGGGAATGGCTTTTGATTGTTATGTGCTAAGGCACGGATTTGTCTCTGTGGTCAGCTGGCTATCCCGTGACGTTGCAAAGTCATGTGTGGAGAGTGTCCTAGTGAGACAAGTCCCCTTCTGTGAAACTGATGAGAATGTTGGAACACCCTATTACTAATTTGGGTCAGGATCACTATGTCAATAGGATTGCTGCTTTGACCTTATTGTATAGAGAAAAGGTCAACTAGTTTGGTCTAAGGCTTAGGACTTAGGATTGGAGATTTCCCCAAGACCTCCTTGTTCAGAAGCAGAAGCTAAGAAGAAGAATTGAAGTTGTCGTCGAGCTCAGATCGACGAAGCGTCAAACTTAGTTCAACTATCTGTGAGTTCAGGCTGACGAAGCGTCGACCTCAGTTCGACGATCTCTGAGCTCAAGTTGACGAGGCGTCGAACCCTATTCGACGATCACTGAACTCAAATCGACGATTTCTGTCCAAGTCAAATCCAAATTTCTCTGAGCTCAGTTCGACGATAGTTGAGCTCAGATCGACGATTTCATTTTGAGATTGACGATTTCTGGGATTTTGTCAGCTTGTTAAGGATTTCAAATCAGAGCACTTATTGCATAAGATTTCTAGCCGTTATAATAAATCTGGAGCAAGTTTCAAGAAAACAAAGAAGGAATGTACTTAGGTTATTTCCTCCAGAGACAGTTGACAATTAAAGAAAGCATTTATGACTTTGCTAATGGCTATTTTCAAGATTTGTCGACTGGAGTTCTTATTATCATCATTCAGAGAGAAAAAAAATATACAGCAGCATACACAGAGAGATACACGGAAAAGAAAAAGAAGATCAATAACTCAAAAAACTCAACAAGTTTTCTTTCTGATTCCTGCTGATCAAAAGCTTTCTCAAGTCTTCATCTCCTTGGCCACTAACTCTTTTTCTTTCTGAAGTCTTGCCTCTAGATTCTTGATATGATTTTCCTTGAAAGAGATTGTGCCCATCTGAGTGACAGTTATGTTCTTCAATTTGGCAACCTCATTCAGTTTCAAATCAATCAGCTTGGCTGATTCTGATGTTGTCTGCTTAAGATATTCAATCTCCTTGGCCTGCTCCTTGACAAGAAGCTTGCTTCTCTTTAGAGCTTGCAGCAACCCACCATACTCATCAATGAGTTGGTGTACATCCCCTTCAGACTCAGAACCATCCACATCTCTTGATGCAGATGCTTCTTATTCTGATCCAGTAAAGTAATCAGACTTTAAGGGAGAATTTTATACCTTGCTTGGATCAGGCAGATCCTGGCACTGATCATTTTCTGACAGAGTCATCAGCCCTTTACAGCAATGGTCTTCCACTCCATTTATAGAGTCCAGTATTTGTAGGAATTCTAGTTCCCTAGAATCCTCTTCTTTTGAGAACAGCCCAACATATGCTTCTGCATCTTCTTCTTCTCCTGAAGATGAAGAGTCTGTCCAACTCTTCTGTTTCTGAGCAACAAGGGATTTCTCCTTCTTGCCCTTCAGTTGATGCTTCTTCTTGTTCTTATATTCAGACCTCTTGTCTGGACAGGCAGCTATGACATGTCCTGGCCTGTTGCAGTAATAGCAAACAATCTTATAGGTAGTTTGTTTACTAGGTTTTGAGGTATACCTGTCCTCCTTGGGATTCTTCTTTTTCTTATAGTACTCATCCTTGGAAAAGGATGATGATGGTCTGGATCGCCACTTCTTATTTTTCATGAACCTTTGGAACTGCCTTGTAAAAGCAGCAAAGTCCTAATCAGAGGTTTGGCTGTCTGATGAGATTGTATCAGGAATTCCTTCTTCTGCCTCAGCACTCCTTCTGGGTGGAGAAGGAGATTTTCTCCTGCCCTTTCTTGTGCCTTCAGCCTTGAAGGCTACTGATTTGTCCTTGTACTCAGACCTGCTGCTCTTCTCTTCCTCCTTCCTGGCAGTAAGCTGCATTTCATATGATAGAAGCTTTCCAAATAATATGGGAGGAGGTGTATCAGCAAGCTTGGCCACCTCTCTGATGGCACAAATCTTTGTGTCCCAGTCCTTTGTTAGAGACCTGAGAAACTTGTCATTCAGTTCATAAGTGTTAAAGACTCTTCCATAGGTCATCAGTTCATTAACTATCCTGAAGAACTTTTTGTAGCATTCAGCTATGCTGTCAGTCTTGGCTTGTATAAAGCTCTCATATTTTTGGTTCAGCATAGATTTTTTGTCCTCTCTGACTTCTTCTGTTCCCTCTATATAGACAATCAGGGTGTCCTACATTTCCTTAGAGGTTTTAAAATGCACCATATTCTGAAATGTGGCATCATCTATAACACTTACAATAATGTTCTGTGCTCTTTTGTCTAGTGTTGTCAGGATGATCTCATCCTTTGTCATTTCAGAATAGTTCTTAGGAGTTCTTACATTTGCATCCAGAGCTGATACCTTCATTGGAATGAAGGGTCCTTCTTGGACAATAATGTAGATTCTTGGATTAGAAGCTTCCATAAACAATCTGACATTTTCCTTCCATATGCCAAAACATTCTTTCCAGCAGATAGGTAGTTTCATAGATCCAAACTCCTTTTGATTCTCATTTGAACCCATTCTTGAAAACTGTTAAATGTCTTAGAGATATAATCAGACTGTTAGGTCTATCTTTGAGTAACCTCCCTCTGATAGCACTTTAAAGACTTATTTCAAGATCCTAAACACCTAGAGGGGGGTGAATAGGTTCTTATTATCTTTAAGAATTTAAGCAATATAACTAGTTCTTATTTAATACAGAAATTGCAAATCATAGCACAGAAAACACAGCACAGCATACACAAGATTTATAGTGGTTCCCCAAGGTATGGTTACATCCACTTTCCCCCCTTCGCCTATCCAGTAGAGAACTAGATTAAGCCCAACTTCCTTTCTCTTTCTCAGAACCAAAGATCTTACAGCTCAGAACCAGAATGGTTCTTACACCTCAGACTTACACAAGTCCTACCTCAGATCCTTCCCCAAGAATCCTACCTTAGGACACAGCCCTACCTCAGCCTTTATAATTAGGCTTACAACTCAGACTATCAATAGTCCTATACCTCAGGCACTCAGCCCTACCTCAGCCTTTATAATTATAGGCTTACAACTCAGATCTAACAATAGATCCTACAAGAATTTGAGTATTTTAGAAATACAGAAATATCACCAGATAGATCACTCTATAGGTGAGAGCTTTTTGATCAGTTCTTGATTGAACTGAATCCCCAGATCCAACCTGACACTATCTTTTGTTTTTCGTCGAACGGAGATCGACGATGTTAGGAATCGTCGAACGAAGCTCGACGTTTTCCAGAGAGTGCTGGACTATACTTTTCGGTCAGCGATCTCGATTATCATCGAACAAAGGTCGACGATGTTAAATATCGTCGAACAAAGATCGACGATGTTGAGACCCTTCAGTTTCCCCTAGAACTGTCGATCGTCGACCTGAGTTCAACGATCTTTCCTTTTCAGCGTCGAACCCTAATATAAAATCATTTTTCAGGCGTCATTCTCCTTTGCGCTTTCATACTTTTTGCAAGAACTCTCTTTCCCTCGAAACTCCTCTACACTTGATCGTGTTTGTTTTTGCAGGAAACATGTCAGTTTCAGTCGCTGTTTTAGCAGCAATGAAGTTCGATACTGGGTTTGACATTGATATGGATTCGTTTGAAGGAACTGATCAAATATTCAAGGATATTCTGGAACTGCTTAAGGAGCAACAACTTGTGAACATAATGTCAACCATAATCAAACTAGCAGCAGATGAAATTAAAGAGTGGGTCTATACTATCCACAATCTGAATCAACATACAGTCATTGACACCATCTCAGGAACTCAGGTATCCCTAACCCCGACCATTCTTACATAAATTTTTGGGTTAAGTACTGGACATGATAGCATAGACCTATCAGGGGTAGAATTTACTGAGATGTTAGACAGAATAGGTCACAATTCTGAAAACCCTAATAAGTTATTGAAGAAAAATTTATCTATGGAGTATAGATTTTTAGCAGATATTGTAGACAAAATAATTTTAGCCAAACACTCAGCTCATGAAACAATATCAAGACATCAGTTCTGCTTAATGGCTGCCTTAGTAAATAAGAAGCATTTGGATTGGGGAGCTATCTTCTTTGATTTGATCAAGAAGAAAATCAATAAGAATTTTGTGAATTTTTGGAAAATTCTAGGCCTATTTCTGTAGAATAGGTGCCCTAAGCTGTTAGTGTCAAATGGAATGCATATCAATGCTTCCAAGAGACGTTCCTCTGCTCTTTTTGGCAAATGGGAGAGGCAGATTGTCAAACCAAGCGGGGTCCTGCAGCACAAACTTCTTCAGGCACAAGGACTGTTTCAGTCACTCCTCCTCAAACCACTGCCCTAGCAGAAGTGTTGGCATCCACCTCAATTTCCTCTCCTCTATCTTCCCATCCAGCTACATCTTCTACATACTCTCCTCCCTCTCACCTCCAGTTACTTCATCCATTTTCCCATCTCATATAGCTTCTTCACCTCCTCCAGCCACTTTCCAAGAAGATTTCCAATCTCTACCCTTCTTCTCCTCCATTGACTTAGAATCATCCTCCCATCTTTCATCCTTCAATCTCCTAGATGATTCATTCATGGATGATTCCCCCTCTTCACCTCCAGACATCCCATCCACCTCAACATCATTCCACAAATGCTTCATGACATCATCTCTCAACCATCTTTTTCACCTATCATCTCCTCATCTCTACCTCCAGTCATCATCCCAGCTCCATCTATTACATCCATCCCCATCTCTCAACCATCCATACCACTTTACCCAGCACTCATTCCATCCATCTCTGCAGCACACCCCTCTACCTCTACTCAAGTCAACCTTGAGCAAGTAGATCTTCTTCCTCTGGCAGATAGACTGTATGAGTTATTGGCCCCCAAGCTAACACTCTTACTGAATTCAACCTTGGATCCCTTAGTCAAGAATCTGACTGATCTATCTGTTAGACTATCTTCCTCCTTCTCCTTTCAGGCCACCCCTTCTTCTAGGGGCCTAGATTCAGTTCTCACTGAAACTAGGCAGGGGAGATGCATTGTGAAGAAGTGCTACCTTCAGAGAATTTTGCTTTAGAAATGCAGATTTCAGAGAGTCCAGCTTCAAAACAAGTTTTAGTTCCAGCTTCAGCTTCAGCTCCAACCATCAGTCCCACAGTAGATATACATTCCTTCTTATCTTTATTTGATTCAATTTATAGCTGTTGTCCTTCATCACCTCTCCCTGCTGAAGATTTAACCAGGCCTATTATTCCCCTCTCCTGCTATGATCCAACCCTGATAGAGCTGTATATAAATTCTGTTAAAACTGTGGAGAGTGATTCTGTGGTTCTTGAGTCTACAGCTGCTATTGATTCTTCAGAGGCTGTTGAAGAGCCAGTTTGTTCAGTTACTGAGACTACTGCTTCAGTTGTTGTTCCTATTTTTACTGCTGCTCCTGTTGTTTCAACTGCTATTTCAAGTACTGATGTTGTTATTTCTTCTACTGCTCCTTCTGCTTCTGCTCCTGTTTCCACCTCCAAAGCAGCTTTCAAGGAAATAGATGTCTTATATGATGAGCCTCAAAGTTCTGATGAGGATGATGAATTCAGAACTGACTCAGATGATTTCTCTACAACTATTGCAAAGAAGAGGAAAGCCAGAAGCAAGGCTATGAAAAAGGTTCAATTGACCAAAGCTACAACTGATCATGACATACCATGTTACATTCTGCACAGTTGCCCTATTACTGAGCATTGGATGCAATATTCTAAGAACCAGTTGAAAGCAATGAAGAAGAGAAGAAAGTATGAAAAAGGAACTTCTCATCCTCCTCCTCCTCCTTCTCCAAGCACAGTATCTGGTGGAGTCTCAGCTCCTCAAGCTTCCAACATTTCTCAACCCCAACAAACCTATCAAGGAAGATCTCAATCCAGAGGTTATCAGCAAAGAGGAAATCAGCCTAGAGGAAGACAGTTTAGAGGAAATCAAACAGACTATCAAGTTTATTCTAGAGGATAGCCCAGACAGCAATCTTATCAAAGGAAAGGACAAGGCCAAATTGACTCAACTACTGGTCCCTTTCCTTACAAAATCAAAGAAATTTTTCATTCAAAAGCTCCTCTTACTGACACCATGAGCAGGTATGAGCCACCAGTACCTTTTGAAGATCCAGAGAACAATCCAGCTTCCTGGACAGCCAGACTTAAAGAAATGGCTGCTCTAGATCAGATTAAGAAAGCAAGAGAGAAGTGCCAAGACACATCCAATATATCTACTCTATCAGAACAAAGAAGACAGGAACTTGAAAGATACAGCTCCAAGAGATTCTTCAATACTGAGGAATACATGCAGCTACATCCAGAAGCTGTAGTTCTTAGTAGAAAAAGCCAAAGGACTCTTGGTGCTGCTGATGATTTCATATCAAAGAAAGACTCAGAAAATCCAAATAGAGAAATCATTTTCAGGAAAAGAACTGATGACAAGCATTAATCTGGATGTAAGCTGAAAACTATATTATATCTCTGCTGAACTACTTTTGTGCTGTGATATAATCATATCTGTGGTTCTGCATTGTTGTTTCTGTATTTCTGTTAGTAATTGTTTTCTATAACTCATGTAAATAGTAATCCTAACCCAAATAGGGGGATATTGTTGGAACACCCTATTACTAATTTGGGTCAGGATCACTATGTCAATAGGATTGCTGCTTTGACCTTATTATATAGAGAAAAGGTCAACTAGTTAAGTCTAAGGCTTAGGACTTAGAATTGGAGATTTCCCCAAGACCTCCTAGTTTAGAAGCAGAAGCCAAGAAGAAGAATTGAAGTTATCGTCACGCTCAGATCGACGAAGCGTCGAACTCAGTTCAACTATCTGTGAGTTGAGGATGATGAAGCGCCGACCTCAATTCGACGATCTCTGAGCTCAAGTTGACGAGGCGTCGAACCCTGTTCGACAATCTATGAGCTCAGATCGACGATTTCTATCCAAGTCAAATCCCAATTTCTCTGAGCTCAGTTCGACGATAGTTGAGCTCAGATGGACGATTTCATTTTGAGATCGACGATTTCTGGGATTTTGTCAGCTTGTTAAGGATTTCAAATCAGAGAACTTATTGCAGAAGATTTCTAGCCATTATAATAAATCTGGAGCAAGTTTCAAGGAAACAAAGAAGGAATGTACTTAGGTTATTTCCTCCAGAGACAGTTGACCATTAAGGAAAGCATTTATGACTTTGCTAACGACTATTTTCAAGATTTGTCGACTGGAGTTCTTATTATCATCATTCAGAGAGAACAAAAATATACAGCAGCATACACAGAGAGATACACAGAAAAGAAAAAGAAGATCAATAACTCAGAAAACTCAACAAGTTTTCTTTTTGATTCTTGCTGATCAAAAGCTTTCTCAAGTCTTCATCATTCACACTCCAGACAACAAACATTTCAGTTTTTGCTGAAATCATCTAGTGCTGGAGCAATCAAATTCTTTGAAGACCTATCACCCTTGAAAAGCTTCCAGTTCCTGAACTTCTGCTACACTTCAGGGGGAGATTTGACAAAATCTCATCCACTAGTGCTTCTCTTTAATAGTTGACAGAGAAGACAGCTTCACCCCTTTTCTTTTTTCCTTTCCTGTAAAAGGGTTTTTAAACTCCCTTCAAAAGTTTTGCTTTGGTTCCTGAGACCTGATCAAAACTCAGTTGTGGCAAGGCACCTGATCAAAAAATCTGGTTTGATTTTTGAGCACCTGATCAAAAGCTCATTGGTGCCCAGGATACCTGATCAACTCATCCTGCAGTGGATTTCTACCAAGGGTGGTAGAAGAGTGGATGCACCCAGGTTTTGGGGAACCACTATAGCTCCTTATGTTTTCTGGATTGCTTGCTCTTTCTTGTGCTGTGTGCTGTGAATAAATCCTTTTGTAGTCTTTTTATTTCAGTTTCTGCTTAGCACTCTACACTTATTAAATCAAGCCTTCCACTGTTAAAATAATTTTTAAATTTATCAAAATTATTTTAAATCACTCTATTCACCCCCCACCCCCCTCTAGAGTAAAGGATTGATCTTACCCTCACTTTCAGAGAACGCCAAGCTTTGGACAAGCCCGGGTAATGAAGCTTATGAGCGGATGGGGTCAAGTAAGGGTTCTTAGCATCAGTTTGTTATTTGTGAGATGGAATCCTGATGTGAGAAGTCAGAGCTTGTAGGTAAGCCCGGATTTTGAGTCCCATGAGTGGCTGGGGCCTTAGCAAGAGTTCCATGTGGCGGCTTGTATGCCATTAGGGGGAATTGGAAGTACCTGTGTATTTGCGGCTTGAACACCGATGGGGAAATTGGAAGTACCCATTTGATTGCGGCCTGAACGCCGATGGGGAAATTAGAAGTACCCGTTTGATGATGCGTGATGATGTGTTAGATTCATGCGCTATAGGATGCCTTGGGTGAAACCCAAGATTGCATACATACTGCAGTATAGGCCCCTTGATTTTACTTGCTCAACATAGAAACGTATTTGTCGTTTGAGACATCCAAACCTGTTTATTTGCTTTCTATGTTCATATATATATTTACATATGAAGTGCTGACCTGCAGGGTGATGGGGTGCCCCGGGGTCCGTTAGGGACGGTCGGGAGGAGATGTGTTGGTTACACAGTTGAGTTCAGCTTTTGTTGACGCACATTACATTAAATTTTTTACAGGGCAAGGATCGCAAGCAGGAGTAAGCTCGCCTGCCAAAAAGGTCTAAGCCTCATGAAGTGAACTATTTGTTTAGCAGCTTTGTTTGTTGAGTGTTATGCTTAGTGCATTAAGTTTTCCGGCTTGCATGCTAAGGTAGCCTAGGAGTGCCAAAGCACGTTGCTCTATTTGTGGTTTTTATTTTAGTTTATGGACAATTGGTTATTGTAAGGCCTTAAGGCCATTCTAATACTCTCATGGTAGTGGATAACTTCTGGTTTGTTGGTTGTTTCCGCTATTTTAATTCTGAGTTTTGAGTTGGGTAGTTTTTATATAATCTTATAATGCTTAAGCTGTGGAGGCTTTATGTTGTGGGGACCTGGCCAGACCCATATTATATGGTCATTATAGAGGAGACGTTACAATTTGGTATCGGAGGGAGGTTAGTGTCCAAGGTAAGGTTTAGTGGTCGATTTGACATAATCAGATCGCGTAAAAAAGTTATCCACATAGGAGTATCGAGGGACCATGAGTTGCCTCGTGTCTCAGTTAGCGACCTTCATGTTAGAAGGTGACGCTAAGTTATGGTGGGTGAGCCTTAGCGACCACCAATTTCTTGGACGCACCCCGTCCATAAAAGAGTTTGGGAATGCCTTCTTAAAGAAGTAAATCCCTTCATCGACAAGGTTAGCCCTTCAGAGGCAATTTTTGCACTTGGTGCAGCGGGATAAGACTGTAGATGAGTACGTTCAGGAGTTTACTCGATTGGGTCGTTATGCTGGAACGACCATGGTTGACGATGAGGAGAGGGACAATCTCTTTTATTATGGGGTGAGAGAGAATCTGAGACAACCCCTGATAGCTATGAAGAATGTGGGTTTCAACGAGTTGATTGTGGCTGCCAGGATGTTGGAAAGTTATATGGAACGAACCCAATGTCGAAAGGGTTTGGCAGTCAAGCAGGGAGAAGGGAAGCCTTCTCAATCACAAGGGAAGTCTGAAGGGAGTTAGTGGAAGAAGAAACCCCATCCCTTTAAGTCATAGGAGAAGAATAGTACGACGTCTGGGGGTTCTCGCTTCAAGGGACCACTATCGTGCTATAAGTGTGGCAAGTCAGGCCATATAGCTCATTTCTGTATTGAGGGTGGCGCTGAGTAGGAGCCAAGGCAGGAGCAGTCTGTGCATTCTGGTCCCAGCATTTCGGAGAAAGGAAAAATGATGGAGTCGAGCGCTTCACGTTTCCTACCCATGCAGTCAAGGGCATACAACCTTGGGTAGCAGGAAGCGATTTGACAACCCGATGTGGTGACAAGTATGGGAAAGTTTAAGTTTGTTTATTGTCTTTAGACTTTCGAGACTTTTATGTGTATTGTCTGTGTTTTAGGCTTCGTATTAGTTTCTGGTTACCCCGTTAGGGTACTGTTTGATAGGGGAGAACCACACTCCTTTCTTACGTAAATATTTATCCGAAGAATTGGAGTCGAGCCCTTTTCGGCGGATGTAGAGCTTAGGGTGCGCATGTCCAACAGGTCTTTCATGACTACCGGGACGAAAGGGCGCATTGGTTGGAGATTATATGGAATTTACTTCATGCTGGAAGTAACGATTCAATTATTAGCCGAGTTCGATGTGATCTTGGGGATGGACTGGCTTGTAAAGCAGCGCGCTATAATTGACTGCCTATCTAAGGTAGTGACCCTGAGAAGCGAAGGAAAGATAGAAGTCTAATTTGAGGGCCTAAGTGGAGTGGCCTGTTCCCTGATTTTGGCCATGCAATTGGCGTGGGTAGTTAACTAGGGGGGATTTGCTTTCGTAGTGTTGTTTGAAGTTCAACTTTCCAAGACATCACTTGGAGAAGTGTCAGTAGTGGCAGAATTTTAGGTTGTGTTTCCTGAGGGGTTTCCAGGAGCACCTCCTTGACGGGAGATCGATTTCTCGATTGAGTTAGTGCTAGGAGCTAGACCGGTGTCACGTCCTCCTTTTATGATGGTGCCGAAGGAGTTGGCCGAACTCAAGGTATAGTTGCAGGAACTGTTGGAGCAGGGGCACATTAGACCCAGCTCTTCGCCTTGAAGCGTGCCAGTGCTGTTCGTGAAGAAGAAAGATGGTAATATGCGGTTGTGCATAGATTACCGAGAGGTGAATAAACTAACCGTTAAGAATAAGTATCTGATACCACAGATAGATGACTTATTCGACTAGTTTGTAGGGTCAGTGGTGTACTCTAAGTTAGACCTGAAGTCAGGCTACTATCTGTTATAGATTCGAGATGAGGACATACCCAAACAGCTTTTGGTACGAGGTACGACCACTTCGAGTTCTCGGTGAATGTCGTTTGTGTTGATGAACGCGCCATCGGTATTCATGGATTTGATGAACCGAGTGTTTCAAGAGTACTTAGACTCATTTATAGTAGTCTTCATCGCTTGATATCTTGTTGTACTCTAAATCGGAGGCGGAACATGAGGCTCACTTGTAAGTAGTCTGACAAGTATTGAGAGAGAACCAACTTTATTCTAAGTTCTCGAAATGTGGGTTCTGGTAGAGAAGGTGACATTTTTGGGCCATATGATTAGCGGTGATGGGGTGGCGGTGGATCCAACAAAAGTTGAGTCCATTATGGATTGGTCAGTTTTGAGCACCTTAGAGGAAGTCAGGAGTTTCCTTGAACTAGCTGGGTACTATAGAAGATTTGTGGAAAACTTTTTGTGGATAAGCTCTGCCCCTCACTACTCTGACTCGTAAGGACCAGAAGTTTATGTGGACTCAGGAGTGAGATCAAGCATTTGATAACTTGAAAGAAAAGTTGATGTCGGCTCCAATCCTAAGTCTTCCTTAAGGGACTGAAGGATTTCAGATTTTCAGTGACGTGTCAGGATGCGGTTTGGGTTGCATTCTAGTGCAACATGACAATGTGATAGCCTTTGGATCCAGACAGTTGAAGCCTTATGAGAGGAATTACCTCGTCCATGACTTGGAGTTGGCGGCGGTAATTTTTGCGTTGAAATTGTGGTGGAACTACGTGTATGGTGCGAAGGTGGAGATTTTCATGAAGCACAAAAGCCTGAAGTATCTTCTAGATCAAAAAGACTTGAACATGCAGCAATGCAGGTGGGTCGAGTTTCTTGGGGACTACGACGTGATGATTCAATATGCGTCGGACAAGACCAATGTGGTGGTCGATGTCTTGAGTAGGAAATATTCTAGACAAGGAATTGGATTGAAGCTCATGATGAACGGTTCGAGCGAGATTTTGAATCCCTTAGCATTGAGTGTGTAGCAAGATGTGAGTCTAGCATGGTTTAGTTGAACTGGATAGAGTTTCATAATGACTTGTCCGATCGTATCCGGGAAGCGACCAATGTGGATGTGCAGTTCCCGCCATTTGTGGTGGAAGCTCAAAAAGGAGAGAGTAATACCTGTGAGATGATTGATGAAATCTTAAGGAAGGACGGAAGTGTAAATGTACTACAGTTCGGCAAGCTACGCAAGGAGTTGATGTTTGAGGCTCATTTCACGAAATACTCAATTCACCCGGGCAGTACAAAGATGTACTTGGATATGAAGAAATCCTTTTGGTGGCCTGATTTGAAGCGAGATGTAGCTTTGTATGTGAGTTGGTGCCAAACTTGTGTCCTTAGTAAAGTTGAGTGTCAAAAGTTGGGAAGGTTCCTGAAGCCTCTTCCTATCCCTGAGTGGAAATTTGATGACATCTCCATGGATTTTGTGCATGACTTACCTTGGTCACAGCAGGGTAACGATGCGATTTGGGTGATCGTGGATTGCAGTACCAAAGTGGCTCACTTCATCCCAAATCGAAAGAAAGACAGTGTGGAGAAGCTGGTAGAACTGTATGTTTGCAATATTATGCGATTGCATGGAAGTCCAAAGAGTATTGTTAGTGATCATGATAGACGGTTCACGTCCAAAGCCTGGAGGTTGGTACAGAAGATTCTAGGAACAAGGCTCAAGTTTAGTACGACGTTCCATCCACAAACCGATGGTCAAACCGAAAGGAAGAATCGTACTATGGAGGATATGCTGAGAATGTGTACCCTTGATTTTAGCAAGAGGTGGGAAGATCACATTTTCATGTAGAGTTTGCCTACAATAACAGTTTCTAGGCGAGTATCAAGATGGCGCCATACGAGAATTTGTATGAGAGGCGCGTCGAACACCGATGTCATGGATAAAGGTGGGAGACACCAAACTTTTGGGAAAAGAGGTGGTGGTCGATGCTTGTAAGTTGGTGCGAACCGTTCATGAGCGCATGAAGGTTGCTTAGGATCGGCAGTCAAAGTATTTCAATGCGCGCCATAAGAACATGGAGTTCGCGGTATGTGACTAGGTATATCTAAAGATTAAGTCGTTCAAAGGCATTTCATGGATTCGCCGACTCAAGAAGTTTAGCCCGAGATTTTTTTTTGGGTCTGTTCGAGGTCATGGAATGTATTGGAGAAGAAGCCTATCAGTTGGCGTTGTTCCCAAATTTGAGTGGATTACACGATGTATTCCATGTTTCAGTTCTAAGGAAATCCTTGATGGAGACAAGTGTTGTGGTTGAGTCAATGGCGGTGTCAGTAGAAGAGGACTTGAGGATGATAGTCTATCCGGTTGGCATAGAGTACTCAGAAGTTCGGTAGTTACGGAAAAAAGAGATCAAACTCGTAAGGTGCGGTTGGATAACTGTGGGCGAGACGAGTTCACATGGGAGCGTGAACAAGCAATGCGGGAGGGCTTCCCAGAACTTTTTTGCTTCAGGTATTCTTTTGTTAGAGTGCATGCTTAATTTCGAGGAAGAAATTCTTCTAAGGGGGAAGGAGTTGTAATACCCCAGTTTTTCCAGAACTTGAGCCCTTGGAAGCTATCGCCTGACGATAGGTAGTTATCTCCCGATGATAGCTAAGCGTTGATTAGGAAGACGTTGAGAGTTTCGAGTGGTACCGCGTAGAGGTAGGATACTATCGCGTGACGGTAGCTCTTGAAGCATTGAGAGCATTGAGTGGGGAGCATTGAGTGGCTATCACGCGACGGTATTGTTAACGCTGACGATAGCGATTTTCTTTCCGAAAGGACCGATGGCTCAGGAAGTTATCGCGGCGCGGTATGTAGTTACCGCCCGACGGTAGCGCAGAGTAGTTCCATAGTTTGGTTTTTTAGCCGTACAATTTCTCTTAGGATTTGATCCAATGGCCCAGGACCCGCCGTCCAAAGGGAATAAATAGAGCTGAAACATTTTAAACCCTCATTTCATCTCATTTTGAGAAAGAGTTAGGGTTTTGGGGAGAGAGAGTTTGGAGGAGGAAGAAGGCCTTTCTCTGCCATTAACGAAGCTTCGGGGCTCTGATCGTCGATTCGAGGCCAGATCCGTGGAGAGGACTTGAAGGCGCACACTTTCATCCGTACAAATCGAGTTTTCTATGGCTAGGAAGAGGAGTCGTAAGGTAACGACACTTCTCCTCTCGGTCTTTAGGATGCGTGCATGGCATCCAAGTTGTTCTTACTTTCTTTCAAGAATTTAGGCACCGGGTCTCTCAAATTAAAGGGGATCGGGTCGCCATAGTTCAAGAAGAGCCATTAGGTCGATTGTGTCTGTCCCCGACATGATGTTGCACTAGAAATCCGCCCCGCTAGTGGATTAGGCATTTTGGGTGAAGCCGTAGTCGCGAACGTTAGTTCGACTCGGTGATGTTGCATAATGAGCCTTAAGGATTTTGCTAGAAATCCGTTTATGACAAGATATTGTTTGTGATGTTTATTCCTCCCTTATTTTCGTGTGAGTACGAATGGTGGATTAGGGCGGGAAAGGCTTCTGATTGCGATGTGCTAAGACACGGCTTTGTCTCTATGGTCGGTTGGCAAGCCCATGACGTTGCAAAGTCATGTGTGGAGAGTGCCCCAGGGAGACAAGTCCCCTTATGTGAAACTGACGAGAACGCTAAGCTTTGGACAAGCCCGGACGATGAAGCCCATGAGCGGGTGGGGTCAAGTAAGGGATCTTAGCATCGGTTTGTTGTTTGTGAGACGGAATCCTGACGTGAGAAGTCAGAGCTTGCAGACAAGCTCGGGTTTTGAGACCCATGAGCGGGTGGGGCCTTGGCAAGAGTTCTGTGTGGCTACTTGTATGCCGTTAGGGGAAATTGGAATTACCCGTGTGTTTGTGGCTTAAACGTCGATGGGGAAATTGGAAGTACACGCTTGATTGAGGCTTGAATGCCGATGAGGAAATTGAAAGTACCCGTTTGATGATGCATGATGATGTGTTAGATTCATGCGCTATAGGGTGCCTTGGGTGAAACCTAGGATTGCTTACATGCTACATTGTAGGTCCCTTTATTTTACCTGCTCAACATAGAAACGTGTTTGTTGTTTGAGACATCTAAACCTATTTATTTGCTTTATATGTTCATGTATATTTGCATATGAAGTGCTGACCTGCAGGGTGATGGGGTGCCCCGGGTCCGCTAGGAACGGCCGAAATGAGATTTGTTGGTTACACAGTTGAGTTCAGCCTTTGCTGACCCGCGTTACAACAAATTTTTACAGGGCAAGGATCGCAAGCAAGAGCAAGCTCGCCGGCTAAAAGGCCTAAGCCTCATGAAGTGAACTATTTGTTTAGCAACTTTGTTTGTTGAGTGTTATGCTTTGTGAATTAAGTTTTCCAACTTGCATGCCGAGGTAGCCAAGGAGTGCCAAGACATGTTGCTCTGTTTGTGGTTGTTAATTCAGTTCCTGGACAATTGGCTATTGTAAGGCCTTAAGGCCGTTATGATACTCTCGTGATAGTGGATAACTTCTTGTTTGTTGGTTGTTTCTACTGTTTTAATTCTGAGTTTTGAGTTGAGTAGTTTTTATATTATCTTATAATACTTAAGCTATGGAGACTGTATGTTATGGAGCCCCGACCGGACCTATATTATACGGTCATTACAGGAGAGGTGTTACACAGATGGTTATGTTAGTAAATTTTACGATGGACGATGGAGATTGACCAGAGGTTCTTTGGTCATAGGTCGTGGTAGCATGATGTCCGACCTTTATTGTTTGGAGGCTAGAGCTGCAGGTGCGGGGGAGCACAAGGTCAAAGGTGACAGGGCCACCGGTGTATTGCGTGGGCAGTAACAATTTTTCAGTGAGACGAAATGTTATAGGCAGGTGAATCATCATGTCTAACAGTCGACGGTGATAGGACAGGAGAGCGATTCTCATATTGTTGTTGGCCAGCGGCGTCAGGTGACTTTTGATTGTCACGATCATACATCGAGTTCGTCATTTTGCATGAGAGAGATGCGTAGTTGCAGTGATGGTTCTCGCGGGGAGGTCGCCAATTTGCCGAGCTCTTCCTCCAAGTCGGGAAGGGGGAGAATTGTTGGGTTCGGGTTCCCTCCTAGGTTGATAAAACCTGCGACAACGGACATCGAGAGATCCGCAATGATATGGATCGAGTCGTGAAGAAATATTGGTGCGATCATGTGTAAGATCGAGGAGATCGAATGTTTTCATCGATGAACGGCTAAGATCTTTGTTATTATATACTATTATTATTATACTATATAATAATAATTTATATGGTATATAAATAAAAGGAAATGATACTATTCCTAAATCAAATCCCTTCTCAAAGTTGCAGCCCACCAATGCACATGAATATATAACGAAAAAACCTAAAGGTGAGACCTTACTTGCTGTTCACCCGTGAAGAGCCGCCTGCCACTTTGGAAAGCACCCCCACCATCCGTTTCCTTGGCCTCTCTTCTCTTTTGTCAAGTTCGGGATTTCTCTCCGGCGAACGTGGGGGAGGCGGCATGCCGGAGCAAGCGGAGTTGGAGAGGTGGTCGGAGCCTTGAGGCCGCACGGAGTCTTGTTTGACAGCGGCGTTTGTCGTTAGGGCGGAGACGCCGACAACTCCTTTTGCGGGAGCTGAACCGGGAGGAGTTGCGAAGGCCATACTTGTGTTGCGGTGCACGTGTGCGGGGGAGCGGTGTTGGCGGAGGCCGATTTGGGCGGAGCCGGAGCGGCATAGGTGGAGGCCGATTTGGGCGGAGCCGGAGTGAGGTTGGCGGAGGACAATTTTTGAGTGCGCATCTTGGCGCAAAGGACGGCGGTGTGCAACCGCCGTATTTACTTATTCGAGTATTTTGGGTCGCATCCGCGACTAGCGGCGGTCAACGCGAGGAGGCATCTCAACCTTAAGTGGACTTTGGCGGCGAGGCATCTGAGCCTCGAGCAGGCCAACCTACTGACGGGTTGTGTTTTAATCGAAGTGCGTCAGCGACGTCGTGTGTCGACGTCGGCGAATAGCTAGGCACAACATTGGAAGATCTTGGAAGACTGCAGAGGATTCAGAGAACCAGTTTGGAGCGAGTCTCTCTGACTCGGACTTGGTCGTCTTTGTCAGTATACCTGTATCTTTATCCTGTCTTTATATTTGTGCTAGCTGTAGGATCCATCTGTGAATCGTGGAAGGAAAGTCATTGTATTATTGAACATTATTTAGTGGAGGCTTCCGGGTTGGAGTCTGATCGTCCCGTTATTTTTACCCTGATTTGAGGGTTTTCCACGTATACACCTGTGTGTTTGGTTGATTGTATTTGATATTGCGTATTTCGCTGAAGGTTTTGTAGGTAGTTAAGCTCGCGTCTTCGCGTGCACTTAAGTCTATGAGAAAGTGTTTCGCACAACAGATATGACTCATGAATTTTCAGCTAACTGGCTGGTTCACCCGAGCACAAGATGTGATAGAAGTAAATATTAACAAGCTCAAGAAAATGAATCTAAAAATGGACAAAGACATTCACGATCATCCTCTGAAACGTCAACTTCAAGATTCAACTCAGCAGTTAGAAAGACAATTCACTGTTTGCCAAACAAAAATCATACAAAAGTATATTGAGGGAAAAAACTTCTGCATGCAAATCATGTCTGACAGGACTGAAGACTGCAAGAATGAGATAGTAAATGTCTTATTTAAAGAAGCCCGAAAGGGGAAGAACATGTCACACAATATCCTCCTGGCTGGTGAACAAGCTAAATCAAAAAGAAAGTGCAAGTACATCAGAAGAGGGCGTTCAAATCATGTAGAAAGAATCTAGAAAAACTAGCTCCAAAAGGCCATGACTGCAAGAGCATGAAGAAGAAGAAAGCGCAAAAAAGAGAAGCTGAAAGACTGGGGGTGGCAGTGGAAAATGCGAACACACACGCGCGCGCGCGAGTGACAGACACGGGGCTCCGCCCCTATCCATCGCGATATTTGTCGTGGGGGGGGGGGGGGGGGAACATTTGTCATGAGTACGACAAATGTCGTGGGGGACAACATTTGTCGTGGGACGACATTTATCGTGAGAGGCAACATTTCTTGCGGGGGGGGGGGGGGGGGGACATTTGTCGTGGAGGCGGCATGTGTCGTGGGAGGCGATATTTGTTGTGGGGGTGACAATATTGGTGGTGGACGACAACATTGGTCATGGGCATCGACATTTGTCGTGACCGACGACATTTATCGTGTGAGAGACATTTGTTATGGGGCCGATAATTATCGTCATGGACATCGACGTTTGTCGTGACCGACGACATTTATCGTGTGAGAGACATTTGTCGTGGGGCCGATAATTGTCGTGGAGGCGATATTTTTCGTGAAGATGACATTAGTCATGGGAGCAACATTTGTCGTTGCGGGCAATAATTGTTGCGGGCAATAATTGTTGTAGGCTCATTGAAAAGTAAATTATATTTTGTAGTCAACACCCAATATCTCTGTTTGTAGTCCCTATCATTTTTTCCACCATCTTTGGAGAGACAACCATTAGTCAAACTATACACCTAGCTAGCATTATTTGGCTTTGATAGAGACATATTGATTCTCTGTATTAAAAATAAATGTTCTATCCATGTTTTGCATATCTTTCATAATAATCACAGATGCAGGGAAATCTAAAATTCTATAGCTACATTTCATAGCATGAAACAATGGCAGGATACTTAGAAATCAAGTAATTAAAAAATTGAAACAATGAGTTCAACCATCATTCTGGACAACGAAATAAAAATAGCCAACTAAAATATTCCTATGTATGAAAATAATCTCAAATTATATTGAAAATTTTATTAATGAGTTAAAAGAAACTTTAAAAATACATATTTAATCAACTATTAAATTCTGATCTTCCATAAAAAAAAATCAAAATTCAGCATACAATTAATCATGGAAGCATTCAGGGAAATTAAACAGTAAAGCATGCTGGTTAAAAATAATGTCAATGAATCCAAAATACTTAGAGCAAGCAAAATTTGTTAATGCTAGTGATAAATCCAAGAGAATAAATACTGAAAGAAATACATGCTTGTCTGTAAATCTCAAGAATCAGGATATTACCGACTAAATATATAATTAAATTGTATACCTGATCCAGTGCAACAAGTGTTTAGTTATATGCATTTTTACTGGAACTTCAGCAATGATCGCATCCTTCAAGTTGTTGTTGCTCTGCTCAAGTTCAACAATTTGGCTTCCCATTTTATGTAACGCTGGAGATTATAGAAAGTATAATGAACAAAAATGGTGCGACATTGGAAAAAACTGTATGTGGAGACGACATACCTCACCATAGCTTCAAATAGTCTGTACTTACTAAAGAAAATCTTGTTGTAACAATACGCACCAATCATGGACATAAATTGGGAATTCAGAGCTACTTGTGGGGCTTGCAATAAAGTATGATATCTCAAAAATACTTGACATTCAAAAATTTAAATAAGTTGTTTGGATGAACAAAAAACTACATAAAACCTCATAATTAAATCATAAAAAACGATACATTTTTTATTGGCATTATAAACTTATAGCATGCATTTTCTGCTCTCATTGTTTGGTTTGGAAAAGCCTAAAGAAATGATAATAGTAAAAGATATAAGCATAGAAATAATCTTAGTAAATATGTTAGCATGAGGGATGTTTTTAATTTAGATTGTTAGAGTCAAGTATGTTGCTGAAGGAATAGCAGAGCAAGGTACTTGAGAAAATCAACAAAAAATTTATGCGTGAAAAATAAGCAATAAACGGGACCAAAAATAGATTCGACGGGGGATGTTGTTGGAAACAATAACTACTTGAAAATAATCTTATGCATGTTGGTTCTATCATGGTGATCTGAAAGTGATCAAGCATGTAGCCTCACTGCCAACGCAGTATGAGCCTATGAAGTCGCACATTAGAACTCTGGAAAAGTTGGATAGGAATGTGTTGGCCTTGCTCATATGTGATATGAGTGAAGGACCAAGCCTATGACGTTCTGAACATGATGGAATTTCATTCTAAGAAGAGTATTGTGAATATGGGTCGACCGGTATGTAGTCGGAAATTGCTAAGGGAAATTTGTTGAGTATGGGTAAGGGGTTTTCAACGAATTGCCTAAATTCGGCGAGTATCGTCATGGCCTCTAGCCGATTCGTTGAGTATCGTCATGATCTTTCGCCGATTCTTCGAGTATCGACATGACCTCTTCACGATTCGTCGTGTATCGTCTGCCCACTCGCCGATTCGTCGAATATCAGTTCGATACTCGCCGAATTCTGTCACGACCGGTTTATTTCTTTAAGTCTGATTTTTGGCAGGTCTGCGATTATCGGATTTCTTGGTTCACTGTATAAATACGTTTTCTTGTTGAACCGGAAGTGTAACTGTTCATTCTAGACCAAAATCGCGACGCCGACGACGCATCTTCATCGCGACGGAACTATTCCGCCCCGCGATTGTCGTTGCCGCTTCCGCCGACCGTCGCTAGTCGTTGCCGACTATCCGCCGTCCCTAGCTGCCGCCGGAAAGTGTTTCCTATGCGTCGTCTTCGTCGTTGCCGCCTCTCCTTGAACGGATCTAGTATTCCGTGGAGACGTTGTGGGCAAGGCTCTTTCCGACCTAGATCTTGTGCGACAAGAGTCTAGGATTCTTCGTGCTCGTGTAGATACCCGTAGAGGTGTGGACACTATTTTACGCTCGGAACTCCGGCCGTTGCCGTTCGTTGGAATCAATCTGAGCACCTAGGTTGAGTATTGACTCAATCCCGCGAATGTATCATTTATTTATTGCGCATTACTTCTTGATTAATGGTCATCACAAGATTCATAACAAACTTTTGGGTTTTCCTTGTTTCCTTATTCCGCTGCGCACAATTGTTGTGACGATTAACAAAACCCAACTGTGGTATTAGTGATAACTTCCTGAAAAGAAGTTATCAAGTTCATTTATTTATTCGTTTACTCGTCTTAAAATGGAAAAATTGAGTTTAATTGAAGTATAAATGCCAATAAATAATAATTATTTTATTTATGGCTAATTGAGTCTTTTTCCTATGTGTTATTGCAAGAAATGCCAAAGAAATCCAGTTGGAGAAGAAAATCTGCCAAAATATTATGAATCAGAAAAAAAACCACAACCTCAGAAAAACAGGTTGCAAGCTGCTGTGGACGGATTTCAAAATCTGAAATTTAAAAATGTCGTCCATTTCAAGTATGGAAGGTTGCTTTCTTCCAAAAGGTGGCAAATGTTTTACAAGGACAAAATCCCTCTGAAATTAGGAATTAATTGGAGATTATTTTCAGATTTGAGGAGAGCACCATCTAGGATTTGAAGAAAACCTCCATTGGAGAGCAACGACTAGAGGAAGAATAAGGAGATCTTCGTGCGGATCGAAGAAGCAACTTCGGGAAGAGAGTCTAGCAGCGATTAAGCATAAACTACCATGTTTTGTAAGATCTATCTTAACGCTTTGTGTGTTTCCTCCATCGTCATGATCTAATTTTCCTTAATCTTGTATTATGCGAGTACTCGGTTGTGTGTGATGAATATTTTCTAGTTTTTCTTGTTGTGATTGTATGATGAAGATTCTTTATCAAAATTATGATCTTTATTCAGAAATTTCTGGCCAAGATTTTATCTTCATGCTACGCTTCATAAATCGAGAGAGGAATTGCAGTAGTATATCATAATTCAGATATAACATTTGAAGAGAGAAAGGGTTTTCCTCTTGGTGTTAGCAACTTTGATTTTTTGCTCTTTAAGCGTTTCTTATTCCACCCGAGGGGGAATATATGACTAGGGTTTTCCGATATCGAGAGATACAGATCTCTATTTTAAAATCGTTGCAAGGTACTTTCACCAAGCATTTTCACAACGACTCATTCACTTATTCATCGCACTAAACCCAAGAAAATCATAATACAAGATTATATCTCCGATTTGATAAGAAAAGTAGTTCTCAAAATATCCGTAGTAATTTTAATTAGAAGTCTTTATTTTCAGTTTTAGTATTCCAAAACAAAAAAATCACCAATTTCGTCTTACTTGGATTTAAGAAAAAAGTCTAATTGGTATTTGCAAGCGCTAAATTCACTACCTCTCTGTGAGAACGATTCTTACTGACTCTTTTATTACTTGACACGGCACGTGCACTTGCGTTTAAATACGTAGACCATTTTGGGCGTATTAAGTTTTTGGCGTCGTTGCCGGGGAGGTGCGAAAAATTTAATATTCCTTTCTTGCAATATTAGTGAATCCCTAGTAATTAGAGATCAAGTTTTGTTTTTGTCATTATTAATTTTTATTATTATTACTGCTTTCTTTTGTGATTGTTTTGTTTGTTTGTTTATTATAAATTATCAATTGTTGGTGTGCGTATTTTATGTCCAGATATCGATCACCTGAATTACTACCTTTGAACCTAGAGATCGAATGGACGTGTAGACAGAATAGGAGAACATTTCGATTAGGAAACAATAACGTGATAACAATGAATCATGATAATCAAAACGCTCCCAATGAAGTTGACCAGGAAGGCTTAGGTCAAGAGGGTCAGGTAGAACAGAATGGACAACTTGCTGAAATTAGGCGAACATGTCGCGAGTATAATATGCCTTTTAGGGGGGACTGCAATATAGCATAATCAAGCCCGCCATTGAAGCCAATAACTTCAAAATTGACTCCATGGCTATGAACCTAGTGCAGTAGAAACAATTCAGTGGATTGAATGATGAGGACCCAAACTCCCATTTATGAACTTTCATGGATGTGTGCGACACATTCAAGATTAATGGCGTTTCGGATGAATCGATTAAACTCCACCTATGTCCATTCTCTCTATCGGGTAGAGCGAAGGAGTGGCTTGATTCCCAATATGGTCTCACCACTTGGATGCAAGTGGTTGACTTATTCTTAGCCAAGTACTTCTCACCCGCAAAAACGGAGAAACTGATGCGAGATATTAGTACATTTATGAAAGGGAATGGGGAAATGTTGTATGATACATGAGAGTGGTTCAAAGAACTCTTACAAAAGTGTCCTCACCACAGTTTGGCGATGCACCAACAGGTGTGGACGTTCTATAATGGCCTCCAGACATCTACGATGATCCAAGTAGATGGAGCTGCAGAAGGGTCTCTCATGAACAAGTACTCTGAGGACGCATACGCTATCCTTGAAGATTTATCTTCAAATAATTATCAGTCATTCGACCGACAAGCTCCTTCTTCTTCGGTAGGTGGTCTCTACCAAGTAGATCAGTTGACCTCATTTTCCGCACAAATGTCAACGCAGTTCAACTCTATGAATAAGAGATTAGATGTCTTGACCCTAAGTCAAGCCCAACCGCACCCACAGGTAAATAACATAGTTGCTCCTTCAATCCCCATGAACCCATATCTTTCGGTAGAACAACTTGTTGGTCATAACGAGGAGGTTAACTACGTAGGGGGACAACCGAGGTATAATAATCATCATCACAATCATAATAATAATAACAATACATTTTCTAACTATTATAATCCTGAAGTCCGTAATCACCCTAACTTCTCGTGGAAGAACAACAACGGTTTGGCACACCCACACGAATTTAATTCAAATCCACACCTGCATCCACCTCATAACAACAACTATAATCAATAAGGAGTTTCTAGAAAATATTTTGAAGAGGTGATTGTGGAATCAATCCAAAAGAGTGACGCTCGTATTACTAGTTTAGAGGGTTCCTTACGGGTAATTGAAATGCAAATAGGACAAATTGCGAGTGCACTAAACCTTAGACCCAAGGAACACTCCCAACGGATACCATTCCAAATCTGAAGGGAGATAATCCACATTATAAGGCTGTCACATTAAGGAGTGGCAAGGAGTTGGTGGGAACATCGGAGAAAGAACAATCGAGGATGAATAGTGAAGGAAATGGGTTGGAGGAGGCTAGTCCTGAGGTGCTTAGTGAGGAGTTGAGACAAGAAGAGAAGTCTAGTGAAGGAGTGGAGGGGTTAGGAGAGAAGGAACGCGAGCCAACCATTGAAAATTCCAAAAATAAGAGTAGTGTGATAGTCTATCCACCACCACCATTCCCTCAGCGGCTAAGGAAAAGTAAATTAGGCTATCAATTCCAAAAGTTTATGGAGATATTTAAGAAATTACAAATCAATATCCCTTTCACGGAAGTGTTGGAACAAATGCCAAGATACGTGAAATTCATGAAGGATATCCTATCAAAGAAGAGAAGATTCTGGACGAACGAGATGGTTACACTCACTCAAGAGTGCTTGCGCCATTCTCCAAAAAAGACTCCCACCTAAGTTGAAAGATCTGGGGAGCTTCACTATTCCATGTTCCATAGGATACAAATTCGAGGGCAAGGCATTATGTGATCTAGGGGCGAGCATAAACTTAATGTCGTTATCGATATATAGAAAGCTGGGTTTGGGAGAAATCTCCAAGACTTTCATAACCTTGCAGTTGGCCGATAGGAACCTGGCATTTTCGAAGGGGATAGTTGAGGATGTGCGTGTAAAGGTGGATAAGTTTATTTTCCCGACAGATTTTATGGTGTTAGATATGGAGGAGGATAAAGAGGTACCTATTATTTTAGCGAGACCGTTCCTAGTATGGGTAGGACGTTAATTGATGTGCAGAAGGGAGAGTTGACAATGAGAGTAAATGATGAGCAAGTAACGTTTAATTTACTCACGACGATGAAATTCCCCCATAGAAGAGGAAGATAACATGGAGGTGGTAGTGATTATAAGTCAACTCATCTATTGTCCAATGAACAAGAAGTTCTATTGACTCACCTATTAACTGGGGAGGATTCATCTGAGGAGGAAGAAGAAATGCAAGAATGCTTACAAGCATTTGAGAGGTAGATTGCTTGGGTTCAAAATCCAGAACCATTAGAGATACTTGAGAAATCCGTCTCAATAAAACATTCCATCGTAGAGCCACCATTGCTAGAGTTGAAACCTCTTCTCGAGTATCTTACTTATGTGTTCCTAGGTGATGTAGGCTATGTCTTAAAGATCCTGCATGGATGGCGTGACTACGGCCTTTACTGTTGGAGTTACCATGGTGATCTAGAAGTGGTCAAACATGTAATCTCACTACCAACGTGATATGAGCCTGCAGGGTCACACATAAGAGCATGTGGAGAAGTTAGAAGATTGACTGTGTTAGGTAAGGGTTACCAATCACCATACAGAATGGGGTCAGGCAAACGTGTCCAAGGAGGTTCGTCGAGAATGATTCGTTGAGAATCATTCATCGAGAATGATTCGAAGAGAATCATTCGTCGATAATGATTCATGGAGAATCATTCGTCGAGAATGATTCGTCGAGAATCATTCGTCGAGAATGATTCGTCGAGAATCATTCGTCGAGAATGATTCGTCGGGAATCGTCGAGTATGACTCGCCGACTAAGGCAAAATTCGTCAAGAATCGGACTGTTGGATTCCCGACGAATGGTGATACTCGACGATTCCAGCTGATGATTCTCGACGATTCTGCAGCTGTGTCTCGACGAATTCTGCAGCTGAGTCTCGACGATTCTGCAGATGATTCTCGTCGATTCTGTAAGCTGATTCTCGCCGAACCTAGAGCTGATTCTCGCCGAACGATTCAGAAACCCTATTTTGGGTGGTCTGCGGATAGCGACATTCCTAGGTATGTTTATACTTTTGGTATAAATTAGGACTTAGGGTTTTGGGAAGCTAAGATTATTCTCATATGGCCGAATCGAAGCCGACGGAAGTGTTCCGCCGTTTTGTCGGTCCGCCGTATCCCGAACCCCACCCGACGGAAGTGTTCCGCCGCCTCGTTTGCTCCGCCGACCTCCTCCTCTCCGTTGATAGTCGCTGGTGCTGCTCTTCCTGGAGCGGACCTAGCAGTCCGTGGAAGTGCAAGGTGCAGTCGACCTACTTTCCCAATCCTTCGTGCGACGAAGCTCGGTGTTCTCCCGCTCGTGTGGATTTCTATAGAGACGTAGACGCTATTCTACGTGGAACTCGCCACCAACAAGGACTCATATTTTGGAGCATTATTGTTGAGTTGTGACTCAACACTGCTAAGGTAATTTCACCTAGTTGTTTGTTAACTTCTTGATTCAACTTTCATGGCCCGATCCCAAATCTCTTTTGGGTTGTTCTTGATTTTATTACTTCCGCTGCGTGCACAAGTGTTGTGCCAACCTCATAGAGAAACCCAACAGTGGTATCAGAGCCAGGTTCCGGCCATGATTGTTGTATTGGAAGTTAGGTTATTCCAGTACGTGTAAACCTAGGGATTTAGAAGTGTTCTAAATGTCTAGATTTAATCCTGGGACATCAATTATTGATGATTTTTCCAAGGGAAATCGATGGGCCCACAACCCACAGGTTAGGGGCTTCGCCCCTTGGAACCCCGCAAGGAACGTCTGGGATTTCGTGGTAATTTATAATTGTTAGAAATTATTGTCTCCTTAGCAGTAACCGTCCCTCGAGTGGTTAATGAACCCGTGTATTGTTTTTGATTTTGAATCCAACAATGAGAGACGAGCTTTTCTACTGCTTTAAGTTGAGTTGCCTTTGCCTTTGTCCAATGCATGTAAATCTGAAGATTTGAAAGAGTCCGGATGCTCAAATTTAGCCCTTCCTTCTGTCAAATGTTGATAGTGCCATGTTGTGCACATAAGGGATGCATGTGGATTTTTAAAAAGTGTTTTTCTTTGGATGTGCATATTGATCAAATGTTGATCATGGTTAATTGTTAACCTATTATCAAAAATCCCTTCATCAAATATTAAGTGTTCAGATGCCTTCCGATGGATGACACTCTTCCTGCCTCGATCGATGAAGTGTGGGCTTGCCAAAGCAAGGTGCATTAATCTATCTTGGTAAGGGTGTGAGCGGATAATTATTATATCCCACTGTCGATATCGGGTCTAACTTAACTAGGTGACCTCAAAGGTTGAGTGCCTAGAGGCATAGGGTTGGCATGCACCATATGATTGATGCGAATAAGGAGTTATTCACCAACCATACAAGAATTGCATGAGGATGCAATTGGCAAGCGTTGACTACCTAAATAACCACATCATGAGAGAATAGCCAAAGCTGACTCATTGTGTTGGTGAAATACGGATCTTGTACACTAAGAGAGTAGCTCGCATGGACTCTCCGAATTGATAGTGAGGGCTATCATTTCGAATAAAATAGTGGGAGTTTTAATTGAAGTCCAAATTAAAATAAATTGTATTTTGAAATTTTGGTACTGATATTATTCTGCATGAATTCTTGTAGAATTCCATGGCAAGTGGTTCTCACCCCACTCTATCTCCGAGAGCCATCCTTGAGAAGGATAAGCTCAATGGGACCAACTACATGGATTGGTACAAGAACCTGAGAATCGTTCTCAGGCAAGAGCGAAAGCTCTATGTCTTTGAAGAAGAAGCCCCCGAGGTGCCGACCAGGAACTCTTCCCGTGCTGATAAGGATACTTATAAGAAGTATATTGATGATACCTTAGACGTCGAATGCCTTATGCTTGCCACCATGAACTCTGAGCTTCAGAGGCAACATGAGAACATGGGGTGCAAGGAGATTGACGAGCATCTCAAGAAAATGTTTCAAGGGCAGGCTCGTCAAGAGAGGTTCGACGTCACAAAAGCGTTATTTCAGTGCAAGATGGGAGTTAGAGACTCAGTAGAGACTTACGTACTCAAGATGATTGGGTATATAGAGAACCTTGAAAGGCTGGGTTTTCCTCTAGGTCAAGAGTTGGCCACAGATCTGATCCTGCAATCGTTGTCGGACAGTTATGAGCAGTTTGTCTTGAACTACAACATGAATGAAATAGACAAGAAACTGCCCGAGCTCCTAGGCATGTTAAGAACTGCCGAGATCAACATGAAGAAGGCCAAGCCTGCCAGCCCCATACTGATGGTGCATAAGGGCAAGGGCAAGGCCAAGGGCTCTAAGAAGACGAAGGTGGGACCTAAGTCACATCTTGAGCCCAAGTCTTCTGCACTGAAGAAAAAGAAGAGCACGGTGAAGGAAGGGAAATGCCACCACTGTGGCAAGGCTGGTCATTGGAGGAGGAACTGTTCTTCTTATATTGAGGGTCTGCAGAAAATGAAGGGAGGTATGACTTCCGCTTCAAATATTTATGTTATAGAAATAAACCTCTCTTCTCCTTCATCTTGGGTATTGGATACCGGATATGGTTCACACATTTGTACAAATGTGCAGGAACGGGAAAGGAGAAGATTGCTGAGTAAAGGGGAGGTGGGCCTGCGTGTCAGCAATGGAGAAAGAGTTGCTACTGTAGCCGTAGGGGTTTACCGTCTTTCTTTGCCCAGTGGGCTTGTAATAGAATTAAATAATTGTTATTTCGTTCTGGCCATAACTAGAAACATTATATCTATTTCATGCTTGGACATGATTGGATTTTCTTTTATAATTAAGAACAACTATTGTTCTATATTTAAGAATGATGTTTGTTATGCTGTAGCCCAATTGTTTAATGGTCTTTATGTTTTGAACTTGGACCATCTGATCTATAATGTAGAAAATAATAAAAGACTAAGAACAAATGACTCAAGCCCTACATATCTATGACATTGTCGTTTGGGCCATATAAACGAGAAGCGCATATCCAAGATCCATAAAGATGGACTTTTGGACTTATTTGATTATGAATCATTTAAGCGATGCGAATCTTGTTTGTTAGACAAGATGACTAAAGCCCCTTTCACTGGTTATACTGCGAGGGATGAGTATCTCTTGGGTGTTGTACATAGTGATGTATGCGGACCCATAAGCTCCATGGCTAGAGGTGGGTATTTCTACTTCTTTATATTTACTGATGATTTCAGTAGATACGGATATGTGCATCTTATGAAGTGAAAATCCGACACCTTTGAAAAGTTCAAAGAGTTCAAGAATGAAGTAGAAAACCAATTGGATAAAAGGGTTAAAGCACTCCGATCTGATCGAGGTGGCGAATACCTGAGTCATGAGTTCCGTGATCATCTGAAAGAGTGTGGTATTGTATCACAGCTCACTCCACCTAGAATACCACAACATAATGGTGTGTCTGAGAGGAGAAATCGTACTCTGTTAGACATGGTATGTTCGATGATGAGTCATGCAGACTTGCCTGTTTTATTTTGGGGTTTAGCTTTAGAGACTGCTGCAATGACACTGAATCACGCTTTAACGAAAACGGTTCTGAAGACACCATATGAGATATGGACTGGGAAGCATCCTAGTATGTCGTTCATTAAAATTTGGGGCTATGAGGCATACGTGTGACGTCAAATGCCTGACAAGCTGGAACCCAAATCGGATAAATGTTATATGGTGGGATATCCTAAGGAAACGAAAGGGTATTACTTTTACCTACCGTCCGAGGGCAAAGTGTTTGTCGCAAGGACTGGCGTCTTCTTGGAGAGAGAATTCTTATCAAGAAAGACTAGAAAGGTAGAACTTGAAGAAGTTCAAGAACCACAAGTGGTGAATGAACCGGAATTGGATTATGAGATAGGACTACAAGATGTTGTAGCTGGAGAACCTACTCAAGAAGCACAGGTCCTACGTAGATCTGGTACACCAAGATTTGAGCCTGAGAGATATGGATTTCTCATGTCTCAAATAGGTAATGTATTGCTTATGGATCATGATGATGAACCAGCAACCTACCAAGAGGCTATGAATGGACTGGACTCTGACAAATGGCTTGAGGCTATGAAATTCGAAATGGACTCCATGTATGCAAACCAAGTTTGAAACTTGGTGGAACCACCTGAAGGGGGACGACCCATAGGGTGCAAATGGGTCTTCAAGAAGAAGACCGATATGGATGGGAATGTACAGACATTCAAAGGGCGACTGGTGGCTAAGGGTTTCAAGCAAATTCATGGTATTGACTATGATGAGACCTTTTCCCCTGTTGCCATGGTAAAGTCCATAAGGATATTGCTTGCTATTGCTGCATATTATGACTACGAGATCTGGCAGATGGATGTCAAAACGGCTTTCCTTAATGGAAACCTCCTTGAGGAAGTGTACATGACACAACCCGAGGGTTTTGTATCCCCAAATGAAGCCACTAAAATATGCAAGCTGAATAGGTCCATTTATGGACTGAAGCAAGCCTCTTGGAGTTGGAATCTTTGTTTTGATGAGAAAATCAAAGAGTTTGGTTTCATCAAGAATGAAGATGAGCCTTGTGTTTACAAGCGAATCAGTGGGAGCATTGTTGTCTTCCTGATATTGTATATAGATGACATACTGTTGATTGGGAATGACATTCCTACCCTGAAAGTTGTTAAGAATAACCTAGGGAACTGTTTTTCTATGAAGGACTTGGGTGAAGCGACTTATATACTTGGTATTAAGATCTATAGAGATAGATCGAAGAAGTTACTGGGTTTGACCCAGAGTACATACATTGAGAAGGTGTTGAAGCGGTTCAACATGCTTGGGTCCAAGAAAGGACTTTTACCCATGTCTAATGGTGTGAATCTCTCTAAGGACCGGTGTCCAAAATATTGTGAAGATAAGGACCGCATGAAGTTGATTCCATATGCTTCGGCAATTGGATCAATCATGTATGCAATGTTATGTACTCGACCCGATGTCTCCTTTGCTTTGAGCATGACTAGCAGGTATCAGTCAGATCCCGGTGAGTGTCACTGGATTGCAGTCAAGAATATCCTGAAGTACTTGAGAAGGACAAAGGATGTATTTTTTGATGTATGGTGGAGAGGAAGAGCTCGTTGTAAGTGGTTACACGGATGCTAGCTTCCAAACTGATAGGGACGACTCAAAGTCTTAGTCAGGGTTTGTGTTTTGCCTTAATGGAGGAGCTGTGAGCTGGAAGAGTTCCAAGCAAGAGACAGTTGCTGATTCTACAACAGAAGACGAGTATATCGTTGCAGCTAACGCAACGAAGGAGGCTGTATGGATTAGGAAATTCATCGGCGAGCTTGATGTATTTCCTAGCATTGTTGGTCCCGTTCTCTACTGTGATAACAATGGTGCAATTACACAATCTAAGGAACCTAGATCCCATCAGCGCTCCAAACACATACTTCGGCGGTTCCATCTTATTCGTGAGATTGTCGAACGAGGAGATATGAACATTTGTAGAGTGCCGACTGAGGAGAATATTGCAGATCCACTGACAAAGCCTCTCGCGCAGAGAAAGCATGATGGTCATACTAGATCAATGGGTATGCGATACCTAAATGATCAACTCTAGTGAGAGTCTTGTGGGTTGCGTGTGAACATATATTCTGTTGGCTATTTATTATTTATTCATATGATGAATTGTGTACCAGATTTTTCCTTTTACAATTAATGGCAAGTTCTTTTATTATGATTTCTCTATGCGATAGTTAAATGTTAACATAATAAATACCCTTAGAATGTTCGCTTCCATAGGACATCAAGTACGTGACTTGAATGTGAGAGCCTATGATTTATTTGAAGCTTCATTCTTAAAAGGTTCCTGGTCGTTGTATCATCATAGAAGCTAAGGGTGATGATGATACATTAAGACTAGCATGTGCGTTGACTGATGACCAGTTCTCACAGGTCATGATATTGTGATATCAAGTCATCACGTGGGTACTTGTTAATGAACAAGTTGTACTGGACAGACCCAACCTGAGACTACTTTGTGGATTGTTATCTAAACGTGTCATGAGTAGGTCTCAATTGACAATGGTGTTGTGGTCCTTTGACCTGAAGTCACAACATTCATCAAGTTAGGACGAGCGTGCTTTGATGCTATCTAAAGTCTTCCTTGAGAAAGGTTGATTATAAGGGTGGTTGTTGGGCCCGTTACAAATCATTTGCGTGTTTGTGTGTGAGCAGACATGGGATTTGTCCTCCTATATGACAGGAGTTGCATCCATGGGCCCCTTGATGGAACTGGACTGAGAAATGCATGGCCATGCTTGGTTGAGTCAATATGTGATATTGGACTCACCATTCTCTGGAAGTCCGTTCTAGATCAAGGAACTTGGATTGAGCTATTATGAGGGTTACACGGTCCATGCCTCTAGTTCTTTCCGGATGTTAAGGACAAAGGGACAAAGACAACGCTGGAACATTGTTCATATAGGCTTTTGAGTTATGAACTCTTATTGCTTGGGTAGCAATGATGCATTGCTAGATACCGCTCATTGTTTGTGAGGTTTTTGGTTTGATACTTTCAAGATCAAGTGGGAGACTGTTGGAGTTACCATGGTGATCTAGAAGTGGTCAAACATGTAATCTCACTCCCAACGCGATATGAGCCTGCATGGTCGCACATAAGAGTATGTGGAGAAGTTAGAAGATTGACTGTGTTGGTAAGGGTTACCAATCACCATACAGAATAGGGTCAGGAAAACATTTCCAAGGAGGTTTGTCGAGAATGATTCGTGTAGAATCATTCGTCGAGAATGATTCGTCGAGAATGATTCGTGGAGAATCATTCGTCGAGAATGATTCATCGATAATCATTCGTCGAGAATCATTCGTCGGGAATCGTCTAGTATGACTCGCCGACTAAGGCAAATTCGTCGAGAATTGGACTGTTGGATTCCCGACGAATGGTGATACTCGACAATTCCAGCTGATGATTCTCGACGATTCTGCAGCTGTGTCTCGACGATTCTGCAGCCGAGTCTCGACGATTCTGCAGATGATTCTCGTCGATTCTGTAAGCTAATTCTCGCCCAACCTAGAGCTGATTCTCGCCGAACGATTCAGAAACCCTATTTTGGGTGGTCTGCGGATAGCGAAATTCCTAGGTATGTTTATACCTTTGGTATAAATTAGGACTTAGGGTTTTGGGAAGCTATGATTATTCTCCTGTGGCCGAATCGAAGCCGACGGAAGTGTTCCGCCGTTTTGTCGGTCCGCCGTTTTGTCGGTCCGCCGCATCCCGAACCCCGCCCGACGGAAGTGTTCGGCCGCCTCGTTCACTCCACCTACCTCCTCCTCTCCGTCGATAGTTGCCGGTGCTGCTCTTCCTGGAGCGGACCTAGCAGTCCGTGGAAGTGCAAGGTGTAGTCGACCTACATTCCCGATCCTTCGTGCGACGAAGCTCGGTGTTCTCCCGCTCGTGTGGATTTCTTCAGAGACGTAGACGCTATTCTACGTGGAACTCGCCACCGACAAGGACTCATATTTTGGAGCATCATTGTTGAGTTGTGACTCAACACCGCTAAGGTAATTTCACCTAGTTGTTTGTTAACTTCTTGATTCAACTTTCATGGCCCGATCCAAAATCTCTTTTGGGTTGTTCTTGATTTTATTACTTCCGTTGCGTGCACAAGTGTTGTGCCAACCTCGTAGAGAAACCCAACATTTACAACGTTAAACGCTCCCTAACCCGCACGCTAACAAAACGCAGCAACCACAATGAGTTTTATTTATCGTTCGCGCTAACATACAGATAGCCTATCCGCAAATGGAACAGAGAATGGCTATAGGCCAAAATCTTTTCCGGCTAAATGGAATAATATCGATTCCGATCGAGCTTGGAGTTGTACCAAATAGATCCACCAAAAAAATCACGATTCGAAAAGTGGTAGGATCTATCCCAACAAAACAAGAGCGAGGATCACCAATCCTCTCGATAAGTCTTTTCGGAAAACCAAACGAAAATCACAAATCTATTACTAGTAACACCGCGAAAATTAACGATTCGAGAAATCACGCAAAATTCGTCCACCACAAGAACTAATCAAAGAAGGAAATCTCTTGGGTAGGAATTTCGTTACCCCTCTCGGAAACATAGATCTGAGATGTTTGGATCCACAAAGAACGTCCGCTCTTCCTTTGAAATCCACGGGAAACGCGCCACGGATGAAGTTCTTGCTTGTCTCCTTCACTTCTCGCCGTGGAAGATTTCCCCAAAACCTTTGTTCTTCCTTGCACAAGATCCTTCTCCTCCAAGTGGCCGAAACCTTCAATGGGCTGAGATTAATTTCGGTGGAGAAGAGAAAGTGAGGTGGGAGAACGACGGGTTGAGAGAGGAAGAGAGAGAGAGAGAGGAAGGGGGGCAGCCGAGCAAGGAGAAAGAGGGGGCGGCCGAATCGTTGAGAGGGAATCCCTTGGGGGGCGGCGGCTAAGAGGAGGAGGAAGAGGGGATTAGGTTTAGGCAAAAGTTCTTTTTTGATTTCAATAATAGTCTCTTATCAAATGAAAGTTTGTCCTTATATAAGGCTTACATCCATGCGGCTATTAGCAGCCCAAAATAAATAGTTTTCAGAAATGAAATAACAGAAATAAATAGTTTCAAATACCACATATAAAAGGATAAATGCAGACCAACTAGTAAGATAAATTTCAATCTTATTCTTGTTGCGTGGGCGAAGATTGTAGCCGTGCCCGCTACGGCGCCGCAAGTCTCTTGTTGGTGGAGTATCGTCATCATCTTCTGCCACGGCAACACCGCCATGGACGTCGTCTTCATCACCAAGTTGGTCGTCGTGATGGCCGTCGCCATCAATCCTCCCGCTCTCAAAAGGACTCATCACCGATGAGTGGGCTGGACGGTAACGGTGGAGGAGATCTGCATCGAGAAGAGACAGTTCTACCGACAAAATCCAAGAGTCGTCCGAAGCTGGACGACCACGCCATCTGACCAAAACCTGTGAATGTCGCCGTCGGGAGTAGAAAACACCGCATCCTGCAAAATCTTGTCAGGCAAGAAATCGGTCCGGGGGAACCTTGGAAAAGCGTTAGGCGAAGAAGAAAAACAAGTTGCATCATCAATAGACAACGTACCTCCCGAAGAATCCAAAAGGGAGAGCGGTCCAGAAATATTCTCACCCCACCCCTTTAGACGGTATAGTGGAAATATGAAACGGAGAGACTGACAGTTCAACTGGTGGAGCGACATAAAGCGTTAAATCCGAAATGTTAAAAACAGGGGAGATTCTCCAATCAGCGGGTAACTTTAATAAATATGCATTTTCACCTAGCTTCTTTAAAACCCAAAAAGGACCGGCTCTCTTATTCGCTAATTTTTTTATGGTGCCCGAAGGCATCCGTTCAGGGATAAGGCGTACCATTACCAAATCACCAATATTCAAGGGGACTGCTCGCTTATGTATGTTAGCATTCGATTGATAAATAGCATAATGTTTAGCTAACGTCTTGCCAATGTGCTCATGGAGAGTGTGAACGTGTGAGGCGAAGTCCTGTGCAAATTGACTGGATTTAAATGATGGTGGTAACAGAATCAAGTCAAGAGGCACGGGCGCCTTATATCCATGCACTATCTCATTTGGCGATAAACCGGTGGACCTATTCTTAGAATTATTGTAGGCTAATTGAGCATGAGGAAGAATAAGGTCTCATGTACCCTTATGATCACCCACTAAGCAACGAAGTAACCCACCCAAACTCTGGTTAACAACTTCCGTTTGCCCATCCATTTGGGGATGATAGGCCGACGAAAAAATAAGTCTAGTTCCCAACAGCTTCCAAAGTGTTTTCCAAAAATAGCTAGTAAACTTAACATCCCTATCGGTCACGATTGTTTTGGGGACACCCCGATGTGCCACGACCTCCTTAAAATACAACTTAGAGACATGTGACACATCGTTGGTGCTATGACAAGCGATAAAATAAGCCATTTTTGAGAATCGATCCACTACGACCAAGATGGAATCGTGACGCCTAAATGTCAGTGGAAGGCCCAATATGAAGTCCATGCTAACATCCACCCTCGGGGCAGATGGAATCGGAAGGGGTGTGTAAAGACCATCATTGGTCTTGTTACCCTTTGCTAATTGACATACACGGTAGCTCCCTACGATTTTATTGACCATTGGTTTGAGGCCCGGCCAAAAGAATTTATCCTCTACAAGTGTGATCGTTTTATCGCGATCGAAGTGTACACCTAACCCTCCATTATGTAATTCCCATATGATAAAATGGCGTAACGAAGAGCGGGGAATACATAGTTGCGTATGCTTAAATAGGTACCCGTCACGGATGTAGTACGGCGAGATAGTGGAAGGGGAATTGTCCTGAGCGGCGAAGTATATATCCTTAAAATCCGGGCACTGAACATACTAATCTTTAATTCTTTCAAATACTATGACCGATACCTCCATGGTAGATAGTAATAGGGTGACTCGACTAAGGGAGTCCGCCACACGATTTAACGTACCCTTGAGGTGCTTGATAATGAATGTATACTCCTGAAGGTATGAGACCCATTTGGCGTGCCGAGGGCTGATTTTACTTTGGGAGTTTACAAATTTTAAAGCCTCATGATCGGATAAGATTACAAATTCTTTTGAGATAAGATAGTGTCGCCAATGTTGGAGACAACGTATCACGGCATAGAACTCACGATCATAATTGGAATAATTTAACTTTGGACCGGCAATTTTTTCGCTAAAATATCCTATCGGATGTCCCTTTTGAATTAAAACTCCTCCGATCCCTATTCCCGATGCGTAGCATGATAATTCAAACACTTTACTAAAATCCGGCAATCGTAGTAGTGGGGCTTCGGACATCCGGTCCTTAATCGTTTGAAACGCACAAGTGGCCGCTTTAGTCCAAGAAAATTCTCCCTTCTTCATACATTCAGTGATCGGTGCCATGATACTACTAAAGTTTTGAATTAACCTTCGATAAAATGTGGTTAAGCCGTGAAAACTTCTAACTTCCCGAATATTTGTTCGTTCAGGCCAATCTTTAATCACTTGGATCTTTTTCGGGTCAACATGAATGCCTTCGGAACTCACTATGTAGCCTAGAAACTCTACGGACGTCACACCAAAGGCACACTTTTTAAGATTAATATATAGATTTTCTTGGCGCAATGTTGTTAGGATTGTCCTTAGATGTGTTTCATTATCCTTTTGTGAACGGCTGAATACTAAGATATCATCGAAGTATACTACTACGAACTTACCCATGTATGGCTTAAAAACTTGGGTCATCAATCGTGAGAAAGTACTCGGTCCGTTGGTGAGCCCTTATCCAAGCACCAACCACTCATTGAGCACATCCTTAGATTTAAAGGCTGTTTTCCATTCGTCTCCTTCCCGTATCCTTATTTGATGATAACCACTTTTGAGATCTAATTTTGAAAATATGGTGGCTCTCGATAACATATCTAATAAGTCGTCCAAACGGGGAATGGGGAACCTATATTTGACCGTAATTTTATTTATGGCCCGGTAGTCTACACACAATCGCCAAGACTTATCTTTCTTTGGGATCAAGAGGGCCGGTAGGGCGCATGGGCTCTTACTATGGCGGATAAAACCCTTTGCTAGCAAATCCGATATTAAAGTTTGTAGCTCCTCATGTGCAGAGGGGTTGAGCCGATAATGTGGATGGTTAGGCAAGGAGGAGCCCGGGACGAAATCAATCTCATGCTGAATATCTCTCATGGGTGGCAAGTTAGATGGCAAGTCCTCCGGATAGACGTCTTTATACTCTTCCAATAGAGTGCGCATAGATAACGGTAGATTCTCTAAAGAGGGCAAGTCTTCCTTAGCTTGTAGGCATACTAAAGCATACATGACGCCGTCCAAGAAGGTCTCGCGTTCCAACTCCTTCTTACTTATCAAACTTATAGTTTTCCTTTCCGCAGGCACAATTGTGTCTTTGGAGGCAACCGAAGGATCCTTGGGCAGTGTGGGGTTCAGGACAATGGTCTTACCATTATACTTGAACTCGTAAGTGTTGGCTCGCCCGAAATGGGTCACGTCAAAATCATAGAGCCACGGGCGCCCTAGGAGTACATGACATATGTAAGACCCTCCTTTTTTTTCTTTTAAAACACCGGGGTCTTAGGCCCAGAACCGCCACTTTGCGGTGACACCTTCATGCCCTGAAGGGTCATCACCACAAAGCGTCGATTCTGCCGGCCAACTCGATCACATAAAGGTAGTACAATAAAGTAAACATAAGTCCACAGATAATCACATATATAGAAATAAAATATTCACGAAGGGAGTGTTCACACAATCATATATCAGAGTACTGAAAGTAAGGGGCTTATGCCCGGTACATCATAATTCTAACTACAGGTCACTCATGTGAAAGCAAAGCAAAACATCTACTCAAGGTCGAGACTCACGGTCCCGGCTGTATGAACTCCATAGCTAGACTGCCCCATCTCCAAGCGCACCGGTCTCTGGGACTGCTCTCCCGTGCTGGGCTCCACGATCCCCTAAAATAATGCGGTTCGAAAACCGTTAGTCATAAAGACTAAGACCTATCATCCCCTACCCCTTCCCCCATGGCTCCTAGGTACCGAGCGGAGAGGAAGAAAGGGAAGGACATGAAGGTGGAGAATGAATCAAAAGAACAAGTGGCAACGGAACTAATCTAGCAATTCTATAATAAATATGACAGAAACAGAAAGTAGGAAAAGTAACCTTAACTTATGTGCGGAAGCGCATAAGCCAAGAGATCTTCTGCAAGGCTCCCATCGTATAAAGTGTCCCATACCACTTATATGTTGGGGTGTCGGTTATCAAATAGCAGCATATATATATATTGAATTTAACCTTAATTTATAAACTTGCCCACACAAGCTTATAGACCAAGGGGTCGTTTTGCAAGTACTAATGTATAAGTGTCCTATTCCACTTATACATTAGGTGTCAGGGGTTAAATGAATCGATTATGCTATGACATGCAAGTGGGTATGATGGAACATGCAAGTGCAACACACACACCCGACTCTGTGCACACAGACCTTTAATTCCCCCTTTCGGAGTCGTTACCTCCCAGGATACCTCCATAGTGGCAGATGGAAACGGTGGGTTGGGCCTCGCCCACCTCTAAATCAGTAAATCACTACCGGTCAGACCTATCATACGCCTCAACGCTTGGTGCACTAAGCGGGCTCCTGCGTACTCTTGCCGGCTGGCGCACCGAACTTCTGTTGGCGAAGTGCTAACCACACTTGCCGAGTCAGCGTATTGGCATCGGTGCATCGACCCTCCAATACCGAAGACCCACCACCTTAATTTCTTTCCTTTTATGCACATACAAATTAATCTTAATCAATAAAAACCGAGCCGAAGCTCCCCGGACCAAAACGTCCGTCTCTTAACCAATCGAGCCGGAGCTCCCCGGACCATTCCGTCCGTCTCTTAACCAACCGAGCCGAAGCTCCCAACCATATCCCTGTGCTAACGGTGTTTGTGAAACGTGCAACCCTAATTATTAAGTTACTCTTATCAGTTTGTAATTACAGTTTACGTTAACCCAGGACTGCCTCTGGTATTCCCCGTGAAGGGCTCTCAAAGGGCACTAGGAACTATGATGGTAGCTGAAGCCCATCATTCCCTTTCGCAAGACACTTATTGTTATTGGTTGATTCCCTTTACCCATTCCCTTCTCATATTACGATAGGCTAACCTAGGGTGATTTTTAACCTTCCTCTCTTCGGGGAAGACGATCTTTCATCGAACCCGAGCACCTCTTAACTTCTAGTAAACACCACTTCTTACTACTCTTCATATCATTCTATTACGATATCATCCACAATTGTCCACCCAGACAAAATGACTAACTCCAACAACTATCCCAGATCATGTCATATTGTAATTTAACAATTTGCTATATGCAAACCAACCTAGACTATATGTCGAACCGGTTAGACAATGATCCAATACTCATCCAAATGCCCTAAATTATTTACTGGAGACTTATCATGATATAATTAACCTAAATCCAGAAAATGGTAATTTTCCTAATTTATCTGGCATTTAATTAATTTCCTCAAAAATTCCAAGGGCTACCGGTTTGAACATGAACTACCCTAAGTTCTCATGCAAGATGTCCAACAAAATTATAATAAATAGTATGTTATCTCAATATAGTAAATCCAAAGTATCATAATTTTTATATCATCAAAAGGACACTAAAACTATTTTAGCAATATCTTTTATATTTCGTTATTTGTGAACCAAGAATAGAGAATATTCATCCAAAAATTATAAATAAAATATACTATGCATATAATGGCCTAAAAGTCTCAATTCCTAAGCCTCATAATTTTGGAACAGAAATATCATCCATAATTAATTTTTGAACCATAAAAGCTCTTTTTTATATTTGTGAAGGAAGTACTAGATTTACTCAACTAAAATTTATAAAAAAATTCAGGAGCAATCATTCTGACCTAAAACATTTACTTCCAAGATTAAATGGGGTTTCAATGAACAGAAAGATCCAAATAATTAAAACATCAATTAGGGCTATAATAAACGTTACAAATGAAGTGCTAGAAATAGACATCATAAAATTCCAGTAAAATTGCTATAGATTCTACCCGTCCTAAAACTTACTCTACCCGAGTTTAACAGCCTTTAGATAATGTTTAGTGACGGATTGTGCTTAATAAGTATTTTACCTTAAATCTAAGATTAGGGTTTTGAGGTATCTACTTGTCTCCAAATCCTCCAAGATTCCATCCAGATGATTATTATCATGCTAGTGTCAACTCTACAGAATTTCAAGGCAATATAAGGGCATTTGCCCCCATGTCCTTCACAGCCCTCAAAACCCACAATTTAGGGTTTGAGCTTAGATCCTAGGATAAATCAACCCTAGACCACACCATTCTTCTCCAAGTGGGTTGTAATAACTTTTTTAAGTCAGTGGTCAACATATCATCCTCTGTTGAGGTTATTTGACCATTCCAACCTCTTAGTGCACTTTTTACTCAAAACGTCTCATAATGCCTAGTTAAGGATATGAGATCTCCTACCCAAAACTAATCCAAATAAGTTGGAATTTTGTACAGAACTAGGTTTTATAGCCAGGGACCACTCACCAAAATTTGGGAGGGTTTGGAGGTCATTTGACTACTTAACTTAATTACTCTAACTTTATTAAATTAAAACAAAAAATTTAGGAAAAGTATCTCCAAAAATTCCCATTTTTCGATAGCCTCTAGATACAGCTAAGGGTAACCCCCTACCCAAATTTCAGGTCATTTGGTCAAGGGATGAAGCGTGGGTATTCATTTTAGTTCCTGCCCAACTCTAGGTACAACCCCCACTAAAACGGGTGCTGCGGTCAAACCACTTACCCAAACGAGTTGAACCAATTTTTAAATTAATCTAGCCTCAAAGGGCTACAACTTTTGTGACTAGCCATTTTTCCTAAATCGGCCTCTAAGTGGCTCGTTTTGCAATATAAAAATGACCCATTTAATGTATATTTACCTTATATATTTTATACTTAATTTTATATTATAAAAATATCTTTACTGTTTATCTTCTTCAGAACCAGAGAACTGAACTCAGAAAACATATTTTTCCTGTAGCTCTTCCGTGATCCGTCGTCGGCCGTCCGGTCACTTCCCTGGCCAGCCACCACCACCACCACCTCCGTCAAAGCGATGGCTATCGGTCGGCGGTGGTTTGGCCGCCGGAAGTGGCGGTTTCTGGCGTACCCGAAAATATATTTTTCATGGTTTTCCATGAGAACGCGAGGTGGGTTCGGCTCCTTTGAGCATGAACTTCATTTCTAAGATCCTAAGATCTACCCATAAGAGAAGAAGTAGAGGATGACCTTGTTCGCAGTTTGGAGGCGAGATGAACGTCGGATTGTCATGGCGTGGTGGTGGCGTTCCCAAACTTCTCCTACAACAAGAAAAAAATTTGAATCCATTTGGTCAAGAGTGTAACCTTCTCATCTTGCTCTAAGGGGGCTTTTATAGATCTCCAAGTGGGGAGGGGAAAGGGTGAAGCATTCATGGCCATGAATGCTCTCTCTTTCTTAATAATATTTCGGCTACGGTGGAGGGAGAGGAAAAGGTGGAAGATGAAATGGCTGATCCAGGTGGCAATTTCCTATTGGGTCAACACTTCCTCATTTTACTAAGTAATTAGAGAAAGAAACGGCCCATAAATACTCCTGCTGTAAATTCCCATAATCAGAATTGATTATGACTTGGGTTACAGAAATTTCTAGCATGTCTGACGTTTCAGCCTTTGTCACGGGCGTGACACATAGGTCACGGGCGTGACAGGTCCTTGTGGAAAATTCTGAGTTCGACAATCATCTTACTGAGTTCGACGATCGTCGAAGGGGGGTCACTCCCTAGGTCACGGGCGTGACACGTGGGTCATGGGCGTGATAGGGCCATGATGCAAATTCTGCGCTTGACGATCGTCTCGCTGAGATCGATGATCATCGAATGGGGTCATGCCTTAGGTCACAGGCGTGACACGTAGGTCACGGGCGTGACAGGCCCGGGTTACAAATTCTGCGCTCGACGATCATCTCACTGAGATCGACGATCGTCGAAGGGGTCACGCCCTAGGTCACGTGCGTGACACGTAGGTCACGGGCGTGACAGGCCCTGGTTTCAAATTCTGCGCTCGACGATCATCTTCCTGAGATCGACGATCGTCGAAGGGGTCACGGGCGTGATGGGTCGGTCACGGGTGTGACCAACCCGTGACTCGAAGTCTTGGTCGATGGACTTCAATTTTTGGGTTTCCTAGGGTTCTGTCATGACAAACCGACTCCTAGGAGTCTTGCCGGAAATGGGATGTTACAAATCCCAATAAACAAAACAAAAATTTCGTCCCCGAAATTGAGGTTAAGCCTACAGGGATTTCTACCGGAATAAAATAAGCTTGTAACATCCCATATGGTTTTTCCTTTTGGGTCGAAGCGACTACTTGTTTGATAAACAAAGGCAATCTCTCCAATAAACAAAAGATTAGCCCCTACTTTCCTGCGCATGCCTAGGTTCTCAATTTCCCTTATCTAGTCCTACCGGTTCAATACAAGAAGGTAATTCATAGTATACTGAGAGGTGGTGATGTATACCTGACTGAACAACTCCGGGTATTTTTGCCTCATCAGGTCCTGCAGTTCCCATGTGTGCTTCTCCTGACCATGATTCCTCCACAGAACCTTGACTAAGGGGATCTTCTTGTAGCGCAAGATCCGTACTCCTTTGTCATCGATCCGAATTGTCTCCAAGTGAACAGACCGGTCTGAAGCTACCGGCCCTTTGGGGGGTCAAAATCTGCTGCTCCGGGAGTAGTAGAGCCCTCCTCAACGAAGAAATGTGGAAGACGTCGTGTAGAGCTGCCAGCTTTGGTGGCAACTCCAGCCTGTAAGCTAGGGCCCCTATCCGCTCCAGGATCCTGTAAGGGCCCATATACCTAGGGCTGAGCTTCTTTCTCCGACCGCGCACCCGTGAAACTCCATGCATGGGCCGGATCTTCAAAAACACTCGGTCCCCCACCTGAATCTCCACCTGACGATGTCGGGCGTCATAATACTTAGCTTGTCTGCTCTGCGCCTCTAACATCCTGTCTCTAATCAGTCTCACCTGTGCCTCGGTGTCTTCAACAAAGTCCGATCCCATACCTTCGGATCCTCATCCTGAACCCAAGAAAGCGGGGTCCTGCATTTCCTTCCATACAAGGCTTCATAAGGCGCCATCCTGATGCTGGACTGGTAGCTGTTGTTATAGGAGAACTCGACCAGGGGTAAGAGCTTCTCCCAAGGTTACCCGCGATTAAAAATGCATAACCTCAAAAGATCTTCCAGCGTCCGATTGGTGCGTTCCGTCTGTCAATCCGTCTGGGGATGGAATGCGGTGCTAAAGGTCAATCACGTGCCTAAGTAAGCCTGCACGGATCTCCACTCCCTGGAAGTGAACCGACCATCCCAATCCGACACGATCATCTTGGGCACCCCGTGATATCGAATGAATTGCTCCACAAATCTCCGTACTAGTGCTCCTACAGGGTCATCCTTCCTGATCGGAATGAATCTGGCCACCTTCGTCAACCGATCGACGATGACCCAAATCGAGTCGTTTCCCGTCCGTGATCGGGGGAGTCCATGAATAAAATCCATCACAATGTACTCAAATTTCCACTCCGGCACCGGGAGTGGCTGTAGCAATCCAGCGGGGTTCCTGCATTCCGCCTTCACCAACTGGCATGCCTCGCAATGAGTCACGAAGTATGCAATGTCCTTCTTCATCCCTGGCCAAAACATCGTATTCTTCAAGTCCGCAGTCATCTTCGTGACCCCCGGGTGCACCGAGTATCTGCTGTGGTGGGCCTCCGCCATGATATCTTCCCGTACCTGGCCTCCTTCCGGTATATAAGTCCGACCTCTAAATCATACCATGCCGTCCCTCATCGTGTAATCCCCTGCTATACCGTTCTCCAAGGCCCAGAATATCGGCTCCAATTTGGCATTCTGCCTCTGCCCATCTCTAACTCGGTCCCGGATATCGTCTGTAGCACTCATCGCAGCCAAATACTCCATGTAAAGCTCAGGGTCCTCGGACGACACCAGTGTGATGTGCATATCCTCCAATCTCCTCACCAGCTCCATAGACATAACTGAAAGTCCACCTAGTGCCAATTAGCTTCACCTATGGGGGGGGGGAATAGGTGTCTTATAGCGTTTTTGCGGAATTAAAAACTATACCTGCACAAATAAATCAAACAACACAGCACAGAAAAGACTCAAGCAATTTATAGTGGTTCCCCGATTTGGGTACGTCCACTTTCCCCCTTCGACCTATCTCCCAACCAGGGACGACTCGGTCACTTCACCAATAGGATTGAAATCCAATCCTTGCACTAACGGAAGGAACCCTTCCACACATAGGAGTCACCACTCCCACACCACGGGTTGCACCCAACCCTTACAACTAGGAACCAATCGTTCCTTTACAATGAAATTGAAAATAGAATGTATTAGAAATACAAACAACTTATGGAGACTAAGGTGTCCCTCTTCGTTCGACGACGTGTTCTTGAAGTCAACGAACAGTCCACAACCCTAGATCTCTCTTGGAGAGAATCTCCCCGAAACCGGCGGCGGCAAAGGGCGGTGGCTTGGCTCTCGGGATTGGCGGCGGCAACGGAGTGTTGCGGCGATACAATGGAGATTCAACCTTCGTAGCAAAGGTAGCAAGGTCTTCCAACAGTCATACTAGGATCGATCGTCTCGATCGATTCGGAAGGGGATGGTTTTCCCGATCTACAAATCAAGAGACAAAAGATCTCTTGTTAGACGCGTGAGACGCTGTGCTAGGCTAAGCTTCTGTCGCCGGAGATCTGGAAGAAACCGTGATCAGCAACGGCAACTAACTGCACGAGCGACGACGACGGCGGCGGAGCAAGAAGCGCGATCTAGGTCACGTCGGCGGCTCGGCTTTCTTCATTTTTCTGTCCATGTGCACTTACTGTTCAAAAATACAGATGTATTTATACATTAGGTCATCAAGATGACCGTTGTGAGCCCCACCAAGAAGAATCCCTAAGTCCGGTTCGAAATAACCCAGTTAACTTGGATCGGTCCAGAGAATAGGAGAAAATTGCCTAAGTCAAATTCGGCGAGAATCGTAGGTGATTCTCGACGAATCGGCGAGAATCACCTACGATTCTCGCCGAATTCCACTTGGCCGAATCCAAGCTACATTGATATAGCAAGCCGGAGAGAATCGGCGGGAATCACAATTAATTCTCGCCGAATCGTCGAGAATGCAAGTCATTCTCGACGATTCGGCGAGAATCACTAAGTGATTCTCGCCGATTCTGCCTTAGCAGAATTCAGGGCGGCGTCGAGACAACCGACAGTATTTGGCAAGAATCAGCTAGTGATTCTCAATGATTCGGCAAGAATCACAATCGGCGAGAATCACTTAGTGATTCTCGACGAATTGTACTTAGACGATTTTTGTCTTTCTTCCCGTGAGCTGGTCTTTGGCCCATCCTTGCTCCTTATCTGCTCTTGATCTTTCTTAACCCTTTGCTTGAAAGTAAGTACACTCCAATAGAGAGAGTACACGTAAGCCAACACACTGATCTTCCCAACGAGGGATTACGTTTCACAGACCCGTGTATATTGACCTACTGCACCCTGACATTGGTGCGTACTTAGCGAGGAATAGCTGCAAGCATAACTTGAAAGGTTTCATCAAATATACTGTGAATTCATCTTAGCTTGACCCGAGGCTTCCTCAAATCCAGGTAATTATGGATACAATACCCAACAATCTCCCCCTATTTGAAGAAGCCAAAATCCTACTAGCTAAGATGAATTTCACCAATCCAGATAATACATGCAATATACCAAGAGAGGAATAACAAGAACAAGCAGAACAATACAAGAGACAATCATTAAATCACATATGAGAGACACTCATCAAGTCATATATATATATATATATATATATATATATATATATATATATAGATATCCACAATAAGTATTCATAAGGTTACATGATAATAACAATGAATACATATGGAGTGCATTAACCAAATTCTTAAAACTACTTATCTTTAGCTATTTCATCTTTGAGCTGCTGCGCTAAGAACTTGCTACTTTGACGTTCAAAGTATTCTTTGGGCTTCGGGTAGTATCTTGGAGGGGGAGCTTTGTTTGCCACAGAATTGGTCCTGAAGAAGATGTTTCTTTTGGCTTCAAAAATCTTGTGTAGCTCCCACTCGTATTGACTGTACACATCGTTCCTCTTAATCTCCCCCCTTTGTTGCAGTGCGAATGTGTCTAAGATGATACTTCTTGAAACTGGGCTCCACCTTTCATTACGCACCTCATCTTCCTTCAGTCTGATTTTCTTTTTCATTGGCGTTTCCTTTGAGGTTCCTTCTTGATTTTTCCTTTTGCCTTTAGCTTTGATGAGTACTTCTTGATCAAACCAGCCTCTACGTTCAGCTCTTGCAGCAGCCTTTTTTGATTCAGCCTCACTTAGTGGTACTTCTTCAGCCCTTACTTCTTCCTCAGTAGCACCAGCAAAGCCCTCATCCTCTGGCGGGGCAACAGGGTCATGTATGCCCGATGCCTGCTGTACGAGCCAGTGGGCCATTTCAAACACATACCTATTCGATTGATCGAATTTGTATTTGTCAATTATTATCTATTAAATTGATTGAAGGTGCAGTTATGATTTGTTAGCATACCTATTGGACTGAGCGATGTTTTGGATTATCATCTCTTGAAGCCCAGCCATCTTAGCTTTGTACTCTTCCTCCCCCTTTTTGGCTTCGACGGCAATTGAGTTTGTGTAAGAATGCAGGAACTCATCGATGTGCTTCACAGTTTTAGAAAATTCATCCAACAGTGTCTTCTGATTTACGTTCAAAGTCACCATATTGGCATCAAATTTTTGGATGTTATCTGCCACAACATGTGCGTTCTTATTGACCACTACCAGGTCATCGGTGTTCTTCTTAAGGCCTTGCATCAGAAGTGAGACTGCTGTGCCGGCTGCTGTGTATTTTTCTTCAAATTTCCTTTCCATCTCATCTAGCTTATGATTAATTTGCACTACGTTCTTGAGCATAAGATTCTCGGATTCCTTTACCCTTTTTAGCACTTTTTCCTGTGCTTCCACAAACGATGTTTTCAGCTCATTCACGATTCCCTGAACAATGTTGACCGTATGATTGGCTATATTCGCTTGCAGTGGAGGACCTCCAGGCAAGCCCTGGTCTGGCTCATCAGCAGAGGCATTGGGTGAGCTGGACACTAGTACAGGTTCCATAGGGGGAATGCTGGCCGCCACAGCAGGTTGTCCAGGAATGCTTGTCAACAATTGCTGGAAGGGCTCCCCCTCCATTCTTGCATCAGTCGTCTCAGGAGCATGTTCCTTAGATGGAACTTCAGCAGCATCCCGAGGATTCACCACTTCCATCCTCTCACTTCCAGTTTCCTCCTCCTCATCACCCATGTGCTCTTTCTCAGCTACAGCATTGTTTAAGTTTTCCTCGTCATCCTCCTCATTATCACCTCCATCTCCCAGATCACTGTCGTTCAGGGCCGCCTCATCTTCCACCACATCCTCACTATCTTCTTGCATAGTCTCAACAACATCTCTAGCTATCTGAGAGATGTCAGATATGACATTAGAAGAAGCGGGTAGGCTCCCCCTCAGTTCCTGCAGTCAGTGCATCAGGAACTTCACTGGGGATTGCCACGAAATCTACTGAAGTTCTGTTGTCCTCGGCAGGAGATTCTTCTTGTTCTACTACCAAGGCAGCTTGCCCTATGCGTCGCTCCCATCTGTCAAATACGCTGGAGTCCATTTTCTTCAAATAATGCAAAGGAACTCCTTTGCTCATGTCGAACCTATCTCCGTTCAACTGATTGAGATATAGGCTGATGATTCTTCCAAAACTTGGAGATCTGAGAGTGTCCTTAATCTTCTCAAAAAACATAGCTCCCTAGTTGAATCTCTTTCGGCAGACTATCGCAACAAGAATCTTGAACATGTCAGCTGAGATGTGGTCGTGTGAGCCGGGTTTGCATATCAGTACTTTCCCTATGATGTCGGGCAAGAGTTTCCCCTCCTCATTCATTTATTTTCTCTTTATCGATCTGGTTCCCCTAGCTAGTCCACAGAATAATAGGGTCCTGGCTCTATCATGTTCCTCCAATAATCCACGTGCTCAGAACTGGAGAGCTGCAAGCATTGAGTCAGTTTCCTTGCAGACATCTTGATCTTTGCACCTGCAACCTTACTCTTGATGATAGTGTCTTCATTCCGAAGTTTGGCGGTTGCGAAGAACTCCATCACTTCCTTATCCAGAGTTTTGCAGGGTTGCTCCAGTACAAAAGTGAGTCCAGCCTCTTCAAGCATGATGATGATGTTTCTGAACTCATCCGAGGCATGTGAGAACCCGATTCGAACTAACTCACATCCAGTGACCAGGACGGCGGTGGTCCTTGGAGCCATAACAAACCTAGGGAGGGAATCCCAAGTCTACGCCTAATCAGAAATCAAGAAGGAAGCTACATTAACAGTAAGTCACTGTTAGGGAGAAGAAGTGGTTACCCAAACGCGGAGGAAGCGCTAGTCGATGGAGACGACGGAAAACCTGGAGGAGCTCGCGTCTTTGTTTGATCGAAACCGCGGAGAGTGAATACTTGGACGAGCACTCTAGACGCGAGAAGTGAGGTCTACGAAATCCGGAACGAGGTCGACGAGATTTGGAACCTAAGATGCGGGAAGTTGCCGGGAGGAGGGAAGGAAGGGTCGGCGGGATTCCTGCGGGATATCGACGGGTTTCTCTGCGAAATGCGGAAGGTGAAGGGTCGGCGGGAGTTTTTCTAAATAGAAATCGACGGGATTCTCAATAGAAATCGACGGGTTTAGAGGCATACCGGATTCTCAGAATCTTCTGATATCAAAGGGTTTAGAAATCTTCTAAATATATATTTCTTAATACCAATCTTCGGAATATATATTTCTTAATACATGTATCTATTGAGGGTTTGGAAGGAGTTTTCCACACAGCGTTAGGAGGCATATCAACTTTGGTATACCCAAGACAATAACCGTGGCAAGCAACTTTAATAGGTGATTTCTCGATCGAGATATACACAATATTCTTGATGTCAGTTGTAAGTTTTAGTGACTTCCAATGACGTATCTTTTTTAATTTTCAGTGGGCTGACTTATGCCTGTTGATGTTCATTCTCGAATCTACCAGTGTATTTACAGATAAATCTTTAACAATGTATCTAAAGGTTATTTTTACAATTTTAATCTTTCCTTAGGTGTACAAGCATATAAGTGTAAATCTACACATGACCATTTACTTTCGAGAGAGGGAATTCATGACTTAGTGTGGATATGTAGACATACATATATACATATATGTAAAAATCGATGCACTATGACTCATATATTGAAGCTGATTGCAATTACCTGAGATTAAAAGATGTATCATTTAGATCTTCTGCTCAAGGCACACCAGGTGGTCAACTTGAATGTGCTTGTGTTGATGGCACTGCTCCTATTCCAGATACTTGTTCCACATCATTCTTGGAACATCTCCGTTCTGGTTCCCATTAGGTTTACGGGAACCTAGACTACCCTACAAAAGAGTGTTACCTTGCCTTAGGAACCCAATATGCATTGGGTCCTAGGTTCTTATCAGCATAAAACCTCGAATACCTTCCCTCAGAAATCCTGTCAGGAAGACTACCTCTGCCCAGAGGAGGTGGATATGCCCTTGCCCTTGACACAGAGGGGTTGTGCCAACAATCTATGGCAAAGTGACCCACCTTGCCACAGCACCAACACGTGTGAATGTTGTATCGTCGTTTCTGACCTGGTCCGGTGACTGAGGTAGTTATGGTCCTAGGTTTAAACGGGATAGAGCCGGATCTGCTCACAAAATTGCCTCTTCCACCGTGACACTTGGAAGGGTGGAAGGAATGCATGTAGCGAGCGTCATGAGGCCTGGGAGGTGGTGCCTTCCTTTCAGTCAGCACCCTTCCAGAGGCCCCATGAGCACTAACTGCATGAATTCTAACCCCCCTTTCCTGTGTCCTAGGGCGGTGAGAAGCGCAGTGAGAGCTGATACCAGCAAATTCATGCCGAGTTGGGGCTGTGGCCGAGAATACAAAGGGTTCAGACTGAGCCTTAGGTATTCTCTCAAGGGTGGCCATGATAGCCCTTGCACTATGGGTGTCTCCACATGAGGGCTGATCACCCTTGTAGTGACCACGGTTGTTCCTGTGATCATACCTGAAGGCAAATGAGTACCCTCCCTGCCTGGGGTGGGGGGTCTGAATACCGTTTCCCCATTTCTCCAGGAATTGATAATTCAGGAGATCCACCCATTTTCTTCCTTTCTTTTGATAGCATCAATCTTGGAAAAGTTGGATACTATCCTCTTCTCATTTTCTAGACTACTCTCTAGATCTGAGATTTTAGAGTCCTTAACCCTGTTGGATGCCAATTGGAGATCCAACAAGATCTTCAGTCGAGCAATCTCCCGAGCTTGCTCATCAACAAGTAGGTTGCTTTTCTGAAGGGCTCTCTTCAGGGAATCAGGATTTTCTGAAGGGCAGCCATCCGAACTATTCCTGTCTTCAGGAACTTCAAGAGAAGAGGGGCAAGATGAAGAAGTTACCTGCTCTTCAGAGTTACTGTTAAAATCACCAGAGACCGTTGAGTCAGCTTCATCAGAACTGCTTTCCTCAATTTCTTCTTCAGTCTCTGACAAGGACACCAGAGCCCTGATGCTGACCGATTGGTCCTTGCCTTCATCTTCAGAGGCGAGGACCCCCACATAGGCGTCATCCTCTTGCTGACAACAGATCCCTACTTTCTCTGACCCCTCCATGAGATCTGAGATGGTTACCCACATTGACTTGGCCGTCCTACACTTTTCCAGTCTAGATCGAGAAGGTCTAGACCAGACATCCATGATGATCTGACGAATCATCTTGTCCAGATTGAATAATGAGAGTTCAGTCTCCGACATCTCAGTAATACACTTGGGGATTTGGATATCCTTTCCAGAGCTGGAGGTCTTCATTGGAATGAATGGACCCTCTTCCAAGATGAGAGATGCTCGAGGATCGATAGCCTCCAAGTGAAATGACACTCTCATCTTCTAGACGGGATAATAATCCTTTGTGCACGTGGGGAGTCTTAGCGGAGAGATCTCATAATCCAGCTCCATGCTTTTGACACTGGTAGCAGGAACTTACTCGAGGTGTTAACCCTTTTGATGAGTAACCTCCCTCTGATAGTACTTGAAAGTCCACCTAGTGCCAACTAGCTTTACCTATGTGGGGGGGGGGGAATAGGTGTCTTTTAGCATTTTTGCGGAATTAAAAACATTACCTGCACAAATAAATCAAACAACACAACACAGAAAAGACTCAAGCAATTTATAGTGGTTCCCCGATTTGGGTACGTCCACTTTCCCCCTTCGACTTATCTCCCAACCAGGGACAACTCGGTCACTTCACCAACAGGATTGAAATCCAATCCTTGCACTAATAGAAGGAAACCCTTCCACACGTAGGAGTCACCACTCCCACACTACGGGTTGCACCCAACCCTTACAACTAGGAACCAATCATTCCTTTACAATGAAATTGAAAATAGAATGTATTAGAAATACAAATAACTTATGGAGACTAAGGTGTCCCTCTTCGTTCGACGATGTGTTCTTGAAGTCAACGAAGAGTCCACAACCCTAGATCTCTCTTGGAGAGAATCTCCCCGAAACCGGTGGCGGCAAAGGGAGGTGGCTTGGCTCTCGGGATTGGCGGCGACAACGGAGTGCTGCGGCGATGCAATGGAGATTCAACCTTCGTAGCAAAGGTAGCAAGGTCTTCCAACGGTCACACTAGGATCGATCGTCTCGATCGATTCGGAAGGGGATGGTTTTCCCGATCTACGAATCAAGAGACAAAAGATCTCTGGTTAGACGCGTGAGACACTGTGCTAGGCTAAGCTTCTGTCGACGTAGATCTGGAAGAAACCGTGATCAGTAACGGCGACTAACTACACGAGCGGTGACGACCGCGGCGGAGCAAGATGCGCGATCTAGGTCACGTTGGCGGCTCGGCTTTCTTCATTTTTCTGTCCGTGTGTACTTACTGTTCAAAAATACAGATGTATTTATACATTAGGTCATCAAGATGACCGTTGTGGGCCCCACCAAGAAGAAACCCTAAGTCCGGTTCGAAATAACCCAGTTAACTTGGACCGGTCCAGAGAATAGGCGAAAATTGCTTAAGTCAAATTCGGCGAGAATCGTAGGTGATTCTCGATGAATCGGCGAGAATCGCCTACGATTCTCGCTGAATTCCACTTGGCCGAATCCAAGCTATATTGATATAGCAAGCCGGAGAGAATCGGTGGGAATCACAATTGATTCTCGCCGAATCGTCGAGAATGCAAGGTCATTCTTGACGATTCGGCGAGAATCACTAAGTGATTCTCGCCGATTCTGCCTTAGCAGAATTCAGGGCGGCGTCGAGACAACCGACAGTATTCGGCGAGAATCAGCTAGTGATTCTCGACGATTCGGCGAGAATCACTTAGTGATTCTCGACGAATTGTACTTAGACGATTTTCGTCTTTCTTCCCGTGAGCTGGTCTTTGGACCATCCTTGTTCCTTATCTACTCTTGATCTTTCTTAACCCTTTGCTTGAAAGTAAGTACACTCTAATAGAGAGAGTATACGTAAGCCAACACACTGATCTACCCAACGAGGGATTACGTTGCACAGACCCGTGTATATTGACCTACTGCACCCTAACATTGGTGCGTACTTAGCGAGGAATAGCTGCAAGCATAACTTGAAAGGTTTCATCAAATACACTGTGAATTCATCTTAGCTTGACCTGAGGCTTCCTCATATCCAAGTAATTGTGGATACAATACCCAACAATAACCTGGGGCCCGGCTTCAGAAGTGGCAGCTCTCCGACTCAATGCATCGGCCACCACATTTGCCTTCCCTGGATGGTAGTGCATCTCATACTGGTAATCCGCTAATAAGTCCACCCAGCACCTCTGCCTGATATTCAGCTCCTTCTACGTGTCCACGTATTTCAGGTTCTTGTGGTCGGAGTAGATGTCGCAGTGGATTCCATAAAGATAGTGGCGCCAAACCTTCAGAGAAAAAACGACCGCTCCCATCTCAAGGTCGTGCACCGGGTAGTTCTTCTCATGGGTCTTCAGCTTGCTGGAGGCATATGCTATGACGTGTCCATTCTACATCAGCACCGCTCCCATCCCCTGGTATGATGCGTCGGTGTACACCTGGAATCCTTCCTTTTCAGATGGAAGGGCTAGAATAGGGGCTGAGATGAGTCGGTCCTTCAGCTCCTGGAAAGCTGCCTCACACTGTGGCGTCCACACAAAGGGCACACCCTTCTTTGTCAAGGATGTGAGCGGAAGGGCGATCCGAGAAAACCCCTCCACGAATTTCAAGTAATAACCGGCAAGTCCCAAGAAGCTCCTCACATCCGTGGCCGTCTTCAGTGGCGGCCAATCCCTGACTGCTTGAATCTTGGCCGGGTCCACTGCCAACCCGGCTCCGCTGATAATGTGGCCTAGGAAAGCCACCTCCTTCAACAAAAACTGACACTTGCTGAACTTTGCATAAAGGCGATGCTCCCGCAACCTCTCCAGAGTCAGTGCCAGATGCCGAGTGTGCTCCTCCTCCGTCCTAGAGTAGATCAGGATGTCGTCTATGAATACTATGAAGAACACATCCAAGTAGGCCTCGAAAACCCGGTTCATGAGGCTCATGAACGCCGACAGAAAATTCATGAGCCTGAAGGGTATCACGGTGAACTCATACAGGCCATATCTGCTACTGAAGGCCGTCTTCGGGATATCCTCCTCCTGGATCTGCAGCTGGTAGTATTCTGACCTCAAGTCCAGCTTCGAGAAATAATGGGCTCCCTCCAGCTGGTCGAACAATTCGTCTATCCGTGAGAGTGGATAGGTATTCCGGACGTCCAGCCTATTTAGTGCTCGATAATCGATGCACAGGCGAAGTGTCCCATCTTTCTTCTTCACGAATAAGAATGAGGCTCCCCATGGCAAGGAACTCAGTCTAACAAATCCCACCTCCACCAACTCCTGCAACTGAGTCTGAAACTCCGCCAACTCCTTCGGGGCCATCCGATAGGGAGCCCTGGATATCGGCTTAGCCCTCGACACAAACTGAATCTGAAAATCCTTCTCCCTGTGCAGAGGCAATCCTGGCAGCTTCTCTGGAAACACATCGGCGTAATCACAAACCACCGTTATATTGGCAATCTGATCCTTCTCCTCGGTCTTCTCGAACTGCACCTGGTATACCTCGTCTCCCTGTAGATGGGCCTTGACGGCCTGAACCGAAGATAAGAGTATACGAGAGGCAGGTCTTATACCTTCGATGATAATGAAAGAGTCCCTGTGTCTCACGGTGATCCTCTTCTCTTGGTAATCAATCTGGGCATGGTTCCAGTGTAGCTATGCCATGGCCAGGACCAGGTCGTAGTCCGTCAGCTTCAAAAGCGTCGCTGGAGCCTCGAATGCCTTTCCACCAATTTCTGCCTCCATATTGCAGTGGTCCGAGGTAAGGAGCTCAGATCCATTAGGTAGTCGCACCCTCATCTTCGTGCCCGCGAACCGCTCCACGCCTTCTAGTCCTTCTACGAACGTCTCCGACACAAAGGAGTGAGTAACTCCAGTATCGAAAAGCGTGTGGGCAGGCTTGCCGCTGATGAAGACTATACTGGGGTGATTAGATGTCTTAGGGTTCTATAATGAGTTTTCTTTCCTTGTTAATCTATCTAGTGCGGTTCTAAGATTTAACAACTGAGAGGGAAATTCTATGAAAATATCGAAGCATTGCAGTGTACCTGCTATGACCTGCTCTGGATTCCGAGGCTGTGCAAGGTCCAAAGCATACACCTGCTCCCTTTCCTGTCTACGATCTCCCCCCTGGTATCCACAACCTCTGTCGTGTCCTCGACCTCCGAAATGCTGAGCAGGTGGGCCACCCTGTGGTGCTGGAGGTGTTCCCCCCTCATGGGAAGTTTCTCCTGAGGTGCCCAATCTGATGATAATGGAAGCACTCTGGTGGGGGATATGCCATACCCCTGGGTCTCGGCATCTCCTGCATCCAGAGAGGTTGAGGGGCCAATATCAACTGCTCCCTCGGCTAGCTCCTGCCTCACTTCCTGACGAGGCTGGTCCTCTGTCCTCCTCCCATCTGGTATAACACCTCGTCGCTGATCATTTCTGGCTCTTCGGCCCTGATCCTCCGCTTGCCGCTTATGGCCCCGAGTGGTGTGCCAATCCGCCTCGATCCTCTTTGCCATCTTCAAAATCTGGGAGATAGGCCCGTCGGATATAAACAACAAAGCCGCCCTCAAGTCCTCCCGCAAGCCCTTATAAAACCTCTTGATGTACCCTGCTTCATCCAGCTGGTAAGAATCTGCATATCGGGCCAAATGGTCGAACTCCCGATGGTACTCCACCATCGTCCGGGTGCCCTGCTTCAGCTGTAAGAACCGCTCCTCCAACTCATCCCTGGCCGACTGCAGAACAAAATGCTCCAGCAGCGCGGCCCTGAACTCTTCCCAGGTAACTTCCGTAACCTCCCTATCAGCAAACGTCGTGTCCAGCAGCGTCTTCCACCACCTCTTGGCATGGGACTCCAGGCAAGAGACAACCAGAGCCACCCTCTCCTCCAAGGGGCACCGTATCCCAGTCAGCATCTCGTACATAATATCCAGCCACTCTTCCGTCCGAACCGCCGCCTCTGTCCCTAAGTAGGACGGGGGAGAAAGTCCTCAGAAGATACTCAACCAGTTGGACCTCGGGTTTGGCTGTGGGACCGGAACCTACTGGGCCCTGAAAGCCTCCAAAATGGCTGTCAGAGTCTGTCTCATGACTGACTGAAAGAAAGGAGTGGGGACCGGTGGAGGTGGTGCAACATCCTGAGCCTGTTGAACTCCACCTTGTGGCATAGGCTGTGCTGGAGGCTGCATAACAAATACCCATACTGAGAAAACGTTCAATCTTTACTAAAAGTGGACAATTTATATGTGATCCCTATATGGGCACACCACTGCTTCTGCATCTTAGTTTGCCCCCAAACTAAACTCGAGCGGGGGTGACCCAGGGTTAGTAGACTGCTACTTTTTCAGATCGATGTTTCCCTCTGATACCACTTGTAAGACCCCATTTATTTTTTTTCTTTTAAAATACCGTGGTCTTAGGCCAAGAACCGCCACTTTGCGGTGACACCTTCATGCCCTGAAGGGTCATCACCACAAAGCGCCGATTCTGCCGGCCAACTCGATCACAGAAAGGTAGTACAATAAAGTAAACATAAGTCCACAGATAATAACATATATAGAAATAAAATCTCCACGAAGGGAGTGTCCACAGAATCATATATCAGAGTACTGAAATAAGGTGCTTATGCCCGGTACATCATAATCCTCACTACAGGTCACTCATGCGGAAGCAAAGCAAAACATCCACTCAAGGTTGAGACTCACGGTCCCGGCTGTATGAACTCCGGAGCTAGACTGCCCCATCTCCAAGCGCACCGGTCTCTGGGACTGCTCTCCCGTGCTGGGCTCCACGATCCCCTAAAATGATGCGGTTCGAAAACCGTTAGTCATAAAGACTAAGCCCTATCATCCCCTACCCCTTCCCCCATGGCTCCTAGGTACCGAGCGGAGAGGAAGAAAGGGAAGGACATGAAGGTGGAGAATGAATCAAAAGAACAAGTGGCAGCGGAACTAATCTAGCAATTCTATAATAAATATGACAGAAACAGAAAGTAGAAAAAGTAACCTTAACTTATGTGCGGAAGCGCATAAGCCAAGGGATCTTCTGCAAGGCTCCCATCGTATAAAGTGTCCCATACCACTTATACGTTGGGGTGTCGGTTATCAAACAGCAGCATATATATATTGAATTTAACCTTAATTTATAAACTTGCCCACACAAGCTTATAGACCAAGGGGTCGTTTTGCAAGTCCTAATGTATAAGCGTCCCATTCCACTTATACATTAGGTGTCAGGGGTTAAATGAATCGAGTATGCTATGATATGCAAGTGGGTATGATCGAACATGCAAGTGCAACACACACACCCGACTCTGTGCATACAGACCTTTAGTTCCCCCTTTCGGAGCCGTTACCTCCCAGGATACCTCCATAGTGGCAGACGGAAGCGGTGGGTTGGGCCTCGCCCACCTCTAAACCAGTAAAGCACTACCGGTCAGACCTATTGTTCGCCTCAATGCTTGGTGCACTAAGCGGACTCCTGCGTACTCTTGCCGGCTGGCGCAATGGACTTCTATTGGCGAAGTGCTAACCACACTTGCCGAGTCAGTGTATTGGCGTCGGTGTATCGACCCTCCAATACCGAAGACCCACCACCTTAATTTTCTTTCCTTTTATGCACATGCAAATTAGTCGTAATCAACAAAAACCGAGCCGAAGCTCCCCGGACCAAAACGTCCGTCTCTTAACCAATCGAGTCGGAGCTCCCGGGACCATTCCGTCCGTCACTTAACCAACCTAGTCGAAGCTCCCAAACATCTCCCTGTGCTAACGGTGTTTTTGAAACGTGCAACCCTAATTACTAAGTTACTCTTATCAGTTTTTTATTACAGTTTATGTTAACCCAGGACTGCCCCCGGTATTCCCCGTGAAGGGCTCTCAAAGGGCACTAGGAATTATGATGGTAGCTGAAGCCCATCGTTCCCTTTCGCAAGACACTTATTGTTATTGGTTGATTCCCTTTACCCATTCCCTTCTCATATTACGATAAGCTAACCTAGGGTGATTTTTAACCTTCCTCTCTTCGGGGAAGACGATCTTTCGTCGAACCCGAGCACCTCTTAACTTCTAGCTAACACCACTTCTTACTACTCTTTATATCATTTTATTGTGATATCATCCACAACTGTCCACCTAGACAAAATGACTAACTCCAACAACTATCCCAGATCATGTCCTATTGCAATTTAACAATTTGCTATATGCAAACCAACCTAGACTATATGTCGAACCGGTTAGACAATGATCCAATACTCATCCAAATGCCCTACATTATTTACTGGAGACTTATCATGATATAATTAGCCTAAATCCATAAAATGGTAATTTTCCTAATTTATCTGGAATTTAATAATTTCCTCAAAAATTCCAAGGGCTATCGGTTTGAACATGAACTACCCTAAGTTCTCATTCAAGATTTCCAATAAAATTATAATAAATAGTATGTTATCTCAGTATTGTAAATCCAAAGTATCATAATTTTTCTATCATCAAAAATGCACTAAAACTATTTTAGCAATATCTTCTATATTTCGTTATTTCTGAACCAAGTACAGAGAATATTCTTCCAAAAATTATAAATAAAATATACTATGCATATAATGGCCTGAAAGTCTCAATTCCTAATCCTCATAATTTTGCAACAGAAATATCATCCATAATTAATTTTTAAACTATAAAAGCCCTTTTTAACATTTGTGAAGGAAGTACTAGATTTACTCACCTTAAAATTATACAAAAATTCAGGAGCAATCAGTCTGACCTAAACATTTACTTCCAAGATTGCATGGGGTTTCAATGAACAGAAAGATCCAAATAATTAAAACATCAATTAGGGCTATAACAAATGTTACAAATGAAGTGCTGGAAATAGACATAATAAAATTCCAGTAAAATTGCTATAGATTCTAACCGTCCTAAAACTTACTCTACCAGAGTTTCACAGCCTTTAGATAATGTTTAGTGACAGATTGTGCTTAATTAGTACTTTACTCTAAATCTAATATTAGTGTTTTGAGGTATCTACTTGTCTCCAAATCCTCCAAGATTCCATCCAAATGATTCTTATCATGCTAATGTCAACTCTACAGAATTTCAAGGCAATACGAAGGCATTTGCCCCTATGTCCTTCACAGCCCTCAAAACCCACCATTTAGGGTTTGAGCTTGCATCTTAGGGTAAATCAACCTTAGACCACACCATTCTTCTCCAAACGGGTTGTAATAACTCTTCTAAGTCAGTGGTCAACATATCAGCCTCTGTTGAGGTTATTCAACCGTTCCAACCTCTTAGTGCACTTTTTACTCAAAACGTCTCATAATGCCTAGTTAAGGATATGAGATCTCCTACCCAAAACTCATCCAAATGAGTTGGAATTTTGTACAGAACTAGGTTTTATAGCCAGAGACCACTCACCAAAATTTGGGAGGGTTTGGAGGTCATTTGACCACTTAAATAAATTACTCTAACTTTATTAAATTTAAACAGAAACTTTAGGTAAAGTATCTCCAAAAATTCCCATTTTTGGACAGCCTCTAGATACGGCTAAGGGTAACCCCCTGCCCAAATTTTAGGTCATTTGGTCAAGGGATGAAGCGTGGACATTCATTTTAGTTCCTGCCCAACTCTAGGTACAGCCTCCACTAAAACGGGTGATGCGGTCAAACCACTTACCCAAACGAGTTGAACCCAATTTTAAATTAATCTAGCCTCGGAGGGCTACAACTTTCGTGACTAGCCAATTTTTCCTAAATCGGTCTCTAAGTGGCTCGTTTTGCAATATCAAAATGACTCATTTAATGTATATTTACCTTATATATTTTATACTTAATTTTATAATATAAAAATATCTTTACTGTTCATCTTCTTTAGAACCAGAGAACTGAACTCAGAAAACATATTTTTCCTGTAGCTCTTCCGTGATCCGTCGCCGGCCGTCCGGTCACTTCCCTGGCTAGCCACCACCACCACCACCTCCGTCGAGGCGATGGCTATCAGTCGGCGGTGGTTTGGCCATCGAAAGTGGCGGTTTCCGGCATACCCGAAAATATATTTTTCATGGTTTTCCATGAAAATGCGAGGTAGGTTCGGCTCCTTTGAGCACGAACTTCATTTCTAAGATCTTAAGATCTACCCATAAGAGAAGAAGTAGAGGAGGATCTTGTTCGCGGTTTGGAGGCGAGATGAACGTCGGATTGTCATGGCGCGGTGGTGGCATTCCCAAACTTCTCCTGCAACAAGAACAAAATCTAAATCTGTTTGGTCAAGAGTGTAACATTCTCATCTTGCTCTAAGGGGGCTTTTATAGATCTCCAAGTGGGGAGGGGAAAGGGTGAAGCATTCATGACCATGAATGCTCTCTCTCTCTTAATAATATTTCGGTTACAGTGGAGAGAGAGGAAAAGGTGGAAGATGAAATGGCTGATACAGGTGGAGATTTTCTATTGGGTCAATACTTCCTCATTTTACTATGTAATTAGAGAAAGAAACAACCCATAAATACTCTTGCTGTAAATTCCCATAATCAGAATTGATTATGACTTGGGTTACAGAAATTTCCAGCCTGTCTGACGTTTCGGCCTTTGTCACAGGCGTGACACGTAGGTCACGGGCGTGACAAGTCCTTGTGAAAAATTCTTAGTTCGACGATCGTCTTACTGAGTTCGATGATCGTCGAAGGGGGGTCACGCCCTAGGTCACGGGCATGACACGTGGGTCACGGGCGTGACAGGGCCATGATGCAAATTCTGCGCTCGACGATCGTCTCGCTGAGATCGATGATCGTCGAAGGGGGTCACGCCCTAGGTCACGGGCGCGTGACACGTAGGTCACGGGCGTGACAGGCCCGGGTTGTAAATTCTGCGCTCGACGATCATCTCACTGAGATCGACGATCGTCGAAGGGGTCATGCCCTAGGTCACGGGCGTGACACATAGGTCATGGGCGTGACAGGCCCGGGTTGCAAATTCTGCGCTCTACGATCGTCTTCCTGAGATCGACGATCGTCGAAGGGGTCACGGGCTTGACGGGTCGGTCACGGGGGTGTCCTACCCGTGACTCGAAGTCTTGGTCGATGGACTTCAATTTTTGGGTTTCCTAGGGTTCTATCACGACAGACCGACTCCTAGGGGTCTAGTCGGAAATGGGATGTTACAACATACATCCATGAAGATGACGTCGCACCACACTTTATTGACATAGCTCTTCACCGTAAGTGGCACTAAACAACGCTTAGAAACCGCGATAGACGTTTTGTTCACCCACGCTATTTTATATAGGTGGGGGTGCGGTTCAGTGGCTAAATGCATACGAGCAATGACGTTCTCCGAAATGACGTTCATGCAACTTCCACTATCTATTATTAATTTGCACCACTTTTCACCACATTTAAAATTCAAAGAAAATATGTTCGTCCGATTATACTCATTCGGTGCACGCGGTGTGGCCAAAATACACCTCATAACCATCATATAAGAATCGTCATCAATATCACTTGGCTCGGCATCAGATTCGCCGTCAGCTTCATAGACGATCTCGGCAGGCTCGGACGTGGAGTCTAATAGTGCTAGTGGTTTACTCTTAGTGGGGCACTCACTAGAGTAGTGCCCTTGAATTCCGCAAGTATAACATGTGACGTTAGTCTTATTAATCCGTCCTATTGGAACTCTCTTGCCGGTGGGATTTCAATTGTTCCTAGCGGTAATGACGATGGAATTCGAATCAGTCGATCGAAACTTTCCTTTGTCCCGCATGGAGGACGAAGGTGGGGGTCCTAAGATGGACTTTCCTTTCTGGAATGCTCGTCCCTTGGACTTGTTGTCATTGTACTTTTCTATATCCAACGCTGCATTGAATGTTGTGTTAAGGTCCGTGTGACCATAACGCAGAAGCTTGCCTTGGATGTCCGTATTGAGTCCCTTACGAAAACGAGATAGTGTGACCTCGGGCATTTCTCGAATGTCACAACGCACCATCATATCCTTGAGTTGTCTCATGTACTCTGCTACCGATTGGCCACCTTGACGAAGGATGGCTAGCTCGTCGAACATTTGGGTTCGGTGATACGCACGGACATATTGGTCATGCAGGAGTGCTTTCATGGCAGCCCACCCAATTGGGGGTGCTCCATTCACGGTGCCTAGACGCCTCTCTTCGTTCAACCAGAACGTTTTGGCTCTACCCAGAAGTTTCATTCGTGCTACCCGCACCTTCTCAACGTCCGTCAGGTTGTGCCACTCAAAATAGCACTCGATATCCATGATCTAGTTTAGAAATACTTGGGGTTCACCCATGTCATCGTAGGATGGTGATTCCATTTTAACGGCCCTAATTAAGTTGAACTCATAAGGGGCTCGAGGTGCGTACTCATAGTCCTGATCACGAGGTTGGTTTTGTCACTGTTCTCGTTGGTTGGCGGTCTGGGGTGGGGCCCCGGTCAATTTATCCCAAAGCCGGGATTTTGAGGCGCCACCTGATTTACAACCAACCCTTGTATTAATTGAGTGAGTGCATCGAACCTGGTGTTAAACTCTTCCCTAAGCACCACAATTATTGCAGGAGCGTGCTCATCATCATGGTTGTCGGCCATGTGTGAGGTGGATGGAGGATACTCCGTGCCAAGCCTCGTGCGCATGAACAACACTGATACGTGGTATCTCTTAAAAAGACTTTCTGGACAAGAATTTTATAAAATAGGATTTTTATACGCTTAACGACTTGGAAAACGAAAATAGTTTTTTAGACTTTTGTGCTTAGAAAAATAAGGAGAAAATTCAGAATTTTTTTGTAATTTTTTTGCAGATTTGTTTTTTTGATTTTTTTGTTATATGCAGACCAGATTGTAAAAATTTCAGATTTTTTGTGTCTAACGAAACGTGCACGACCAAGTGTGGGTCGACGTCATATGACAGGAAAGCGTAAGGACGGTGTCGATTGAGAAATCAACACAAACAATGCTTTGATACCAAATTTGATGTAGGCTATGTCTTAAAGATCCTGTACGGATGGCGTGACTACAACCATTACAACGTTCAACGCTCCCTAACCCGCACGCTAACGAAACACAGTAACCACAATGAGTTTTATTTATCGTTCGCGCTAACATACAGATAGCCGATCCGCAAATGAAACGGAGAATGGCTATAAGCCATAATTCTTTCCGGCTAAATGGAATAATATCGATTCCGATCGAGTTTGGAGTTGTACCAAATAGATCTACCAAAAAAAAAATCACGATTCGAAAAGTGGTAGGATCTATTCCAACAAAACAAGAGCGAGGATCGTCAATCCTCTCGATAAGTTTTTTCGGAAAATCAAACGAAAATCACAAATCTATTACTAGTAACACCGCGAAAATTAACGATTCGAGAAATCACGCAAAATTCGTCCACCACAAGAACTAATCAAAGAAGGAAATCTCTTGTGTAGGAATTTCGTTACCCCTCTCGGAAATATAGATCTGAGATGTTTGGATCCACAAAGAACGACCGCTCTTCCTTTGAAATCCACGGGAAACGCGCCACGGATGAAGATCTTGCTTGTCTCCTTCACTTCTCGCCGTGGAAGATTTCCCCAAAACCTTTGTTCTTCCTTGCACAAGATCCTTCTCCTCCAAGTGGCCGAAACCTTCAATGGGTTGAGATTAATTTCGATGGAGAAGAGAAAGTGAGGTGGGAGAACGACGGGTTGAGAGAGGAAGAGAGAGAGAGAGAGAGGAAGGGGGGCGGCCGAGCAAGGAGGAAGAGGGGATGGCCGAATCCTTGAGAGGGAATCCCTTGGGGGGCGGCGGCTAAGAGGAGGAGGAAGAGGGGATTAGGTTTAGGCAAAAGTTCTTTTTTGATTTCAATAATAGTCTCTTATCAAATGAAAGTTTGGCCTTATATAAGGCTTACATTCATGCGGCTATTAGCATCCCAAAATAAATAGTTTTCAGAAATGAAATTACAGAAATAAATAGTTTCAAATACCACATATAAAAGGATAAATGCAGACCAACTAGTAAGATAAATTTAAATCTTATTCTTGTTGCGTGGGCGAAGATTGTAGCCGTGCCCGCTACGGCGCCGCAAGTCTCTTGTTGGTGGAGTATCGTCGTCATCTTCTGCCACGGCAACACCGCCATGGACGTCGTCTTCATCACCCAGTTGGCCGTCGTGATGGCCGTCGTCATCACTAGGCAAGAACGATACTTTACCGGTAATTGTTAACTCCAAATTAGAACCGTAACAACTACTAAAGCTTATTGAACTTTTAAAATGATACAAGTCAGTAGTAGGTTTGTTGGGGCTGCGGTTCGGAATCGCCCCCGCGCTGCGGTGCTATGCGGTAATGGCTTAACTGGCTGCCCCGTGGATCCGCCCGAGGACCTTTGATATAAAGATTAGTTGCGCCGTCCTCCATCAGTCCGAGCTTTTGGTGCGAGTGGTTGTGCTAAGTCCTCTCAAGTGGTATCAGAGAGGGTCGCGGGTTCGAAACCCCGGGGTCGTTTCCGGGGGGGGGGGGATTGTTGGGGCTGCGGTCTGGAATCGCCCCCGCGCTGCGGTGCTATGCGGTAATGGCTTAACTGGCTGCCCCGTGGATCCGCCCGAGGACCTTTGATATAAAGATTAGTTGCGCCGTCCTCCATCAGTCCGGGCTTTTGGTGCGAGTGATTGCGCTAAGTCCTCTCAAGTGGTATCAGAGGGGGTTGCGGGTTCGAAACCCCGGGGTCGTTTCCGGGGGGGATTGTTGGGGCTGCGGTCCGGAATCGCCCCTGCGCTGCGGTGCTATGCGGTAATGGCTTAACTGGAAGCCCCGTGGATCCGCCCGAGGACCTTTGATATAAAGATTAGTTGCGCCGTCCTCCATCAGTCCGGGATTTTGGTGCGAGTGGTTGCGCTAAGTCCTCTCAAGGTTGGACCATAGAAGATATCGGTCGGGGGATCAACCCATCATTATGCAGGCATAAGATTCGCTTAGAGGAGCCATGCAAGGGATCTATTGAACCCCCAATGTCGTCTAAGCCCACCGATGAAGGAAGTAGTAAGGAAAGAAATTATAAAATGGCTAGACTAGGGGTCATCTACCCTATCTCAGATAGCTCGTGGGTGTCGCCAGTACAGTGTGTCCCAAAGAAAGGAGGGCTGACGGTAGTGAGGAATGAGAAGGGTGAGTTAATATCCACTAGAACAGTTACTGGGTGGCGGATTTGTATAGACTGCATGAAGTTAAATAAAGCCACCAGGAAGGATCACTTTCCCCTTCCTTTCATCGATCAAATCTTGGATATACTGGCGGGGAATGATTTATTCTGCTTTCTAGATGGTTACTCAAGTTACAATCAGATTATGGTAGACCCAGAGGATCAAGAGAAAACTACATTCACTTGCCCCTTTGGGACGTTCGCATTTAGAATGCTGCCCTTTGGTCTATGCAATGCACCGATCACTTTCCAGCTGTGAAAGTAGCGAACAGGCGAACAAAAAGGAGCCAGAACTTTGAATAATTGAAAGTTTTATTATTCAAACAGTTATCCTTTACAAAAGTATGCCCTCCCTTTTATAGAATGGAGGAGAGAAGAGAGAATACATATAAACAATGTGGGACTAAAAAAGCAAAATACAGAGCTGGGCGGCTAGAACAAAGAGACCGATAAGGCCGACAAGTCCGCGTGGTTAGACAACACTAACCGCTCGGCAACACCAGAGAAAGAAGAGAATAGGTCGTAGTAGTAGACCGCAAGACCTCCCAGACACCAACAACAACAGTCTGGACATAAATCCGCTGGAGATAAGCCGCCTGACGGCGCGGTTAACAACCCGCTGATTTTAACCGCCAGTCCGCCCAGTCATACTTAAACACTCCCCCTCAAGCTGGAGCATAGATATAAATCATGCCTAGCTTGTCACAAATGTGGAAGAAGGAAGTAGAGATCGGCTTGGTGAAGATATCTGCTAACTCTTTGTCGGAGGTGACGAACGGAGTACAAATCTGTTTACTCACGATCTCTTCACGAATAAAATGGCAGTCGACTTCTATATGTTTCGTTCTCTCATGGAAGACCGGATTTTTGGATATGTGTATAGTGGCCTTGTTGTCACAGAACATAGGAAGATGATAGTTGTAGACCTCTCCTAAGTCAAGCATGAGAGCACGTAACCATTTTAACTCACAAGTGGTTGATGCCACACTCCGATATTCGGCTTCTGCACTGGATCTGGAGACAACAGACTGTTTCTTTCTCTTCCAGCTCACAAGGTTCCCTCCAACAAATGTGCAAAAACCTGATGTGAATTTGCGGTCTCCTTTATCATCTGCATAGCTTGAATCTGAGTAGGATTCAACCCTCAGATGACCATTCTTCTGAAAGAGAAGCCCTTTTCCCGATGCTGCTTTGACATACTCCAATATCTTCAAGACGGACTGAAGATGGCATTCCCTAGGAGCTTGCATGAATTGACTAACCTTGCCTACAGCATAAGAGATGTCCGATCTATTCACTGTGAGATAAATGAGTTTGCCCACCAGTCGTCTGTACCTCGTGACATCGAATAGAAGGGGTGAGTCATCTGTACAAGTTTTGTCTTCCCCAGTAGCCATGGGAAACCGTGCCGGTTTGGCACCAGTTAGTCCTACCTCTTTTAGAAGATCAAGAGGATATTTGTGTTGGGAGAGAACCAATGATTCAGGCTTCCGAGAGATTTCTATCCCCAAAAAGTATTTCGGGGATCCCATATCTTTGGTGACCAGGTGTTGACGGAGATGTTTCTTTGTCAAGTCCAACCCAACCTTGTCATCGCCAGTCAGAAGAATATCGTCCACATATACTGCTAAAACCACCAGTCCCGAGGCAGTTTTGCGAATAAACAAGGAGTTGTCGGCCGAACTCCTTACAAAGCTGATGACAGCCACAATTCCACTGAACTTGTCGAACCACGCCCGAAGGCTCTATTTCAGGCCATAGATGGCCTTCTTCAACCGGCATACTCGTGTCTCCCCCTGAGCAACATACCTAGGAGGTTGCTTCATGTAGACGTCTTCCTGAAGATCCCCATAGAGAAAGGCATTCTTGACATCAAGTTGGGAAACTGCCCAATCCTTGTTGACGACCATAGAGAGAAGAACCCTGATGGTGTTGAGGCGAGCGACCGGAGAGAAGGTGTCAAAGTAATCAACCTCATACGTCTGTGTAAAGCCTTTGTCCACCAGCCGAGCCTTATAGCGATCCATAGTGCCGTATGGGCGAAACTTCACAACAAACACCCAACGACAGCCAATGACATCAGTACCCACCGGTGGACGAACAAGTTGTCAGGTCCCTCTTTCAGTAAGAGTGGTAATTTACTCATCCATGGAAGTCCTCCAATGCGGAATGACAAGGGCCTCTTGGTAGGTGCGGGGAGTGGCAGTGGCCGAGATAGCCAAAGCAAATGACTTGCGAGACGGAGTAAGCCGATCATAGGAAACAACTGCCGCAAGCGGATGTTATGTACACGCCCACACCCCTTTGCGGAGAGCGATGGGAAGATCCAACTCGACGTGTGCCTCAGCGACTGGAGCGTCCGTGGAGTAGAATGCTGGCCCGGGACTAAAGAGCGACGACGACAGAGAAGAGGGAGAAGGAGGTGGGGAGGGAGGCTGAGACGGAGGAGGAGATGATGTAGGAGGAGATACATCGACCGGCGCGGAAGGAGTGGAGGGAGATGGTGGAGAATCAGAGTCAACAGGGTAAAGAGATGAGTCAGGAGGGAAGTAGGATGCATTTTTGAAGAAGGTGACATCCGCAGAGACAAATTGCTTGCGTAGAACGGGGTCAAAGCAACAATAGCTTTTCTGAGTAATAGAGTATCCTTAAAAGACACACTTGGTAGAACGTGGGGAAAGCTTGTCGCGGGTGGCGGAAGGAGCGTGCACAAAAGCCGTGCACCCAAAGATGCGAAGAGGGAGAGGAAATGGTTCCTTGCCCGGGTAGAGAATGGAGAAAGGGGTCTTGCCATGGAGAACGGTAGAGGGAATGCGATTGATGAGATAGTAGGCAAGAAGAACAGCATATCCCCAATAGGACCGGGGTACCTGTATCTGAGTCATGAGAGTGCGAGTAACATCAAGGAGGTGATTATTTTTACGCTCTGCCACCCCATTTTGCTGGGAGGTGTAAACACAACTGGTCTGATGAAGAAGCCCATATTGCACGCAAAAAGAAGAAAACTCATGACTTAGGTATTCTTTAGCATTATCAGAGCGAAATACTTTAATAGAAACATCAAACTGAGTCTTAATCATACAATAAAAAGATTGTTATATAGAGAATAGCTCAGAGCGATCTTTTAACAGATACACCCAGGTACATCTACAGAAATCATCAATAAAAGTTACAAAATAAGAGCTACCCCGACCAACGGTGAGGGTAGGAGCAGGACCCCGGACATCAGAATGAATGAGATCAAACGGGCGAGTGGAGCCACGAACTTGTTTCGTCGGGAAGGAGGAGCGGTGATGTTTGCCAAGCTGACACGCATCACAGTTGTGCGGAGGACTGGCGTAAGGTAAGTGGGGCAGAAGCTGACAAAGAATTCGAGGAGGAGGATGTCCAAGGCGAAGATGCCATTGAAGAAGATCTGTGGAAGACGAGGAGAAGGCAGAGAGCACGGAAACGTTGTCGAGGAAGTAGAGGCCGCCATTCTCAGTCCCAGTAGCAATCGTCCGTTGGGTTCTCGGGTCCTGGAAAGAACATGAAGTAGGAGTAAATAAGACGGAGCACTGAAGTTGCTTGCATAAAGTAGTAACAGATAATAAATTACAAGGAAACTTCAGGACATAAAGAGTGTCCGCCAAGCGAAGCGACGGGGTGACTTGGACGACGCCCGTCCCATGAACCGGGGAAGGAGAACCATCAGCAACAAGAAATAGGGGCAATCGATCATGTGTTTTTAGAAGATATAAGCACTGAGAATTGCCAGTCATATGATTTGTAGCACCAGAGTCAATCAGCCATTTTCCTTGGGTAACGACATGGGCACTACATGAAGTCGTGGCCATAGAGGCTGATGGCCGAGAGGAGGCAGAGGTGGAGGAAGATGTATCACTAGAGGGGCAAAGATGAGGATGTTTCTGCCAGCAACGTTCGATATGGTGGCCAGTACGACAACAGTGAGAGCAGAGAAATTTGGACGAGCCGCGACTTCCTGAATGGTTGTGGTTACAAGAGCCACCCTGCTGAGCTCGGTGAGCATAGGAGTCCTGCAGAGGAGGGGCGGATAACAGAGGATGTTGGAGCAGTGAAGTAACAGCAGCGATGCTAGTCGCAGTAACATCCAAAGTGGGAGATTCCGCCTTGCCCAATATCTGATGACGGATCATATCATAGGACTCTAGAAGTCGCAGAAGATTACAAACAACCAGGAGTTCTTGGAAGTGCTTGTGCTGTTCGGCCAAGTCTGCGGAGAAGGGGCGATTCTGGAGGATCTTGGCCCCAAGGGACTGAACCTACTGATACGCCGCAGCAGGTGACATGGAAGGGAGAGCGAAGAGGTCCGCATAGAGAGTGTAAATGCGGGACGTCTGGGCCCACTTTGAGTAGAGAGTAGCGAGGTGAAGCCATGCTGTCTTGACCATCTCGTCATGGCGAATAATGAGAAGACATTCATTAGAGAGGCTGTTGTTCAGCAAAGTGCGGACAAGTGCATCACTTGCATCCCAGTCATCAAATTGAGCAGATCCGGGAGGAGGAGGGTCATCAGTGAGATGATGACGTTTTCACTGAGAACGAAGGAGAAAGGTGAAAGACACTCTCCAATCCGGATAGTTGGAACCAACAAGTTTAGAAACCGTGCCAAGGTTGCCGGAAGGAGTGGGAGGAAGAGGGGGATGAGCCACAAGAGTGGTGTAGGTAGAGATGATGGGGGTGGAGATATTGGAATTGTCCATAGAGAACACAGAAAACCGCGCAGGGAGAATAGAAGTCGCGCGGATAGGAAGGGAAGAAAAAAGGTCGTGCGAACACGAGGGAACCCGTGCGACCAAGGGATGTCCGCAGCAGACAAAAGAGGAGAGGTTGCAACGGTCACGGTGTCAGCACACCAGTGGCAAGAAGGGCCACGACCTAGAAGCAGAGCAGAGAACAGGAACGAAGATCGCGCGAATAGAGAAGTGAGCGAGAAAAAAAGAACTCGTGTGAATACGAGGGAATCCTGGTGACTAGAATAAGTTCGCAGCGGACAAAGGAGATAGCTGCAACGGTCACGGTGTCAACATACCAGCGGCAAGATGGGCCACGACAAGAAAGCAGAGCAAAGGACGGACAGAGGTCGTGTAAACAGTGCAGCGACAAGGGAAAAGAGGCCGCGCGAGCCGAGAATAAACCGGGAGAGAAAAGGGCGAAGTCGCGCAGATAGGAGGTAGAGAATCAGGAGGAATTGATTGTTTCTTCTGATACCATATGAAAGTAGCGAACAGGCGAACAAAAAGGAGCCAGAACTTTGGATAATTGAAAGTTTGATTATCCAAAAAGTTATCCTTTACAAAGGTATGCCCTCTCTTTTATAGAATGGAGGAGAGAAGAGAGAATACATATAAACAATGTGAGACTAAAAAAGCAAAATACAGAGTTAGGCGGTTAGAACAAAGAGACCGATCAGGCCGACAAGTCCGCGTGGTTAGACAACACTAACCGCTCGGCAACACCAGAGATAGAAGAGAACAGGTCGTAGTAGTAGACCGCAAGACCGCCCGGACACCAACAGCAACAGTCCGGACATCAATCCGCTGGAGATAAGCCGTCTGACCGCGCGGTTAACAACCCGTTGATTTTAACCGCCAGTCCGACCAGTCATACTTCAACACCAGTGTTGTGTAATCGCGCTCATCACGGAACTTCTAGAAGAGGGAGAAGGCCCTGATGATTATGACATCGAGGTTTATGTCACAACCCGTATTTTCCCAATAATTAAGCTATATCAGAGTAAGGGAAAATACGCATCGTGATGCCATGCCGTGCAGGGGATAACTGTAGACGCTCAGACAAGACTCCACACTCTACAGTTTTAAAAGAAAAAAACATATGTTATTATGAATGAAATCCAGTTTAATTTGAGAAGATAGCCGTATCCCTCAGCTTAGTGGATCATCTAGTCCACTATTCAAAATATAGTTGTACGCTTGCGGAAGATACTTGCTTAAATTGACTCTAACATCCTACATGAGTATAAATGTCCCAAAAGAACAACTCATGATATACAACTCTAGATTTATAATAAGTATAGGAAAAATTCTTTACGCTAACCAGAAAGTAGTGACTTAGTTTTGAAAGAGATTGCATGTATGCTTTACTAATAATAGGTTTTTATAAACTTAAAAATATCTAACATGCAGCGGTTGAAACCGAAAATCGGTCTCTTATGGAGTTCACCCTTGGTGAAGGGGTGGTCGCGCACCTACTTCGCTCCTGCAAGAAAAATAACAAGGAAAAGAAAGCAAAGGACTAGACCAAGGGCCCAGGGCGGAGGTCCCACCACACACCCGGAAGATCACTGAGCGCTTCTCCTCCTTAGCCAAATGTCGGGCAAAGGTACCTCAGAAGGCGCTAGAAGACTGGGAGACAAGTAAGCATGCCCTCTGAGGTACCCATTGGGTCCTATTTATAGGTTTTTGAAAATGACCTGCAAGTAACCGTTCTCCGTTGGTCTAAAATTACCAAAAGCCCCTGGGGCTGGCCTTCCAACAGCCAAACTCCGCTGTTCTGAATGGATATGTGCAGCCCGACTGGGCCTTCCAACAACGTAAATCCACTATTTGAGAAGGATACTCGCACCCCTGATGGGGTCATTCTGGCAATTTGGCCCCCTGGCCTCTCGAGGAAGGATCTCCAGCTCACCACCCCACCGGGCAGGGGCGGAATGGGGAGGACCCGCCTTGGAGGCACGGGCTGGGGCTGACTCGCTCAGGAGAGCGCTGTAACACCTTTATCAGTCACATGGCATATAGCAGTAGGTCCGGCCGGGGCCCGATGCCATATACTACGGACAGACCGGTTGGTTACGCGTTGAAACCATTCAACCAATCACAACGTCCTACACAGCACCTAACAGAAGAAATTATTAAGTTGCACAGTTAAGAACCCTGCTATCATGAATGTCCACTGAGCCAAAAACATAGGAATGTTGAATACACACAACAACTGGCCTTAAGGCCTTACAATGTTTACTTAACAAAACATGTCTTTCAAACCTCGGCACACAGGCCAGCCATACATGAGATAAACGGGAAACATAAAAAGTTAGGCCTTCGAGGGCCGGCACAGCATCATGGGATTTAGCCCACTATTTCCCGCTCGGCTCCGCAGCACCTGCAAGCCATAATCCACCGCCCGGTGGTAAACAAAATAACGGTCAGCAATGCTGACCAAATTATAACGATCCCGCCCACAAAATCGGGGCGGCGATGCTCTTTCCCTGCACTTTATTAGTATAAGCATAAAAATAGTGTAAACACACTTCATCACAGGCATAGGCTCGCACGGCCACACACCCCGTGCACTCAAGGCACATTCACGGCGGACCGGCCAACGTCACGTCAATTCAAGCCATAGACGTTCCCGTTCCACCACCGCCCCTTGGACGGCCAACCATATGAGCATTTTGCCTTCCTAGCCTTGGTCACGAAAATTTAAGCCATAGACCGCCGAAGACCCTCATCCATGCCAACGGTTCCACCAAACGACATAGATCGGGTACGGTTCCGCCTGACCCGTGCTCACACCGCAACAGCAATTTAAGCCATATGCGCAGGTCAAGACTCACCGAGTCCCGTTCCCACCACAATAATTACATAACCCGGTTATGTTCACGTTGGCTCCCCGACCACCATGTTGGCAAAACACGCTTTTGCCATGTTTTCCTGGTGCACCTTGGAGTTAGTCTTTAAGGCTCCCTGTTGCAATCTACCACGTAGAAAATCCGAAAAATGCCCAAACACCCGGAGTCTTTCCCGATTCAAATGCAATGCAACATCACCGATCCAGACCAACTTATCCGAATGGGCTTCACACACCATGCTTATGTCCGTTTACGCATACAGACTCTACACAAGGGGGACTTTACATATCTACCCCAAGGAACGCCTCAACTCTTTGCTCACTCGCGAGAGAGGGCTTCCTATGCAAAGGAAAAGAGGGCTTCACATGCCCTTGGATGAGAATCGTTACCCTTGTGTTTTTCCTCGGCGCCATGGAAATCCACCCGGATGAAAAGCACCGTAATCTCCTTGCCTTCACGGATCCGAAGACGGCTCGCGATTTGGAGCTCTGAAGCTCCGCCGGTGACCGAATCTTTGGTCTTCTTCCTCCTCCTTGCTCTCCCTTCTCTCTAGAATTTAGAGAGAGATGAACCCAAGGAAATGATAGGGTTTGTAACCCTATTTTCGGGTTTAAACTGCCAGAACCAACTCCCCACCGTCAGATCCCATCAAGAGAAAACGAACGGCCACGATCCGAACTCAAAATAAGAAAACCTGGGCTGAACACGGCCTGCGACATGCCCGTGTCCAGGGACGTGTATCCTATTCGTCATCTCACTCGATGCTCCGACCAGCACACGGCCTTCGACACGCCCTCCGACACGCCCGTGTCACATGTGACACGGCCGTGTCAAGACCCGTGTCACGCCCCGTGTGCAACTACCAACAACAATTTCCCGAGGAGGACACAGCCTGCGACACGGCACCCGACACGACCATGTCACATGTGACACGCCCGTGTCTGTGCCCGTATCATGGCCCGTGTGCATAACTCAGAAATCTCCCTAGCGTGATACTCCCAGGGACACGCCCGTGTCCCAGGATGTGTGCCTCAACTCGACGATCGCTGATCGCCAAAACGTCGACCACACGACCCATGGCCGAACACGCCCCTGACACGCCCGTGTCACGCCCGTGACACGCCTGTGTCACCTGCTCCAAGTCCCAGACTTGGCTTAAAATGTCACTCATCCCTCTTTTGAGTTTCGGGGTGTTACAAGCGTGACCGAGGTCGACCCGCCCAGGAAGTCACGGCCGAGGCTGTCCCACCCAGGAGGGTGCGGGCCGGGGCTGGCTCGCTCAGGAGAGAGCATCCTAGGTCGACCCGCCTAGGAGGTCGCGGCCGAGGCTGGCCCACCAAGGAGGGTGGGGGCCGGGGCTAGCTCGCCTGCTCATCCAGATCCCCTCGACGAACACGGGGTTGTACACAATCCCCGCTCTTTGTGAGCTTTGCAAAAGCTCGGAAGAAACATTCAACCCCATGTGTTCGACGAAAACCTTACTGAGCTGGAGGGAATCTTCTGGTGGGGGCCCACCTCCACGCTATAAATATGCTGTTGAACCTTTGGGAAAAATCCCTCCTTTCCTTTTCATTCCCCGCAATTCATAGACATAAGATGCCTATGTCCGAGGAGATGCGGGCTCACTTGGCGGCTACGAGGGAGGGTACCCGGGAAGCGGCTCTCGATACTTCCCCGTGGTTGGCGAGCGGGTCGCCTGGCCCCCTTTTCAAGCCAAAGAAGTGGAAGATCATCCGGCGGTCTCCGGCGCGCGATGACCCCGCCTCCAGCTCGGCCGGTTGTGCCGAGGTCACCCCCGAGGTATATATGATTCTCCTATTTGATCCACCACTCGGCTTTTTGATTTTCCTTTTCTTTTGGTAGGATACGCCTCGCGGGGATGGGGCAGATGAGGGAGAACCTGGGCGCTCCGCCCTGGTGGCAGCCGATCGGGTCGCTAGTCCTTTGTCATAGGTGCATATCCCTCCTGCGACGACTCCGTCTCCAATGCCCCACGGTCTGGGGAAACCCTTCTTTACTCTTGGAGGAGAACCCTTCCAGGGTCGTCCGGGCACCTCTCGACCTGCTAATGGTGCGGGCGACATGCCAGCACCAGGTAAATCCTCTGGCTTTAGCCCGCTTACAATTGCCGACATCTTTTGATCTTATCTCTACAGGATATAACGTGATCTCCTCTTCCGACGTCGAGATGAGCGAGGGGTACTCGCCTCCCACCGACATGGACCGCATCTAGGAATACCTGGGAGTCTCACTCGATGTCGAGAAGATGAAGACGCGAGTGAAGCGACTATTCCAGAAGCATACATTGTTGCTACGAGAGGTTTTTAACAGAGTGGAGAAGGACAAGGCCGAGACGGAGGAGCGACCCACGGCTTTGGAAGGAGCGAGATATCCAGCTGACGAGGACGGGGCGACCTCCCCAGGCATACATATTACGCGAGCCGAGGGGCGACTCAGGCATGCCTTGAAGTAGATTGATCGGACCCTGCGGGAGCTGTCGGTGGTCTGCGAGTATCACTATCCTCGCGTACCACCCCGAACTAGCGCGGGAAGGGGAGGTAGGTGGAAGTGGATCTAGTATTGAGCCCCACCGGCAAGTTGTGAACCGCCGCGTCCGAATCGCCTCCGCATGTAGCGGCCGAAACGCTTAAAGCGCTGACTTCTTTGTTACGAACAATCTGAACATTTGTAATAATTCAGGACCACTCTCGCCCGCCACAAGCGAGTATTTGCTGCACTTTTCTTTTGACTGTGTTGATGTTTCGATCTCTGTGGGAGGTGCGGGCGAGACACTCTGGCTCGGCCGACTCTCCTTCAAGCGGGCTCGGCCTTGCTGAGCCGCCTTGCCTAGCCATTGTTATATAGTACTTGTGAGGGAGAACCGGCCGCTCTCAGGTCGCGCAATAGGTGACTCATGTGCGGGTCAGGGCGGGCCCGCATCGCGGCCGTTCTTTTACTATGCGGGCACGGGTGCGGGCATTTCGCGGATGACTGACGGGTTGACGAGGACCCGGGTTGGGTTCAGAAGTCGAAACGTCGGGGGTCAAATTTACTATCCACACCTTTCCCGCCATTGGGACTTTTTCCCGCCTTTTCTGATTCTATAAATAGGCCTCCGCCGACTCACTCTTCACCTACCGTATTTAAGACTTCTTCCTTCCCTTAGCTTTTTTGCGAGAAACCCCCTATCCCGCTTGGCAAGATTTCTGCAAGATGGGTGGTGGTAGTGGCAAGGCGGAGGGGAAAAGCAAATGTGCTTGGACCTTCTCCGAGCACGATTTCCCTCTCGCCGCCCTTACCGAGAGGGAGTTTGTAGATACTGTCGACAATTATATCCCACCGGGTTTTGAGGCGAGGCGGCCCAGGAAGGAGGAGCGAATCAACGAGCTCTTTGCCGATGAGCTCGCATTCCCGGCGGCCCACTTTGAGGCGGGCCTCCGGCTACCCCTATGGCCGGAAGTCCGCCAAGTCTTCAAATACTACGGAGTCATCCCTGGGCAGATGAATCCAAACTCAATTACGGTAATAGTAGGGTTCGCCTGCTTTCTGTGAGAGGAGAGGATCGAGTTCAGTCTTGCAGTGTTCTGCAAGCTGTTCTCTTTTCGCGCAAACAAGGACGGGACCGCCTACTTCACTAGCACATACGCCAAGGTGCGGTAGACGGTCAATAAGAGCAATAACTGGCTCAAGAAGTTCTTCTTCGTCAAAGGGGACTTCGACAACGTCCCTTTCTCGCCAGTCCAACTCGGTGAGGCGAGCTACCGCCCCCTAGCCTGGGGGGCCATGAAGTGGGCCTATTCGGGTTCTTCACTGGGAAGAACTTCGAGGTGGCCTACCTCCGCAGTAACCTGGACAACCTCGTCCCCGTCCCGCCAGGTGAAGGTAAGCGGTTCGCCCTTTTGTGCTCTCTTAAACCAGTCAAATATTTTCTAAGTCCCATGCTTTTGCAGACGAGCGCGGCATCCCCCTCCATCCTCCCTACGAGAGCGTGCGACACGCTTCCGCCGAGCTTGCCTAGGCCGAGGCGGCGGCGGCCGCCCACCGCGAGCTCTCGGTCCCTACTTCCCTGAAGTGACCCAGTGGCGAGCGGCCTCAGGATCCGCCACCGTACAAGAAATCGAAGAAAACGGGCATCGCTCCTCCCCGGCTCGTGACAAAGGCAAGGCCCCTGCGAGCCAACCGTCTACCGATCCCGCCCTCGCGGCCTCTCCGGCTGTCAGATCTGCTGACGGAGAGGCAGGCACATTACAGCCGCAAGAGTGGTTCAGCCCGCCGAGAAGCCAGTCCCCCGGGGGCACCAAACCTTTAGCTACGGTGAGGGGCCTGTGGATGAGTTCGGAGTCCCGCTGCTTCAATGGGACAGGGATACCAACCAGGTCTTCATATCCTCGCAGCTGCCGAGCTGGCTGGAGCAGGACCAGCTGCAGGGACGCTTACAACCTCTCCTTCGGCATCTACGGGCGAGAGGATGCCGATGTCTACAATGAGGAGGCGACGCGGGTGCTAATCTACGAAAGCGCGTGGGCCCGGTTTCGTAGCCTTGAGCTGGCCCATATGGTCGGCCGGCGGTGCCTTCGGCTGGACAAGAACGCCCCGTCCCTCAACAAGTTGATTAACGAGAAGGAGGCGGCCCACAATCTATCCAAGGAGGAGGAGGACGAGCAAAGGAAGCGGGCTGACACGGCCAAGGCCGCTCTTGCTCAGTACCTAGGCGGAGCGGTAGGTTTATTAACTTGACTAAGACTTTCCTCCCTTCTGCGCGACTTAATTCAATGGTTCTCCCTTTCACAGGACACAACGATGGCCAGCCGGCTGGGTACCGAGATCGCCACCCTCCAATAGGAGAAGCAGGCACTTCAGGAACGGGTGGACGCATTGGAGGCTGCAGCGGCTGCCCCGCCACTGTCTACAAGCGGTTGCCAGCTCACTCATTACATCAATCACGAGATCGAGGTGATGATGCAGAAGAATGCGGACGGCGCGACGAAGTACACCTTCCAAACGCTGCAGCGGGCCAACCTCCTCAGGGGTGACGGTGCCAAGATTCTTGTGAGCGAGGTTGTACCGGAGCTATTCCTTCCAATACCAAAGCCGGGCAATGGCTCCTACCACCATATATAAGGGGCTCGCCTCGCCAGAGGCTTGCTCTTGCCTAACTTTTATCGCAGCGGTGTTGCGGGCCAAAGCCCGGATTTTGTAACGGTTGCCCTTTTTGATCGCTCAGAATGTACTTCAAGAACTCTGCTTTTATTTTCACTGTAATGAAAATATTTTCTTTCTCGAACTCGCAGTTTATACTTTGCCTTGAATGCTATTTTTTGACTTTACTGTTGCGAGCGAGTGAGGTCATTTGTTCGTTCGAGATCCAAAACTTAGACTTAGGAGTGAGGGGACGTTAGTTAGGCGCGATGCGAGATGGCGACTCGCATCCTCTGTTCGGGCTCGCAACTCCACTTGCGTCGTAGATCGGACGAGAAAAACACAGCTAGTGCGTGAAAAGACTTCGTGCGGGCCGGCCTTTCCGAAGGTCTTTGCGTAGCCGAGCTCTCACCGCCTATACCCCTTCCCCGGGGCTCGCCGATTTGTATAGGCCGGGGTCAGCACTCCCAGCTTGCTGACCCGCTGAGGTCCTCTCGTCGACCCATCGATTCAATCATTCGCGACGAGGGCGGCTAGCTCCTTTCCTTATGAGATGCACCCATCGAGGCGCCCCGCCGTTATCAGACAATGGGAGGGTCTGGGCGAGCTCCCGGAGTCATGTCAAACCCTAGTTGTTTGGCGTGGGCCCGTCAGCTGGGTCCGCCTGGAGTTTAAGCAGACTCCTCCGAGTGACACCCAGTCCTGCCAACTTGATGGGAGCCTAGTAGCGGGATCCGCTCGGGGTTTGATGTAGACTCCTCTGAGTGACTTCCAACCCTGCCAGCTTGGTGGGAGCTTGGTAGCGGGATCTTCTCGGGTACTGGGGAAGACTCCTCCGAGTGACTTCCAGCCCTACCAGCTTGATGGGAGCCTGGTAGCAGGATCTATTCGGGGTCTGAGACAGACTCCTCTGAGTGACTTCCAGCACTGCTTGCTTGATGGGAGCCTGGCAGCGGGATCTACTCGGGGTCTGGGGTAGACTCCTCCGAGTGACTTCCAGCCCTGCCATCTTGATGGGATCCTTGCAGCGAGATCTGCTAAAGGTATGAGGCAGACTACTTTGAGTGACTTCCAGCCCTGCCAGCTTGATAGGAACCTAGCAGCGGGATCTGCTCGGGGTCTGGTGAGACTACTCCGAGTGACTTCCAGCCCTGCAGCCTTGATGGAAGCCTTGCAGCAGGATCTGCTAAGGTTTTGGGGAAGACTCCTCCGTGTGACTTCCAGCACTGCCAGCTTGATGGAAGCCTGACATCGGGATCTGCTCGGGATTAAAGGCAGACTCATTCGAGTTACTTCCAGCCCTGCCAGCTTGATGGGAGCCTGGCATCGGGATCTGTTCGGGGTCTGGGGAAGACTCCTCCGAGAGACTTCCAGCCATGCCAACTTGATGGGAGCCTTGCAGTGGGATCTGCTCGGAGTCTGAGGAAGACTCCTCCGAGTGATTTCCAGCCCTTCCAGCTTGATGGGAGCCTGGCAGCGGGATCTACTCGGGGTCTGGTGTAGACTCCTCCGAGTGACTTCCACCCCTGCCAGCTTGATGGGAGCCTGGCAGTGGGATTTTCTCGGGGTTTGAGGCAGACTCCTCCGAATGTGTTGAAGTTGGTGACCGGGCGGTCTGGCGGTCTGTCTTGGCGGATTGAAGACCGCGTGGTCTAGCGGTTCCCTTCAGCGGTTTGGCTGCTGTGCAGTTGCTGTCTTGAGTCTGAGCGGTCTAGCGGTTTGTCTCAGGTGACTTGGACATCGGGCAATCTTGCGGTCTCCCATGGCGATCTCTCCTTCCTCTCTGGTGGTAGCCGAGCAGTTAGCCCTTCCGTCTAACCGCGCGGCTTGTGCGGGTTGTTTCTGTATATACCACTTAGTCCTGTAATTTTTTAGTCCCACTTCTCTTATTTGTATTCTCTCTTCTCTCCTCCATTCTATAAAAGGGAGGTCATACCTTTGTAATAGATTCCTTTTTTAGATAATAAAATTTCTGTTATACCACTTCCGGTTTGTTCTAGTTCGTTTCTTACATGGTATCAGAGGACTCGATCTACTCCTCCTGATTCTGTGTGCCTTCTCTGACCGCGCGACCTGTCCGCATGGCTTGCTTCTTCTTCTGGCGACCTGTCCTCGCGACTTGTTTATTCCGCCTGCTTGCGCCCTGTTCGTGCGGCTTCTTTCTCTCCTTACCGTTGCCCTTTGTGTGCGCAACCTCTTTGATTCCCCATTCTTCTCGCCGTTAACTGTGCTTAGTCGTCGTGACCTCTTCTTTAGTTGTCGCGACCTCTTCTTTAGTCGCCGCGGACCGTCGCCGCGGCCTGTCGCCGTGGCCCTTCGCCGCGGCCCTTCGTCGCATTTGCCTTCCCGCAAACTTTTCTCTAATCGCGCGGTCTTCTCTTTCTTCTATTCACGCGGGCTGCTTTCTAGCCGCTCGACTTCTTTCCCTCTGCTTGGTTCTGCGGCTTGGTCGTGGCTTTTCTGGCCGCTGGTGTCTATCATCGTGACCGCCACAGATCTCTTCTCCTAACCGCTGCGATTTCTCCCTATTCATGCGGCTTGTTTCCTAACCGCACGATTTATATCCTAACTGTGCGACTTCCTGTTGTTTTCTCCTATAGCTCTTTCTGATGCTTCTACTGCTACCACTCCTATCGCCAATTCGGCTCCGCCTCTTCCTCCTACTCCTTCCGGGAACCTTGGCACCATTTCCAAACTTGTCGGCTCCAATTACCCGGATTGGAGCGTCTCCTTCACCTTTCTCCTTCGCTCGCAACGCAAACGCCACCATCTTATTGATGACCCTCCTCCCACCACTTCACCTCTCTTTGATGACTGGGATACGAGTGATGAATATTTTCGCTAAGTCTAAACTTGATGCGGATTCATTCTACAATTTATCATAACTATGTAGATGGGCATAAGCTAGATTGAATCATCTTTCAGGCAAGTGCACCTATCATAAATAGTATAAGAGAAATCTACATCTCGTATCGTATTCCACAGGGTCATTTCAACTATTCGTACTCACTCTCACTCTATTATCATACCTAAACTTAAAATTGCGTTCTAATATAGATTAATCCTAACTATGACTATTCGGATAAAAATTGTATTGGAGAGTTACAAAAATAGTTTCAAGTCGAAAGTTAAGAGCATTCGATGAACATAATCACTTTGTGTAATCATGAAATAACAAGACTATCAAATTCATTGTATTGTAAAGGGTTAAACTAATTATCAAATTCTCTCTCGAGCAAATTAAAATCTAAGTTAAGTTAAGTAAATTTTCTCTCGAACAATTTACAATACTCAAATGTTTATTGAATGAAATACCCTATCTAATACATGGATTCATGAAGCTTTATCTCTAAAATACCATAATTCCATTCATTCGTATTCTAATTTTCCAAGAAACATATCTCTCGATCATGAATTTTGAATTACAAAGAGAAATAACACATAAATATGAAGATTTAACCATCATCCAAACAATCCAATTTCTCAATCTAGACATTTGGAATTCATGTAAAAATAAATAATCATTCATAATAAGGATAATTCTCAATGTTTGCAAGCCCATATACGAATAAAATACAATGAAATTGACGAAAACAAAACGATACATGATTACTAACTTGTTCAAACACATTGTTCATGAAAATTAAAAGATAAATAAAGTTGGATTACCAAGAGAGATACAAGATTAAATGAGATAAATTAAAGAATAAATGCATACAAATATCTCCTTCAAGCCTTCCTTCTCTTGGATGCTCCACTTTCGTTCTCCAGAAAAATCTCCAAGCAAAATAATCCAAAAAGTGCAGAATAAAATTTTCTCCAGGTTTTTATAGTCCAATAGCAAACATGGTCGAACACGGGTTCCGACACGGCCGTGTTGCAGGCCGTGTCGGCAGTTCTAGGGCAGTTCCACACGAAAAGACGTGTTTGATCATGGGCCGTGTTGGATCACACGGGTACTGACACGGCCGTGTTTTGGAACACGACCGTGTTGTTCTTCATGTTCTTCAGACACGGGGGCTGGATCATTGGCCGTGTTGGATCACACGGGTACTGACACGGCCGTGTTCTAGAACACGGCCGTGTTGTTCTTCATGTTCTTCAGACACGGGGGTTGGAAAATTGCTTCAGTTGGGATGGAACACGGGTAGGCACACGGCCGTGTTCCTACCCGTGTGTGAGCAATTCTTCTCCTGTGATCAGTCCTGTTGGCCCCGTAAACTCCCCTGTTTGCTCCAAGACTTTTAGTTCCACTGGCTAGTTGTACCTGCATTAGAAAAATGACATAGTAAGGGAGAAGTTCAATACATAAAATAGTAACAACTTTAAACTATGCTCTACTATTCATGACAATACCAATTCTCAATTATTTAGTGCAATTACTTGAATAAAGAGGTAGAAAACAGCGGACATGATTACAATTATTACAATAAAAATCTATCATAATTGTAATCATCACACATCCCCAGACTTAAGTGTTTGCTTGTCCCTAAGCAAACTAATTCAAACAATTGGGATACCAATACATAATTCTTCTTCCGCACACTGATTGTTTTGAATTCGAATAGTGATTTGATGCTGCAATTGTATAAGAAATAGTATAGCAGACTTTTCTAAATATAACTTTTTCTTAAAAATTTCTCCAATACATATCTTAACTACTTTTCGCTCTTTCTTAGAATTATAATTATAGTTATCCATAACTATTTTAAGGAGAAAATAACAATCTTGATAACATATGCATTAGTCTTTCAAAAAAATTAAAAATCTCCCTATTGATAATCATACACTTTCCTTTACACACCCTCTCCATAACACTAATGAGAATTAGTAAAGTTGGATCCTTAGGACTTGTATGGTGGTGTATTGTTTTGGCTTAGGATAGATGATTATAGGTGGGGAAAGCAACCCAAAAACTAGATCACAATTGAGCCCTTTGTATGATAAAGACCTTTAACATACATTGATATTTTATGAGCACCCCCAGACTTTGCACGCATTATAATTCCCTTATTTTTGAGGAAGGATACTCTATATTTTTTTTCTTAACCAAGGGTCCATAGTAGGGATCATTCCGAATGGGTGCAAGTGTACACTCACTCAGGCCACATATCACTATGTTATTTTTTTTTCGTTTTCTTTTAGGGACTTCATAGTAGGGATCATTCCGAATGGGTGCAGGTGTACACGCTCACTCAGGCCACATATCACTATGAAAAATCATTTCATGACGAACTTAATGATAGGTGTGCTACTAGACGAGAATTGGCCTTGGTGTATTTTAGAGGTGGAGTATTACAAAAATATAGGGATGAGGTCCAAATTGGGTGAGCAAGGGTATAATGTTTAAGGTTTTGGGATTGAACGGCTCAATCTATCCAAAAGGGGGCCTAAGTCATTTCCACCTTTACTAATTAACATGTGCAAAAGGTTTTGAGGATCGCTAGTAAGTTCTAGACACCAATAGAGAAAATTTTTGTTATTGTTGATCTACTAATACGAAATTATCAAAATATTACACTCATCAACTCACTTTAGTATAGATAAATAATTTTTTTCTAAAATGGAGTGATTATTAGTTAATAATATAAAGGACAATCTTTTTAAACCAAATTATATGGAGAAAAGTAATCTAATGAATTTCTATACGTAGTTACTAATCAACAAATTTGAACACGAATTCGGTTTAATCAGCGTGCGAAAGTGAATTAGATAGTTATATTCCCAATGAGTGAAGTAATGAAAGCTTAAAGAGAAGTAATCAAATTTTTCGAGGGGGTGTATAAGGAAATATAGAGTATTATGATAAATAGAATATAAGTAATTGTAATCATGTATTCCACTGTCAATACTCATTATAAAAATACAGCATACCCCCAGACTTGAGTTGCAATGTCCTCATTGCAAACAAAAATTATAACAAGGGGACATAAGTTGCACTACATAAAGAACTGATGAGCATGAATATAAAGCATCACAGCACGAAACAGGAGTAAAATCTGAAATAAAACATTTTTTTTTTTTATAGATATACCGATCATACAAATAGTAGATGATAAAAACAATACTAAAGATATAGCACTACAGAGCCAGATATGCAAAGCCAGATGTATCAGAAATACATAGGTGTGTCATCTTGATCATCCTGAGGGTGAGATGGACAAGGAGCTGGTCGCGGTGGGCTGGTAATCCCCATGTGCTGCCGGATTTGATACATGACGTCCTCAGTCCGTTGCTGCTGCTCCTCGATACGCTGAAGGCGCGGCGACAACTGAGTGTCATAAAAATGCTGTAGCTCCTGTGCAAATCGAGACTGTCGCCGAGGCTGGGCAGATGATGACTCTCCCTGAGTATGCGTCGAGCGGGCCAGTGGAATGAGAGGCTCATCGAGATCTGGATCGACCTCATCGTCGTCGTTGTCGTGGATATGAAGGCCACGAGCTGCAATGGTATAGATAGTCCCTCCTCGGCCTTGACGAGCAGTAACGAGGAGGATGGCTCGAAGACTGGCCATGGTGATAGGCACAGTCTTCGATACCACCGCCATCGGGGGAAGAGGTAAAAAGATGCCCATATTCTTTGTGAGACGCGTGATGTAGGGGGCTACACAGATAGACCCGACGCGGGAATTCTCCGCCTGATGAAGAATAAAATGAGCAAGCATATAGCCCAAATGGATAGGGTAGCGGGCTGTCATGCTGTGTAGATAAAGAATGTCCTGTCGACTCACAACACCGGAGCTTTCGCCCCGGCCGCTCAGCGTATGGCTAAGTAGGTGATGAATATAATGCACGGCGGGGGAGACCAATTTTGAGGCCTTAGACCTCTTGGCTTCGTAGGCGCCAGTGTCGAAAGATAAATGTCGCCAAACACCACCTGCCTGCTCGCGACTGGGGAGATCAAATTGCAAATCAGAGTAGGCGGCACTAAGGAGGAATGCCTCGTCGTATACTCCTAAATGCCGTGTAAACTGGTAGAGAGAAAGTGTGTAGAAGGTGCCCCCCACTCGAAAAGAAATATTCCCCTCTGTTGGTCTTCCATCATCGACCACACAGGATCGAAGGTTCACATAGAAGGTGGATAAAAATTCGAGTGTGATTTCTCTAAATCCTATCTCTTCTATGGCAAAGAACTCTCGCCACCCCACTACAGAAATCAAATCCCTCACAGTATCCGCTAGACCTATAGTTTCTAGGACATCCCAGTCTATGATTCGTATGTCCTGATACTTCTTGGCTTGTAGCCGATTATAGCGGTTTGTGTGGATAGGATCTGTGAAAACTAGTGGCTGAGCGACGTCGCGTCTCTCGGTAGATAATGCTTGAAGATCCGGGCGACGTCGGCGACCACCTTGGCTACGAGAAGATGCCATGATCTGAAAATAATAATAAAAAAAAACAAATCTAAAGTGAATTTAGAAGGAAAATAGGAATAGAAATGATCAAGAGGAAATTGGATGGAAATAACCCAGGAATTTTACCGATTATGTTGAGCGCGAAGAAATGAGATGATTCCGCGAATTTTGGAGAAGGAGAGTGATTTCCCGGCTGGAATGGAAGCAGGAATGGGAAGAGGAGAAAATGGGAGTGATGAAGAGAATGGAAAAATTTTGCCCCCTATAAAAAGAAGCCGAACACGGGTGCACACACGGCCGTGTGTGTACCCGTGTTGAGGAATCGTTCTGCGCGGGAAACACGGTCTTCAAGGAGACGTGTGGTCAAATCGCGGGAAACTGCCCGTGTCGGTGGGACACGGTCAACAATACGGCCGTGTCCCCTACCCGTGTGGTCAACCTCGATCGGACACGGTCAAGAACACGGGTTGGTGGAAACCCGTGTACTTCTCTGACTTGAAACAATTTAATTCGTCGTTTCGACACGGGTGATCACATGGCTGGGTGGACAGGGCGTGTGCTAGACACGGCCATGCACACGGGCATGTGCATGGCCGTGTACACTTCTTCTTTGGTGATTTGTCCTGATTATGTAATTTATTTATTTTTAATTCAAGTTTCATTAAAATTTTTATTCTCCTATATAGACAAGATACTATACTAGTCTACATTCTCTTAGTCTAGGTGAAGGCATGATTCTAGTCGAATAAGTTCTTGGGGAAGTGCACTGTTATAAAGCTTTAACCGGTGCCCATTGACTTTAAAATCTCCCTTTTCAGGGTGAGTTAGTTCGACGGTGCCATAGGGAAAAACTTCTTTAACTTGGAACGGTCCAGACCACTTAGACCTAAGCTTCCCGGGAAATAGACGCAGTCTAGAATTAAAAAGGAGCACTTGATCACCCTTGTTGAATGTTTTAGTTTTCCGGAGGTGACGGTCATGAAATAGTTTGGTTTTCTCCTTATAAATTCTGGAGTTCTCATAAGCCATAGTCCTCCATTCATCTAGTTCATTAAGTTGAAGTTTGCGTTTTTCCCCTATAGAATTTGTATCAAAATTTAGAGAGCGTATTGCCCAATATGACTTGTGCTCTAATTCTATATGTAAGTGACAAGATTTACCATAGACTAATCTAAAGGGAGTGGTACCTATAGGTGTTTTAAATGCGGTCCTATATGCCCATAAACAATTGTTTAGTTTCCTAGACCATTATTTTCTATTCCCCTCTATAGATTTTTCTAGGATGCGCTTAAGTTCTCTATTGGATACTTCAACTTGGCCACTAGTTTGGGGATGATATGGTGTAGCTATCCTATGCGTGACTCCATATTTCTGCAATACCTTATCTAACTGTAGATTACAGAAGTGAGAACCCCTATCGCTAATAAGTGTTCGTGGTGTGCCAAATCGCGCAAATAGAGATTTCAGGAATTGGATTACTACTCTACTATCATTAGTAGGTAAAGCTTGCGCCTCAACCCACTTTGATACGTAATCTACGGCCACTAAGATATACTTATTCCCGAATGAAACTGGAAATGGACCCATAAAGTCTATCCCCCACACATCAAATACTTCACATTCAAGGATAAAATTTTGCGGCATTTCATGTAATTTAGAAATATTACCTGATTTTTGACAAGAATCACATGAAAGCACATACCTTTGGGCATCCCTGAATAGAAGGGGCCAATAAAAACCCGAATCAAGAACCTTTTTCGCAGAGCGATTTGCTCCATAGTGACCACCAGTAGGACCTGAATGACACTGCTCCAGGATTCTCCACCCTTCCTCGGCGGATACACACCTTCGGATCACGGAATCTGCACATATCCGAAAAAGAAAAGGGTCCTCCCAAAAGTAATATTTCAAGTCGGAGAAAAATTTCTTTTTCTGCTGGTATGAAAAATCTTTTGGGAGGACCTTAGCCACAAGATAGTTTGCATAATCTGCAAACCATGGATAATCATTATTAATTTTCGAAGATAAGGCAAATAACGATTCCTCAGGGAACGTATCTGAAATTTCAGACTCATCTAACGTTGCTCGTAATGGATTTTCTAAACGTGAAAGATGGTCTGCCGCTAAGTTTTCTGCTCCTCGTTTATCCCTAATTTCCAAATCAAATTTTTGCAATAAAAGTACCCAACGGATTAAACGAGGCTTAGCTTCCGCCTTGGCTAGCAAATATTTAAGTGCAGAGTGGTCCGTATAAACTACCACCTTGGACAATGTTAAATAGGATCTGAATTTATCAAACGCAAAGACTACTGCTAGAAGTTCTTTTTCAGTTGTAGTATAATTCTCTTGTGTATTATTAAGTGTTTTACTAGCATAAAATATAGGATGAAAATGTTTGTTTCGGCGTTGTCCTAAAACAGCTCCTACCGCAAAACTGCTAGCGTCACACATGATTTCAAATGGCTGAGTAAAATCAGGCGCTATCATAATAGGAGAATTAACTAATCTCTCTTTTAAGAACTCAAAAGCATGTAGGCACTCTTGATCAAAGATAAACGGTGTATCCTTTTCTAATAGTCTCGTAAGTGGTTTAGCAATTTTTGAAAAGTCTTTAATAAACCGGCGGTAAAATCCGGCGTGGCCTAAAAAACTTCTCACTACCTTAACGGATGTGGGTGGTGGTAACTTTTCTATCGTTTCTATCTTCGCTCTATCTACTTGAATTCCCTGATTGGAGATTTTATGACCTAGTACTAACCCTTCTTGCACCATAAAATGGCACTTCTCCCAGCTAAGTACTAAGTTCGTCTCCTCACACCTCCTTAGAACCTTTTCTAAATTATTCAAACATAAATCAAATGCATCTCCAAAGACGGAGAAGTCATCCATAAACACTTCCATGATATCTTCAACATACTCGTTGAAGATAGCTAACATGCATCTTTGGAAAGTGGCGGGGGCATTACAAAGACCGAATGGCATACGCCTATAGGCAAAGGTACCGAATGAGCATGTGAACGTGGTTTTCTCTTGGTCTTCTGGGGCTATTGGGATTTGGAAATACCCAGAAAGTCCATCTAGAAAACAATAATATGAATGTCCTGACAAGCGTTCTAATATTTGATCAATAAAGGGTAAAGGGAAATGGTCTTTCCTAGTGGCATCGTTTAACTTCCGATAGTCTATACAGACACGCCAACCTGTTACTGTTCGCGTCGGAATTAATTCATTTTTATCGTTTGCTACCACAGTTAAACCACCCTTCTTAGGAACCACTTGGACAGGACTAACCCATGAACTATCGGAAATAGGGTATATCATACCAGCATCTAATAATTTAACAATTTCAGCCTTAACTACCTCTTTCATATTAGGATTAAGCCTACGTTGCGGTTGAATAGATGACTTATAGTTTTCTTCCAAAAGGATTTTATGAGTGCAAAAACTAGGATTAATACCTTTTATATCAGAGATTTGCCATGCTATTGCACCTTTACATTTCTTTAACACAGTTATTAATTTAGCTTTTTCAATTTCAGAAAGATTAGAAGAAATAATAACTGGGTTAGTAGAGTTAGCTCCTAAGAATGCATACTCAAGATGATCCGGTAATTTTTTTAATTCAACTACAGGTGGATCCTTAGTATTATTCTTATGAACTTCATTATCTCCTTTTGTAAGTAAGTTATATTCAGTATTTCCATTCATCGATACAGAGTTATCTAGAAAAAGTAAATGATCAACAATATCTTTACTAGTTTCGTCTTCTAGAAAACAACTAGTAATGCAAATTTCTAAAGGATCTTTATAATAAAAATTAGAATCAATAGAAGACAATAAGTTGTCAACACCATGAGAAAAATAGCAACAATCATCACTATCTAAAGATTGTTTCATAGTATTGCCAATTTGAAAAGTGACTTCATCCTCCCCTACTCTCAAAACTAATTTACCATCAAAAACATTAATAAGAGCTCTAGAAGTGGCTAGAAATGGGCGACCAAGTATAAGTGGTACTTCGATATTTTCGTCCATATCTAAAATAACAAAATCGGCAGGAAATATAAATTTGTCTACCTTAACCAATACATCCTCCACTATACCTCTTGGGTACTTAACCGACCGATCTGCTAATTGAATACTCATCCTAGTCGGGCTAAGTTCTCCAAGGCCTAGTTTCAAATATAATGTATAAGGCATCAAATTTATACTAGCTCCTAAATCCGCTAAAGCTTTATTAACTTGCAAATCACCGATTAAACATGGTATTGAAAAAGAACCGGGATCCTTAAGCTTTTGTGGTAATTTATTTTGTAAAATAGCAGAGCATTCTTCACTAAGTGTGACTAACGATAATTCTTCTATTTTCTTTTTATTAGAAATTAAATCCTTCAAAAATTTAGCATACTTAGGCATTTGAATAATATCAGAAAAAGGTAAATTAACATGTAATTGTTTAATCATAGAAATAAATTTACCGTATTGCGCATCCATGCGCTCCTTGTTCATCTTTGCTGGATATGGTACGGCTGGTTGATATTCCATTGGTGTCACGTTCGGTGCTTCTCCACTAGACTCCTCTTGAGGTGCATCCGGTGCAAGCCTTGGGTCTTGTAACTCCTTCCCGCTCCTCAACTGAATTGCTCTTGCATGTTCCTTTGGGTTTGTCTCAGTATTTCCTAGAAGTGTTCCTTGTTGTCTCTCTGATACCATCCTTGCCAACTGCCCAATCTGATTCTCCAAATTTCGAATAGAACCTTCTTGATTACGGAAGGCAACATCGGTAGTTTGCATGAACTTTGCAAGGACATCTTCCAATGTTGGCTTCCTTGGCTCCAATTGTTGTTGTTGTTGTTGTTGTCCAAACATGGGTTGTTTACCTTGGTTGCCTTGCCCTCCCCAAGAGAAATTGGGGTGGTTCCTCCATCCTTGATTGTATGTAAAACTATATGGGTTGTTTCCTGGATTGAAAGGTGGTCTGGGATTATTACCCATGTAGTCTACATGTTCTTGCACTTGAGGTTCACCACTAGGGATTCCAACAAGGGAGGGGTCCCATTGTTGAGGTACCATTGGGGGTGGCGCTAAAGAAAGGTTGTCCATCTTTTGATGGAGCTTCTCCACTTGAATTGCTAAGGCAGTAACGGCATCCACTTCATACATTCCGGCGGGCTTGGTAGACTTCGGCCGCACGGTAGTCCATTGGTAGCTATTCATTGCCATTTCTTCTATCAACTGCTGCGCTGCTTCAGGTGTCTTATTGTTCAAGGTGCCTCCACTAGCCGCATCAATCATCTGTTTGGTGGCTAGATTTAGACCATTATAGAAAGTCTGAATCTGAAGCCAAGAAGGTAAAGCATGATGGGGGCATCTCCTTAATAATTCTTTGAATCGTTCCCAAGTATCGTACAATGATTCAACCTCCACTTGAACATACGTAGAGATGTCGTTCCTTAACTTTGCGGTCTTTGCCGGTGGAAAATACTTCATCAAAAACTTCTCAACCATCATGTCCCAAGTAGTAATGGATCCTTTAGGTAACGAATTGAGCCACTGCTTTGCCTTATGCCTCAATGAGAATGGGAACAATCTCAATCGAATGGCATCGTTGGAGACACCATTAATCTTGAAAGTATCACATATCTCTAGGAATCCGGCTAAGTGTGTATTGGGATCCTCGTCTTGTAAGCCATCATATTGAACATATTGTTGGACCATTTGTATCACGCTCGGTTTCAGTTCGAAATTATTGGTTGGAATGGGTGGTCGAACAATGCTTGACCCAGTTCCTTGGAGATTGGGTCTAGCAAAGTCAGACATGGTTTGCTCATTTTGGTTGGCCATGATATCTAGATTTTCAGGATGGTGTTCTCCTTGATTCACTGTTTCTTCTTCTCTCAGATCGTCTACAATATCTGTGGTGTTAATACCCACGTCTCTGTGATTGGTGTTGTGAATAATTCGTTCCGGTTCAGAATGAAATGGTTCTAACCCAGAATTTCTTGCCCTGGTCATAGACTAACAGACTACAAAACAGAGATTAAATAATATAATTTTACTTTAAACTAATCTACAAAGGTTTATTAGTAAACAATAATGGTAGATTAATAAAGTTAAAGCTTTCAAAATATTGAAAAGATTCCCCGGCAACGGCGCCAAAAACTTGATGAATATTTTCGCTAAGTCTAAACTTGATGCGGATTCATTCTACAATTTATCATAACTATGTAGATGGGCATAAGCTAGATTGAATCATCTTTTAGGCAAGTGCACCTATCATAAATAGTATAAGAGAAATCTACATCTCGTATCGTATTCCACAGGGTCATTTCAACTATTCGTACTCACTCTCACTCTATTATCATACCTAAACTTAAAATTGCGTTCTAATATAGATTAATCCTAACTATGACTATTCGGATAAAAATTGTATTGGAGAGTTACAAAAATAGTTTCAAGTCGAAAGTTAAGAGCATTCGATGAACATAATCACTTTGTGTAATCATGAAATAACAAGACTATCAAATTCATTGTATTGTAAAGGGTTAAACTAATTATCAAATTCTCTCTCGAGCAAATTAAAATCTAAGTTAAGTTAAGTAAATTTTCTCTCGAATAATTTACAATACTCAAATGTTTATTGAATGAAATACCCTATCTAATACATGGATTCATGAAGCTTTATCTCTAAAATACCATAATTCCATTCATTCGTATTCTAATTTTCCAAGAAACATATCTCTCGATCATGAATTTTGAATTACAAAGAGAAATAACACATAAATATGAAGATTTAACCATCATCCAAACAATCCAATTTCTCAATCTAGACATTTGGAATTCATGTAAAAATAAATAATCATTCATAATAAGGATAATTCTCAATGTTTGCAAGCCCATATACGAATAAAATACAATGAAATTTACGAAAACAAAACGATACATGATTACTAACTTGTTCAAACACATTGTTCATGAAAATTAAAAGATAAATAAAGTTGGATTACCAAGAGAGATACAAGATTAAATGAGATAAATTAAAGAATAAATGCATACAAATATCTCCTTCAAGCCTTCCTTCTCTTGGATGCTCCACTTTCGTTCTCCAGAAAAATCTCCAAGCAAAATAATCCAAAAAGTGCAGAATAAAATTTTCTCCAGGTTTTTATAGTCCAATAGCAAACATGGTCAAACACGGGTTCCGACACGGCCATGTTGCAGGCCGTGTCGGCAGTTCCAGGGCAGTTCCACACGAAAAGACGTGTTTGATCATGGGCCGTGTTGGATCACACGGGTACTGACACGGCCGTGTTTTGGAAAACGGCCGTGTTGTTCTTCATGTTCTTCAGACACGGGGGCTGGATCATTGGCCATGTTGGATCACACGGGTACTGACACGGCCGTGTTCTAGAACACGGCCGTGTTGTTCTTCATGTTCTTCAGACACGGGGGTTGGAAAATTGCTTCAGCTGGGATGGAACACGGGTAGGCACACGGCCGTGTTCCTACCCGTGTGTGAGCAATTCTTCTCCTGTGATCAGTCCTGTTGGCCCCGTAAACTCCCCTGTTTGCTCCAAGACTTTTAGTTCCACTGGCTAGTTGTACCTGCATTAGAAAAATGACATAGTAAGGGAGAAGTTCAATACATAAAATAGTAACAACTTTAAACTATGCTCTACTATTCATGACAATACCAATTCTCAATTATTTAGTGCAATTACTTGAATAAAGAGGTAGAAAACAGCGGACATGATTACAATTATTACAATAAAAATCTACCATAATTGTAATCATCAACGAGTGACGCACTTGTGCGTACTTGGCTCGCTAACAGCCTCTCCGATGAATGCCTCCCCGTCATCGTTCATAATGAGACAGTCAAGGCCGCTTGGCTTCATCTTGTCGCTCTGTACTCAAAGGGGGCTCAGACGTCCCGCATCTATACGTTGTATGCGAACCTCTTTGCCCGTCCTACATTGTCTCCTGCTACTGCCTACCAACAGGTACATGCTCAGGTGACTCTTCCGCCTCCTCTTCCAAGCCGTCTGCCTCCGTGGTCACATCATCAGGTAGTGCCCATGTGGTGACTCAAGGTAAATAGCTTATCGACTCTGGTGTGACTAATCACATGACGGGCAATCCTCAGTGCTTCTCTCTCCTCGAACAGCATGATCGGTTGCCTCCTGTCCTCATTGCAGATAGTTTTCCCTCCCTGGTTCATGGGTTGGGAGTGGTTCATGTTACTCCATCTCTTCGCCTAGCAGACACTCTTTATGTGCCCAAATTTCCGTGCAATTTATTGCCGGTTACCTCTTTATGCAAGCAACTTCAGTGCTCTGTGATGTTTACTCCGATTTCTTGTTCTTTTCAGGATCCGAGCTCCCAATGAATGATTGCTACTGGGACTGAGAGTGGCGGCCTCTACTTCCTCGACAATGTTTCCGCCTTGTCTGCCTTCTCCTCTTCTTGTATGGATCTTCTCCAGTGGCATCTCAGTCTCGGTCATCCTCCTCCACGACTTCTACATCAGCTTCTGCCCTACCTCCCTCCTTCCAGTACTCCTCTCAACTGCGACGCTTGTCATCTTGGCGAGCAATACCGTTCCTCCTTCCTGCCGAAGCAAGGTCGGAGATCTACCCGTCTGTTTGATCTAGTCAACTCCGATGTCTGGGGCCCTGCTCCTACCCTCACCATTGGTCGGGGTAGTTCTTATTTTGTAACTTTTTTTGATGATTTTTCTAGATGTACTTGGGTGTATCTCTTACGAGATCGCTCTGAACTTTTGTATGTATGGATCTCTTTTTATCAATTAATTAAAACTCAGTTTGGTGTTTGTATTAAAACATTTCGCTCAGACAATGCTAAAGAATATCTGAGTCATGCGTTTACCTCTTTCTGTGTGCAACATGGCATTATTCATAAGACAAGCTGTGTTTATACCTCCCAGCAAAATGGGGTGGCGGAACGAAAAAATCATCATCTCCTCGATGTCGCTCGTACCTTGATGACCCAGATACATGTTCCTCACTCCTATTGGGGCTATGTTGTTCTCCTTGCCTGTAGCCTCATCAATCGCATTCCCTCCACGGTTCTCCACGGGAAAACCCCATTCTCCATTTTGTATCTGGGCAAGGAGCCTTTCTCTCTCCCTCTCCAAATCTTTGGGTGCACTGCCTTTGTGCATGCCCCATCTGCTACCCGAGATAAGCTCTCCCCTCGCTCCACCAAATGTGTCTTTCTAGGGTACTACCCTACTCAGAAAGGCTATTGTTGCTTTGACCCCATTCTTCGTAAGCAGTTCGTCTCTGCTGACGTCACCTTCTTCGAGAATGCCTTCTACTTCTCGGATGAATCCTCTCCTCTTCCCCCAGCTTCTGATACTCATGTTGTTCTCTTCATTCCCTCGTCTCTTACTGCGATCTCAACCCCTACACCGCCTCCGTCCACTCCTCTCCCTTTGCCTCTCTCTCCCTCTTCTCCGTCACTGTCTCCCTCATCTCCGCCACCGTCGCTCTCAACTCCCGGGCCAGCTCTCTCTGCCACGGATGCTCCGGATGCCGAGGGACCCGCCGACCTGGATTTTCTTGTAGCTCTTCGCAAAGGGGTGAGGACGTGTACTCTACACCCCCTTGTTGCTGTTGTTTCATATGATCGCCTTACCTCTTCTCGCAGGGCCTTTGCACTGGCTATCTCTACCACTGCCACATCCCGTTCCTACAAGAAGACCCTTACTATTCCTCATTGGAAGATGGCCATGGATGAGAAAATGGCGACCCTAACTGAGCAGAGTACCTGGACTCTTGTTCCTCCTCCCTTCGGTACTGATGTTGTTGGCTATCACTGGGTCTTTGTGGTCAAATTTGGCCCGGACAGCACTGTGGATCATTATAAGACCCGTCTTTTTGCTAAGGGCTTTACTCAGACCTATGGGGTTGATTACTTTGACACCTTCTCTCATGTGGCTCGTCTCAGCACTATCCGTGTCCTACTCTCTGTGGCTGTCAATAGAGATTGGCTGATTTCTCAGCTGGATGTCAAGAATGCCTTCTTTTATGGTGATCTTCAGGAGGCCGTCTATATGGAGCAACCTCCTGGGTATGTTGCTCAGGGGGAGACACGGGTATGCCGGTTGAAGAAGTATATCTATGGCCTCAAGCAGAGCCCTCGAGCTTGGTTTGACAAGTTTAGCGGCATCGTGAAGGCTGTTGGTTTTACGCGAAGCTCTGCCGATCACTCGCTATTCATTCGCAAAACCTCCTCGGGACTGGTGGTTCTTGCTGTGTATGTCGATGATATTCTTCTCACTGGCAATGACATGGAAGGGGTAGCCTTGAAAAAGCGGCATCTTCGTCAACATCTGGTCACGAAAGGTATGGGCTCTCCGAAGTACTTTCTGGGGATCGAAATCTCTTGGAAGCCCAACTCCTTAGTCCTCTCCTAATGTAAGTATGCTCTTGATCTATTAAAAGAGGCAGGATTGACTGGAGCAAAACCTGCCCGATGCCCCATGGCAACTAGAGAAGACAAAACCTGGATAAATGATTCGCCTCCTCTTTCAGATATTACGCGGTACAGGCGTTTGGTTGGTAAGCTCATATATCTCACAGTGACCAGGCCCGACATTTCCTATGTTGTGGGCAAGGTGATTCAATTCATGCAAGCGCCTAGGGAGTGCCATCTACAGTCCACATTACGGATCTTCGAGTATGTCAAAGCAACACCTGGGAAAGGATTACTCTTTCAGAAGAATGTTCATCTGAGGGTTGAAGCATACTCAGATGCGAGTTACGCTGATGACAAAGGGGATCGCAAGTCAACCTTGGGTTTTTGCACCTTTGTTGGGGGAAATCTGGTGAGCTGGAAGAGCAAGAAGCAGTCTGTTGTTTCCAGGTCCAGTGTAGAAGCAGAGTATCGTAGTATGGCATCGACCACTAATGAGTTAAAGTGGTTACAAGCGCTCATGATGGATTTAGGAGAGGTCTACAACTATCCTCTACCTATGTTCTGTGATAACAAGGCGGCCATATACATCTCCAAAAATCCGGTCTTTCATGAAAGAACCAAGCACATTGAGGTCGACTTTCTATTCATTCGTGAAGAGATTTTGAAGGAACAAATTTGCAATCCCTTTGTCACTTTTGATAAAGAGTTTGCTGACATCTTAACCAAGTCAGTATCTGCCTCGTTTCTTCATATTTGCGACAAGCTGGGCATGATCGATATATATGCTCTAGCTTGAGGGGGAGTGTTAAAGTTGGTGATCGGGCGGTCTGGCGGTCTTTCTTGGAAGATTGAAGACCGCGTGGTCTGGCAATTCCCTTCAGCGGTTTGGTTGCTGTACAGTTGCTGTCTAGAGTCCAAGCGGTCTAGCGGTTTGTCTCAGGCGACTTGGAGACCGGGCGGTCTAGCGGTCTCCCATGGCAATCTCTCCTTCCTCTCTGGTGGTAGCCGAGCGGTTAGCCCTTCCGCCTAACCGCGCGGCTTGTGCAGGTTGTTTCTGTATAGACCGCTTAGTCCTATAATTTTTTAGTCCCACTTCTCTTATTTGTATTCTCTCTTCTCTCCTCCATTCTATAAAAGGGAGGCCATACCTTTGTAATAGATACCTTTTTCAGATAATAAAATTTCTATTATACCACTTCTGGTTTGTCCTTTTTTGTTTCTTATAGAGTGACTTCCAGCCCTGCAAGCTAGATGGGAGCCTGGCAGCGGGATCTGCTCGGGGTCTGAGGCAGACTCCTCCGAGTGACTTACAGCCCTGCCATCTTGATGGGATCCTGACAGCGGGATCTGCTCGGGGTCTGAGGCAGATTCCTTCGAGTGAATTCTAGCCCTGCCAGCTTGATGGGAGCTTGGCAGCGGGATCTGCTCGGGGTCTGGGGCAGACTCCTCTGAGCGACTTCCAGCCCTGCCAGCTTGATGGGAGCCTGGCAGCAAGATCTGCTCGGAGTCTGAGGCAGACTCCTCTAAGTGGTTTCAAGCCCTGCAAGCTTGATGAGAGCCTGACAGTGAGATCTGCTCGGGGTCTGGGGTAGACTCCTCCGAGTGACTTCCAGCCCTGCCAGCTTGATGGGATCCTGGAAGCAGGATCTGCTCGGGGTCTGAGGCAGACTCCTCTGAGTGAACTCCTGCCCTACTAGCTTGATGGGAGCTTGGCAGCGGGATCTGCTCGGGGTCTGAGGCAGTCTCCTCCGAGTGACTTCTAGCCCTGCCATCTTGATGGGAGCCTGGCAGCGGGATCTGCTCGAGTTCTAGGGCAGACTCCTCTGAGTGACTTCCAGCCCTGCCAGCTTAATGGAGCCTGGCAGCAGGATCTGCTCGGGGTCTGAGGCAGACTCCTCCAAGTGACTTCCAGCTCTGCCAGCTTGATGGGAGCCTGGCAGCGGGATCTGCTCGGGGTCTGGGGTAGACTCCTCCGAGTAACTTCCAGCCCTGTCAGCTTGATGGGAGCCTAGCAGCGAGATCTGCTCGGGGTCTGAGGCAGACTCCTCTAAGTGACTTCCAGCCCTGCCAGCTTGATTGGAGCCTGACAGTGGGATCTGCTCGGGGTCTGGTGAGACTCCTCCGAGTGACTTCCAGCCATGCTGAAAGTGAGGATAGATACAACTCTAGAGTGGGGTGAATAGAGTATTCAAAAATTATAACACCCTACTCAACTCCCTTAGAGTTAATTTGCGGAATAATTTTACAGATATTTGAAACCCTAGAGCCTAACACAAAGTGTAGTGCACAAGAGAGAGCTAACTGTAATTACAGTTAAGCTTGGGTCCTATCACAACAACTAGCAATCCTACTTATTTCTACTCACAGCCACAGTGCAATAAATTAAATAAGCAACACAAACGACACAAGAAGTTTATAGTGGTTCCCTCTAAATAGGTACGTCCACTCTTCTACCACCCTGGTAGGAATCCACTACAGGTTTTTGTTCAGGTGCCCTGCCACCAACTGATCTGCTTCAGGTAGATCAAGTATACCCTTTGAGCTTTTGATCAGGAGCTCAAAATGCAACACAGGTTTTTGATCAGGTGCCCTGCCACCAAGGTTCACTTTTGAAGGGACTAATAACCCTTTGTACAGGAGGTTGAGAGAGTTAAAGTTTCTTCTCTATTGTTAAAACAGATTAGAGAAGCTAGTGGATTGCACAGAGCTGGAAAGCTCTAAAGAATCAAGGCTCCCCCTGGCTTAGAGAATATCCAGGAAGGAGTCTTGCTTCAGGGTGCAGGAGCTCTTCTGAACTAAGACAAAGAACTGTCTTAGAGTTCTGAAGGAGAAGCTTGAAGAAGACTCTTGATTTGGAAAAGGTGTTCTTCTTCAATCAGCTTCCTTTCTTCTTCTTCTTCTTCTTCTAAAAGCCTCTGAGTGAAAGTCTTCCTGTGAGCAGGATGAACTCAGGAGGAAGAAGAATGCTGAAGAGATTTGATCTTCTCAGTTGAATGTGAATTTCTGAGAGCTGTAGATCTCTATGCTGCTTAGAGTAAAACTTCTTGTAAGTTGTATATCTATATCTGTATGTCTGTGTGTATATTCTTTCAAAAAAGAAGCTCTTTATATATGAGCCTTTGCAATGGCTCTAATCTGAGTTTGAACTTTGTCTTCTTCTGGAATCTGCAAACTGGGCTGCAAATAGCACAAAGCAAAATATATCTTGCAGACAGATATCCTATAAAAAGATAAAGCTTTCTAAGAAGCTGCAAATCCAATCTGATAAAAGAGTGCTAGAAAAAGTCACATTAGAAAGAGCTCTTTACGGCCAGAGAAGACTTTCTGAGTCTAACAGCTATAAAGGACAGCCTGGCAGATAAAGCAGAAAATATATTTCAACTAATAAGACAAAACACTTTGTCAGATAAAGATTTACTTATGTATAAAGAATGGAGCAAAGATTGCCTGGAAATGATAGCATAAATTTACTGAAATAATCTTTTATAAAATATGCCAAATAAATATGAAATAAATCATAGAATAGAAGAGGACAAAATTACTAAAGACATACAGCAGAACGTCGAACGACCCTCGGAGATCATCAATCGAAGCACAGAGATCGTCGACCTATCAAAAAGATAGTCGAGCTATCAGATAGTTGAACCATCCAAGCAGATAGTTGAACTATCAAGAGAAGCAGATAGTCGACCTATCAAACAGATAGTCGAACTATCAAACACAACAGATAGTCGACCTATCAAACAGATAGTCGAACTATCAGATAGTTGAACTATCCAAGCAGATAGTTGAACTATCAAGAGATCTGTCTGGTCAAAAGAAGTCGAGCGGGGTTTGACGATCGACGAGGCAGATACCACAGAACGTCGAGCTAACAAGAGTTGAACTAACTCAGAGATAGACGATCTGCTGACAGACGAACGTCGAACAACTGATAGACGATCGTCGACCAGTCGATAGACGATAGTCGAGCGGCGTTCGACTATAGTCGAACAAAAAACAACTTAACCAAATTTTCATCTGGATAAGTGACAACTCTACAACTAGAGCAAACTAACTAAACAACTAACCTTTGACCATAGATAAATCTTGGGTCAAGAGACTAAAAGAGCAGACTAAACTCAAATCCAAACTAGGGTACCAACACATGCCAGCTTGATGAGAGCCTGACAGCGGGATCTTCTTGGGTTCTAGGGAAGACTCCTCCGAGTGACTTCCAGCCCTACAAGCTTGATGGGAGCCTGGCAGCAGGATCTGCTCGGGGTCTAAGGAAGACTCCTCCAAGTGACTTCTAGTCCTGCCAGCTTGATGGGAGCCTAGCAGCGGGATCTGCTCGGGGTCTAGGGAAGACTCCTCCGAGTGACTTCCAGCCCTACCAGCTTGATGGGAGCCTGGCAGCGAGATTTTCTCGGAGGCTGAGGCAGACTCCTCTGAGTGACTTCCAGCCCTACTAGCTTGATGGGAGCCTGGCAGCGGGATTTGCTCGGGGTCTGGGGTAGACTCCTCCGAGTGACTTCCAGCCCTGCCATCTTGATGGGAGCCTAGCAGTAGGATCTGCTCGGGGTCTGGGGTAGACTCCTTGAGTGACTTCCAGCCCTGCCAGCTTGATTGGAGCCTGGCATCGGGATCTGCTCGGGGTCTGAGGAAGACTCCTCTGAGTGACTTCCAGCCGTGCCAGCTTGATGGGAGCCTGGCAGGGGGATTTGCTCGAGGTCTGGGGTATACTCCTCCGAGTGACTTCCAGCCCTGCCAGCTTTATGGGAGCTTGGCAGCAGGATCTGCTTGGAGTCTGAGGTAGACTCCTCCGAGTGACTTCCAGCCCTACCAGCTTGATAGGAGCCTGGCAGCGAGATCTTCTCGGGGTGTGGGGTAGACTCCTCCGAGTGACTTCAAGCCCTGCCAGCTTGATGAGAGTCTGGCAGCGGGATCTGCTCGGGGTCTAAGGAAGACTCCTACGAGTGACTTTCAGCCCTGCCAGCTTGATGGTAGCCTGGCAAGGGAATCTACTCGGGGTCTGAGGGAGACTCCTCCGAGTGACTTCCAACCCAGCCAGCTTGATGGGAGCCTGGTAGCGGGATCTGCTCGGGGTCTGAGGCAGACTCCTCCGAGTGACTACTGGCCCAAGACGCCCACCCAGTGCTTATAGGGGAAACAATCCACCCTGTCCAAGAACTAGATGGCTGCCTTGGTTGGCTCGAATCATAACATTCACAACCCATCAGATTATAGCGGAAGCATTAACAGGAAACCATTACAGATTTATATGTCACATATCAAAATCACAGCGGTTCTAGGGCCGAAGCCTAAGTACTTATATAAGCCAGTGGGCTATACATGTGCTACATATAATCCTCATATACTCTCTCTCTACCCTACTTGGCGGAACTCACGTCTCTAAACTCTAGGGATGGCAGGGGTGCATCTGCTCGAGTCGACCTAGCTGCTGGCGTAATCTCCTGCGGCAGCGGGTCACTACGGTGCTCCACCTCCTATGAATGGTTAATCAAATAATCGTTAGTCATAGAGCTAAATGGAAACAAATCTCCTCCCCGGATCCACATCCTGGGGACGACCATGCACCCACCCAACAGAAGTAAATAGCCGAAGCAAGAGAGGGTTAGCACAACATTTTATATATGAATAGCTAGGAGCAAATATAAAAGAGTGCAGTATAACCGGAAAAAGCAACAATAGTATAAAATGGTTATAACAATGTTCTACTAGCTCATCAGCATAACAGGTTTTCATATCCTAAATTCTATCGCAGGCATTCACAGCTGCGCACATCGCAGGCATTTACAGCCGCGCACACCGCAGGCATTCACAACCGCGCACACAAACCCTATATCGACATAGTTTGGACCGCTTCTGTTCCAGCAGGGTAGCGAGCCCTGCGGGCCTCACCGATGTGGCCGTCGGTGATAGTGGCCAGTCTTGCCACTTCTAGGGGTGATCGTACCGCACAACCTAAGGCCCTAACGTAAAACCTGGTGTACTCTTGGATGTGAGCGACATCCAGTGAATCATTTTGGCCGACTAGCGGAGGAAAACCCGATGAGGAATAAAATGGTTGGTCACCCATGGTACTCATCTCCCTGTCGCCATGAGTTGTCGACCTTCCCACACCGGTACAAACGGTCTGCGGGAGGAACTGACCCGCCATTATTCCACCACAAGCAATTTAGAATCAATCAATCATTGACAAACATAATACACTCCAGGTCTACGTTGGCCTGCCCTACTAGGCCTAAACATCGGGAGGCGGCGCTTAGCTCAACTTTCGTCAAGGAGCGTGGGATCGCATTATTTGGGGCTAGACCTGGAGGAGTACTTCAACTCCGGTTATCCCCAACTAAGGCTCAACCTTAATAACGACTGCTCGTAAGAGCAGGACCCAGAATTATGATAGTAAATTGCAATGAGGACAAATGCGGTGTTTATGCTGCTTATTTAAAGTGCTGGAAAGAAACGTGACCAATACAAAACTGGAGTAGTACTAAATTAAAAGTACTTAACTAGTACGAGACTGGAGTAGAACTTAAAAGTACTTGACCAGTACGAGACTGGAGTAGAACTGAATTAAAAGTACTTGACCAGTACGAGACTGGAGTAGAACTTAATTAAAAGTACTTGACCAGTACGAGACTGGAGTAGAACTGAATTGAAAGTACTTGACCAGTACGAGACTGGAGTAGAGCTAAATTAAAAGTACTTGACCAGTACGAGACTGGAGTAAAGCTGAATTAAAAGTACTTGACCAGTACGAGACTAGAGTAAAACTGAATTGAAAGTACTTGACCAGTACGAGACTGGAGTAGAACTGAATTGAAAGTTCTAAACTGAAAAGAATAAAGGAATAGGACCAGTGCAAGACTGGAATAATTATAAAGAAAATAGTTAGTAGTCCAATCACTCCATCCAGGAGGCTTCAGTCTCATCTCCGTTCTAAGGAGGAACATTCAGTTCTATTTCAGTTTTTAATAAGGCTTCATTGGGTTACACCCTTTATTAAGATCTGATTAGGATTTGGTTGCGCCTTTATTAATCACAGCTTAATCAGATCAGGGGCTTATCATGAGTTACATCATCATTATTTGTCGAGAATAATTCGCAACTCGCTGCTCGTACGCTCACTTTCCGAGCGTGTCTAAATCACCCGAGAGTCGAGGCGCTCGACGGTTTCACAAAGTCTCGGAACACACGGAGCTTGGTCACTTGCCTCAGCCACTCTCGTCGATACGATAACTTTGAATTTATTAATTAAATTAAAGAGGACGGTCGCGCGCTCCAATTTTATTTTCGAAGAAAATGAGCGTAATAATTTCCGAACGCGACCCCTAGGCTTCCAAATTTTAGGAAAAATATCAAAACTTATCCTCATGACCCCAAATTTTGATACCACCCTTAAGAGAGCCTAAAATGAGCCTTGTAATTTTTTTGTAATTTTCCAAAGTGTTTTGGGCCTTTAATTTGGCCAAACAAATATTTTTTAGGCTTTTAAAAATACCAAATCAACTCCAAAAATTCTCAAAATTTTTGTGGAGGGAGCCCTCATCAAGGGGAATAATTTTTATGTTTAAAACTTTTTCATGAGGGCTCTATTTTAGCCTCTGACAAATCAAACCCCTTATTATAATATTATAATATTATAATAATATAAACTATAAAATGAGTTTACTGTTCACCATCTTCTCCCCCCCCCGCTGGAACTGAATTGGCCGCCCTTACGGGTCTTCCCAGTCGCCGGCCGGCTACTGGCCGGCCGTGGCTCCGCCACCGGCCAACTCGCCGGTGGTGGGCGCTCCCTCCGGCGGTGGTCCGGCGGCCTGCCGCCGCCGGCCGCCGTCAGAGCTATTTTTTTTCTAAAAAGGGAGGGGAGGGGGGGTGACGGTGGCGACGCTCCGGCCGCCAGAGCTCGCATGCGTTACGACATAAATAGGGAGGGGGAGGAAGAGAAGGTTCCACCTATGCTGGGGGCGCTTGGAGGTGGCAGGGTTGGGTGGCCATGGAGGGTGGTGAGGTGGTGGAGCTCGGGCTATCCTTTTTCCGGCGACCTAGGCTACGGCAGAGCTTGGGCAGGGGTGGGGGAGTTGCTCACTGAGTTGTGAGGATAGTTAGGGGAGGGGGGCCTTTATATAAGCTTGGGGGAGGGAGGGCTTCTCCTATTTGGCAATGTGGGATTAATCCCTCCTTAGGGAGGGATTAATCACCACCCTCCAGCTGTCCAAGGACAGCTGGAGATGCCACATATTCCCCATGTGGGGAATAAGGGGAAGCCCCATGGGCTTGGGCCTCCATGGTGAAGAAAGAGAGGGGAAAGAGGAGAGAATGGGGTTTGTGGGCCTCCTTGGTCCATGGCCCTCTTGGCTTCATGGTGTGGGCTGGTATTAATGGCCCAAGAATACACATATGATTGGCTCCTAATCATCCCAGGAGGGAGAGTGAATTCTTTTTTTGGGTGAGGAATTTAGAAAATATCTTTTTAGGGGGGTTTGACCAAAGTCAACCATAGAGTGGGTCCCCCATGCTGGACAAAGTCAAAGTAGGTTCGAGACATCGGGGTTGGGTCAAAGTTAGGGTGTCATGTCACAATTTGTGTGCACACGCTTTTCGGTGCACGATTATGCTTGATATGACCACGAGTTGACCAATTGTAGTTGAAATTGACCAGAACGACTTCTGTTGACTTCGTATTGACTACACTAGTCTGACGCCACTGACTGGGATTGAATCAGAGTCCGTTTGGCGAAAGTCCAAAATCTGAGCGTCGTAGCACGCTAAAATGGTCAAAACGCTCATAATCATCGTTAGGCTTCGAATCGCGACGCAACGATTTCTGATGCGTTCGTATCAACTATATAAAGTCATAGGAATTGTCAGAACCCAAATCGGAGTTCTCTATGTCAATATCCAAAAATCTCATCTTCGCGACGTTCTGCGAGGAATGGCCACATCCACTATATGATCTCGGGATCCCACTGAACGAGTTCCAATGCGCTCGTATTGACTATACGAGGCCACATGAATTGATAGAACTCAATTCGGAGTTCTCTAGCTCGATATCCTGCCTAGGGTTGCCTCCTACCGGGTCGGGGTAAAGGCTCGGGTCACTTTTATTGGGCCCACTAGGGCTCTGGTGGCCCAATAAAAGTCGGGATGTTACAATCCAATAAAAATAAAAGGATTTTTGTCCCTGAAAATTTTCTTGAAGTAGGGGGAAAAGTAACATACCTGGGGAAAGAGCTTTGGGTGCTTTTCTCGGAGGAGTACTTCAGGTTCCCACGTGAATTCTTCTTGTCTGCAGTTTGACCATAGCACCTTAACCATCAGAATGGTTTTGTTGCGTAGTGTCTTGACCTTATAAACCACTACTCAGACGTGTTCGAGCCGGACGGATCTATCTGACTATAGCTGCATTGGTGGGGTAGGAAGGTACTGCTCTGGTTTCCGGAGGACTCGTCTCAAGGAAGAGACATGAAATACATCGTGAAGATTCCCCAACTCTGGGGGCAAGGCTAAACGATAGGCGACGGGGACAACACGCTCTATCACCAGATAGGGGCCCAAGAAGCGGGGATCTAACTTTTTCTGCTTCCTCAACCAGGAGACACCATACATGGGATTTATTTTCAAGAACACCATTTCCCCCACGCTAAACTCCACCGATCGGTGCCACGCATCATAGTACTTAGCCTGCCAGCTCTGCGCTTCCCGCATTCGCTCCTAGATCAGCCGTATTGCTGTCGTAGTGTCATCGATGAAAGCCACTCCCAAGGCTTCCGGGTCCTCTTCTTGAGCCCAAGTCAATGGGGTTTGGCAACGCCTTCCATACTGTAACACCCCGAGACTCAAAAGAGGGGGTCGGGTGATGTTTTGAGCCAAGTCTGGGACTTGGAGCAGGTGACACGGGTGTAGACACGGGCGTGTTAATTGACACGGGCGTGTCAGATGCCGTGTCACAGGCTGTGTCCTTCTCGGGAAAATCCTGAAAGTCGCACACGGGGCGTGACACGGGTCTTGACACGGCCGTGTCACATGTGACACGGGTGTGTCGGAGGCCGTGTCGAAGGCCGTGTACTTGTCGGCATGTCGGGCGAGACGGAGAAAGGGCGAAATGGCCCTGAACACGGGCATGTCGTATGCCGTGTTCGGCCCAGTTTTAATATTTTAGGCCCCGATCGTGGCCGTTCATTTTCTTATGTTGGGATCCGACGGCTGGGGGTTGGTGCTGGCGGTTTAAACCCGGAAATAGGGTTTGCAATCCCTCATTTCATCCCCTTGATTCCCTTTCTAAATGCTAGAGGGAGGGGAGAGCAAGGAGGAGGATGAAGGCAAGATCCGGTCACCGGCAGAGCTTCGGAGCTCCAAATTACGAGCCGACTTTGGATCCGCGGAGGCAAGGAGATTGCGGGGCTTTCCATCCACATAGATTTTCATGGCGCCAAGAAGGAATGCTAGGGTAACGATTCTCATCCTAGGACATGTGAAGTCCTCTTTTTCCTTTGCATAGGAAGCCCTCTCTCGCGAGTGTGCGATGAGTTGAGGCGTTCCTTGGGGTAGATATGTAAAGTCCTCCTTGTTTAGAGTCCGTATGCGAGAACAGACATAAGCATGATGTGGGAAGCCTATCCGGACAAGTTGGTCTGCTTCGGTGATGTTTCATTGCATAATAACCGGAGAAGACTCCATGTAATTGGTTATTTTCGGGTTTCTACGAGGTAGATTGCAACAGGGAGCCTTGGAGACTAACTCCAAGGTGCACCCAAAAAACTAGGCAAACGCGGTATGTTGCCAACATGGTGGCCGGGGAGCCAACTTGAACATAACCGGGTTATGTGAATTTTGTGGTGGAAACGGGACTCGGGGAGTCTTGACCTGCGCATATGGCTTAAATTGTCGTTGCGGTATGAGCACGGTTCAGGCGGAACCGTACCCGATCTATGTAGTTCGGTGGATCCGTTGGCATAGATGAGGGTCTTCGGCGGTCTATTGCTTAAATTGACGTGACCAATTCCAAGAAGACAAAATGCTCATAAGGTTGGCCGTCCAAGGGGCGGTGGCGGGACGGGAATGTCTATGGCTTAAATTGACGTGACGTTGGCCGGTTCGCCGTGAATGTGCCTTGAGTGTATGGGGTGTGTGGCCGTATGTGCCTACGCCTGTGATGAAGTGTGTTTACACTATACTGCTTGGTTATACTAATAAAGTGCATGGAAAGAGCATCGTCGCCCCGTATTGGGGGCGGGGTCGTTATAATTTGGTCAGCATAGCTGACCGTTGCCTTTATTTACCACCATGTGGTGGATTGTGCTTGCAGGTGCTGCGGAGCCGAGCGATAAATAGCGGGCTAAAGCCCAAGTTGCTACGCCAGCACTCAAAGGCCTAAACTTTTGAGTGTTTTCTTATTTACTCTTGTGTGACCGGCCTGCGTGCCGAGGTTTGGAAAACACTTCTATTTAAGCAAACTGTTGTAAGGCCTTAAGGCCATTATTTCTGTGTATCGTACATTCCTATGGGACTATTGTAGTGGACATTCATGCTGTGGCTTAGTTCTTTTATCTTGCAACTTAATAATTTACTTCCGCTAGGTGCTCTGTGTAGGACGTTATGATTATTTGATTGGTTTCAATAAGTAACCAACCGGTCTGTCCGTAGTATATGGCGTCGGGCCCCAGCCGGACCTACTGCTATATGCTATGTGACGGATAGGGGTGTTACAAATTGGTATCAGACTACTGGTTTCGGTCAAGCTTAAATGAATTCGTGGGCGAATTCACTTTAAGGGGTGGTGAGCACATGCGTGTGCGTCATCGTTATAACATGAAAAGAACCCATGAATGTCCACTTAGGAATGAAAATACACATGTTTGAGGAACCTGCGTGTTTCTATAATTGCTATTTGCAATATTGTTTGGTCGCTTATCGGTGTTTTGCACGACTATAGGTGACCAGGAGTGGTGCTGGACCGTCGGAACGGCCAGGTTCTGAGGCAAGCAGCACACCAAATGATGCGCCTGCAACACCTCCGTCAGCCGAGACCATTAGATTGGTGGCAGAAGCTATCTTTGCAATGATCATTGCGCAGCCTGCAAGGCAGGTGCATCAGCCTGCTCCTACTACGGAGCAAGTGCCGCTCCAAGCGGCGGATCCTAGAAGGGTGGAATAGGTGATGGTGGAGCCTGAGTTTCCTCAAAGAGAAACTGAGAGACAACTTAAGCATGTGATGGGTTTCCATCCACCAGTGTTCTTGGGAACATGAACCCCGAATCAGGCAGAGGATTGGCTATCAAGAGTCAATAGAGTGCTGACAACAACGGAGACTTAAGAGTGGCAGAAGACCACGATTGCAATGTTCTTATTGGACGGAGATGCGAGGTTATGGTGGGAAGGGCTGGAGCTACACCACCTGAGGGGAAGAAAGTTGGCGGATGTCTCTATGGGGGAATTCTCGAGGCTGTTTATGGCTCGATACCTCCCCTCAGCCAAGAGGATCGCATTGGAAAATGAATTTCAAAAGTTGGTGCAAGGAGACAACACCATAGACGAGTATCTCCACGAGTTCACTCGTTTGGGACGATACGCTAGCGCTACCTTTGCCGACGAGGAGCGCAAGACGAACCACTTCTATGAAGGGTTAAGAGATGATTTGAGGTTGTTACTTTCGGGGCCTATGGCGCTGGGTTTCCTAACCTTGGTCAACACGGCCCGGTCCTTGGAAAAGGACATGAAGAATGTTCAAGCGAAGAAGGAATCCGGTGGCAAGAAATCGGAGTTCAAAGCGCCGACTACTTCGAAGTCGGGTTATCGCAAGTTCTATAAGAAGGCTAGGACGTCGGGTTCAGCCCCTCCTTCAGGTGCCTCGGGGACGACTACCAACCAAACCCCGGGCGCTTGTTTTACCTACGGAAAGTCGGGGCACTATGCCCACGATTGCTGGAGCAGACGTCCAAAGTCTGAGAGAAAACAAGGAGCCACTTATGAGGAAAAGGGGAAGGCGGTGGAGTCAACCGCGTCCCACTATGCTCCGACTCAGCCGAGAGTTTATAACTCGGGCTAGCAGGAGGCCATTAAACAGGCCTACGTGGTGACAGGTACGGTTTAATTTATAGCAAGTTAGCTTTAAATACCATTACCTAGTGCTTGTTAGCTTAATACTATTTGTGTAGGCTTTGTTCTTTTTGGCGATAGTCCGGCACGAGCACTATTCGATACGGGAGCTTCACACTCCTTTTTGTCCGAAAGCTTTATATCGCGCATCAGAGTCCCTTCTTCGATGGCGAAGGACAAATTAGATGTGCTACTACCGAATGGGTGTTCGATGCGTACGGACAGAGTGTACGCCGTAAAAGTTCATATTGGAAACCAAGAGTTCGACTTGCTAGCGTCATTGCTGTCGCTAGTAGAGTTCGACGTTATCTTTGGGATGGATTGGCTTTCGGAGCAGAAGGCCTATATTGATTGCAATGGTAAGGAGGTCAAGCTAGGTGTTGGGCGGGAGACAACATTCATGGGACTGAAGGGGTCGAGCAGGACGCTGATGTCTGCTCTTCAGGTGGTAAAGGCAGTTCGTGCTGGCGCAGAGCTGTTCTTCGCGATAGTGGGGGCTGTAGAGCCAAAGTCCACTTTTGATAGTATCCCCATTGTTTGTGAATACCCCGATGTGTTCCCGGATAATCTTCCCGGAGCCCCACCGCAGCGAGAGATCGACTTCACGATCGAGCTCGTGCTAGGTTCCAAACCTGTGTCACGTTCTCCTTATAGGTTGACACCTAAGGAGATGGCGGAGTTGAAGGTTCAACTAGAGGAGTTGATGGAGCAAGGGTATTTGCTCCCAAGCTCATCGCCTTGGAGCGCACTGGTCCTCTTTGTTAAGAAGAAGGACGAGAGTTTGCGGCTGTGTATCGACTATAGGGAGTTGAACAAGCTAACGGAGAAGAATAAATACCCGATCCCAAGGATCAATGATCTCTTCGATCAGTTTCTTGGATCGTCGGTGTATTCGAAGTTGGATCTGAAGTCTGGGTATTATCAGCTGAGGAAAAGGGAGTGTGATATCCCGAAGACGGCGTTCAGCATAAGGTATGGGCATTTTGAGTTCACGGTCATGCCGTTTGGACTGACGAATGCACCATCAGTGTTTATGGACTTGATGAACAGGACATTCCGAGAGTACCTGGACCACTTTGTGATCGTCTTTATTGACAATATATTAGTGTACTCGTAGTGCGAAGAAGACCACTTCAAGCATCTGCATCTAGTCTTGGAGACACTGAGGAGGAATGAACTCTATGCAAAATTCTCTAAATGCGAGTTCTGGCTACCCTCAGTAGCATTCCTTGGTCACATTATCAGTGGGGAAGGTATAGCGGTGGATCCGGCGAAGATTGTTGCAATACAGGAGTGGACTGTGTTGTCTTCGGTAGCGGAAGTCCGGAGTTTTCTTGGGCTTGCCGGCTATTACAGGAGCTTCGTGGAGAACTTCTCGCGGATAGCGTTACCTCTCACGAAGTTGACAAGAAAGGATCAGAAGTTCTTGTGGACACAGGAGTGCGTGCAAGCGTTTTTGGAGCTAAAGGGACGGTTGACCACAGCGCCAGTGCTAAGTTCGCCGAGTGGGACCGAGGGCTTCGAGATTTATAGTGATGCCTCAGGTAGTGGATTGGGCTGCGTGCTGCTGCAGCATGGGAGTGTGGTAGCGTATGGATCGCGTCAGCTGAAAGTGTACGAAAGGAATTATCCGGTCCATGACTTGGAGTTGGTGGTCGTGATATTTGCGCTTAAGATGTGGAGACACTACTTGTACGGCATAAAGGTCGATATTTATACTGACCACAAGAGCCTGAAGTACCTATTGGATCAGAAGGATCTCAACATGAGGCAGCGGAGATGGATGGAGTTCCTGGGGGACTACACGTTCAAGATTCATTATGTACCCGGGAAGGGCAATGCAGTGGCGAATGCGTTGAGTCGCAGGGCTCCCACCCAAGCCAACTGGTTGGCGGTTCATGATGAGAGGCTAGTACGGGAGCTGGAGGTGTTGGAGATCTGTTGTGTGGACAAGCAGACGAGCACCAAAGCATTGTTGAACTGGATGGAAGTTCAGTATGACCTGGCTGATCGCGTTCGGCAGGCATTGGAGTTGGATGGTAGCATGAAGGAGCTTATGGATGCAGCATTGGATAGGTCAAATTCCCAGTTTTCGGTTGAGGATGGGCTCCTAAGGAAGGACCATCGTTTGTGCGTCCCAAGCGGGGAAAATCTACGGGCGGAGTTGATGTGCGAGGCTCATAATACCAAGTACTCAATCCACCAAGGGAGCACGAAGATGTACTAAGACCTAAAGAAGCTATATTGGTGGCCAGGGCTCAAGAAGGATGTGGCACTGTTTGTGGTTAAGTGTCAAACCTGCGCCTTGGTAAAGGCGGAGAGTCAAAAGCCTAGAGGATTCTTGAAATCCTTGCCTATTCCGGAAAGGAAGTTCGACGACATATCGATGGACTTTGTGCATGTCTTTCCAAGGTCGCAGAAGGGGAACGACGCAATCTGGGTGATCGTAGACCGGTTAACAAAGGTGTCGCACTTTATTCTGCATAGGAAGGATGACTCGGTGGAGAGACTAGCGAAGCTATATGTGGATAATATAGTAAGACTGCACGGTGTGCCCCGCAGCATCGTGAGTGACCGCGATGGGCGTTTTACGTCCAATGATTGGAGGTTTGTGCAGCAGATGTTGGGGACTAAATTGAAGTTCAGCACAGCCTTCCATCCGCAGACGGATGGGCAGACCGAGAGGGTCAATAGAACTATGGAAGACATGCTCCGCGTGTGTGTTCTAGACTTTGGGAATCACTAGGAAGACCATCTGTATTTGGTGGAGTTTGCGTACAACAACAGCTACCAGGCGAGTATTCAAATGACGCCCTTTGAAGCCCTGTATGGTAGGAAGTGCCGCACGCCGTTATCGTGGCTAGAAACGGGTAAGACAAGGTTGTACAAGAAGCAGGAAGTGGAGAATGCTACTTCTTTGGTGCGGATCATTCGAGAGCGTTTGCTGATCGCTCAGGACAGGCAGGATAAGTACTATAATGCCAAACACTGGAACGTAGAGTTAGTGGTCGGCGATTGGGTGTACTTGAAAGTAAAGCCATTCTAGGGTGTTTTGCGGGTGAGACGCTTGAAGAAGCTGAGCCCAAGATACCTTGGACCCTTTGAGATTCTGGAGTGGGTCGGTGAAGTGGCTTATCATTTGAGGCTATCGGTGGAGTTGAGTGGATTACACGATGTATTACACATCTCTGTGTTGCGGAAGGCGGTGCAATAACCTTCAAAGGTGATCGCAGTGGATCAAGTGCCGGTGGACGAAGGGTTGACGACTAAGGTCAAGCCCATTCGTATTAAGGACTTTTAAATTAAGCGACTCCGTAACAAGGATATCCAGATGGTCAAGGTCCGGTGGGACAATTGCGGTCGGGAGGAGCTCTCTTGGGAACGGGAGCAAACTATGCTGGAGGAGTACCCGGAGTTATTCTGCTCAGGTACTGCTTAAAGTTTTCCGTTTTCTTTCCTTTAGTAATTTCGTGGGCGAAATTCCTTTAAGAGGGGGAGAGTTGTAACACCCCGAAAATCAAAAGAGGGACGGGTGATGTTTTGATCCAAGTCTTGGACTTGGAGCAGGTGACACGGGTCATGATACGGGTATAGACACGGGCATGTCAAATTACACGGGCGTGTCGGATGCTGTGTCACAGGCCGTGTCCTTCTCGGGAAAATCCTGGAAGTCGCACACGGGGCATGACACGGGCCTTGACACGGCCGTGTCACATGTCACACGGGCGTGTCATGGGCCGTGTACTGGTCGGGATGTCGGGCGAAACGGCGAATGGGCGACACGGCCCTGAACACGGGCGTGTCGCAGGCCGTGTTCGGCCCAGTTTCAATATTTTAGGCCCCGATCGTAGCCGTTCGTTTTCTTATGTTGGGATCCGACGGCTGGGGGTTGGTGCTAGCGGTTTAAACCCGAAAATAGGGTTTGCAATCCCTCATTTCATCCCCTTGATTCTCTTTCTAAAGGCTAGAGAGAGGGGAGAGTAAGGAGGAGGAGGAAGGCAAGATCCGGTCACCGGCGGAGCTTCGGAGATCCAAATCGCGAGCCGACTTCGGATCCGCGGAGGCAAGGAGATTGCAGTGCTTTCCATCAACATAGATTTCCATGGCGCCAAGAAGGAATGCAAGGGTAACGATTCTCTTCCTAGGACATGTGAAGTCCTTTTTTTCCTTTGCATAGGAAGCCCTCTCACGGGAGTGTGGGATGAGTTGAGGCGTTCCTTGGGGTAGATATAAAAAGTCCCCCTTGTTTAGAGTCTGTATGCGAGAACGGACATAGGCATGATGTGTCAAGCCTATCCGGACAAGTTGGTCTGGATCGGTGATGTTGCATTGCATAATAACCGGAGAAGACTCCGTGTAATTGGTTGTTTTTCGGGTTTCTACGAGGTAGATTGCAACATGGAGCCTTAGAGACTAACTCAAAGGTGCACCCGGAAAATTGGGCAAATGCGGGATGTTGCCAACATGGTGTCCGGGGAGCCAACTTGAACATAACCGGGTTATGTGAATTTTGTGGTGGAAACGGGACTCGGGGAGTCTTGACCTGCGCATATGGCTTAAATTATCGTTGCGGTATGAGCATGGGTACGACGGAACCGTACCCTATCTATGTCGTTCAGTGGAACCGTTGGCATAGATGAGGGTCATCGGCGGTCTATGGCTTAAATTGACGTGACCAATGCCAGGAAGAAAAAATGCTCATAAGATTGGCCGTCCAAGGGGCGGTGGTGGGACGGGAACGTCTATGGCTTAAATTGACGTGATGTTGGCCGGTTCGCCGTGAATGTGCCCTGAGTGCACGGGGTGTGTGGCCATGTGTGCCTATACCTGTGATGAAGTGTGTTTACACTATACTGCTTGGTTATACTAATAAAGTACAGGGAAAAAGCATCGCCGCCCCGTATTGGGGGCAGGGTCGTTATAATTTGGTCAGCATAGCTGACCGTTGCCTTTGTTTACCACCGTGCGGTGGATTGTGCTTGCAGGTGCTGCGGAGCCGAGCAGTAAATAGCGGGCTAAAGCCCAAGTTGCTTCGCCGGCCCTCAAAGGCCTAAACTTTTGAGTGTTTTCTTATTTACTCTTGTGTGACCGGCCTGCATGCTGAGGTTTGAAAAACACTTATATTTAAGCAAACTGTTGTATGGCCTTAAGGCCATTATTTCTGTGTATCGTACATTCCTATTGGAGTATTGTAGTGGACATTCATGCTGTGGCTTGGTTCTTTTATCTTGCAACTTAATAATTTACTTCTGCTAGGTGCTCTGTGTAGGACGTTGTGATTTGTTGATTGGTTTCAATAAGTAACCAATCGGTCTGTCCGTAGTATATGGCGTCGGGCCCCGGCCGGACCTACTACTATATGCTATGTGACGGATAGGGGTGTTACACATACAATGCCTCGTACGGAGCCATCTTAATGCTATCCTGGTAGTTGTAATTGTATGAAAATTCGACCAACGGCAACAGCTGCTCCCATGGCTCATTATGCTCCACTATGCATAGTCGAAGAAGATCCTCCATCGTCCAGTTTGTCCTCTCCGTCTGTCTGTCCGTCTGCGGGTGGAAGGCGGTTTTGAAGGCCAACTTGGTTCCCAAATACGCCTGCACCCGCCTCCACTCCTTAGATGTGAAACGCCCGTCATAATCTGACACGATGGATTTTGGTACTCCGTGGAATCGTACCACTTACTCTAGGAACATCCTGGCCAGGATATATACTCTGTCATCCTGTCGGTTTGGAATGAACCACGATACCTTGGTGAGTCGATCTACGGCCACCCAAATTGATTCATTCCTAGAGCGGGATCGAGGTAGGCCGTGGAAGAAGTCCATGGAGATGTCTTCGAACTTCCAGTCTGGTATCGATAGGGGCTGTAATAGGCCTCATGGACTATGACATTCGGCCTTAACCTTCTGACAGGTCTGACACCGGGCCACGAAGTTGGTGACATCTCTTTTCATTCCAGGCCAGTAGATGGTCCTGCACAAGTCTACGTACATCTTAACTACGCCAGGGTGAATTGAGTACCTTGACTGATGGGCCTCTTGTAGAATTTCCTCACGAATCCCTCCGGTAGCGGGAACAAATATGCGATGCTTGAATTGCAGAATCCCGTCATGCAGTTTATAATCCTCCTGTGCCCCTCCTTGCAGAGATCGGATGATCGACATCACCTCTGGGTCGATCTTCTGGGCTTCTCGTATCCGGTCCTGGATGTCGCATTGGATTTCCATCCAATACAGCTGCGAGTAGTACTCTTCCGGATCCCTTAGGGCAACCAGGGTAATCTCCATGTCTATCAAAGACTGGAAGAGTTCTTTAGGGATCTGCTCCATCAAACTCCCGGCTATTGCAGGCTGGCGGCTCAAGGCGTCAGCAACTCTGTTAGCCTTCCCGGGGAGATATTGGAGAGCGAAGTCGTAATCGCATAAGAATTCCAGCCATCGGCACTGCCGGAGGTTCAACTCTTTCTGCGTGAAGATATACTTGAGGCTCTTGTGATTGGAGAAGATCTCACATCTTACTCCGTACAAATAATGCCTCCAAATTTTAAGGGCGAAGACGACGACGCCCAACTCTAAATCTTGTGCTGCATAATTTAACTCGTACGGCTTTAATTGCAGCGAAGCGTAGGCCACTACCTTGCTGTGCTGCATTAGGACTGCTCCCAATCCCTTCAGGGAGGCATCAGTGTAGATTTGGAATCCCTCAGTCCCTGTGGGGATCGTAAGGATTGGCGCAGAAGTCAGCCGCTTCTTCAGCTCGACAAACGCAGCCTCGCACTCCGGCATCCATCGGAATGTGACGTCCTTCTTAGTGAGAGCAGTTAGGGGTAGGTCAATCTTGGAAAAACCCTCGACAAACTTCCTATAGTATCCGGCAAGACCGAGGAAACTCCAGATATCCGCAGCCGTCCTGAGTGGTGGCCAATTTTGTACTGCCTGGATCTTGGCTTGGTCTACTGCCACTTCTTCCTTGTTTATCGTGTGGCCCAAGAATCCAACTTCTTCTAGCCAGAATTCGCATTTACTGAATTTGGCGAAGAGAGAGTTCTCCCGGAGTTTTAATAGCACCATTTGAAGGTGCCGGGTATGGTCCGTCTTGGTCTTCGAGTAGATTAGGATGTCGTCTATGAAGATGATGACAAAGTGATCCAAGAAAGATTCGAAGACTCTATTCATCAGGGACATGAAGGAGGAAGGCGTGTTAGTGAGTCCAAAGGGCATGACTAGGAACTCATATAGACCATATCGGGAGCTAAAGACAGTCTTGGGGATATCTTCCTCTCGGATTCGAAGCTGGTAATAGTCAGATCTCAGGTCCATCTTGGAAAACACAGACGCACAATGCAACTGATCGAACAGTTCATCGATCCTAGGGAGGGGATAAGTATTGCGTACAGTCAGCTTATTCAGCTCCTTGTAGTCGATGCATAGTCGCAGAGTCCCGTCTTTCTTCTTGACGAAAAGTACCGGGGCTCCCCCAGGGTGAGGAACTAGGACGGACGAATCCAGCATCTATTAGTTCCTGTAGCTGGATCTTTAGTTCAGTCAGCTCCCTTGGGGCCAGCCGGTAGGGGGCTCGTGATATTGGCCGTGCTCCGGACACGAGCTCGATTTGAAAGTCAACCTTTCGCTGGGGTGGCAATCCCGGGAGGGACTCAGGGAAAATATCCGGAAAGTCGCGGACTATTGGGACCTTGGCGAGCACCTGGGATTTATCTTCCATCTCGAAGTAGATAAGGTATACTTCGTCCTTCTGTCGGACGGATTTCACCATCTATGTAGAAGTCATGATAATACGCGAGACAGAGGGCACACCTGTCAACATGACAGTCTAGCTGTTCGGGTTCTGTAGCCAGACTTCGCGCGTAGAACAGTTTATCTGGGCTTGGTGCTCGGCCAGCCAGTCCATCCCCAGAATTATGTCAAATCCCGTTATTGCTAGGATGGTTGCGTAGATCTCAAATTCTACTTCTCCTAGCACAGCCTGGAACGAGCACTTTTCGGTAGAAGTCATATCTGACCTGTCCGGTAAACGGATTCGTATAGACATTCCGGTCGAACGAACAACATTTCCTTTTGTTGCAATGAATTCGTGGGAGACGAATGAATGAGTTGCTCCCGTGTCGAAAAGGGTTTTTGCAGGAAGTCCTTCTACCAACAAGATTCCTGATGATATGAGAAATATATATAGATATATATCATCCAACTAATATACATATACATATATATATGTAATATACAATATCAGTGAAAGATCTGTTATCTCTTATCGCCTAAGATATATACCTATGACTACGTCAGGGGCCGGTCTGTGCTGCAGGTCTAGTGCGTAGGCCTCCTGGGGCGCTGCTCGGCCTTGCTGGCCTCTCCTACCATCTCTTCCTCTGCGGCCTCTCTGACCCTGCCCTCGTGTCGGCTGTCCACCCTGAACTGCTACCAATCCGGGTCTCCCCGTAGCCTGAGGGCAAAAGGCCCTCGTATGTCCTGGCTGATGACATAAAAAGCAATTCCCTATGAAGGGAACATCTCGTCGGGCCACTAGTGGGGGCTGCGGTGCTGGAGCTGGTCTAATGTCTGGCTGTGCAACTGGGGGTGCTGGTGGGTGCCTATAAGGCTGCCTGCGGCGTCGCTGCCTGCGCTCTCTATCCTGTCTGTGGGGAGCGACTCCTCCGTATCGCCTCTGGTCTCGAGGGAGCTCTTCCTGACCTCTGTGCCGCTGAGCCACTGTCTGCTGGTCCAACTCTAAGGCTGCCGCATGGGTGGCTATGGTGTGGAAGGTTGCCTGAGAGATCATAATTAGGGCCTGCCTCAAGTCGTCTCGTAGTCCTCGGTAGAACCGAGAAGCTTTATCCCTGTCGGAGGAAGCCAAGTTCCCGGCGAAGCGTGCCAGGTGTATGAACTCTCTCTCATACTCTGCCACAGTGCGGTTGCCCTGTCGGATGAGCAGGAACCTCTCTTGCAGCGTGACTCGGTCTGCATCTGTGATAAAGAACTCTAGTAGAGCTATGGAGAACTCTCCCTAAAGGATCGTGCTCATCAGCCGACCTCGAAAGGTAGAGCTATTAGCCTCTCTCCACCAATCCCTCGCATATCCCTCCAAGAGGGTCACCATCAAAGAGACTGCTGCCATAGCTGGGCACATCATCCCTACTAACATCTCCTCCACTCGCTCCACCCACTCCTCTACCTGAATGGCCGTCTCTGTACCCCTGAAAGGGGGAGGCCTCAGTACTCAGAAAGTCATCAGTAGATCGGTGGGTGCGGTCATCTCTCGTGGTGGCTATACTAGGGAATCCCGGAAAGTGGCTAGTATAGCTATCAGTGTCTGCCCCATATCTGTCTCAACAAACGGTACGGCCGCGGGAGCGACCGGGTCTTGTGGTGGGGTAGCTGGAACATATCCTCTTGACGAGGATCCCCCGTTACTGTACTCCCGTATCTGGAGAAGTACCAGGAAAGAGTGTCAGTATTTTGCAAGAGTAGTGGCAATTTACAAAAATGACAGACAAAGCAGAAACAACGGTGTATGGCCATACCATCATACAGTCTAGAATCCCTAAGTCTCTACACTAGGGTCCACCACGCTTCCACTGCAAGGTTCGTCCCGAACTGAAAACGAAGCGAGGGACCAAGGGATCCTGAGACTGCTCTACAAGGAAGAATCGTGATCGCTTTGATCCATTTGTAGTACCCCCCAACCTTTTGCCTGGGTCGGCCGGAGGAGGTATTACTGGCCCAAGACGCCCACCCAATGCTCATAGGGGAAACGATCTACCCTGTCCAAGCACTAGATGGCCATCTTGGTTGGCTCGAATCATAACATTCACAACCCATCAGAATATACCGGAAGCATTAACAAGAAACCATTGCATATTTATATATCACATATCAAAATCACAGCGGTTCGAGGGCCGAAGCCTAAGTACTTATATAAGCCCATGGGCTATACATGTGCTACATATAATCCTCATATACTCTCTCTCTACGCTGCTCGGCGGAATTCACGTCTCTAAACTCTGGGGATGGCGAGGGTGCATCTACTCGAGTCGACCTAGCTGCTGGCGTAATCTCCTGCGGCAGCGGGTCACTACGGTGCTCCACCTCCTGTGAATGGTTAATCAAATAACTGTTAGTCACAGAGCTAAGTGGAAACAAATCTCCTCCCCGGATCCACATCCTGGGGACGAGCACGCACCCACCCAACAGAAGTAAATAGCCGAAGCAAGAGAGGGTTAGCACAACATTTCATATATGAACAGCTAGGAGCAAATATAAAAGAGTGCAGTATAACCGGAAAAAGCAGCAATAGTATAAAACGGTTATAACAATGCTCTACTAGCTCATCAGCACAACAGGTTTTCATATCCTGAATCTATCGCAGGCATTCACAGTCGCGCACACCGCAGGCATCCACAGTCGTGCACACCGCAGACATTCACAGCCGCGCACACCGCAGACATTCACAACCGCGCACACAAACCCTATGTCGACATAGTTTGGACCGCTTCTGTTCCAGCAGGGTAGCGAGCCCCGCGGGCCTCACCGATGTGGCCGTCGGTGACAGTGGCCAGTCCTGCCACTTCTGTGGGTGATCGTACCGCACAACCCCAGGCCCTAACGTGGTGCACTCTTGGATGTGAGCGATATCTAGTGAATCATTTTGGCCGACCAGCGGAGGAAAACCTGACGGGGAATAAAACGGCTGGTCACCCGTGGTACTCATCTCCCTATCGCCTTGAGTCGTCGACCTTCCCGCACTGGTATGAACGATCTGCGGGAGGGACTGACCCGCCACTATTCCACCACAAGCAATTTACAATCAATCAATCAATGACAAACATAATACACATCGGGTCTACGTCGGTTTTCCCTACTAGGCTTAAACTTCGGGCGGCGGCGCTTAGCTCTACTTTCGTCAAGGAGCGTGGGAGCGCATTATTTGGGGCTAGACCTGGAGGAGTACCTCAACTCCGGTTATCCCCAACTAAGGCTCAACCTTAATAATGACTGCTCGTCAGAGCAGGACCTGGGATTATAATAGTAAATTGCAATGAGGACAAATGCAGTGTTTATGCTGCTTATTTAAAGTGCTGGAAAGAAACGTGACTAGTACGAAACTGGAGTAGTACTGAATTAAAAGTACTTGACCAGTACGAGACTAGAGTAGAACTTAAAAGTATTTGACCAGTACGAGACTGGAGTAGAACTGAATTAAAAGTACTTGACCAGTACGAGACTAGAGTAGAACTGAATTAAAAGTACTTGACCAGTACGAGACTAGAGTAGAACATAATTGGAAGTACTTGACCAGTACAAGACTGGAGTAGAGCTGAATTAAAAGTACTTGACCAGTACGAGATTGGAGTAAAGCTGAATTAAAAGTACTTGACCAGTACGAGACCAGAGTAAAACTGAATTGAAAGTACTTGACCAGTACGAGGCTGAAGTAGAACTGAATTGAAAGTTCTGAACTGAAACGAATAAAGGAACAGGACCATTGCAAGACTGGAATAATCATAAAGAAAATGGTTAGTAGTCCAATCACTCCATCCAGGAGGCTTCAGTCTCATCTCCATTCTCAGGAGGCACATTCAGTTCTATTTCAGTTTTTAATAAGGCTTCATTGAGTTACACCATTTATTAAGATCCGATTAGGATTTGGTTGTGCTTTTATTAATTACGGCTTAATCAGATCAGGGGCTAATCAGATGTTACATCCTCATTATTTGTCGAGAATAATTCGCAACACGTTGCTCGTACTCTCACTTTCCGAGCGTGTCTAAATCACCTGAGAGTCGAGGCGCTCGACGCTTTCACAAAGTCTCGGAACACATGGAGCTTGGTCACTTGCCTCAGTCACTCTCGTCGATATGATAACTTTGAATTTATTAATTAAATTAGAGAGGACGGTCGCGCGCTCCAATTTCATTTTCGAAGAAAATGAGCGTAATAATTTCCGAACGCGACCCTAGGCTTTTAGATTTTAGGAAAAATATCAAAACTTATCCCCAAGACCCCAAATTTTGATACAACTCTTAAGAGAGCCTAAAATGAGTCTTGTAATTTTTTTGTAATTTTCCAAAGTGTTTTGGGTCTTTAATTTGACAAACCAATATTATTTGGGCTTTTAAAAATACCAAATCAACTCCAAAAATTCTCAAATTTTTTGTTGAGGTAGCCCTCATCATGAGAAATAATTTTCATGTTCAAAACATTTTCATGAGGGCTCTATTTTAGCCTCTGAAAAATCAAAACCCTTATTATAATATTATAATATTATAATAATATAAATTATAAAATGAGATTACTGTTCACCATCTTCTCCCCCCCCCCCCGCTGGAACTGAACTGGCCGCCCTTACGGGTCTTCCCAACCGCCGGTCGGCTACCGGCCGGCCGTGGCTCCGCCACTGGCCAACTCGCCGGTGGTGGGCGCTCCCTCCGGCGGTGGTCCGGCGGCCTGCCGCCGGATACATTTTTTTTTCTAAAATGGGAGGGGAGGGGGTGACGGCGGCGGCGCTCCAGCCGCTGGAGCTCGTATGCATTACGTTAGAAATGGGGAGGGGGAGGAAGAGAAGGTTCCACCTGTGCTGGGGGCGCTTGGAGGTGGCCGGGTTGGGTGGCCATGGAGGGTGGTGAGGTGGTGGAGCTCGGGCTTGCCTTTTTCCGGCGACCTGGGCTCCGGCAGAGCTTTGGCAGGGGTGAGGGAGTTGCTCACTAAGCTGTGAGGATAGTTAGGGGAGGGGGCCTTTATATATGCTTGGGGGTGGGAGGGCTTCTCCTTTTTGGCAATGTGGGATTAATCCCTCCTTAGTCACCACCCTCCAGCTATCCAAGGACAGCTGGAGGTACCACATATTCCCCATGTGGGGAATAAGGGGAAGCCTCATGGGCTTGGGCCTCCATGGTGAAGAAAGAGAGGGGAAAGAGGAGAGAATGGGATTTGTGGGTCTCCTTGGTCCATGGCCCTCTTGGCTTCATGGTGTGGGCTGGTATTAATGGCCCAAGAATACACATGATTGGCTCCTAATCATGCCATGAGAGAGAGTGAATTCTTTTTTTGGGTGAGGAATTTCAAAAATATCTTTTTAGGGGGGTTTGACCAAAGTCAACCACAGAGTGGGTCCCCCATGCTGGAAAAAGTCAAAGTAGGTTCGAGATATCGGGGTCGGGTCAAAGTTGGGGTGTCATGTCACAATTGGTGTGCTCACGCTTTTTCGTGCACGATTATGCTTGATTTAACCACGAGTTGACCAATTGTAGTCGAAATTGACTTGAACGACTTCTGTTGACTTCGTATTGACTACACTTGTCCGACGCCACTGACTGGGGTTGAATCAGAGTCCGTTTGGCGAAAGTCCAAAATCTGAGCGTCGTAGAGCACTAAAATGGTCAAAATGCTCATAATCATCATTAGGCTTAGAATCGCGACGCAATGATTTCCGATGCGTTCATATCAACTATACAAAGTCATAGGAATTGTCAGAACCCAAATCGGAGTTCTCTATGTCAATATCTAAAAATCTCATCTTTGCGACATTCTGCGAGGAATGGACACATCCACTATATGATCTCGGGGTCCCACTGAACGAGTTCTGATGCGCTCGTATTGACTATACGAGGCCACAGGAACTGATAGAACTCAATTCGGAGTTCTCTAGCTCGATATCCTGCCTAGGGTTGCCTCCTACCGGGTCACGGGTAAAGGCTCGGGTCACTTTTATTGGGCCCACTAGGGCTCTGGTGGCCCAATAAAAGTCGGGATGTTACAGTACCCTCCTGACTTCAACGCCACCTATACAATGTATGGTCCCTCCCAGCTGGGATTGAGCTTCCCCACGGTGGCTGACCTCCCTACGACATCCACTTTTCTTAAGACCAAGTCTCCTTCCGCGAATTGTTTGACTCTGACGTGCTTGTCAAAGTATTTGGCCATTCTTCTCTTCACATTCTCTTGCCTGATGGCAGAGAGGTCTCGCAGCTCCTCAACCATGTCGAGTGAGAGTCGTAGCTCCTCCTCATTCTCGGCCCTCCATTCCTCTATGCCCTCTCCTGCCTCGACCACCCGAGGCGTTCGGACCTCGAACTCTACCGGAAGTACCGCCTCGCACCCATGAGAGAGTTTGAAAGGAGTCTCCCTTGTGGGCGTATTCGGTGTGGTTCTAAGGGCCCAGAAGACCAAAGGGAGCTGCTCCACCCTGCTTTCTCTCAGATTCTCTACCTTCTTCTTGAGGAGGTTAACAATGATCTTGTTCGCCGCCTCCACCTGCCCGTTGCTCCTGGGGTGATGAATCTAGGCAAACCTAAGATCGATCCCGAGCTGCCCGCAAAAGCTAATGAACTCGGCATTGGCAAACTAAGGGCCATTGTCTGTGACAATGGCCTGGGGCAACCCGTGACAAATCCTGCTCGCTACCTTCCTCCTCTGCATCTTTCCTAGGTCGCCTAACAAGGGCATTCTCGCCCAGAGCTGTGGCGGCGACCATTGTGATGGCAGGTGTTGAGCACTCGCCGCGAGCGCCGAGTGCGAACATGACGAGGTTCCGCATCTACTGCCTGAAGTCCTCAAACATGCCGAGAGTGGGGAGAGGGGGGGGGGGGGGGGAGGTGGCGACTCTTCCCGATCAGATCCTTGTCCTTCACCTCCAATCATTGAGCTCGCTAAGGTTTTCGGTGCTGGTCACTCTCCACGCTCACCGCATCAAAATGTTGAAACCAGAAACGGACTTCTTTGGAGTTCGACCCTTGGGGAAGGGGTGACCTCACAGTTACTTCTCCAAGAAAGCTGGATTGACCGAAGACTTAAAATTCAAAAATGACCCAAGGCTCCAACACGGAGGTCCCACCACACACCCGAAAGATCTTAAAGCGCTTCCCCTGTTTAGCCTGTGCTGAGCTAAGGCCACTTCAGAAAGCGCAAGAAGATCTAGAATTTAGAGAACATGAAAGCTTGCCTTCTGAGGTACCCCATTGAGTCTATTTATAGTTTTCCAAGTCTGGCCTACAAATTGCGTAGCTCCGCCATTCTAAACGGTTATATGCAGCCAAAAGGAGATCTGCTAACAGCGAAACTCCACTGTTCTGAGGAACTAATTGCAGACCTAATTACATTTGACAGATCAAATTATATTAACCATATGATATCCGCACCCCACTTATGTGGGGGAATCGAGACCAGCTCGCTACTCAACTTGGCGGACGAGGCCCGGCTCGCGCAGCTTGCCTCCTTCTTTAAGCGAGTGCGAGTTAGGCTCCTGCAGCTTGCCTTCTCCTTACACGGAGGCTGACCGGCGATCTTGATCGGATGGCAACTTAGGCGAGTACAGGCTGACGAGCTGGCTCGCCTTCCTGCGTGGCGGAAGCGATCCGGCTGCCCCATGGGATCGCCCGCCTACTGAACTGATGCAGTTCGGCTGTCCCGGCTCGCTCGCCCACCTGGCGAATGCAGGTCAGCTCGTATTAAGGTCCTCTCTTCGGCCTTATTGGACCCACTCGACAAACACTGTGTTGTACACCTCGCCTAAAAGAAAGATTTCCATACATGACTTCCACTACTTGAAGTTAGTCGATGTAAGAAGCTCAATTCCAAGATCTCTTGTCATTCCACCTTCAATTGCACTAAACCTGGTTCACTTAAGACACCCAGAAATAATTAAGCAAACTGACAGTTGATCACTGCTCAACCTCTGATCTCTCTAATACCATGTAAAAATTTGGAATTCGCGGAAAACCGGAAACCAGGCGCAGGAACACTCAACCTATCCGAGCTCAAGCAACCAAATGCAAACAAAAGAGCTAGTATCTTGTACTGCGATTTATCTGGTAAGGCAGTCAACGCCAGTAAATCTAGCGTCCTCTTTGGGTTAAGGTTAAGTCGATTGTAAAAAATGCAATATTGAATGAACTTGGTCATGTGGAAGCTAAAGCCCTCTCCTACCTCGGCATCAAGCTCCAGCCTAGTAAGGCAATACCAACTATTTTCACTAATATATTAGATCAGATTGCTTGTAGAATTCGTTCATGGGGTTCACGTCACCTTTTAATGGCAGGGCGAGCCGCTCTTATCAATATCATGTAAAAGGGTACTCTGCTCAAAGTATACCACGAATACCTCATTTATGTATGGAATGAGTATTTATAGTACTTCCAGCGTAGAGCAAGACCCTAGTATGACACGAACCCGTAAACCTATTCCGAGTCGGCCTAACACACGTACGGACATACATATAAATATCTAACAATCTCTACCTATGTCCGCCGTGAACCCAAACTTCGGATAGAGGGTGGTTTGTGCAAAGTTCAACCAACCGTGAATCATAAACAATCGTGTCCAACACCTGTTTCAAACAAAATTAGACTTAAGCACAAAATAGTATGCACGCATAAGTAAACAAAAATCAGCTACAACACAGAAATAGTCTCAGGTACAATAAGACACATGCCCTATATGGCTGGCGTCACAAATGAACAGAGATCTAAAAATTCCAAACAAACCATGCATAAAAGAAGAGCTAAACAATGCTCTGAACAGAAGTAGCAAAAGATAAACTAATAACACTATAAAACTCATCATCCAAAAGATCATCCTAATTTGGATCCCAGTCAACCAGTACTCCTCCTATCCTAATAGCCCATGTAATTTCAACAGAGAATTTCATTTTAGAATGATTTATATCCCTTGCAAATTTGCAAACATCTAATTCTACTAAAAAAATTAGTATTAATTAATTTAATTTGCCTGGGAGGACACGTTCACAGAGTATTATAGTTTTACCTCAGAACCTGATATCTATTTCAACCGAAATGATTTTAGACTTCTGGACACCGCAACTATATCTGTGATCTTATATGGAATGTCATGGTTACTATCATTATAAAGTTAATTGGAACTCATCAAGTTTGTAATGGAACCAATCTCTAGAAGAAGAGACAAGACCAAGTCAGATTGTGTTATTAAGTTTGGAATAACACTCTCCTCCAAAGCAAAATCCGAATCTAGGTGAAGTTATTAACATCAAGTTTGGAGTGAAATAACTTATCAGATTCGAGCTCAGCAACCAAGAGTATCAACGAAACACAACATGCTTGCTTTGACAAAGGAAATCAGAATAATCAAAACGTTTGGACAAAGGCTGAACTTAATTGCCTATTACTGAACTAAGACCGAACTAAATCGCCTTTAGTCCCATTTCCTCCACTGTTTTGATTAGTCGGTCTTTGGGTATTCCTTTCGTTAATGGATCAGCCAGGTTATCCTTTGAGCGTACATCGATCAAAGTAATAATTCCTTGTTCTTTCAGATAATTTAAAAAGGCATGTCTTAGTCGTACATGTCTCATCTTAGTATTTTAAAGGGTATTCTTAACGACTTGAACTGCTGCTTGATTATCACAATACAAGCTTAACGAGTTGACTTGTAACTTAGACAAGGGAATGTCTAAAATCAAGTTCCTGATTCAATCTGCCTCTTCACCGAAGCTAAGGCAAACAACTCGCCTTCCATACACAACAATGCTATACAGGTCAGTCTTTTGGATTTACAAGTGATAGTAGCTCCACCCAAAGTGAATATATATCCACTGGTGGACTTGCTGCTCCCGACTTCTGAACACCATGACGCATCAGAATGTCCCTCCACAGAAGGTGGGTAACCAGTATAACACATAACATGATCTAGTACTTTTTAGGTATCTTAACAGCCTATCTAGGGCTTTTCAATGCTCTTTTCCTGGATTACTGGTAAAATGACTCAGCATGCTAACCAAAAAGCAATATCTGGTCTAGTACAACTTGTGGCATACATGAGACTACCAATTATCTTGGAATACCTAACTTGATCAATGCTGGTCTCTATATTAGGACTCAACTTAACATTATAATCAAATGACGTCTCAATCGGCCTACAGTTATCATATCCCCAAGTAGAAAGAAGTTGCTCAATATAATGAGCCTGACTAAGAGTAACTCGACCCATGTCAACTCTAACCTTCATAGCTAATAGGGTGTCTGCAGGACCAAGGTCCTTCATATCAAAGACTTCTGTCAGAGTGGATTTAATATCCCTAACTGCAGCAAGATCTGACCCCAGAATAAATATATCATCCATATATAAACATATGATGACTATTTGATTCTATAATTAGCGGTGATAAAGGCATTTGTCTGAAAGACTAGACTGAAATCCGAGGCTCTTTACCACTTGGTCAAACTTCAAGTGCTACATCTTAGGCGTTTGTTTAAGACCATAGATTGATTTATCCAGTTTGCACACTTTATCTTATTGATCTTTCTGCACATAACCTTCAGGTTATGACATGTAGATCTCTTCATCAAGCTCTCCATTTAAGATGACTGTCTTTATATCCATCTGATGAACAATAAAGTTCTCGATAGACGCTAAGGCCAGAAGAATCCTGATAGTCGATAAGTGACACACATATGAATAAACATGAAAATAGTTTATTCCCCCTGTTATTTATAACCTTTAGCTATGAGACGCTCTTTATATCTGGCTATAGATGTATCATTATGTAGTTTCTTCTTTAACACTCACTTACATCCTAGGACTTTAGCGCCTTTCGGTATGTCAACTAGATATCAAGTATTGTTATGTAACAGCGAGTCCATCTCTTCATCAATGACTTCTGCCCACATCAATGAATCTCTAGATCTCATTGCCTCCTGGTAGGAGAATGGATCATCATCTAAGTGGCGGGTGATGAAATTCTCACCAAAGTTCTTAGAGATTCTCTCTCTTGTAGATGTTCTAAGTGGAACAGGTTTCACCTCTAATAGGTTGGGAGCAGTACTAGAAGGCCTAGCTACAGGTTCTACGATTGATTCTGAAATTATATCATTAGACCCGGAAATAGACAAACTATGATCCTTGAAAAATTTATCTTCAAAGAATATGACATCTCTAGACTCTATCACAATATTCGTGGATAGATCGAGAAATCTATCGGCTGTACTATCTTCTGCACTACCTAGATAGACACATGTTGTCGTCCTAGGTCCCACCTTAGGCCTCTTAAGGTCTTGTATACGCACATAGGCAGTACAGCTCTAAGTCTTTAGAGTATGGTATCTACAAGAATGACCGTGCCACAACTCGTACGGGGTAGCAGTGAGCTGAGAATGAGGCACTCTATTCAGAATATGATTTTCAGCACGAACTGCTTCTGCCAAAAAGAATTAGGCATGCCAGCTGTTAGGAGCATAGAGTTTAACATCTCTGTCAAAGTTCTATTCTTACGCTCAACAACACCATTGGATTGGGGTGAGTAAGAAGTTGTGGTTTCAAGAATTATTCTCTCAGAGCCACAAAATTCCTTGAACACAGTAGCAATATATTCTCCTCCTCGATCACTTCTAATTCTCTTAATTTTACGATTTAACTGATTTTTCACATGAGACTTGAAGGTCTTAAATGTCTAAAAAGCTTCGTCTTTCGATTTTAACAGATACACATGACAATATCTAGAAAAATCGTCTATGAATGTAATCAGATACTTCCTTCCCCCTCTAGTGACGTGACTGCGAAAATCACAGAGGTCTTAATGTATCAATTCAAGAAGTTTTGTGTTATAGAAACCAATTTGAAAGGCTTTCTAGTGATTTTGGTTTGAGCACACACCTCGTACTTGTCAAAACGAATCGACAGATCTAAGGGGATGTTATGATTCTTAGCTAGATCTAGCATTTTCCTATAGTTCACATGTCCAAGTCTGTTATGTAACAACTTATGATCAATAAGGTTCGAACTTTTTTTATTAATGCTATTATTGTTTAAGCTTAGTCTATACATTTCATTGATTAGGTACACACACCCAAAATAATGTGAATTGACTGTTAATGTCATTCTACCGTTTTGAGTTGTGAATGACATCCCAGCCTTATCTAACAGACTCATTGAAATCAGATTTTTAGTTAAAGAAAGAACTACTTTAACATTATTCAGAAAAATAATTTTACCTAATGAGAGGACCAGCTCGGCTGTCCCAGCATGGGTCACCTTGGTCTCTCCTCTATTGCAGTTCTCCACCTTATTCTGGACCGCCTTGACCTCGGCGAGTAAACTTCTGTCATTCGTCACATGACAGTAGCACCGCTGTCTAGCCACCACTCAGAGGATGAACTGTGATGACTGCTCCCGATCATAGTAACGAAGGACTTGGGATCTGAGGCATCTGCCAGCATGTTCGCCATATTTTGTGGTGTTTCCTTCTTCTTCTTAAGAGCCTTACAATCAACCGCCCAGTGTCCCCACTTGCCGCAGTTGTGCTACTTGCCCCTCTTCTTTTTGAAAGAGTGCTTTTTAGGCGCCAACTGTGTAGAGGCTTCACCTTTGGGTGCTGGTGGCTTCCAGTAAGGCTTGTTGGGTCGAGAAACGAAGTTGATAGGCTGTGAGGACTGACAAACTTGTTCCAAGCACTTGCCCGCAATATTTTGATCCTCGATATGAATGAACCTTTTGAGTTGATCCAATGCGATCTTTTCCTTCAGCATGTGCATTTCAGTCTTGAAGGTCAACCACTCAGGAGGTAGCTTGTTAAGAATTATACACACAAAGAGATTATCCGAGATGTCGGACTTATCGTCCGCCAACTTGAGACGCAAACTCTCAAGTTCAATTATTTGAGAGGTGATTGACGAGTTTAAATTAAATTTTATATTGAAGAGTCTCTCCCCAAGGAGAGTTCTCGACAACCCCTCTTCCTTCTGTAAGTGCGCATTCAAGCGATCCCAAATCTCCTTTGCAGTCTTATGACCGCTGTAGGTCAGGGCGAGCCTAGGGTTCAGTGAATTAAGGTGTTAGTCCCTACAGAAATCTTCGTCCTTTTTCCATTGAAATTCGTTCACGTCCTCTTCGGTAGTGACAAAGTCACTCAGGACCGTGTAGAAAATCTCATGTTCTTTCATACCAAGTTGGACATGCAGCTTCCAAGCGTGGAAGTCGGAGAGGTCGAACGACTGTAGCTTGACGATGTCGTAGGAGGTAACCTTCGACATCTCGCTAAAGCTAGAACAGTAACAACTAGAAAGAAGTCACCTGAATCACACAGAGACGAAACGCAGGTCTTCGGATCCAATCTAGAGATAATTTTTCTTGCTCCTTTCAGGCTGAAAACAATCGCTGAAGACTTGATCCAAACAACAAATAGCTTGCTCGATTAAGAGAAAGCCAAGGACCAAGGTCAATTTCAGATCTGGAAATTCCTTTGTACATGAATCCTCCTTGCTGATGGTGCCAGAGAACAACTGGCTACAGGAAACTTCAATGGTGGAGGAGACACAACGATTTGCTCTAGATCATACAAATCCCTTTTGTGAGATCAGATCCGCAATAGGGAGCAATATCTCCCTTAGATCTGCAGTGAACGGGCAACAACATCACATCAAGATTTGGAAGATTAACAGGAATTTGAAATTCCAGTAGAAATGTCCTCTTGATCTAGCAGATAGATCTTATTTCGCCAGAGAATGCGGCCCAGATCTGGAAATGCCCTAGATTGGCTTCTGCAATGACATGCCTTCTCGATCTAGAGGTCTGCGTCGGCGGCCTTACTTCCCGGTCGACCGAAGATCGTCGACGACTGGAGCGGGGAATGAAAACAGCGACGATCTGCAGTTTCCTTCCTCTTGATCCAACAGAAGCGAATCTGTGCGCGAGATCCACGATCGACTGAGACAGAGCAAACAATCGCCAAAACTGGGAAGATCACCGGCAGAGATGAGCAGATCTGCGATTTACTTCCTCACGAGCGACATCAATGACAAGCGGAATCTCGCGCAGAAGTTGCAGGTCCTCCGATCGACAGCGAAGAAGGCAAAGCCCGACGGGAGGAAACTCGCGGTTGAGCGGCGCAACAGGAAAATCGCAATCGGAAGCGGCGACCAAATCGCGATCTGGAGACTGACGGTGAAATTGCTCGGGAGCAGAAAACCCTTGCGGTTACTTTGAGAATGTAAAAGGGTACTCCGCTCAAAGTATTCTACGAATACCTCATCTATATATGAAATGACTATTTATAGTACTTTCAGCATAGAGTAAGACCCTAGTATGACACTAACCCGTAAACCTATTTCGAGTCGTCCTCACACGTACGGCCATACATATAAATATCTAACATATCACATTGGCTACCATTCCGTTGCACACTCAAGCAAATTCCCCTGTTCCAATCTCCATCATGAATAACATAAATAACCTACTAAAAAGTTTTCTCTAGAGGGGCTCACATGCAAAGCATTCAATTCATTATGCGCCTTGGGACGACCTTTGTACCCCGAACCGCAGGGAGGGCTGGGATTAAAAAATCTATCCATATAGAGGCGGTTATTATGGGTAAGGTTGTTGTTTGGGTGGTGGGAGCAGATGGTAGCCTTCTTGAGCGAACCCTCGGCGAAAAATACTCGGACTGGATATGTTCAAGAGGCGACACAACCAGCCAAAAATGTGGGAAATTATATCTCTGGGCAAAGAGATGATCACCAAACACGCTTTTTGGATACTTGGAGATGGAAAATCGATCTCAACTCTCAATGACATTTAGATCAGTTCGCTGCTAATTTCGAAATGGCCGATTTTTGTGGATATTTATCAAGCTGCCAGACCGTGTTTCAGGTTTTTTGGACTGCAGCCATGGCTGGGCGATGCAGCATTTAATTGCTTTAGGGAAACACTTGTAGGCAGCATTACCAAGCAACCTAGGAAAAATCGAAGTCGGCCTGACCAACTTGTTTGGTCGTATATGGATAGTCGATCGGTGAATGAATGTTGTGTGTTTACAGCCTGGAATGTCCGCCAACAGGCCTCCTGGCCGGTGGCGAATTATAGAAGTTAAAGGCGCAACCGAGAATGTTGATGCTTGTTTGAAGAGCCATAAATTACCTGATTTCAACTTTTGAGTGACTGTATTTACACAAGCTTCCTGATCCCCTTCGCCCGCGGGGATGTGGAAAAGTTGAATCGACAAGGCACAACATCGCAAGAATCGGGCAAGAATGCTCCAAAATGCAAATAAATCTGGCCCAGCTAGCTTACTCCCCAACATTTTTGACTACATCTACATGGAATCAGTCAAAAACCCAGCTATTTCAAAATGGCTAATATCCATCATCCACAACATTTGGATGGCGCACAACAACTACATCCATGGAGAGCCTTACGTTCAGCCAGCTGCCATTGTCATCAATGTCGTCCGCGACTCATTGCGAAGGAACTGGGCTGTCCAAAGTAACCAACAATTAACATGGATACCCCCACCCTTTAGATAGATCAATGTAAACTATGATGGCTCTGTCCGTGAGAATGGAATCACTGTGCTTGGTTGTATCTTACGCAACCATGACAACACCTTTATTGTGGCAGGGGGCGTCAAGTGCGGCAGCCGTGTTGTGGCAATGAAAGAATTCCGAAGCACATGTTGAGGGATTGAGCTTGCCACGTGTTATTTACATGAGTGTGTTGATATCATGCTTGAGGGGGACTCAATTGATGCCACATCCATGATCAATCACATCCTCAATGGCTACCACTTGGCTGATTTAGAAAATACACTTGCTCTTTTATTAAAGGATGCTCGGAGGATAGTCCTGCCCAAAGTTAACAGTCCATCAAATAAAGCGGTAGATTTCGGCTTCGTTTGAGGGGACTTATTTTGACCGGTCAAACGGTTACGATCACTTGAATCGGACATTAATTATTGTCCGATTCATGTGATCGTAACCGCTTGGCAGGCAAAAATAAGTCCCCCCTAACTGAGCCTTCATCTCAAAAATGATTTGTAATGACTTTATTTGGGAAGGAGGAATTCCTCTATCCCATTATTTCTCACATGTGCTCCACTCAGACATGATGTTATCATTTCCTTTTATTATTATATATAAATTTAGGCCCATGCAACCGTTCAAAGAAATTCACATATTCATATTGGGTGCTAATAAGTAACATCCAGGGGACGCGTTTCTCAAATGCGAAAATATCAAGGTTTTCAGAACTGGACCGAACATTGAACAAAAAGACAGAGAGGTTCAAGATTGAACCGATTGAACCGGGGCTAACTACATATGCCATGTTAGCCAAATATAGTTTGCAAAACGAATTAAGAGAATTAAATAACTGATAAGATCATAAGATACATCATAAATAAACAACACAAACTATTAAAGTTATGCCGTGACATATTCTTTCAAAAATTTAAATCATATGTACCAATTGGATTTACTATACTTTAAGATCGACATGATCTAAAATATTATGTGCGCATTCATCATTTGCATAATCAAATTTGAAATAAAAAATCATATTACATAGTAGTAAAGATGTACATCAATTTAGCATATATAAATATAATTAAACAATATAAGATATAAAATTAAGCATAATTTTGCAAATATAAAATTTAAATTGAACTAAAATTAATATCATATATAAAATATGGTATATCTCAATATTTTATACACATACATTCACGACTATATGTTAATTAAAATGAATAATATAATTAAACTAATTAATATGAATAGAAATATTATATATAAACTGTATTATATTTTGATGGGAAAATTTTTGGTTCGGTGGGTGGATCATGCCATCGTCCGTGTTTAAATAGGGTTTTATTTTAGGGCACACTCTTCTTCTCTCCCAGAAGGCCGATCCACCCCCTTCTCCCCCAAAAAACTTCTTTCGGCCCTTTCTCCCCGTCGACCTCCTACCCGCATCCTCTCGGAAAGGAATAAAACTGCTACCCGCATCCTCCCAAAAAGGATTCCAGCTCTCTTCTCCTGTCTTCAGGTGCTCTCCCGCGGGTTAAACCTAGGTTTTTCCCCGTGCTTCCACGGCTATGCCTTAGGTGTAGGTAACTTTGTCTTCTCAAATGTTGTAACTCTCATACATTTTTCCCGCTAAGCAGGGTTGAGAGCATTAGCTCCCATATATTGGCCGAAATTGGTAAAGAAAATGTCGTAAGCAGCTCATGTTATTTTGATTCTACAAAAATTATAGTCGTATTTTTAATCTTTATTATGACTGCACTTTTCAGTGGTATTTTTGCTCTATATTTTATGACTCAAAACATGTTATGGTCGTATTTTTTATTTATATTGTGACTGTAATTTCTGCTGCATAAAGCTCCTGTTGTTTTTTCCATTGTGCACTCGTAGGCTGAGGCGTACGCAATGTACTGTCAGTATGCCCACACAATAGGATTTAATGTTCGGAAAGAACATCTCACATACTGGACGCACACAAGAATTATTAAAATTCGAGAATTTTGCTGCGCCAAAGCGGGTGTTAAGAGAGTGAGGCCTTCACCGAAGAAGTACTGTAAATTGGAAACTCGCACTGGATACCTAGCATGCATTTCCTTTCACACAGATTCTGATGGAAAGAATTGGAAAGTAGCAAGATTCATCAAGGAGCATAATCACCCACTTGCAAAGGAGAATGAGAAGCATTTATTTAGATCAAATCGTAGCATATCTGAAATGGAGGCTAACTTGATGAAGAATATGTTTGGAGCTGGAATTAGACCAGTGGATTCATATAACTTCCTTTCTGGTGAAGCTGGTGGTGTTGAAAACATTGGGTTTTCTAAGATATATGTCTTCAACTTTGTTCAAAGAGAAAGACAAGCCTTAATAGAAAGCGGCGACACTGCAAGCTTACTAAAGCTACTGCAGGAGAAACAAGTGGAAGATAATATGTTCTCGTATGGTGTACGGACAGACGAATAATTGAACAGGTTGAATAGTTTCTTCTGGATTGATAGACGAAGCAAGGTAGACTATGACTGCTTTGGTGATGTGCTTATTTTTGATACGACGTATAGACATAATAAATACAACCTGACACGTGCACCATTCATTGTTGTGAACAACCATTGGCAGAATATTTTTATTGGCGGTGCTTTCATAGCTGAGGAGACCATAGAAAGTTTTTGCTGGTTGTTTGATACCTTTTTAAAATTGGCTGGTGGTAAGCAACCAATTTCTATTTTAACGGACCAAGATCAAGCCTGACCGTAGCTCTTCAGAGGGTATTCACCAGCAGTCGTCACCGTTTGTGTCAATGGCACATCTCTAAGAAAGCACCTTCTAAAGTACCTTGCTTCAACCAAGATCAAGTAGTTTGGTCTTATTTTTATCAGTGTATGAGCAAGTGCGATACTGAATTTGAGTTTGAAAGATTTTGGATTGAGATGATGACGAGAGGAAATCTGCAAGAGAACAATTGGTTAGGTGATTTATATAAAATAAAAAAAGTGGTCTACTGCTATTAACAAAGATAGGTTGAACCTCGGAATTTTGTCCACCCAAATAAGTGAATCTGCTAACAATCGTTTGCATGGGTGTTACAAGCACACTCGTTGAGTGTTTTTTTGTAATGCATAAGATAGTTTCATTATGGCGACAAAACGAGCATGACGAAGACTTTAGATGCAAGCACGGTGCTGTTAGCTTGATGTTTAAAAATTTTTCTCTACTTAAACACTTGTCTAAGTGATACGCCCGTAGCGGATGTATATTTTACGCAAGTGCACGTGCCGGACCAAGTAATAAAGTGAGAGTTAAGTTCGTTCCCTCGGGGAAGTGGCAAATCTAGAGCTTACAATTACTAGTTCCACTATTTCCTGAAATCCAAGTGAGTCGATAAAGGTGATTTTTGAAAGTAAAATAATTCTAAACTAGAATTACAGGAAAACAAAGCAAGCTATTGCAAGGATACTTTTTATCGGTTGAGAATACAGGCTTGTATTTCTGATTTCCTATGTGTGCTAAGATGATGCGAGAAAATATTGTTTTGCAAGAATGTTGAGTAATTTATCACGCAACAATTTTTAAAGTAGAACTCATCATCTCTCGATTCTCGGAGTTCATAATATTCTACGTTCTCTTAGTTATCTCTAACTTAGGTGGAACGAAAAATATTGTTTATAAAATATCAAAGTTACAAACAAGAAAAGGAAATCTCTTTCACTTTTCAAAGCTCTAGCGGATGTATGAACACTTACGCTTCTCCTCTCTCGATTCTCGAAGCGCAGTATGAAATTAGAAACCTTGATTAAAAATTCTACACCGCTCCTCTCTCGATTCTCGCGATGCAATATGATGGCTTTCACACTAAAATTATGTCACTCGTCTCTCGAATCTTGCAACACAAAGAAAGGTAGAAGCAGAATCAAAAGTTTCAACATTAAATCATGAGATCCACACGATAAATCATCCAAACAACTTAAAAGAAGAGAAATCACACATCAAACCACATATAATACTCTCATAATACAAAACCTTGAGAGTTTAGTTCATATTTGAAGTTAAACACCACGAAATTGGAGAGATCTTACAGCCCATGACGTTTAATCCTCGGATCTACCGTTTTCGGTGGCTAGAAATCTATTCCTGCAGTCGAAATGCCGCCAAACTCAGCCCTTCTCCTCCTATTCGAAAATCTCCAAGCATGACATCCTCATAATCCGCCCCAAAACTTGCCTTTTATAAGTGCTGGACTAATTTCGGGTCCCAGGTGGCCGAATGGTTGTGTCTTTTTCCCTCGTAACCGCCTCGATTTGAATAAATTTGAATTTCTGAATTTTGAATTTCCGCCAACTTGTTGCAACAATTTTTTAAGTTGTTGCAACAAGTTTAGTTCTGCCAGTTTCAGTACAAAAGTTGCCAGAAAGGTGTTGCAACAATTTTTTAAATTGTTGCAACAAATTTAGTTCGGCCAATTTCAGTACAAAAATCGCTAGAAAGTTGTTGCAACAATTTTTTAAGTTGTTACAACAAGTTCTGAATGCTCAAAGTGCTAAAATTTGGTCATACGAGTCGATTTCTTCGCAACAACCTATAACAAAAATATGTAAAAACATACGTAATACCCGCATTTGACCATAAAATATTAATTTACTCGATTTATTTAATATTTTAGCCATATTTAATGAAAATATATGAAAATATATGCCAAATAAAGCACAAGATAACTTTTTTTTGAGAAGTTATCACACCCTCATGCCTAATCCTTTGCTAGTCCCTAGCAAAGATGAATCAGTTCAAACCGATGAATGAACGAATACCCAAGTTAAGATTACAAATTGGTGAACAAGTCAATCAGAAAGAGTTCAAAGAATATGCACACATTCATTAGTTCGATATTTAGTTGGAGTTCCATCTCGATTTCCTAGTGTGTGTGTGCTGTTCCTTAGAATTACCTACTCCCAAATAAATCAACTCATTAAATCCTCTCATAGGTAGGAAAAGACAAAAATAAGCTTTGTCCTTGAGTTACTCTTCTCAAGAGTTAAGGGAATGAACGGGAATCATCATGACATGAACATTAAAGGCTTTGGCTTGGTTGTCAAATTGCAAATTGATTTTTTTATTGGGCGGAAGAATCTCCCAAACGGTTGTTCTCCATAACTTTTCCTTCTATGGGGTTTCCTTCACAATCATTATTCATTTCATTTCCATTTTTTTGACCATAATTGGGATCATTCCAAGTATGAGTGGTCATACCTGGGCAGCATATCATTATGGCATTTTCATCCATCATTCGTCATCATTTTTTTTGACCATAATTGGGATCATTCCAAGTATGACTGGTCATACCTGGGCCGCATATCATTATGGTATTTTCATAATTTTGGAGACACCCATAATCGGAAAAACTAATGAAGAAACCGCTAGTGGGAGAATTCGAAAATATGCATGACCAATTCAAAATTATAAGGCTCAAGCACAAAGGGTCAAAGCTGATTTTAATGAATTACTACATTAACTCATGAGTTGAGTTATCTCGCCGACTTAGTACTTAATTACCCTTTCCCATTATGTTTGAAAATGAATGAAATTTCTTTATAAGGTGCGATCATTTCTAAGGAATAATGTGCATGGAGGAAATACAAAGATAGAACTCTAACATATCTCACCAATATCAGATGCAAAATCTGAACTCGAACATTTGACAAATCCACCAATTTTATATCGAAAATGATTTAGGATGTTCGTCATTCACATGGTGAAGGTTAATTCACACCCTCACGCCTGATCCTTGGCTAGTCCCTAGCCAAGATTTACTATTCAAATTAGAGGGTTGTCAATAAGTTGCGGTGCAAATATTAAATATCAATTAAAGTAAAATTAGAAAATTTAAACAATTGAAATAGCTACTCCCCTGGAACAAATTGTGAACATTAATCCTTCATTTTCCAATGTTGACTTCTTGTACTTGAATATGCCTGCGATGTGGAAGTGGTCGACTATGTTGTCCTCTTCAAAATCCTGCATCATGAAATTCACAGGGGCAAAAGAAGAGCCAATTGTACATTTAAAATTTGGAACTATTAGTCCCAAAGGATCACCAATACAGATTATTTGGAAACATTCTTCATATCATAATTTAGGCAAGCGTCATTTAGTGTTCATCACAAGAAATAATTGTATAAAACATAGTCACAGCATATCACAATTATAGAGCATATTAAACATCTAAGTAAAGTATGATCATCAAGAGCTGAGGGCTTGCCGTAGTAGTTTGGACCATAGAAAATGATTTCTATAGTAATATCTATTTTTATTATTATAAATGGGACAACAAGATCTCTTAATTCGTTTTTAGTGGCTTATAAAAACTCGTTCAAGATTAAAAATTTTAAGACTACACACAAAAGTTAACTATAACAGTGCAAATAAAAGTTCGAGATATCTATTAATAACTGGGTTGCCTCCAAGTTAGCGCTTGAGTTCTAGTCCCGACAGGACATTCACTTTTCGGGATACTATTTTAAACGAATGAACGACACCAATCGTTCACTGTCATCACTTTGATACACTTTAAGTCGCTCTCTGTTCACCTTAAAATCCGAGTCATCCTTTTCATTGGTAATTGTAATTGCACCATACGGATGCACTTTTTTAATCCTAAAGGGTCCTGACCAACGAGATTTTAACTTATCGGGGAATATTTTTAGTCGAGAATTATACAATAAAACTAACTGTCCCGGTTCAAAGTGTTTGTCGTTCAAACGTCGGTCATGCCATTTCTTCGATCGCTCTTTATATATTCTTGAGTTTTCATAGGCATTCATCCTTATTTCCTCCAACTCGTTCAACTGCAAAAATCTTTTCTTTCCTGCTGCTTGAAAATCAAAGTTAATTTTTTTTATGGCCCAATGTGCTTGGTGTTCCAATTCGAGAGGTAGGTGGCAGGATTTATTGTAGACTAATCGATAGGGAGTTACGCTGATTGGTGTCTTATAAGCGGTTCTGTAAGCCCACAAAGCATCATTGAGCTTTTGAGACCAATCCTTATTGTTGATGCTAACGGTCTTTGCTAAAATCTTCTTTATTTCCCGGTTCGACACCTCCGCTAAACCATTCGTTTGTGGATGGTATGCTAAGGCCACCTTATGCGTAACTCCATACTTTCTTAGAAATGCCATGAATTGGTGGTTGCAAAAGTGACTTCCCCCATCACTTATGATGGCTCTAGGAGTGCCAAAATGATTAAATATATAGTTCTTTAAAAAATACAGCACCACTTTAGCATCATTTTTCGTGGTAGCCATGGCTTCGACCCACTTGGACACATAATCTACGGCTAGAAGAATGAACACGTTACTGTTCGAATTTACAAACGGCCCCATGAAGTCTATCCCCACAACATCAAAAAGTTCTACCTCTAAAATCATGTTCATAGGCATAAAATCATTTTTCTTAATATTTTCATTTCTTTGACAATGATCACATTGATTCACAAATTCCCTTGAATCACGGAAGAGTGTAGGCCAATAAAATCCTGATTACAATACTTTCATTGCCGTCCTATCCCCCTTAAAATGTCCACCATTAGGAGAGTTATGATATTTTTCCATAATAGATTTCATTTCTCCTTCCGGTACGCACCGTCTCACTATATGATCAGCACCAATTCTAAACAAATAAGGGTCATCCCATAGGTAAGAACGCACTTGATGTAGGAATCTCTTCTCCTGTTGGTATGACATTTCGGGTGGAAGGATCCTACTGGCAAGGTAGTTCACAATATCGGCGTACCATTGACATAATTTTTCAGCAATTGAGAAAATCCATTCGTCGGGAAATCTCTCATCTATTTCTGAACGTAGAGTAGAATCCGGGCTCTCAATTCAGGAGAGGTGGTCAGCGACTGGGTTATCAACGCCTTTTCTATCCTTAATTTTTAAATCGAATTCTTGTAGTAACAAGACCCAACGTATTAACCTAGGCTTGGCATCTCTCTTTTCCATAAGGTATCGGATGGCCGCATGGTCCGTGAATACAATGACTTGATTGCATAAAAGATAAGATCTGAATTTTTTGAAAGCAAACACGACCACAAGCAACTCTTTTTCGGTTGTGGAATAATTGATTTGTGCCTCTATTAATGTTTTGCTTGCATATGCTATTGTGTAGAAGATTCTCTCGCGCACCTGTCCCAATACAACACCCACAGCATAATCGCTAGCATCACACATGAGTACAAATGGTTATCCCCAATCGGGGGCCACGACAATTGGTGCTGATGTCATACGAGTCTTTAATTGGTATAAAGCTTTTATACAATCATTATTAAAATCAAACTTAACATCTTTTTCTAATAGTCCACTTAAAGGTTTGGCAATTTTGGCAAAGTCTTTAATAAATCTTCTGTAAAATCCCGCATGACCAAGGAAACTTTGCAGCGTTTTTAAATTCCTAGGAGGTGGCAATTTTTCAATTACTTCTGTCTTCGCCTTATCGAGTTCCAAGCCCTTTTTGATACACGATGCCCCAAAACTATACCCTCGCGCACCATAAAATGGCATTTTTCCCAGTTCAAGACTAGGTTAGTTTCGACACACCGTGATAACACTTTTTCTAAGCTTGACAAGCATTCCTCAAATGTTTTTCCGAATATTGAGAAATCATCCATGAAGATTTCAATACCATCATCCATCATGTCGGAAAATATGGCGATCATACAGCGTTGAAACGTGGCCGGTGCATTACACAAGCCAAAAGGCATCCTCCTAAATGCAAATGTACCGTACGGACATGTACAAGTTGTCTTTTCCTGATCTTCTGGATCTACCATTATCTGATTATAACCCGAATACCCATCTAAAAAGCAAAAGAAATCATTTCCTGAGAGTTTATCCAAAACTTGATCTATAAAAGGCAACGGAAAATGATCTTTCCTAGTGGCTTTATTTAGTTTGCGATAATCCATACAAATTCGCCAACCCATGATTGTTCTTGTGGGAATTAATTCATTCTTTTCATTTTCTATAACGGTCATGCCTCCCTTCTTAGGGACGCATTGGACCGGAGACACCCATGGACTATCAGAAATGGGATATATGATCCCTGCATCTAACCACTTGATGATTTCTTTTTTCACAACCTCCTTCATAGGTGGACTAAGGCGGCGTTGCGGTTCTATCGACCCCTTAAATGAGTCCTCTAAAAGGATCTTATGCATATATAAGGATGGGCTGATTCCTCGTATATCCGCAATGGTCCATCCTATAGCTAATTTGTAATGTCGTAGAAGTTCTAGTAATTTTTGTTGTTGTACCGGTAACAGCTTGGAGTTAATAATGACCGGTAAAATATTATTTTCTCCTAAGTATGCATACGTAAAATGTTCAGGTAGAGGTTTTTACTCTAGCACAGGCGGTCTAGCAACTGAAGGTTTATCCGTCATTGACTCTTCCGGCATTTCAAAAGGTTCCGGTTTACGGGAGAATTTTTGTTGACACTCCATTACTTGTATAAACTCATGTACCGCTTCCTCACCATCAAACTCATCTTCATGCGTTGACTCCTCTATCTCATAATCCTCTACATCATCCAATTTACAGTTCAACCCATAATCATACACCGATATACTATTTACCTCTTCAATTTCATCTTCTCGTTTATAAGGATATTTCATTGCTTTTTGCACATTAAAAGTGACATGTTCATCATTGACTCTCATAGTTAATTCTCCTTTGTGAACGTCGATTAGAGTTCTTTCGGTTGCCAAGAAGGGTCTTCCCACAATAATGGGAACCTCCTTATCTTCTTCCATGTCTAGGACGACAAAGTCGACCGGGAAAATAAATTTTTCTACCCTCACCAAAACATCTTCTACAAGTCCTTTTGGATACGTAAGTGATTTATCAGCTAATTGTAAAGTGATTGATGTTTTAGAAATTTATCCTAATCCCAACTTATTATATATAGAGTGGGGCATCAAATTGATGCTTGCCCCTAAGTCGCACAAGGATTTTCCTTCAAAATGATATCCAATAGAACATGGGATAGTGAAACTTCTGAGGTCTTTTAATTTTGGAGGAAGTTTCTTTTGAAGGATGGCACTACACTCGTGGGTGAGTGCTACCGTCTCATTCGTACCAAACTTTCTCTTCTTACTTAAAATATCTTTCATGAATTTTACATAGCTGGGCATTTGTTCTAAGGCTTCGGCTAAAGGTATATTAATTTGTAATTTCTTAAATATTTCAAGAAACTTTTGGAATTGATGATCTAACTTACTTTTCCTAAGCCTTTGGGGAAAAGGTGGTGGTGGGTAGACAATAGCTTCTCCATTCTTTTTAGGTGACGTCTCTCTCTTTTCCCTCTTATCCTCTCTTATAATTTATAGTTCTTCCTCATCCTTCTTAATCAGTTCTTGACTTCCTTCTTCATTAGTCTTACTAGGCTTGTTACTTTCCATTTTATCTTGAACTTTATCATTTGATGAGATGCTAACACGACCATTTAATAACTCCCCCCACTACGAAGTGTGATCGCCTTACATTGTTGATTGTCACATTTTGGATTAGGGGTTGTGTCGGTTGGTAATGTACCTTGTGGTCTAATGTTCAATGCAGATGCAATTTGACCCAATTGCGTTTCAATTAAACGCATTGACCCTTCTAAACTAGAAACACGAACATCATATTTTGCATAGATTCTATAATCATTTCATCAGATAATTTTCTAGACGATCCCGCTTGATTAGAGTTGTGGTTCGGGTGATTGGTATTAGAATTTGAGTTGAATAAATGTGTAGGTGTTGCTCCTGAATTATTTTTCCATGAGAGATTAGGGTGGCTTTTCCATTCCGGATTATAATTATTATTATAGGCATTATGATTTTGTTTAAAATGTCCACCAATGTAATTAGCTTTTTCACATGGGTTTATAAGTTGCTCACTTGTTAATGTAGGAGTTATGGAAGAAGGAGTAACTATACTATTAACTTGTGGAGTGAACTGGTTTTGATGAAGTGTTAGCGCGTCTAACCTCTTATTTATTGAGTTGAACTGAGATGTCATTTGGGCCACAATTGAGGTTAACTGGTCTACCTGAAAAATTCCAGCAGTAGAAGAAGATCCTTGCCTTTCAACAAGATGATAATTATTAGAGGTAAGATCCTCTAATATCGCATAGGCATCTTCAGGGTATTTGTTCATTAGCGATCCTCCCGCAGCTCCATCTACTTGTATCATAGTAAATGTCTGGAGGCCATTATAGAATGTCCAAACCTGTTGGTGAGTGGCTAGGCCATGGTGAGGACATTTTCGCAACAACTCTTTGAAGCGTTCCCATGCTTCATATAGAGTCTCTCCATTACCTTGCATAAACGTCGAAATATCTCTCTTCAACTTTGCAGTTTTCGATGGGGGGAAATACTTGGCTAAAAATTTCTCTATTAATAAGTTCCACGTGGTTATGGACCCGTTAGGCAAAGAATTCAACCAATCCTTTGCCCTTCCCTCCAAAGAGAAAGGAAACAAACGTAGTTTAATGGCTTCTTCGGAAGTGCCATTGATCTTGAATGTATCACAAATTTCGATAAAGGTTCTTAAATGAGAGTTAGGGTCTTCATGATTAAGGCCGCCGAATTTATTATTTTGGACAAGTTGCATGACAGTAGAATCGATTTTAAAGTTATTAGCTTCAATTGCGGGCTTAGTGATACTAAATTGCAGTCCTCCCCTAAGAGGCATATTATAGTCTCGACATGTTCTTCTATTCTCCATAAGATTCCCTTCTTGTTCTACCTGACCCCCTAAATCCTGACCTTCCCGATTATTCTCATCATCATTGTTTTGGGCATTTTGATTATTTTGATGGTTTAGATCCATTGTAGGTTCGCTGGCGTGTTCTACCCTAAACGATTTCCTATTTTGTCTACAGGTTCTTTCAATTTCAGGGTTTAACGGTAACAATTCACTAAGACGATACCTTGACATACACTAGAAAAACAACACGAATAAAATAAAAACAAGATAAAAAGCAAAATAAAACTTGAGCTCCAAGTACTAGAGATTCACTAATATTGCAATAAAAACACTAGATTCTTCGCACCGTCCCCGACAACGGCGCCAAAAACTTGATACGCCCGTAGCGGATGTATATTTTACGCAAGTGTACGTGCCGGACCAAGTAATAAAGTGAGAGTTAAGTTCGTTCCTGATGAAGATTTTCTAGAAGTTAAATTACAACCAAACTAGAATCTTGAATAGGCAAGCGTACCTATCGAAATGTAGTATAGGAAGTGTCGTATTGTGATTCGGGGCCTGTTGAGTACTTGTACTCACAAGGAAGAGCTATTATTTTATCAAACGGAAAAGTTGGTTTGATTATACTAGATAATAAAACTAAAGCTGAAGCTAAAGAGAAATTCAAATATGAGGAAGCTAGCACTTGATCTAGAATCCCCTTAGACTAAAATAAATTTTCTTGGAAAATAATGAAATGCGAGTTCTTAATTATACTCACTTGACCGTGGAGGTTCCTAAAGTATAGAAGCGTCTCTCTCGAGCTCATGCTTCTAACTAACCATAGGTTGATCGATTAAGACCTCTCGGCCAGTCAAAACCCCTAAGCTTGCTTTATGCGGTGAACCCCGCTATTGGATTTGACTCCAATCCGGAAGATTTACGTCGTCCTCTCTCGAGGAGTGCGTTCAACTCCTTTTATCTTTGAGTGATCTCCTCGTATCCGCAACCTCTCGGTCATTTAGGATACGGATCTTAGATCGAAGATCATATCCGCGTAATATGAATTCGATGAAATAAAAATCAAAGATAAATCGTAGCGAGAACAATTAAGAACAAGACATTTAATAAGAAGGAGAAAGATCTATTTTATTCTAAGGTTCATCATGATCAAGTGCTAAAAGAAGATTAGCTACTCATCATGATTAGGGAAATACAAAATAAAATAGGAAAAGACATGATTGAAATGAAAATAACTAAAATTAAAGTTACAACAAAGGTAAATCTAACTTAGAAATGAGAAAATACAGCAAAAGAAACAGAAAATTACAAGACTCCAACTCCCAAAATTCTTCTCCTCAGCATCTGAAGCTGTCTGGAATTTATAGAGAAATTTCTGGTTGGTCACGCCCTTAGGTCACGCCCGTGACCTAGGGCGTGTCAAGCTCGGAACCGTCGTCTTGAAAGCCCGGGAATGTTGGAGGAAAAACTGCCAAAATTGGTAAACTGACGGGTCACGCCCATTGGTCACGCCCGTGACCTAGGGCGTGTTACGGCTGTTTATGGAAACGGCGGGAAGCTGAAAACGGCGGGAGTAAACTGGTCTTCAAGGAGGTGTCACGCCCCCTAGTCACGCCCGTGACTAGGGGCGTGTCTTGCTGTAACGGAAATCTGGCGGCAACGGCTGGAATGGCGCGGTAATGTGTGGTAACTTCCTTGACATGCCCTGGTTCACGCCCGTGACCCAGGCGTGTAATTTTAATCCGACGTGGCACGGGCAGCTGTTATGTCAGAGACCGTCACGCCCCGTGTAAAGGGTACACGGGCGTGACACATTTCGACACAGGCGTGTCTGGGCCGGTCGACGATCTGTTGGCACGGTCGACGGACTCTGGCTGCAGACTTGGTTATCTCGTGTCACGCCCCTGTGTCATGCCCAGGTAGGGCGTGTCATAGGGCGTGTCTAGGCCAGTAAACGAGAAAATCCAGTTTTGCTCCAAAAAATATATATATTAGCCCTGCAAGGTTAAAAATCAATTTATTAGAACATATAAATATAAAATGTAGAAACTTGTTACTTATAAACTTAATATTATAAAATTGATATAAAATATCTATTATTAATATAAAATAGTGAATAAAAATATAGAAATAATTAGAGTTATCAAATACCCCCATACTTATCCGTTTGCTAGTCCCGAGCAAACAACTTACTATAGAGGGTAGAGAAATTTTAAATGTTAGAAAAGAAAATTGAACCTAAGGAGTAAAATGCGAAGTCTTATGCCTATGCTTGTAGATATTTTGTAGAAAGACTTACTCAGCATACAAATTAGGTTTTTATTTTTCTTAAAATGCGTTTTCACTATTATTTTTACTTTTAAGATGAAAATCCGGTAAATCTTAAAATTATCTTTAGGGAGAGTGTAGCGTGCGTACTAAGATAACATTGCACAAACAAAGATTAAGATACCCTCCAAAGAAATCCATCAATGTCGATGGCCATAGGCTTGCCCTTTCACACTCTCGCCACGGCACTAGTCTAACTTATAAACATAAATCAATAGGGCTTAATTAGGTTGAAATGTAGGCTTAGGTTTTTGGTGAGGGTGATCAAAGATAAACACGATGGCTAGTCACACCAAAAACTAGAGAAGCTTGTACAAAAATAAATTGTCATGGCTTTAAAGAACGTAACCAAATTCCTAAACTCTTTTGTTTCTTTTCTTAATTTTTTAACTCTCTCATCATATTGAATTTTTTTTTTCTACCTCTTCATTTTTTTATTGATAATTTTTTTTCTTTATTTTGAAGAGGAGAGAAAAATAAATCAACTCTTTTTTTTTTAGAAAAGAGCCATCAAAAATGAAAAGGCTCCTAATCACTCACAAAATTTTTCTACATTTGTTCTTTCAAGCTCGGGTTTAGGTGTGTAATTAGGATGCTTTTTAGGCTTTGGTGAATCATTTGGTGGAGCTAAAACAAAAGGAAAAGGTAATAGGCTCAAATTGGCTAAGCAAAGTTAAAATTTTAGGTGCGGGTACAAAAGCTCAAACTTGCCAAAAGAAGTGCCTAAATCATATTTATGCTAATGAGTTTAACTTATGCAAAGTCTTGAGAATAGTTAGAGGGCAAGTTCTAGACATCGAAAAAGAATATCTCTCTCTTGGTCTGCGAAATATCTCTTTAGCAAACTTCTACTTACTCACCTAAATTATTTTAAAGTTTTACCGGTTTTCAAAATTAAAGTAAAATAAGTTGTTTCTACGCATTTAGAAAAATGAAAATCTAATTATATGCTGAATATTTAGATCTACTAAAAATTCTACTTACACGTGCACTTAACTAGAAACACAGCATGGCCAACAGTTTTACTCCAAAATTCAAAATTCAATTAAAACATCAAAATTCTCTAAGCACTATAAACAAGTTGAATTACTAGGAATTTTGCATGTGAATAAATATAGAAATAAAGATTTCTCTAATTTAATTTTTGATTTTCTATATTTTCATTTTTTTTTTTAAAATTTTAGAAAAACAAAATTTTAAGATGAAATAAATTTTTTTTGAGTTTTTAAATATGTTTTTTTTTTTAAAGAAAAAATAAATTTTTTTATGGTTTTTGTTTTTTTTAAATTTTTTTGGAAAATTTTTTATATGTTTTGCTTGCGAAATATCCCTCCCCCATACTGAAGCAATACATTGTCCCCAATGTAAAAATTAAGAAAAAAAACAAGAAGAGGAAACTTCCCTGAGAAGCGCAAACCAGCATCAAAAGATACCTGTAAGAGAGTAGCAAAGCAAAACATAATATTTTATAGATATTTTTTTTCATAATAAAAACAGATACATGAAAGTAAAATAAAGATACAGATACAAAGAGGCGACCGCCTACAAGTCCAAAGAAATAAAAAAGCAGCTACTCCTGGTCTGAAACGTCCTCGTGCTCCTGATAGAAAGTCCGCATGTTCGCGAACTCGCGAGTAATATGTGCTATGGAGGAAGTATGGTTTTGCTCGAGCACGGTGAAGCGCGCATCAAAAGAAGCGAAGCGACCGTCAAAATGGGTTTGCATCTGGTCTATGCGAGTATGGAACAACCCAAATTGCCGGTCCCAATAATTTGCAGGATCGGGCGCTGGAGCGGAGTGCAGCGGGGGTGGCGGAATCTGTGGGGAATGATGAGTACCGCTAGGACCGGCACCATGATCAAGATCAAGATCACCGCCACCAACGAATGGGGGAATTGCCTCAAACTCTCCGTCGTGTCGGCGAGCTAAACCAAGCGCCTGAAGGGTCGGGAACTGAAGAGGCTGCGGCGTTTGCATGCAAGTGAGCCGCGGAAGAGCAGCCCACACGCCGATCTGCTTGGCGAGGAAAGTGATGAAATTCCCGCCGTGCACCGCTCCCAATCTCACATTTTCGGCCTGGTGCCGAAAGAAAATGGCTAGCATGTAACCAAGGTTGAGTGGAACCCGGTAAAACATACTATACAAGTATAGTAAGTCCGCCCGAGTCACCACGCCGTGGCTATCGCCGCGTCCGGAAATGGTAAAAGAGAGAAGGTTGTGTAGAATACGTAAGGCGGGGGAGATGAGGTGGCTACCCTTAGATTTCTTTGGAGTGTAGGGGGCAACGTCATTACTAATTTCCGACCAAAAAGTAGGGAGGCTGAAGTCGGGAGGGAAATCAGTTTTTAGGTCGGGGTAGGAGGGGGAAGTGGAAAAGGCCTCCGAGCAAAAGCCCATGGCAACATTGAGCTGGCGGATGGTGAGCTGGTGCATCATCCCGCCCAAGCGAAAGACGATGAAATCATCTTGCGCCGCCCAACGGAACTCAAATGAGGCCAAGAACTCAATGGTGAGCTCGAGGAAAGCAGGCTCAGAAATGGAGAAGAGGGGATCCCACCCTCGGGTAGAGATGAGCTCCCGAACTAGCTCCGCTGCTCCGAATTGGGCGAGGATGGCCCAATCCAAGATCCGGAACACGCCAAAGGGTTTGGTGCGCAGTCTCTCGCTTCGATCTTGTTGGGTTGCATTCTCGAAAAGAAGCATGGCCTCCGCCGAGGCTGGATCAGCGGGGTGCTCGGAGGAGGAAGCGGTGGATCGAGCGTGGTGGCAAGGCATGGTGAGAATTGTGGAGAAAATTTCGGCCAAAGGGAGGAGAGAAGAGAGGGGTTGAAGGGTGGAGGTGTGAAGAGAAGAGGGGAGGAAAAATTCAATTTATAGATTTTTTTCGGGCTGGTCACGCCCCCCTGTTACGCCCGTGACAGGGGCGTGACAAGCTCGGGTCAAAGAAAAAGGAATCCGAGGCGGACTGCCTCGGATTCGGGGGTCACGCCTCAGAGTCACGCCCGTGACTCTGAGTGACACGCCCGTGACGTCGGGCGTGTAAGGGAATCCGAAGAGCGTCCAATGCGGCGGCATCGGATTCTTCAGTCACGCCCCAGAGTCACGCCCGTGACTCGGGGCGTGTCAGTCAAATCTGACTGACTAAGAAAGAATCCGAGGCGTGACTGGTCAACGCCTCGGATACCCGCGACACGGGCTCGACACGCCCGTGACAAAATATGTCACGCCCGTGTCATGTCCGAATGACGGGCGGGAAAACCGAGGGAGGAGGAACCTCCCGCAGTCTTGGCAAATCACGCCCGGGACACGCCCTTGACCAATGGGTCACGGGCGTGACAAACACGTGTACGATAAAAAAAATTATTATTATTATTATTTTTTTTATTTTGTTTTTTTTTGTAAATTTTTTTGTTTATTTTTTTATATAAATATACTATTTTTTAAATTTTTCTGTTTTTGTTTTTTATAACATCATTATGTTAAAGGGCCTAATAAATTAAAATTTACCGACTTGCAGAAATACGAAAATTCGACTTTCGTCTCGACCCGATCGTCATGCAGCGATGTCCTTCAAGCCTGTAAAAATAAACTTAAAAAGAAAATTAGAAATAATAATAATAATAATAATAATAATAAAAAAGAAAAGATAACCGTGGGGTGCCTCCCACGAGCGCTTTGTTTATGGTCGGTGAGCTCGACCATAGTGACGCGCGCTTATTATGGGTTTGACAACATTATGTTGTCTAATTTTTCGTTAATATTATCACCGGCAAAAAATAATTTTAGCCCGTGCCCATTCACTTTAAAGTTGCCTTTTTCCGGGTGTGAAATAAGAACCGTTCCGTAAGGCCAAACCTCCTTTACGACAAAGGGGCCGGACCAACGGGACTTAAGTTTACCCGGAAATAAGCGTAAGCGCGAGTTATATAAAAGGACTTGGTCTCCCGGTTTAAAGTCCTTTGGGTGCTTAATTTTCTTATCATGATAAAATTTGGTGCGCTCCTTATAGAGTTTATTACTCTCATAAGCGAGGGAGCGCCACTCATCGAGCTCGTTAAGTTGGAATTTACGGAGCTCGGAGGACAAATTTTCATCAAGATTTAAAATTTTAAGTGCCCAAAAGGCACGATGTTCAAGCTCAACCGGTAAGTGGCATGCTTTCCCATAGACCAATCGATACGGCGTACAACCGATAGCGGTCTTGTACGCGGTCCGATAAGCCCATAGAGCATCATCAAGCTTGACCGACCAATCCTTTCTATTAGTAGAAACCGTTTTTTCTAAAATTCGTTTAATTTCTCGGTTAACTACTTCTACCTGGCCACTAGTTTGAGGGTGATAGGGGGTGGCTAACCTATGTGTAACGCTGTATTTAGATAATACTTTAGCGAATTGTGCGTTACAAAAGTGGGTGCCCCTATCACTAACTATTGCCCGCGGTGCTTCAAATCGTGAAAATAATTATTTAAGAAATCGGGTCACGACTCGGGCGTCATTGGTGGGGAGAGCTTGCGCTTCCGCCCACCGTGACACGTAGTCAACCGCTACCAAAATATATTTATTTCCAAAGGAAGTTGGTAGCGGGCCGACAAAGTCGATTCCCCATAAATCAAAAACTTCAATTTCTATAAATAAATTTAAGGGCATTTCATCTCGGCGGGAAATATTACCTGAGCGTTGGCATTGTTCACAACGACTTACATGTGCGTGAGCGTCCTTGAAGATGCTCGGCCAATAGAAGCCCGCTTCAAGTACTTTCCGAGTCATCCGATTAGCTTTATAATGCCCACCGGCGGGTCCCTCGTGACAATGTTTTAAAATTTCTGCGCCCTCCTCATGAGAAACACACCTCCGCACTACTTGGTCCGCACAAAATCGGAAGAGAAATGGATCCTCCCAAAAATAATTTTTCAAATCTGAAAAGAATTTCTTCTTTTCTTGATAAGAAAAACCATTCGGGAGGAATCTTGCAACAAGAAAGTTTGCAAAATCGGCGAACCAAGGAGTGGGGAGAGTGATTACCTTATGCATAGCGAGGAGGCGCTCCTCAGGAAATGTATCATCGATGTCCTCCTCTTTGAGCTCCTCTGAATTGGGGTTCTCCAACCGAGAAAGATGATCCGCCGCAAGATTTTCCGCTCCTCTTTTATCCCGAATCTCCAAGTCAAATTCTTGGAGAAGCAATACCCACCTAATCAATCGAGGCTTTGCATCTGTTTTGGTTAGTAAATAACGCAAAGCCGAATGATCGGTAAAAACAATAACTTTGGATAAAGTAAGGTAAGAACGAAATTTATCAAAGGCAAAAATTACGGCAAGAAGTTCTTTTTCGGTGATTGTATAATTTTCTTGTGCAGTGGTTAGTGTTTTGCTCGCATAATATATCGGATGAAAATTTTTATTGATGCGTTGTCCTAAGACCGCACCAACGGCAAAACTACTAGCATCGCACATAATTTCAAAAGGAAGTTCCCAATTGGGAGCTATCACGATTGGTGCGTTTATCAATTTTTCTTTAATAAGAGAAAAAGCGCGCAAACAATTTTCATCAAAAATAAAAGGCGCGTCTTTTTCTAATAAGTGGGTAAGGGGCTTAGTGATTTTAGAAAAATCTTTAATAAACCGGCGATAGAAACCGGCGTGCCCCAAAAAACTACGAACGGCCTTAACATTTGAGGGTGGAGGTAATTTTTCTATAATTTCAATTTTTGCTTTATCTACCTCTATACCCTTGCTAGAAATTTTATGGCCTAAGACCAAACCTTCCCGCACCATAAAATGGCACTTTTCCCAGTTCAAGACTAGGTTCGTGTCCTCACATCTTTGGAGTACACGCGAAAGATTTGCTAAACATAAACCAAAAGAGTCTCCAAAGACGGAGAAATCGTCCATGAAGACCTCCATGATATCCTCCACTAGTTCATCAAAGATCGCTAGCATACACCTTTGGAAGGTTGCCGGCGCATTGCATAAACTAAAAGGCATCCTTCGATAGGCGAAGGTGCCAAACGGACAAGTGAAGGTTGTTTTCTCTTGGTCTTCGGACGCGATTGGGATTTGGAAATATCCCGAGAGACCGTCAAGAAAACAATAAAACGAGTGCCCGGATAACCGTTCAAGGATTTGGTCAATGAACGGCAAAGGAAAATGATCCTTTCGGGTTGCATCATTTAATTTACGGTAGTCGATGCAAACCCGCCATCCGGTAACAGTTCGGGTAGGAATTAATTCATTTTTATCATTAGGAACTACCGTTAAGCCTCCTTTCTTAGGCACCACTTGGACCGGACTCACCCAAGAGCTATCCGAAATCGGATAGATGATGCCCGCATCTAATAATTTAATCACCTCGGCCTTGACTACCTCCTTCATGTTAGGATTTAGCCGGCGTTGAGGTTGAATTATTTTGTGAGCTTTTTCTTCCAATAAAATTTTATGGGTGCAAAAGGAGGGATTAATTCCCCTCAAATCCGTGATCTTCCACGCAATTGCGCGGCGATGACGTTTTAAAATATTAGATAATTTAAATTTTTCATCATCGGTCAAGTAGGCCGACACAATTACAGGAAGTTTAGAATCCTCCGCTAAAAATAAGTATTCTAAATGATCAGGCAATTGTTTTAGTTCAAGCGTGGGAGGTTCATCATAAGAAGTTTTGAAACGATCACTACTAATTTCCAAAATTTCAAAAGTAGGTGTGCGAGTGATCGAATCCTTATCCCTATTTTCATAAGTAATTAAATCTAAATTTTCAAAATAAGCGTTATGATCAATAGACGATAAAGAATGTTCAGAAAAAGGAATGAAGTCTTCTTCGGGAGAAGCCTCTAAATAGTAACATGAGTCGTCATTGGAGAGCGAATTTTTCATAGACGTGTCAATAGTAAAGGTAACTTCTTCATCTCCGACTCTAAGGAGAAGTTTACCATTACTAACGTCTATAACGGCGCGCGAGGTGGCAAGAAATGGGCGACCGAGAATGAGTGGTACCTCGGTGTCCTCTTCGATGTCAGAGATGACAAAATCTACCGGAAAGATAAATTTGTCAACTTTGACAAGCACATCCTCTATAATACCCATCGGATATCTTATGGACCGATCCGCAAATTGAATGCTCATTCTTGTGGGTTTAGGTTCTCCTAAACCCAATTTCTTAACTAAAGAATAAGGCATTAAATTAATTGAGGCACCTAAATCGGCTAACGCACGTTTTACCAATAAATCGCCAAATGAACAAGGTATAGAGAAACTACCCGGATCAGATAATTTCTTAGGCAATTTATTAAGTAAAACCGCCGAGCACTCCGTGTTCAATTGAACCGTGCAGATATCCTCAAGTTTCTTTTTATTTGATAAAAGATCCTTGAGGTACTTAGCATATTTCGGCGTTTGTGCTATCACTTCGCATAACGGTAAATTTATTTGGATTTGTTTAAACATATCTAAAAATTTACCGTGATGCTCATCTATCCGGTCTTTTTGCATTCTAGACGGATAGGGAAGAGGTGGTTGATAAGGTTTTGGTTTAATATAACTAGAAGACTTAATCGGAGGAGAAGATGAAGAAATCGTTACCTCCGTATCAACCGAATTGGAGAAGTTTCAACTGGAATTGTAGAAGTGGTTACCTCCTTCCCGCTCCGTAAAGTGATGGCTTTGGCTTGCTCCCTTGGGTTGGGCTCTGTATTGCCCGGTAGCGCTCCTTGTTGTCGATCGAAGAGCATCTTTGCAATTTGCCCAATTTGAGTCTCCAAACTACGAAGAGATCTGGTGAGATTCCGGATATTGGCATCATTTGTACTTGTATATTTGGAGAACAACTCCTCGAGATTGGGAGCTTTTGGAGCTTGTGGTGGAAAATATCCTGGTGGGATTGTGTTTGGTGGACGAGCCGTGTTCCCCGGATTACTCCAAGAGAAGTTGGGGTGGTTCCTTATACCCGGGTGATAAGTATTACCATAATTAGCATTACCCGGGTTAAAGGGTGACCGATTCGGATTTCCCATATAATCCACATGCTCGGCCAACGTAGTGGGAGAGGGGGAAGAAGTAGGATCCCAGGTAGGTATAGAAGAGGTAGCAGACATCTCTTCTAATCTTTTGTTTAACATCTCAACCTGGAGAGATAGATTGGAGACCGTATCAATTTCATACATCCCGGCCGGTTTAGGTGATTTAGACCGTAGTGTACTCCATTGATAGGTATTCAAAGCCATACCTTCTATAAGCTCTTGGGCGGCCGCCGGTGTTTTGTTATTAAGCGTTCCACCGGCGGCGGCATCGATATGTTGCCTAGTTTGAGAATTTAGGCCGTTATAGAAGGTTTGGATTTGTAACCAATCCGGAATTGCATGATGAGGACATCGACGAAGCAATTCCTTGAAATGCTCCCAAGTATCATATAACGTTTCTGAATCAAGTTGGGAGAAATAAGTAATATCATTGCGCAATTTAGCCGTTTTAGCCGGCGGAAAGTATTTCGTAAGAAATCTTTCCGTCATTTCAGCCCATGTTGTGATTGATCCTCTTGGTAGAGAACTCAACCATTGCTTGGCTTTAGTGCGCAAAGTAAATGGAAATAACCTTAGCCGAATGACATCATCGGATACACCATTAATTTTAAAAGTATCGCATATTTCTAAGAAATTAGAAATATGCGCGTTTGGATCTTCATCTTGAAGCCCATCAAATTGTACATATTATTGTACCATTTGGATGATGCTTGACTTCAACTCAAAATTATTGGGAGCAATAGCGGGGCGAACAATACTAGATTGAGGCTCGTCCAAGTTTGGACGGGCATAATAGGACATAGTCCGTTGTTCGACCATATTTGGCTCACCCATATTGGAAGAAGAAGAAGAAAGGGATCTAGGAGAATGAGAAGAAGAACTAAATGAAGAAGGAGGAGAAGAAGAGGGTGACGGAGATAGAATTAAAGAAGGATTAGGAGTGTCTCCTAAGGATTCCGTATCTTGAAAATTCGGAACTCGAAATTGTAAGCGGTGCCGAAGGGTTCGCTCGATTTCCGGATCCAAATCAAAAAGAGGTGACGGATTCCCTCGGGTCATACACTAGAAAAAAAACAAAAGATAAAAGTTTTAAGGTTTAAAAATTTATAAAATAGAATTTCCCGGACTTCCCAAGGGCTACCCAGTGACGGGTTTGCAAGGTACTAGGCGGTATTGCGGGATGAAAACCCGACACGGCCCTTTCGCAAGAAATTTTAAATTTAAAGATAAAACTTTTGAAAGAAAAAGTTTTTTTTTTTTTTTGAAATAAAAAAAATGATAAAATTAATAGATCCTTGCTTTCAAAATATCAACAAAGAAAAGTCCCCGGCAACGGCACCAAAAACTTGATGAAGATTTTCTAGAAGTTAAATTACAACCAAACTAGAATCTCGAATAGGCAAGCGTACCTATCGAAATGTAGTATAGGAAGTGTCGTATTGCGATTCGGGGCCTGTTGAGTACTTGTACTCACAAGGAAGAGCTATTATTTTATCAAACGGAAAACTTGGTTTGATTATACTAGATAATAAAACTAAAGCTGAAGCTAAAGAGAAATTCAAATATGAGGAAGCTAGCACTTGATCTAGAATCCCCTTAGACTAAAATAAATCTTCTTGGAAAATAATGAAATGCGAGTTCTTAATTATACTCACTCGACCGTGGAGGTTCCTAAAGTATAGAAGCGTCTCTCTCGAGCTCATGCTTCTAACTAACCTTAGGTTGATCGATTAAGACCTCTCGGCCAGTCGAAACCCCTAAGCTTACTTTATGCGGTGAACCCCGCTATTGGATTTGACTCCAATCCGGAAGATTTACGTCGTCCTCTCTCGAGGAGTGCGTTCAACTCCTTTTATCTTTGAGTGATCTCCTCGTATCCGCAACCTCTCGGTCATTTAGGATACGGATCTTAGATCGAAGATCATATCCGCGTAATATGAATTCGATGAAATAAAAATCAAAGATAAATCGTAGCGAGAACAATTAAGAACAAGACATTTAATAAGAAGGAGAAAGATCTATTTTATTCTAAGGTTCATCATGATCAAGTGCTAAAAGAAGATTAGCTACTCATCATGATTAGGGAAATACAAAATAAAATAGGAAAAGACATGATTGAAATGAAAATAACTAAAATTAAAGTTACAACAAAGGTAAATCTAACTTAGAAATGAGAAAATACAGCAAAAGAAACAGAAAATTACAAGACTCCAACTCCCAAAATTCTTCTCCTCAGCATCTGAAGCTGTCTGGAATTTATAGAGAAATTTCTGGTTGGTCACGCCCTTAGGTCACGCCCGTGACCTAGGGCGTGTCAGGCTCGGAACCGTCGTCTTGAAAGCCCGGGAACGTTGGAGGAAAAACTGCCAAAATTGGTAAACTGACGGGTCACGCCCATTGGTCACGCCCGTGACCTAGGGCGTGTTATGGCTGTTTCTGGAAACGGCGGGAAGCTGAAAATGGCGGGAGTAAACTGGTCTTCAAGGAGGTGTCACGCCCCCTAGTCACGCCCGTGACTAGGGGCGTGTCTTGCTGTAATGAAAATCTGGCGGCAACGGCTGGAACGACGCGGTAATGTGTGGTAACTTCCTTGACACGCCCTGGTTCACGCCCGTGACCCAGGCGTGTAATTTTAATCCGACGTGGCACGGGCAGCTGTTATGTCAGAGACCATCACGCCCTGTGTAAAGGGGACACGGGCGTGACACATTTCGACACGGGCGTGTCTGGGCCGGTCGACGATCTGTTGGCACGGTCGACGGACTCTGGCTGCAGACTTGGTTATCTCGTGTCACGCCCCTGTGTCACGCCCAGGTAGGGCGTGTCACAGGGCGTGTCTAGGCCAGTAAACGAGAAAATCCAGTTTTGCTCCAAAAAATATATATATTTGCCCTGCAAGGTTAAAAATCAATTTATTAGAACATATAAATATAAAATGTAGAAACTTGTTACTTATAAACTTAATATTATAAAATTGATATAAAATATCTATTATTAATATAAAATAGTGAATAAAAATATAGAAATAATTAGAGTTATCAGTTCCCTCGGGGAAGTGGCCAATCTAGAGCTTACAATTTCTAGTTCCACTATTTCCTTAAATCCAAGTGAGTCGATAAAGGTGATTTTTGAAAGTAAAATAATTCTAAACTAGAATTACAGGAAAACAAAGCAAGCTATTGCAAGGATACTTTTTATCGGTTAAGAAGACATGCTTGTATTTCTGATTTCCTATGTGCACTAAGATGATGCGAGAAAATATTGTTTTGCAAGAATGTTGAACAATTTATCACGCAACAATTTTTAAAGTAGAACTCCTCATCTCTCGATTCTCAGAGTTCATAATATTCTACGTTCTCCTAGTTATCTCTAACTTAGGTGGAACGAAAAATATTATTTATAAAAGATCAAAGTTGCAAACAAGAAAAGGAAATCTCTTTCACTTTTCAAAGCTCTAGCAGATGCATGAACACTTACGCTTCTCCTCTCTCGATTCTCGAAGCGCAGTATGAAATTAGAAACCTTGATTAAAAATTCTACACCGCTCCTCTCTCGATTCTCGCGATGCAATATGATGGCTTTCACACTAAAATTATGTCACTCGTCTCTCGATTCTTGCGACACAAAGAAAGGTAGAAGCACAATCAAAAGTTTCAATATTAAATCATGAGATTCACACGATAAATCATCCAAACAACTTAAAAGAAGAGAAAACAAACATCAAACCACACATAGTACTCTCATAATACAAAACCTTGAGAGTTTAGTTCATATTTGAAGTTAAACACTACGAAATTGGAGAGATCTTACAACCCATGACGTTTAATCCTCGGATCTACCCTTTCCGGTGGCTGAAAATCTATTCCTGCAGTCGAAATGGCGCCAAACTCAGCCCTTCTCCTCCTATTCGAAAATCTCCAAGCATGGCATCCTCATATATAATCCGCCCAAAACTTGCCTTTTATAAGTGCTGGACTAATTTCGGGTCCCAGGTGGCCGAATGGTTGTGTCTTTTTTCCCGTAACCGCCTCGATTTGAATAAATTCGAATTTTGAATTTTGAATTTCCGCCAACTTGTTGCAACAAGTTTAGTTCTGCCAGTTTCAGTACAAAAGTCGCCAGAAAGTTGTTGCAACAATTTTTTAAATTGTTGCAACAAATTTAGTTCGGCCAATTTCAATACAAAAATCTCCAGAAAGTTATTGCAACAATTTTTTAAGTTGTTGCAACAAGTTCTGAATGCTCAAAGTACTAAAATTTGGTCATACGAGTCGATTTCTTCGCAACAACCTTTAACAAAAACATGTAAAAACATACGTAATACCCGCATTTGACCATAAAATATTAATTTACTCAATTTATTTAATATTTTAGCCATATTTAATGAAAATATATGCCAAATAAAGCACAAGATAACTTCTTTTTGAGAAGTTATCACTAAGCTGTACACTCGCAAGATTTTTTCCATTGTTGAGAAAAAGTTTATCGAAGGTGTTAAAGTTATTATCGTTGATGAAACAAGATATGATGACCATCAAATTTTGTGTGTGATGAAGGTGAGTGGAGATGAAGAGAAGAGATGGTTTGCATGCTTTAACTGTATAACTATGGATGCAGATTGTTCGTGCATGAGTTTTGAAACTAAGGGTTTATTATGTTCACACATATTAAGAGTGTACAATGTTCGAAATATAAGTCAGATCAACCTCAAATATATACTTAAAAGATTTACAGTTAATGCAAAGAAGGGCATCTACTTGCCCAAAACCCCAGCCATGACCGAGCATGGGTCGAATATGATATTTCGCAACCAGTTGATGCAGTATAGTTACAACCTAGCGAACTATATTGAGAACTGTAAAATTGCAAAGGAACATGTATTAAACGTCATGACTGAGTTGTCTAAAACCATAGATAATATGGTGGACTTGGACGAGCAATATAAGAACGGGTTCTTGGACCAAAATGACATGAATGATACTTGTGTTAGGGATCCAGTGGTGAAGAGGCCTAATGGAGCACCATCAGCGCATATGAAGTCTCATTGGGAGAAAACAGTAGTAAAGCCCGGTAAGTTTTTGTGTTTGTACTCATACTCATGTGTCTATGTCTTTCGAATACAAACAATAATAAAATTTGTCTTATCTATGTTATTAAACAGGAAAGCGAGCATATAACAAAAAGAAGCCGCAAACTGTACCAGGCAGACCTACAAAGATGAAAGAGTTCAACTTCTTAAATGATTTTACAAACGAAACAACGCAAGAGAGGAATGAGTACAACACTTACGAGCAAACATTGACACAGCAGGACATCCCAACTACCTTACCGGATGATTTTACTATAGATATGTCATTGGATTTTTCGGGTGTACCAGATATATTTAAACCTTGAAGGTTATTGTTCAGTGATTTAAATCTTGATTTCATAATAACAAAAAATGTATAGTTTTTAAACATAAAAAACTACAATAAACTACCATGCCAACTAAAGTACAATAAACTATCATGCCAAAAAAACTACCAGGGATGTCAATGGAATGACATCGACCTTCATCGAAGGATTCCCAAATCAATTATAAACAAAAGTATCTCAGCAAAATTAGCCAAGTAAAAGAAAACATCAATTATAAACTACAAATCTCTTGCTTCGCTACTCCTTAGAAATCATGCTTAATTAAAGATGAGAGTGTTTTCAGTATCTCAGCCGCGATTTTAGCCTAAAATTTGGGCATTTTGGCATGCCACTTCTAACAGGCACTCCATTCAATTGACTTTCTCTACAGCACCGCGCCCATGAACTTGAAACAAAACACCGCAATCATCCCCACCCTCCCGCATCGATATACCAGGAGCATCGTCAATTGGCCAAGTATGGAATCCTGGAGGCATGACTAAACCTATATCATCATTTAACAAGGAAACCTGTAAGAATGAAAACATTAAGATATTGTCCATAATTAAAGGAAAATTATACAATATGAGTTCAAGCAAAAGCACACAAATTCAGGCAATTCTACATGATGCCTGCTCGTCAAGAGAGAGTCAAAATACTCCCAACACTCCTCTCTAATATAGCATACCAACAAAGCCCAATGACTGGGAAAGTGGCATGACATTAAAATAATCTCTGAAGATTTCACGGTATCGAGTGTAATATGACTGAGTAGAGTTTGGCGATTTTGAAATTTAGAACGCTTCCAGTACTGCAAAGGGTTAAAGTTGAGTGTGAAAATCTATTAACTCTATAAAAAATATAAACACTTGGGTAAATTACTTACAACATAATCGGAAGATATGCACATGAAACTCTTCATCTATTTGACCGCCCGCTTTCTCTTAGCGCAGAGCATTGGAGCATAAGCATTCAGATCAGTATCCTCTAGCCATCCCTTCCCCAACAACACATCAAGTAGACATCTTGTGAATGAAATGTTGCCGCTATCAAAAATGATACACTCACTGCAAAAATTCCCAACATGTTCTTCCCATCAACAAAATCAGTAAACAAACAAATAAATTGAAAAGATAACAATTAAATTACCTGTCCAAAAAGGTTATCAAAACATTATCTATGACAGCACGTAACCGGTCAGTAATATAAGGCTTCCCTGAGTAGTCCTTACTCCTCTTGGATGGGGTGCCTACTGTCTTCCTCTTCTTCTAGATTCCTCTCTTTACCTTCCTAATCAGACTATGCAAATCAACCTCACTCTCAATCTCCAAAATGTTATCTACTTTTATAGGTGAAGCAGTAGATGGAGTAGCAGTGGTTTTATTTGCCAATGCTAAATCGACAGTTGATTTCTTCTTCTCCGCTTCATGGGGTGAGGAAGGATGAGGAGATGATGATTGTTGTCCTTGCTTACCAATAAAATGACTCTCCACTAAATTTCTAAGGGTGTCAAAATTTCTCAGCATCTCCTCTCTTAGAGAATCTACTTGCTGCCTCACCTCATCCTTAATAAATCCACGCAGCCGGGTCTCCATTCCCAATAATCCTTCCTTTGAGAGAACATTCTTGGACTTCTCATTCATCTTAGAATTTATTTTCTCATCCAAATCAAGCTTGGTTTTCCCCTTCTGATCAATCTTTCCCAACTTGTTCTTCTCCTTTTTTCCTCCAACCTATTATTCTCTACCCTTTCCCACTCAGACATGTCCTCATACAATTTAGTACTAAAATTATGTACACTAACTCCGGCAATATCAAAGTCGGACTCTTCTTCCTCTTCTTCGAGCAATGTCTTTTCACAAACCTGGACATTGTCAAAGTCTATTTTAACTCCAGTAGTTTGCAACTTTTTTGGCAAATTGCAACAGAATTTAGTGTTGTAACTTGTTTTCGGAGACCACCGCAACATTCTTGGCCTAGAATTATCATCAACAACTTTTTTGAATCATTGTATTCTCGTAGAACCAAACCTACAAATATGAGAGTTTAATATATTGAAAAAAACATAACAAATTTATAGGATTCAAGTAACTCTTACCCGTAGAACAATGGTGCAATCTTCTAAATATCCCAAATTTGAACCGAATTCTCGTAGAATACTCATTCAACTTAACACAGTTAGGTTGGAATGCAATAATTTATGGATGGCCTTGGGCTAATTGTACTGTATAAACGAAGCAAGGTTCCCAAGCACATTAAGACAAGCTAGAATCTTTAAGCCCTTAAGCGGAAAAAGAAACACAATTAGCAGGTACTTGACTAGTGAATTTACTCTCCTGCTCTCCAAGTCAGGGGATAAATGCTCTTCAGCAAGCATCTTTAGCTCATCAATTAGGTTCTTATGTGTAAAATCTAGCAATGGCAATCTAGCAAACTTCAACACACGACCTATATTTGGAAGCCCCAATATTATCACAACCTCATTTACTGTCAACCGCAGATAAAAATTGCCTAACAAGAAGGCTTGCTTGTCCCTATTGCAATAATGTATAAGAAGATGCAATAGCAGAATATTTTGTGGAAGGTCTGGCATTCGAAAGAAAGGAAAAACTTTGGCATTTTCAAGACACTTCTTGATTTGGCTGCTATGACATCCAATATAGGACATGTATTTAGTTTAAATATAGAAATAGCGCATCGTGAGCTTAGATATGGACTTCACCCGGGCATTCTCAACAAATAATTGGAATACAACTGTAAAATATGAAAGTAATAAAACTGTATGACAAGTTCATTGAATTATGACTGTAAAATATAAATGGAATACGACCTATAAAAATACGACTGTAAAATAAGCAAAGAATATGACTGTAAGACAAGGTCAATGAAATACTACTGTAAAATAAGAAAACATTACTGAAAAATATTTAAGTTGTCTACCTAAATCACCAAGAGGGGGGTGAATAGGTTAGTTGTGCATCTTTTTGCGAAATAAAAATTTAGCGAGCTATGCACAGAAAAATTAACCAAGCATTCAAAGACGACACCAAGAGTTATAGTGGTTCCCCAACCTTAGGTACATCCACTTTTCACCTCACCGATCTAGCAATGCACTAGACTCGGCTACTCCACTAATCTCGGATTAAAAACAATCCTACCGCTCGGAACAAAGTTCCTACAACTCGATCCCAAAAATAGGATCTACACTCGGAAGAGAAAAAACATACTTCAAAAAAAAACTCGAAAAGCAAAGCTCCTACACTCGGAGAAGAATCTCCTACAAGAATAAATTGAAATACAATAAATACAAACAATATTTTCTCAGATCTGAAATCTTTAACCCTTCTTCTTCCTTGAATTTTAAAGCTCTGTCAGAAATAATTGAAGAAGACTCGGCTAAATCTCGGATTTGAAATTTTTGTACTCGGCAAGATCAAGTAGAGAATCTGTCGATTGTAGAAAATCTTGATCTATGTATCACTTGCTTTGAATCGATCTGGATCGAAAGCATTTTTGGTAATGAAGACGATGAGCGAAGACTTTCGATTTTGGAAAGAGAATTTGCGATTAAGAAACTTAGAATTTCTTCTTACGGCTGCTTGTTGTTAGGGCTTGGTTGAAAATGACAAGACCTTTTATAAGACTTGCCAAATGATCATAATAATAATAAATGATAACCACATGGACCAATCACATGCTATGAAATTTGAAATTATGTTTGTCTGGACTTAAGAAATTTTCAGAAAATAGTTCAGCATTTCTCGAGAAGAATGATTATACTCAAGAAAAATAAGTTTTGTTCTCGAGAACAATGATGGAGAACTCTAGAAAAAAACTTGGTAAGAATGTGGAGGTGGAAATCAACAATCTCAAGAACGAAGGGAAAGTACTCGAGAAAAATAAATTATTGTTCTCGAGAAGAAGCACTTTGGTACTCGAGAATAAAGAACTATCTTGAGAACTAAACAAGGTCTTCTCGAGAAAAATACTTAGAGAAATTCTGTCTAGAAAGGAAGTAACTCGAGAAGAAGTGCCATGAAGCACTCAATTACATAAGCCCTTCTCGAGAACAACAATAATCTTTCTCGAGAATTACTTCTGCCGATCGAATTCATGTCAAGTCTAACTCGAGATCTAACTTTAGTCCTTCTCGAGTACAAAACATAGTACTCGAGAAAAACACTTAGAGAATTTCTCTGAAAATCTAAAAACTTAATTTCTTCAAAAATAATCAGCATCCAACTTTCCTCCCATGCCCTTAGTGCTTGAAAAGGAAGTGTATCCCAATAGAGAGGATACACATGAATCAACACCATGGATCATACAATGAGGAACTACATTGTATGGTCCTGTGTTTGGAGACTCATTGTAGACTGATATTGGTCTACACTTGATAAATAAGTACTGTAAACACTCAACTAAAAAGAGTATCAAATACAAACTTAATTCATCTTAGTTCAAGGGTGACTTCATACAAATCTGGGCTATTATTGATGAAATACCCAACAATCTCCCCCTATTTGTAGAAGTCAGAACCCTCTACACTAAGGTGAATTGCATCAAGATAAAAGAAGTAAAGAAACTAATAGCCATGATAAATAGAATAAAAGCTATAATGGAGAAAAATCAGATCAGTAAAACTAAAAATTCATATAAAATAGAACTTTGTCCAAGGAAAATTCAATTCCACAATTTCAAAAAAAAAAAACTTTCTGAGCAACTTCAATTTACTGATCCTGTTGTTGTTGCTGTCTTTCTAGCTTTTCCTGTTGTCTCTTCTAGTAGCTGAATGGTTTAGGGAATTACTTTGGAGGTCTGGGAGGAGCCTTGTGATTATTCCTTCTATATTCTCTGTCATATATTCTCCTCTTGGTATGGAATTTTCATACAGTTCTCATTTCTGAGAGCTATAGTGAGTAGTCATTCTTTCATTATAATCCATCACTAATTTAAGAGTATCAAGGATAAGAGATTTGGAGGTTGGAATCCAAACTTTAGTAAACTCTTGAGGTCTTTTCCTTTCAGCATCAAGATGGAGGGTTGATCTACTAGATGAGGCTCTATCCCCATATTTCCTTCTTTTAGCTTTCTGAACTTCTGGAGGTTGAGGAGGCATACCTGCTTGTTCTGATTCCCAAACCTATTCATAAACATCAGGAGGTGGTCCTTCAAAGTATTCTGGAGGTGGTCCTTTAAAATATACTGGAGGTGGAGAGAAAGTTGGCTTATTTACATCCATGTGAGCAGGAGGGGGTGCAGTTGGATCCATTGTGAGTTCAGGAAATAGTTGATTGTGCATCCAAATGGTTGTGTCATATGTATATAGCTTTGTACTTTTGACTTCCTTCAGAACAGATGTCTGGATATCTTTCAATTGATCTTCCCACCGATTTTTCATAGACTGAGCTTGTTTTTCCAGTAGTTGTTTCACCTTATCCTCCCCCTTTCTGACTTTTAGAGCGAGGGTGCTGATTACATCTTCTTTAAATGTTCCAACTTCTTCACAAGTTTTGAAGTTCCTTTCTTGGGCTTTATTCTCAAGTTGAATCTGATTGTTAGCAAGGGTAACTGATTGTTCCATAACATTACCAATACTTATGATTGTATGATCTAAGGCTTTTCCTCCAATTTGTAAGAGCCTTTTAAATTTATCTGTGTTATGCTGGATTTCAGCAAATCCATAACTCATTTCTTTTTCCAATGGAGTCACTTTGTCAGTAACAACTTTAAGAGAGGAATCAAAATATTCTCTCTAGGCAGCTAGCATAGCTTCAATTTTTCTCAAAATATTGCCTTCAGGCAAGACCTCTATAGGCTTAGTAGATGGTGGAGGCTGAGCTGGGGCAGTCTATGGAGGAATATCTTTAATAACAACTGTGGAAGAAGAAGACAATTTTCTTTTTATAGTGTTGTCCTCATCTTCAGCATCTATGGGTAGCAGGGAGGGAATTTTGAAATGAAGACTTAGAAGTCTTGGTTCAGCAGCTTCTACATATATTTCATCTTAAAATCATGGATAGACACAACTTCATTATCATGTAGATCTTTAGGAGATTTACTTGCTTGAGGAGATGGTTTTGGTGACTTTGCTGGTTGCTCAGGAGACTTTGGAGATGTTGCTAGAGAAGAGGGATGACCATCAGGAACAGAGAAGAGAGGCTCTTTAGAGGACAGTTCCTCTATCATCCTGTTGATGTTATCATCAGTATCTAGAAGCTGTTCCTGAACATGAGCATCTGTCAGGTTTTTTGAGTTTGGTATGTCTCCAGTAGAAGGAGAATCTGTATCTTCTATATGTAGCAGAGAGGAAGTAGCAGCAGCAAATGTAGATAGAACATATTCTTGGACTGTGTAAAGGGCAGCAACAGGAGTAGACTGATCTTGAGCAGATGGGGCAGGCTCCCCCTCAATAACTGAGTCAGTTATCTGATGAGAAGGAGGAGATGGGGTCTTGTCCATATATTAAATTTCCTTAGCAACTTTATCAGTTTTCTGCAGTTTAACCTTCCATCTTTGGATGGAGGTAATATAAACTTTCTTCATATGGTGGAGGGCTATGCCCTTTTTCATGGGAAATATTTCTGGATTCATTTGATTGAGATATAGAGAAAGAATCCTGCCATAGTTTGGGATCTTAATACATGCCTTAATTTTATCAAAGAGCATCATGCCCCATTGGAATTTTTTTTACAAATCACTGCAGTCATTTGGTCAAAGAACTCAGGTGAAATATAGTTGATGGAGCTTTTCTTGCAGAGAAGAACTTTACCCAAAATATCTGCTAGAAGTTTGCTTTCTGCATTCATTAATTGTCTTCTGATTGTGTGAGATGATTGAGGAATCCCATAGAAACTATATGCTCTCTCATTATCTGTACTGATGAGGTCATCTTCTATGTCTATGATTGGTAGTTGCAAGAAGCTGTGAAATGGAGAGGGCAGTCATTTTTACCTTAATCTCTCGAACCTTTGACTTGAGCACCTTTCTATTCCGTTTAACTTTTGCGTGTTTGAAAAATTCTTCGACATCAGAAGTTAAAATACAACATGGATGTTCCAGAACAAAAGACAAACCAGCGGTATCAAGTAGAATGAGAATGTTTCTGAAGTCATCTTAAATCACGGCAATCCCTGTAGAAATTAGTTCACTACCGATTCCAAGCTTAGAAGACGATGCCATTGATATGGAAAAATTGATGTTGGCTGACCGGCCAATGGATAAACTTGCTTATGGAAGACGATGGAGACGGAGAAGACGAACAGACTTTTGTCGAGAGATGGGGTTTTGAAATCGGGAAAGAATTTCTTGGACCTAAGTCTATTTATATTTACCTTTAATTTTTAAGAAAAATGATATAAATAACATTAAAAGTATGTGGAAAATGGCGGTGAAGAGCCTGGTTGCCAGTGTGAAAAATTTGAACTTGACAAATAGTTGGACACATGATTTCTCGAGAGAACTGTTTGTTCTCGAGAAGAAGATTATCAGCACTTGAGTAGAATCTGCCTTGGTCTCGAGTAGAATATGCCTTGGTCTCGAGTAGAATTATTATTCTCGAGAAGTAATTTCTTGTTTTTGAGAAGTAAGTCTGCTGTTCTCGAGTACAAGTGTTGTACTCGAGAAATGAAGTCCATTTTCTGAAATTTCTTGGATTTTGAAGTAAAACCTGAACTTGAACTTGCTTGAGACCTTATTATTCATCCCTGTTGAGCATGTAAAGTTCTGTTTTGAAGAACGAGAACTTGGCCTCATCCAGTGGCTTTGTGAAAACATCTGCAATATGCCTGTCAATTGGGACATATTGTAGATTTATGCCCCCATGCTCCCAGATGAAGTGGTATCGTAGCTCTATGTGCTTTGTACAGCTATGAGTGAATGGGTTGTTGGCTATTGCAATTGCACTAGAGGAGTCACAAAACAAAGGAATGTCTTTGATTTTCAGGTTGTAATCTTCAAGTTGGTTCTTTATGCAAAGGAATTATGCACAACTACTACCGACAGAAATGTATTATGACTCGGCTGTAGAAATTGCGACACAATTCTGCTTTTTATTACTCCATGAAATGAGCCTCCTTCCAAGGAATTGGTAAGTCTCGGAAGTGCTCTTTCTGTCATCTTTGCATCCTGCAAAATCTGCATCTGAGAAACAAATTAGTTCGCTATCATTATTTCTTGGGTACCATAAGCAAAAATTTGGTGTACCTTTAAGGTATCTCAAAATCCGCTTTGCAGTAGCGTAGTGAGATTCCTTAGGGCTTACTTGAAATCTAGGACACACACATGTTGAAAACATTATGTCCGGTCTATGAAAAGTTTAAGTTGTCTACCTAAATCACCTAGAGGGGGGTGAATAGGTGAGTTGTGTGTCTTTTTGTAGAATAAAAATTTAGCGAGCTGTGCACAAAAATAACCAAGCAATCACAGACGACACCAAGAATTATAGTGGTTCCCCAACCTTGGGTACGCCCACTTTACACTCACCGATCTAGTAACACAATAGACTCGGCTACTCCACTAATCTCGGATTGAAAACAATCCTACAACTCGGAACAACGTTGCTACAACTCGATCCACAAAACGGATCTACACTCGGATGATAAAAACTTCCTACAACAATTCGGAGAACAAAACTCCTACACTCGGAGAATAATCTCCTACAAGAATAGAATGAAATACGAAATACAAATAGTAAAATTTCTTAGATCTAGAAATTTCTTCCTAGGTCTTTCTTCTTGAACTTTGCGGCTTTGTTAGAAAATGTTGAAGAAGACTTGGCTAGATCCTTGATCTGAGAATTTTTGGACTCACAAGATCAAGAAGAATATCTGTCGATTGTAGAATATCTTATCTTGTGAATCAACTGCTCTGAATCCTTTGGATCGAGACGATTAGAGTCGAAGAAGACGAAGAATAGTGGTCGATCTTCTCGAAATGGAATAAAAAACGGATTAATAAAAATACCAATTTCTCTCTGTTAATCTTTCTTAGGGTTAGTCAAAAATGATTAGACCTTTTATAGGAGTTAACCAACGGTCATAATCATGAATGACTTGGACACATGGGACAATTAATTAAGGAAATTATTTTGAAAAATGCGTCCTGATACTTAGCAAATTTTCTGAGAGAAAACACATGCTTTACTCGAGTGAAGAAAGAATTACTCGAGTACTACTTAAGGTTCTCGAGAAGACAACTGCAAGTGTCTCGAGAAGAAGCACTTAAGGAAACTTCAGGATAGAATTCAACATTACTCGAGTGAAATGATGATTACTCGAGTACTCAATATGTTACTTGAGAAATGGAAGTAATCTTCTCGAGTAAAGGACTTAGAGAAAATTTTGAGAAGAAGTCTGGCTACTCGAGTATTAGAGCTTGACTTCTCAAAAAGTAGACAGACTTATCGAGTACATGAACTTCACTACTCGAGTAAGATAGACACTTCTCGAGTACTTATCTTCTGTCACTCGAGTCAAAGTACTTATCTACTAGAGTAATGAACTTAACTACTCGAGTATAAGACTTAGAGAATTTTGAGACAGAAAATCTGTTAACTTTAGAATAAGAAAGGGACTATTCGAGTTATGGAACTGGCTTCTCGAGAACTATGTCCAACCTTCTCGAGAACTATTTCCCTTACTCGAAATCTAGACTTAACTTACTCGAGTACTATCAAAGAATCTACTCGAGTACTTGAGTTCTCGAGTAAAATACTTAGAAAAATTTTGTTTCTTGAAAATTTTCTTTCTTCAATGGAATCAACAACCTGTCTTTCTCCAACAAGTATAATGCATGAAAATGAAGTATATCCTAATAGAGAAGCTACACATGAGTCAACTCTATGGATCACATAATGAGGGATTACATTGTATGGTCCTGTGTTTGGTGACCCACTATAGACTGATATTGGTCTAAACTTGGCAATTAAGTCCTGCAAACACATAACTCAAACAAGAAATCAAATATAACTTAATTCATCTTAGTTTAAGGGTGACTTCATACAAATCTAGGTTATTATGGATACAATATCCAACAATCTCCCCCTATTTGTACAAGTCAGAACCCTCTACACTAAGGTGAATTATATCAACATAAACAAATAAAAGGACTAGATATCAAATAAAAAATTAGAGTAACATGCTAAGAATTAAGAAAATGAATAGATCATCAAAATTAAAGATTTATATATATAGAATTGTCCAAAAATTCATTTCCACACAATTTCAATCCACAATCTAAATCTTTGTTCATTCCTTGGCTTGATATTGATGTTGCTGTCTATCTTTCTTCTCTTGCTGCCTCCTTTGATAACTGAAAGGTTTTGGGTGGTACTTTGGAGGTCTTGGTGGTGCATTAGGATTATTCCTTCCATACTCTCGATCATAGATTCTTCTTTTGGTCATGGACTTCTCATACAATTCCTATTCCTGAGAGCTATAGTGAGCAGTCCTGCTTTTATTATAATCCATTACCAATTTAAGAGTATTAAGGATTAATGACTTGAAAGTAGGGCTCAAGATCTCTGCAAATTCTTGAGCTTTTCTCTTTTCTGCCTCTGGGCTTGGAATGGACCTGCTGATAGAAGCTCCGTCATCTAACTTTCTTCTTTTGGGGATCTGTGCTTCAGGTTGTTCTTGAAGTATATCTATTTCCCAAAACTGAGCATAAGTTTCTGGAGGAGGGGCTTATGACCCTTCAGGCCTTGGAGAAAATGTAGGCTGTTGAGCAGACATTTGAACTGGATGATGCTGTGTAGTGGGATTGAGATGATGAGGAATTATATTTCAGCCTGCCTGAAAATCAAGGAAGAACTGATTGTGCATCTAGTATCATAAGTATGGAACTTCACAGTATCTATCTGATTCTGCACATTAGCATGAATCTCATCCATCTTAGCTGTCCATAGAGTTTTCACATTAGCATCTTATTTTTCTAAATACTCTTTTACTAGACCCTCCCCCTTTCTGACTTCTATAGAGAGGGTTGCTATAACATCATCTTTGAAGGTGCCCACCTCTTGTCAAATCTTGAGGTTGTTCTCTTGGGCCTTCTTTTCTAAATGAATCTGATTGTTTGCTAGAGTTACTGACTGGTCCATCACCTGAACAATACTGGTAATGGTGTGGTCCAGAGCTTTTCCACATATTTTGAACAAGTGTTTCAGCTCATCAGTATTGTGCTGGATTTCAAAAAAACCTCTGCTCATTTCTTTCTCAAGAGCAGTAACCTTTTTTGTGACAGCTTTTAAAGAATCATCAAAGTGCTTTCTCTGTTCTATGAGCATCAGTTCTATCTTACCCAGAATGTCATTTGCAGCAGGTGTTGGAGTTACAACTTGAGGAGCTGGAGGAGAAGCATTCTAAGGAGCAAGCTCTTAAATGAACACTGAACTCTGAGCCCTTGAAGTTTGAATCACAATGTCTCCTTCCTCACTAAGGATGGTGGGAAGAGTAAAGTACAAGCTCTTGAGAGGAGCTTAAGCTGGTTCAGGGGATGGTTTTTTCTAATCAGAGATCAAAATAGTCTCTTCTTGCTCTATATTAGCAGCAGGAGAACGTTGAACAAGGGATTCTTGTTCAGATTGAATAGGAGAAGGTGATGGTGCTGGAGTTTGTTCTTTGGATGGTTCTGGAGATTTGTCTTTCTGGAAGAAAGGAAGATGATATTTAGAACTTAGTTCTTCTATTATTTGATTGATGTCCTCTTTAGTGGATAGAATGGTCTCTTGCACTTGAGCATCTAATAGTGCCTCATCAGGAGTGGCTGGGTGGAGAGAAGCAGCAGCAGGGGTAGGAATCCTTTCCTCTTAAACTGAAGGAGCATGCTCCCCCTCAGCAGTTGCACCAGATGTGCTAGCAACATGAGGTAGAGAGGGAGATGGAGTCCTATCCTTAATGATTGGATGGTTATGATCCTTGACAACTTGGGCTGGATTCAGTAGTTTGAGTTCCCATCTCTAAATGGAAGAAATAGATACCTTCTTCATATGATGAAGTGTTGTCCCTTTTGAGAAGTCAAAAACTTCTAGATTCAACTCATGCAGGATAAGAGAAATAATCTTGGCATAGTTGGGAGCCATGACGCTTTCCCGTATTTTATCAAGGATCATCATACCAAATTGAAACTTTTTTCTACAAATTATGGCTGTCATGATGTCAAACAAATCATTAGTGGGAAACTTATAAAACTTGTCTTACATAGTAGAACCTTGCCAATGATGTCAACAAGTAATTTGCTTTCTAGATTGAGATCAGGTCGTCGAATGGAGGTAACTTTTACTGAAATTCCACAAAATCTGCATGCTCTGTCATGGTCTTCATAAGTTAGGTCATCTTCTTCATCAACTAAGGGTAGCCGAAGAAGGGTAGAGACAATAATGGACTTGGTGAATTTGATTTTAAAAGAGAATTCCCTTAGAATGTAGGTTAAGCCGGCGGTGTTGAATGGTGAATTTGATTTTAATTCTTAAAAACTTTGCCGTTCCTTCTCACTTTGGAATTTTGAAAAAACTCTTCAACTTCAGGAAAGAGAATTTTACAGGGATACTCTAGAATGTAGGTTAAGCCGGCGGTGTCCAGGAGAATAAGAAGGTTTCGGAAATCGTCGGAAATTTCTGCAATTCCAGTGACAACAAGCTCACTACCAATCCCAATCTTGGAAGTCAGTGCCATTTGTCCAGAGAAATTCGAGAAATTGACTGAGGGAGAGAAGATGGTGGCGTGCTCTACGACTATGGCAGAAGACGAACAAACTCTTCTTTCTTGTCGAGAAAGGGATTTTGAAATCGTGTAGAATGGAAATCCCAGATTTTTTTTTATACAACCCTAATTATTGATGATTATGGAAGTAAATAAAGTAACATACCTTAGAACATGGCGGTGTAAACTTCTGGCTGCGAGTAAAGAAAATTGAACTGGAGTCGAGAAAGTTTTGTCTTGTTTCTCGAGTGGACCAACATTACTCGAGTGAGAGAATGATAGTACTCGAGTGACATCTTTGCACTTTTTGAGAAGAGTCTCATTACTCGAGTTGTATTACTCGAGTGATTTACGTAGCTCTCGAGTAATCCAAGGAAGTACTCGAGTAGTCACATTCTTACTCGAGAAATGAGGTCTGGACTTGAGAAATTTTGACTTTTTGACATGTTCCTTGATCTCTGAGCTATGTTGTGAGTCCTCCTTCTCTATTCTTCTTTGTTGAGCATTCCAAGTTCTGTTTTGAAGAACGAGAACTTAGTCTCATCCAGCGGCTTCATGAATATATCTGCAATCTGTTTATCAGTTGGGACATATTGTAGATTTATTTCCTCATGCTCCACATGTTCCCAAATGAAGTGGTATCACAGCTCTATGTGCTTTGTACGGCTGTGAGAGAATGTGTTGTTGGCTATTGCAATCACACGGGAGGAGTAGCAAAACAAGGGAAAGTCTTTGACTTTCATATTGTAATCTTCATGTTGGTTCTTTAACAATAGCAATTGTGCATAGCAACTGTCGGCAAAAATATATTTTGACCTTGACATTGAAATTGCGACAAAATTCTGCTTTTTGCTGCTCCACGAAATGAGTCTCCTTCCAAGGAATTGGCAAGTCCCGGAAGTGCTCTTTCTATCATCTTTACTGCCTTTAAAATCTGCATCTGAGAAACCAATTAGTTAGCTGTCATTACTTCTTGGGTACCATAAGCCAAGATTTGATGTACCTTTAAGGTATCTCAAAATACGCTTTGCAGCAGCATAATGAGATTCCTTACAGTTCACTTGGAATCTACCACATACACATGTGGAGAACATTATGTCTGGTCTACTAGCAGTAAGGTAGAGCAAGGATCCAATTATGCTTCTGTACTTGGTTTCATCAAAAGGTTTCCCATTCTTATCCTTGTCCAGAGACACAGCTAAACCCATTGGAGTCCTCATAGAGGTTGCGTTCTCCATTCCGAATTTCTTAATCAACTCCTTGGTGAACTTTGTATGTGAGATGAAAATTCCTTCTTCAGATTATTTCACCTGAAGTCCTAAGAAATACTTTAGCTCTCCCATACTGCTCATTTCAAACTTCCCTTGCATAAGTTTTAAAAACATCTTCCAGAGGTTGTCATTAGTAGAGCCAAAAATAATATCGTCGACATAGATTTGCACTAGCAAAATCTTGCCTTTTATTTCCCTAAGAAATAATGTCTTATCTATCTTTCCCCTTGTGAACTTGTTCTCAAGAAGAAAGCTAGACATCATCTCATACCAAGCTCGAGGAGCTTGTTTCAAACCCTACAAGGATTTAGATAATAGATAAACATGATCAGGAAAGTTAGAATCAATGAAACCTTGAGGTTGTTCCATATACACCTCGTTCTTTATGTCACCATTAAGGAAGGCAGACTTCATGTCCATCGGGTAGACAGTGAAGCCCTTAAGTGCAGTATATGCTAGGAACAACCTGATTGCCTCCAGCCTTGCCACTAAAGCATATGTCTGGTCGAAGTCAATTCTTTCTTCTTGGCGATATCCTTTGGCGATAAGTCTGGCCTTATTCTTTATGATTGTCCCATCCTTGTCCATCTTGTTCTTGTAGACCCACTTGGTTCCGATAACATTCTTGCCTTTGGGTCTTGGAAATGGCTTCCAAACTGGACAACGCTTGAACTGATTCAACTCTTCTTCCATAGCCATTATCCATGATGCGTCTGAGTTTGCTTCCTCAAACTTCTTCGGTTCAACCTGTGAGAGAAAACTCAAATATAAATCTCATTAGCTGTACCTCTATGAGTCCTGACACCATCCTTGGGATCTCCTATGATTTGATCCATTGGGTGATCTTTCAGATGTCTGAGCTCTAGAGTCCTTGCATCTAGAGTGTCTTCAACCACAGGAGTGACTTCATCAACTTGGATGATTTCTTCCTCTTGATCATCAACCTCTCCAATAGGGGTTGGAGTAGTGATCTTGATGAACTTTTCATCTTTTTATTCAGTCGGCTCACCAAGTTAAGTTCTTTCATCTTTGAACCTGCATCTTCAACAAACACACTAGAAGAGCTATCATGCATCAAGCTCGTCTCATCAAATACAATATGAATAGATTCTTCTATAACTAGGGTTTTCTTATTAAATACCCTATATGCCTTACTATGGCTACTATACCCTACGAAAATACCTTCAAAGCTCTTTTCACTAAATTAAGTAGTGTGATACTTTCCATTATTAAGGACGAAGTATTTACAACCAAAGATTCTAAAATATGAGACAGTCGGCTTTTTGCCCTTTAGTAGTTCGTAAGCTGTCTTATTATGGTTCTTGTTTATGAGTGCTCAATTTTGCGCGTGGCATGCACTGTTCACGGCTTCAGCCCAGAAGTATTCCGGTAGTGAGGCATCACTCAACATGGTCCTGCAGGCTTCTATGAGTGTTCTATTTCTTCTCTCAGGTACTCCATTTTGCTGAGGAGTACGAGGAGAGAAAAACTCATGAAAGATACCTAGGCTTTCACAAAATTCTGTCATGGCCCCAGACTTGAACTCAGTTCCATTGTCACTTCTGATTTTTACTACGGAACAATTGTATTCATTCTGGATCTGCTTGACAAAATTTGTAAAGATGTCAAAAGTATCTGACTTGTATTTTAGAAAGAACACCCACGCAAAGTGCGAGTAATCATCAACAATAACCAATGTATAATCCTTACCTGCCAAACTTCTAACAATAACCAGTAATCTCTCAGAGTGCTCTCTTTAGCCTTTAGAGATTTAATCTCTTTGGCCTGAGTTTTAACGACTTTTCGACATTTGTCATAAGCCTTGATTAACTCCATATATTGAGCCATAAGTTAAGACTCATTGTCAGAAGAGCTGTTCTCATGATCATGATCAGAAACATCTGATTCAGAAAGAGGAGTATGAGAGTTTATCTTCCCAGTGAACTGGGGTTCTTCTTCTTTGTCAGTTTGTGTCATTAGCCCAAAGTAGGCTTCTCTTCTTCACTTTACTCAGATGAGTCAGAGTCGCTAAGAGTCTTGCCCTTTTTGGCTACTAAGCTTCTTTCAGTTCTCTTCTTGTGATAAGAAGATTTCTTCTCCTCTCTTTTTCCACCCTCCTTCTTCTTGTGAGGGCAGTTAGCAATAACGTGACCTAGCTTATTGCAACAGTAGCAAATGATGTCAGTAGAAATATGTTTGTTTTGTTTAGTATGATACCTGTCTTGGCTACTTGAGCCATTCTTGTGTCGATCACCATCATGATGTGATCTTCTATACATGGCATCTTTGCCTCTCCATTGTTTCTTCTTGTTCAAGAATTTCTTGAACTGTCTCGAAAGAAGAGAGAACTCTCCTTCAGATAACTCTGAGCCTGAGGTACTTGGCTCTGAAGTTTCTTCTTCACTATATTCTTGTGCAGGAGCAGGTGATGTAGCTTTGGCTTTCCTTAAGCTGTCTGTCTTCAGTACGACAGACTTCTCCTTGGATGAGAACCAGCTCTTCTCTTCTTCAACTTTTCTTGAATTGATTTGCAGCTCATATGACATTAGCTTTCCAAAGAGATTCTGAGGGTCAGTCTCTGTCAGCTTGCCAAATTCCCGGATAACACAGACTTTGTTGTCCCACTCCTTCGTCAGGGAGCTTAGAAATTTATTATTCAGCTCTCCATTTGTGAAGACCCGACAATATACTCTTAGACCGTTAACAATTTTGAAGAAACTTTCAAATGTGTCTGCAATTGAATCCTTGGGTCCTTGTTAGAAAGCTTTATATTTCTGATTTAGAAGGGATCTTTTGTCATCCCTAACTTCTTCAGTGCCTTCCATCAAGGTGATGAGATGTTGGTACCCTAGATTGGATTTGAGTTCAGTCTTCTCTTTTAGTTTCTTGACCCAAGATTTATCTATGGTCAAAGGTTAGTTGTTTAGTTAGATTACTCTAGTTGTAGAGTTGTCACTTATCCAGATGAAAATTTGGTTAAGTTGTTTTTGGTTCGACTATGGTCGAACGCTGCTCGACTATCGTCTATCAACTGTTCGACGATCGTCTATCAGTTGGTCGACTATCGTCAGTCAGCAGATCGTCTATCTCTGAGTTAGTTCAACTCTTGTTAGCTCGATGCTCTGTGGTATCTGCCTCGTCGATCATCGAACCCCGCTCGACTTCTTTTGACCAGACAGATTTCTTGATAGTTCAACTATCTGCTTGGATAGTTCAACTATCTGATAGTTAGACTATCTATTTGATAGGTCGACTATCTGTGTTGTTTGATAGCTCGACTATCTGTTTGATCGGTCGACTATCTGCTCTGTTTGATAGTTCGACAATCTGCTTGGATAGTTCAACTATCTGATAGCTCGACTATCTGTTTGATAGGTCGACTATCTGTCTTCTTTGATAGTTCGACTATCTGTTTGATAGGTCGACTATCTGTTTTGTTTGATAGTTCGACTATCTGTTTGATAGGTCGACTATCTGTTGTGTTTGATAGTTCGACTATCTGTTTGATAGGTCGACTATCTGTTTTGCTTGATAGCTCGACTATCTGTCTTGATAGGTCTACTATCTGATTGCTCGACTATCTATTTTGATAGGTCGACTATCTGCTGAGGTAGTTCGGCTATCTTCTTTGATAGTTCGACTATCTGTGTCGTTCGACTATCTATTCTGATAGGTCGACGATCTCTGTGCTTCGGTCGACGATCTCCGAGGGTCGTTCGACATTCTTCTGTCTGTCTTTAGTAATTTTGTACTCCTTCTATTCTATGATTTAATTCTTATTTATCTGGCTTATTTTATTAAAGATTATTTCATTGATTTTGTGCATACATCTCAAGGCAATCTTTACCCCATCCTTTGTGCATAAGTCAAGCTTTATCTGACAAAGTTTTTTGTCTTATTAGTTGAAATATCTGTCTGCTTTATCTGCCATGCTGTCCTTTATAGCCGTTAGACACAGAAAGTCTTCCTTGGCCGTAAAGAGTTTAATCTGATGTGACTTTCTTTAGTACTCCTGCTATCAGATTGGATATGCAGCTTCTTAGAAAGCTTTATCCCCTTATATCATGTCTGCTTACAGGATATGTTTTGCTTTATGCTTTTTGCAGCCCAGATTGCAGATTTCAGAAGAAGACAAAATTCAAACAAAGATTAGAGTCGTTGGAAAGGCCAATATATAAAGTTCTTTCAAAAGGCAGCAGAATATGTACAACCATATACAACAAGAGATCAATACACAGTTTCATACAGATTCAAAGCAAGAAGAGATACAGCTCTCAGTCATTGATACATTCAACTGAGAAGATCATCCCTCTTCAACATTCTTCTTCAATCCTGAGTCCATCCTACTTACAGGAACATTCACTTAGTGCCTCAAGAAGAAGAAGAAGAAGAAAGAAAAGCTTTAAAAGAAGAACAATCTTTCTACATTCAAGAGTCTTCTTCAAGCTTCTCCTTCAGAACTTCAAGACAGTTCTTTGTCTCAAGTTCAGAAGAGCTCCTGCACCCTGAAGCAAGACTTCTTCCTGGATATTCTCTAAGCCAGGGGGAGCCTTGATTCTTTAGAGCTTTCTAGCTCTGTGCAATCCACTAGCTTCTCTAATCTGTTTTAACAATAGAGAAGAAACTTTAACTCTCTCAACCTCCTGTATAAAGGGTTATTACTCCCTTCAAAAGTGAACATTGGTGGCAGGGCACCTGATCAAAAACCTGTATTGGATTTTGAGCTCCTGATCAAAAGCTCAAAGGGTCTACTTGATCTACCTGAAGCAGATCAGTTGGTGGCAGGGCACCTGAACAAAAACCTGTAGTGGATTCCTACCAGGGTGGTAGAAGAGTGGACGTACCTATTTAGAGGGAACCACTATAAACTTCTTGTGTCGTCTGTGTTGCTTATTTAATTTATTGCACTGTGGCTGTGAGTAGAAATAACTAGGATTACTAGTTGCTGTGATAGGACCAAAGCTCAACTGTTATTACAGTTAGCTTTCTCTAGTGCACTTCACTTTGTGTTAGGCTCTAGGGTTTCAAATATCTATAAACTCTTTCCGCAAATTAACTCTAAGAGAGTTGAGTAGGGTGTCATAATTTTTGAATACTCTATTCACCCCCCCTCTAGAGTTGTATCTATCCTCACTTTCATGAGAGACTGCCACATTTCCTTAGCGGATTGACAGTGAATCAGGTTCTGCAGCATAGAATCATCGACTGCACTTACGATGATATTTTTGGCTTTCTTGTCTAAAGAGACAAGTGCAATCTCATCCTTATCGAGATCCATCGAATTCTTAGGAACTTTCTTGGTAGGATCTATAGTGGAGATGGTCATGAGAACATAAGAAACTTCTTCAACAATCATGAAGATCCTTGGATCCACAACTTCCATGAAAAATTTAATCCTTTCTTTACACATGGGGAAGTTGGTCTTTGTACACAAAGGAAGCTTAGCAAAATCCTTGGCCTTGTCCATGCTTGGATAACTCAATAGACAACTTAGGGTAGATCTGATCAAGGTGTTAACCTTTTAATGGTCAACCTTCCCCTGATACTAATTGAAAAGTTTAATTTATCTACCTAAATCACATAGAGGGGGGTGAATAGGTGAGTTGTGCGTCTTTTTGCGGAAAAAATATTTAGAGAGCTGTGCACAGAAAAATAACCAAACAATCATAGAAAACACCAAGAATTATAGTGGTTCCCCAACCTTGGGTACGTACACTCACCGATCTAGTAATGCACTAGACTCGGCTACTCCACTAATCTTGGATTGAAAATAATCCTACAACTCGGAATAACGCTCCTACAAATCGATCTACAAAACGGATCTACACTCGAAAGATAAAAACTTCCTACAATATCTCGAAGAATAAAGCTCCTACACTCGGAGAATAATCTCCTATAAGAATAGAATGAAATAAGTAATACAGACAGTAAAATTTCTTAGATCTTGAAATTTCTGCCAAGGTCTTGCTTCTTGAACTTTGCGGCTTTGTCGGAAAATGTTGAAGAAGACTCGGCTAGATCCTTGATCTGAGAATTTCTGGACTCACAAGAGTAAGAAGAAGATCTGTCGATTGTAGAATATCTTATCTTGTTAATCAACTGCTCTGAATCCTTTGGATCTAGACGATCAGAGTCGAAGAAGACAAAGAACGGCGGCCGATCTTCCCAAAATGGAATAAAAAACAGATTTAGAAAATTACCGATTTCTCTTTGTTATTCTTCCTTAGGGTTAGTCAAAAACGATTAGACTTTTTATATAAGTTAACCAACGGTCATAATCATGAATGACTTGGACACGTGGACCAATTAATTAAGGAAATTATTTTGAAAAACGTGTCCTGATACTTAGCGAATTTTCTAAGAGAAAACATCTGCTTTACTCGAGTGAAGAAAGAATTACTCGAGTACTACTTTAGGTTCTCAAGAAGACAACTTCTAGCATTTCGAGAAGAAGCACTTAAGGAAACTTCAGGACAGAATTCAACATTACTCGAGTGAAATGATGATTAATCGAGTACTCAATATGTTACTCGAGAAATGGAAGTAATCTTCTCGAGTAAAGGACTTAGAGAAAATTTTGAGAAGAAGTCTGGCTACTCGAGTTCAAGAGCTTGACTTCTCGAGAAGTAGATAGACTTCTCGAGTACAGGAACTTCACTACTCGAGTAAGATAGACACTTCTCGAGTACTTGTTTCTGTCACTCGAGTCAATGCATTTATTTACTCGAGTAATGAACTTAACTACTCGAGTATAAGACTTAGAGAATTTTGAAACAAAAAATCTATTAACTCGAGAATAAGAAAGGGTCTACTCGAGTGATGGAACTAGCTTCTCGAGAACTATGTCCAACCTTATCGAGAACTATTTATCTTATTTGAAATAAAGACTTAACTTACTCGAGTACTATCAAAGAATCTACTTGAGTACTTAAGTTCTTCTCGAGTAAAATACTTAGAAAAATTTTGTTTCATGAAAATTTTCTTTCTTCAATGGAATCAGCAACATGTCTTTCTCTAACAAGAATAGTGCTTGAAAATGAAGTGTATCCTAATAGAGAGGCTACACATGAGTCAACACCATGGATCATACAATGAGGGATTACATTGTATGGTCCTGTGTTTGGTGACCCACTATAGACTTACATTGGTCTACACTTGGCAATTAAGTCCTGCAAACACGTAACTCAAACAAGACATCAAATACAACTTAATTCATCTTAGTTTAAGGGTGATTTCATACAAATCTAGGTTATTGTGGATACAATACCCAACAATCTCCTCCTATTTGCATAAGTACAAACCCTTTACACTAAGGTGAATTGTATCAACATAAACAAATAAAAAGACTAGATATCAAAGAGAAAATTAGAGTAACATGCTAAGAATTAAGAAAATGAATAGATCAACAAAATTAAAGATTTATATATATAGAATTGTCCAAAAATTCATTTCCACACAATTTCAATCCACAATCTAAATCTTTGTTCATTCCTTGGCTTGATGTTGATGTTGCTGTCTATCTTTCTTCTCTTGCTGCCTCCTTTGATAGCTGAAAGGTTTTGGGTAGTATATTGGAGGTCTTGGTGGTGCATTAGGATTATTCCTTCTATACACTCAATCATAGATTCTTCTTTTGGTCATGGACTTCTCATACAATTACCATTCCTGAGAGCTATAGTGAGCAGTCCTACGTTCATTATAATCCATTACCGATTTAAGAGTATCAAGGATTAATGACTTGAAAGTTGGGCTCCAGATCTCTGCAAAATCTTGAGTTTTTCTCTTTTCTACCTCTGGGTTTGGAATGGACCTACTGGCAGAAGCTACGTCACCATACTTTCATCATTTGGGGATCTGTGCTTCAGGTTGTTCTTGAAGTATATCTGTTTCCCAAACTTGAGCATAAGTTTTTGGAGGAGGGGCTTCTGACCCTTCAGGACTTGGAGAAAATGTAGGTTGTTGAGCAAGCATTTGAACTGGCTGATGATGTGCAGTGGGATTGAGATGATGAGGAATTATATTTGGGACTGCCTGAAAATCAGGGAAGATGTGAGTGTGCATCCACAATGCAGTATCATAAGTATGGAACTTCACAGTATCTATCTGATTCTGCACATCAGCATGAATCTCATCCATCTTAGCTGTCCAAAGAGTTTTCACATTAGCATCTGATTTTTTCTAAATACCCTTTTACTAGACCCTCCCCCTTTCTGACTTTTACAGAGAGGGTTTTTATAGCATCATCTTTGAAGGTGCCCACCTCTTCACAAATCTTGAGGTTGTTCTCTTGGGCCTTCTTTTCTAAATGAATCTGATTATTTGCCAGAGTTACTGACTGTTCCATCACATCACCAATACTGGTAATGGTGTGGTCCAGAGCTTTTCCACCTATTTTGAACAAGTGTTTCAGCTCATCAGTATTGTGCTAGATTTCTGCAAAATCTCTGCTTATTTCTTTCTCAAGAGAAGTAACCTTTTCTGTGAAAGCTTTTAAAGAATCATCAAAGTGCTTTCTCTGTTCTATGAGCATCGGTTCTATCTTACCCAGAATGTCATTTACAGCAGTGTTGAAGCCAGGAAAATTCCCAACCTCAGAAATAGAATCATGGTATCCTAAGGTTACTAATTCTATGGGCTGACGTGACAATTCAAGTGGCTAGCGAGAGAGAGAAAGGAAACTATCCTATAAACACACCCCAAATGCTCCAACAGGGAGGTCCCATCATGTACCCGGAAGCTTTGAAGAAGCTTCCCCTCCACAACCAAAAGGCCAGGAGAGGTACTAGGCTGGCATGGACTTGGTGAGTATCCACTGGGGGACCTCCACCTCTTCCCAAAAGTGCCCTTTCTAGTACCCCTAGGGGGCTATTTATAGAGAAATCCTGGGGGGGGGGGGGGGGGTATAGGCGAGTTCCAAGGGATACTCGCCCAAACTCGCGAGATACTCGCCCAAACTCGCCTCTACTCGCCACAGCTCGCCCAAGCTCGCCTCTGCTCGGTAGATCTCGCCACTGCTCGCCCAAGCTTGTCTCTGCTCGCCACAACTTGCTCAAGCTCATCTCTGCTCTCCCAAGCTCGCCTCCGCTCGCCCAAGCTTGCCTCTGCTTGCCCAAGCTCGCCTTTGCTCGCCCAAGCTCGCCTCTGCTCGCCCAAGCTCTCCTCTACTCGCCCAAAGGTCTGCGAATAGCTGTCTACTTGAGTAATTCTGATCTCAATGAATTACGGGTTATACAAGCAGGTGTTGGAGTTATAGCTTGAGGAGCTGGAGGAGGAGCATTCCAAGGAGCAATCTTTTCAATGTCCACTGAACTCTGAACCCTTGAAGTTTGAATCATAATGTCTCCTTCCTCACCAAGGATGGTGGGAAGAGTAAAGTCCAAGCTCTTGAGAGGAGCTTTAGCTGGTTCATGAGATGGTTCTTTCTCATCAGAGATCAAAATAGTCTCTTCTTGCTCTATGCTAGCAGCAGGAGAATGGTGAACAGGGGATTCTGGTTTAGATTGAATAGGAGAAGGTGATTGTACAACCCCATATCCGGCGAGTGGGTTCAGCCGAGCCCAGCCCAAGCCCTGGGCGAATTGGATCTTGGGCGTAGAGTTAACTCAACGCCCCCAGCCCGAGCGGCGAGTTCACTTGGCGCCTTCAGCTCAGCGTCGAGTGAGTCGAGTATACTCGTCGCCCCTGCCCCGACGTAGTTAGCCCAGCTAGCCACTACACTCGGTCCAGCTCGCCAAGGGGACTAGGGAGCCCCAACTCACAGTGGGGTTCATCGAGCCTAGTTCGACGAACTCCGGGCCATTCGTCGAAGCCACGACAGGTGAGTAGAGCAGGTTAGGTCCGATCTCGCCAAGGTTCCGAGATGAGGCGGCGAGTGCCAGCTCCATCAGGCACTCACCGCCCTTGCCGAGCTGAGGCAGCGAGTGCCAGCTACAATAGGCACTCACCGCCCTTGCCGAGTAAAGATAGTGGGGGCTATTCGCCCTGTATTGTATGGGGTGTTTTTTTACCATTTTTCCCCTACGTGACTACCCATAGCCAGTTAGAACAGTAGAGTCCCGATGTTGGCAGACCCAGGTGGCCTGCACATAGCTGTTCCAAAAAGCGGAGGTTGGCTATTTGCAGGCCGTTTTCAGAATCCTATAAATAGGACCCAAGGGGTACCTCAGAAAGGCATGATTACTTGTGCCCGGTCTTCCAACACTTTCTGAGGTACCTTAGCTTTAGCACTTGGCTAAGGAGGGCAAGCGCTCTAAGATCTTCCAGGTGTGTGGAGGGACCACTGTGCTGGAGCCTTGGGTCTGTCCCTAGTCCTTCTTTCTTAGTTTTCGGGTTTGCGGAAGAGAAGTACGTGTGCGATAACCCCTTCCCAAAGGGTGAACTCCTCGAGACCAAATTATCAGTTTCAATATTTGGTGCGGTGAGTGTGGAGAGTGATCAGCAAGGAAAATCTCCTGTAAGTTCGATGGCTAGAGACGATGGACAAGGTTCAGGATGGGGCAACTCGCCACCCCCTCCCCCTCCCACAGCGGTGATGTCAGCAGAGCTTATAGTGGAAGTCCTCGGACTCGTCAGAGTCGTACTCGGCATGCGGGCCGAGAGCGCGACACCAGTGGTTCCTGTAGTCGCTGTCCCGGCCTTGGGCGATGACGCGCCTATCCGGCAAGTTGGGAAGGAGGTCGCTGGAGGGGTAGAGCGCGAGCTGTGGGGAGAGTTCTATTCCCCGGCTCGACAATTGAGTACCATTTCGGCCAGACGGCAGGGGAGGAGTACCCAGCTCTCCCAGCTATGGGTGGAAGCCCCTTCAACGAGCTTGTCTCTTCTTCCCTAGCTCCAGAAGGGTTCAGGAAGCCGGAGATGACCTACTACACCGGGAAGGGAGATCCGGTCCAACACGTCCATTGGTTCGAAGACCTTGCTTCGATCCGACAAATGTCGGACGGGTTTAAGTGCCGACTCTTGCCATCACCCTCAAGGAGAAAGCAAGAGAGTGGTTCCATCGGCTCCCAACTAGCTCCATTTACTATTTTGAGGACATGCGCTGGGGGTTCATGCTGAGGTTCACCACGTCGAGGAAGAGGAATAAGGAGGAGGAGTCTTTGTTAAACATTAAGCAAGGGGAAGACGAGACTCTTGGTAGCTACATGGACAGGTTCTAGGAGGAACTATCCCAAATGCAGGAGATGCCGGGGCACACCATGGTGGTAGCCTTCAACCTAGGTCTCCATCCTCCGTTGGTTGGCCCATTGGGCAACAGAGGAGGAGAGGCCAAAGGGTGGCCGAGTTCAAGAGGAGAGGAGGGCTGAGCCTCGGTAGAGGGAGTAGTTATAGCAGCAACAACAACCTAGGTGGGGGCGTCAGGGGCCGAGTAACCGGCTAGGGTGGAGGCCGGAGTTGCAGGACCAAGGGCCAAGGAGGGGTTATCATTGAGGGGATAATCGCCAGGGTGGATATGGTCTATTTTACCCCCAGGGCGGGAGGCAGGGTCAGAGACCCCCTCTCCCCAATCAGGAGGAGGCCATGGAGATTGCCCTAGGGGAAGGAGTAGAGGACAGCCAAGGAGGAGGAGGGAGGCCAGGGTTGACCTACCCTATTGTGACTTACATCAGGAGAAGGGGCACATCACATCCACGTGCCTGGAGTTCCTCGAGATGAGGGGAAATAGGGAGCAGCAGTAGTGGCAGGACCAGCAGGGTGTGCTGATCGAGGAGGTCCGGCCTCGGGCAGAGGAGGACAGATGCGAAGATCAGACTAATGTCGGAACCCGAGGAGGGATTAAAGTGATCCATGAGGGGGGGGGGGAGGGGTAGGGGTCGAGGCTTCCCATAAAGCGAGCCTCCACATCATGTATCGAAGGAGCATCTGCTCCACATCCCAGACCCCGCCCTCGGATGAGATGATCACATTTTCTAGGGAGGATATGCTGATCCATGAGGACCCTTTCTGCGATGCGCTGGTCATTAAGACAGCCATCGAAAACTTCACCGCCGCCCGAATCCTCAACGACAACGGGAGCTCTATCAACGTCATCTTCAAAAAACCATTCGACGCCATGATGGTGGAAGGAAAGAGGGTGTTGGCCTCGGATGGACCTCTCTTCGGGTTCTCCGGGGAAAGGAAGGAGGTGGAAGGAGGAGTGAGACTCCATGTTTGCCTGGGTGGGGGGGGGGGGCAGTCCAGGAACTGTTGGTTTGTCATCGTGGACGCCCCCAGCAGCTACAACGCCATTTTTTGGCGGCCCCTCTTAAAGAGAGGGATAGATCTTAACTTTCTTCTAATTTAGAGTTAATATATAAAAAGTCACAGCACAAAGATAAAGGAAGAAAAAGCAAGCACACAGAAGACACAAGAAAATTATAGTGGTTCCCCAAATCTGGGTACATCCACTCTTCTATCACCATGGTAGGAATCCACTACAAGTTTTTGATATGGTGCCCTGTCACCAAGAGTTCATTTTTGAAGGGAGTAATAACCCTATACACAGGAAAGGGAAAAGAAATGATGTTATCTTCTCTGTCAATGATCTGAGAGAAGACTAGTGGATTGTTGAGGATATCAAAGCCCCCCTGAGATGTAGAATAGTTCAGGAGTGGAAGCTTTGCTTCAGGGTGTAGGCCTTCAAGTTGATGTTTCTCTCCAACAAGCTTTTAGACTGATATTGATTGATTGTCTCTTGAAAGCCTGGAGCAAATGATGAAGAAATCTGTGAGAAACCGAGCTATGTTGTTCTTCACTGATTGCTAATTGTTATATGTTTCTCTTTCTTCTCTTTCACTACTTCATCCTTTTCTGCCTTCTATTCTATGACAAAATATCTCTATATATGTCTGAACATAATTCAAACATTTGAATTCACTGTGACTAAAAAGGCTGACTCATTTTCGAGAAGGGAAAGAGCCTTGGGAGTTAATTAGCTTTTAATCCATATTTAATGCTCCCCTTCAACGGCTATATTCAAATGAGAATATATGGTATTAAATCTGAGAGCTATAAATGCCTGCAGTTAAGCCTTAATAAATTCTACCAGCTATAAATAAATCTGTCTGAAAAACTTCACAGGAATCGTTGATCTCAATTTTAAAGCTTTCTTCAAACTGGGTTCGGAGATCATTGAACTCAGCTCAGAGATCGTTGAACTTAGCTTGGAGATCGTTGATCTCAGCTCCGAGATCGTTGAGCTGAGTTCAGAGATTTTGAACTGCATCTGAGTTTTATAGTTTTCTTTGAACTGAGCTCAGAGATCGTTGATCTCCGCTCAGAGATCGTTGATCTCCGCTCAGAGATCTTTGAACTGAGTTCAGAGATTTTCTTCCAGCAATTTTCTGAACTTCAAATCTGAACTTCTCTGGAATTTTTCTGAAGGAGCAAACCTGGAAAAAATCCTATGACCCATGACTATACATTTTGGGTCAATCTAAACATCCTAATAGTGATCCTTGCCCAAATGAAAACTAGGGTTCCAACAATCTCCCCCTATTTGGGTGAGGACACTATTCATAGAAAAACAAAACACAAAGAGAAAATAACTTGCCTGAATTATAATTTTTTCAGCAGATGTACAAGGGTGCTTTGAGAAATAAAATAAAATAAAGCTACTGATGAATCCTAATAAGCTATTTTCTTTACAAATAAAATGAACAATCTCCCCCTATACAGCTACGGCTGTATCCTTTGTATTTCCTGAAAAGAGAAGTAAGGAGTTCTGGACCCAGATTACCTTGGGTCCTATTTTTCTTTCACAATAATAATTTGAAATAAAAAATAAAAAATCTGTTTTGAAATTCTGAGTTCGACGAAAAATATTTTTGTCGATCTGAGTTCGACGTTCGTCGTTCTCGGTTCGACAAAGGGTATTTATTTCGTCGATCAAGATTTTCTGACCAGAAATCTCTGTTTAGAGATCGTTGACCTGAGTTCGACGAAGAGTATAGTTTTCGTCGAGCTCCATTGGACGAACTATGTTGAACATAAATTTTCTGAAATTTTTTAATTTGTTTTGGTAAAAATTCAGTTATGTTGTCAAAATTAAGGGAAGAGATAACCAGATCCTCTTCTGATTCACATTCTTCATCAAAGACTGATTCTTCATCATGCCTGCTGCATGAAGAATTTATTGCCATTAGGCAAAACTCTTTTGCTCTTGACTCTTCTTCATCTTCAGTTGCACAAGATGAAGCTTCAGAGTCACTCCAAGATTCAGCATTTAGTGTTTTTTCTTTTGCTGATCCAGCAGCCATTGCTGTGAGGGATTCCCAGATGTCTTTTGCTGAAGTACATTCAGCAACTCCTTCAAAAATGTCATCAGACATTGATTGAGCAAGGATGTCCATTGCTCTTGCATTAGCAATCTTTAGCCATTTTTGGGCTTCTGTCCGTTGAGGTGATGGAACAACATTTATGCTTGTTGTTTCCAATGGTTGATAAGGACCTGTCAAAATAGAATTGAAAATGGCTTCATCAATAGAGTTCATAAAAAGCCTAATCCTTGCCTTCCATAGTGCAAGCTTATTTAGATTGCACATAGGAGGTCCAGTGCTTAAACATTCTTCATTTTGTGCCATGATAAACTCTTAAGAGAAATAAAATCTATCAGATCATTTTGGTTCAGGTGTTAGCATGTACAACCAAAGAAACGACCCTCTGATACTAATTGAAAGAGAGAGATAGATCTTAACTTTCTTCTAATTTAGAGTTAATATATAAAAAGTCACAGCACAAAGATAAAGGAAGAAAAAGCAAGCACACAGAAGACACAAGAAAATTATAGTGGTTCCCCAAATCTGTGTACATCCACTCTTCTACCACCCTGGTAGGAATCCATTACAGGTTTTTGATCAGGTTCCCTATCACTACAAGATCTCTTTCAGGAAGATCTAGAGACCCTTTGAGCTTTTGATCAGGAGCCCAAAATCCAATAGGTTTTTGATCAGGTGCCCTATCACCAAGAGTTCACTTTTGAAGGGAGTAATAACCCTGTACACAGGAAAGGGAAAAGAAATGATGTTGTCTTCTCTGTCAATGATCTGAGAGAAGACTAGTGGATTGTTGATGATGTCAAAGCTCCCCCTAAGATGTAGAATAGTTCAGGAGTGGAAGCTTTGCTTCAGGGTGTAGGCCTTCAAGTTAATGTTGCTCTCCAACAAGCTTTTAGACTGATATTGATTGATTGTCTCTTGAAAGCCTGGAGCAGATGATGAAGAAATTTGTGAGAAACCGAGCTATATTGTTCTTCACTGATTGCTAATTGTTATATGTTTCTCTTTCTTCTCTTTTACTGCTTCATCCTTTTCTGCCTTCTGTTCTATGACAAAATATCTCTATATATGTCTGAACATAATTCAAACATTTGAATTCACTGTGACTTTAATGGCTGACTCATTTCCGAGAAGGGAAAGAGCCACCGGAGTTAATTAGCTTTTAATCCTTATTTAATGCTCCCCTTCAACGGCTATATTAAAATGAGAATATATGGTATTAAATCTGAGAGCTATAAATGCCTGCAGTTAAGCCTTAATAAATTCTGCCAGCTGTAAATAAATCTGTCTGAAAAACTGCACAGGAATCGTTGATCTCAATTTTAAAGCTTTCTTCAAACTGGGTTCGGAGATCGTTGAACTCAGCTTGAAGATCGTTGATCTCAGCACAGAGATCGTTGATCTCAGCTCGGAGATCGTTGAGCTGAGTTCAGAGATTTTGAACTGTATCTGAGTTTTACAGTTTTCTTTGAACTGAGCTCAGAGATCGTTGATCTTCGCTCAGAGATCTTTGAACTTAGTTCAGAGATTTTCTTCCAGCAATTTTCTGAACTTCAAATCTGAACTTCTCTGGAATTTTTCTTAAGGAGCAAACCTGGAAATAATCCTATGACCCATGACTATACATTTTGGGTCAATCTAAACATCCTAATAGTGATCCTTGCCCAAATCAAAACTAGGGTTCCAACACCCTCATCAACGCCTTTCACTGCGTCCCCTATTCCTTCCACCAATGTCTCAAGTTAAATACGGAAGGGGTCCAGGTCCGAGTCCGTGGAGACCCCAAGGCGACAAGGGAGTGCTATGTGATGGCCATGAACTCCATTTTATGGCAGAAGGGAGCTGAGGAGATGGATAGGAGGATGGAGGAGTTGGTCGGGCAGGAGTTCGAAGGAGTGGAGGAGGTAGAGGTAGTAGAGGGGGAGGCCTCCATCCAGGCATCAAAGGTGGAGGAGATTCTAGAAGAGCTGGTCGAGGTGATGGTCATGGATGAGAAGGAGGTTCCAGCCCAGGGAGAGGGGGATGCCACTGAATGGGAGGAGCAGTCTAGGCTGGAGGCAGCGAAGAAGGTAGTGGATATGGAGGTTCTCACCCAGGGAGGCAGGGTAGAGAAGATCCGCATCAGTAGGGGGCTGACCCCGGAGGACCAGGGAAGGATGTTGGAGTGTATCTAGAAGAATTTGGATATCTTCGCCTAGAGTGTAGCCGAGATGCCCGTGATCGACGCAGTTATCGCCTGTCATCGTCTTAACTAGGACCCAGAGGCTCGCCCCATCTAGCAAAAGAAGAGGTCCACCGCGGACAAGCTAGCCGAGCCGATCAGGGAGGAGGTCGCCAATCTCCTCAATGCCGGCTTTGTATCCGAAATTCAATACCCCGGCTGGGTCTCCAATGTTGTTATGGTTAAAAAGGGGACGACCGGTGGCGTATTTGTGTAGATTTCTTTTTTCTTAGTAAATAGTGTCCCAAGGATTGTTACCCCTTGCCTCGGATCAACGCGCTGGTTGAATCAGCCGTTAGTTTCCCTGTAATGAGCTTTTTAGATGTATTTTCAGGTTATCACCAAATCAGGATACACCCCCTCGATGTAAAGGATGTCTCCTTCATCACGGGGGACGGATGCTACTGCTATAAGATGATGCCCTTCGGGCTGAAGAATGCAGGTGCGACCTACCAAAAAATGATGGACCACATCTTCCGGGAGCAGAGGGGGTTGAACCTAGAGGTCTACGTAGATGATCTAATGATCAAGAGCTGAGAGGTCAACTCCCACATCCGAGATCTGGAGGAGACCTTCGGTACTCTACGGGAATACAAAATGAGGCTGAACCCTTTGAAGTATTTCTTCGGGGCCAGCAAGGGAAGTTTTTGGGCCACCTCCTCATTCCCACGGGGGTGGAGCCAAATCTGGACAAGTTTAAGGCGATCATGGTGCTGGGGTCGCCTCGGAATGCCAAGGAAGTCCAGCGGCTGACAGGAAGGTTGGCCGGGCTCAGTAGGTTCCTCTCCCGGGCAGGGGAAAAGTGCTCCCCCTTCTTCAAAGCATTAAGGGGGGGGGGAGTTTGAATGGACTAAGGAGTGCGAGGAGGTATTCTAGGCCTTGAAGAGGCAGCTCACCACTCCTCTAAGGGCTGAAGGAAGGGGAAGACCTATCTCTATATCTAGGGGTTGGGGCAGAGGCCCTGAGTTCAATGTTGGTCAGGGAGGAGGCTAAGAAACAACTACCAAGCTACTACGTCAGCAGGGTCCTGAGGAAGGCGGAACTCCGTTATCCCATCTTGGAGAAGCTGGCCTTCGCTCTGGTCGTTGCGACCTGAAAGTGGAAAGTTGTAACCCTAAATCACCTAAAGGGGGGTGAATAGGTGAATCATGCGTCTATTTGCGGAATAAAATTTTTAGCGATCTTGCACAAGCAATCAAGCAATCACAGAAAGACAAGAAGATTTATAGTGGTTCTCCAAACTTGGTTACGTCCACTTTACCTCACCGATCTAGCAAATCACTAGACTCGGCTACTCCACTATCTCGGATTGAAAACAATCCTACTCCTCGGAACCAAGTTCCCACAAACTCTATCCAAATGGATCTACACTCGGAAGATGAAAACTTCCTACCACTCGAAGAACAACGCTCCTACACTCGGAGAATAATCTCCTACAAGATTTACAAATAGAGTTTGAAAATACAAACAGAAATATTCTAATATCTGAAAGAATTTGTCTCTAGGACTTCTTCTTGAACGTTGCGGCTCTTTCAGAATTCGTAGAAGAAGATCCTTTGAAAATTTGACCTGAGAAATCTTGAATCTACTCGATCAAGGAGAGGAAGATAATTCCTTAATCAGCAGATCTTCTAGATCGAATGCATATAGAACAATCTTGACGAGAGCGGCGGCTTCAGAGTGTCGTGCTTGAGAATAGTCGGCCGAACTAGTAACTTTGGAAAGTACGGAATCCGCTCTTAAAAGATTCTTCTTTTTCTTTTTTGCTTAGGGTTATGTCTTAGTGAAAAGACTTTATATAGGATTACCCTTAACGGCTAGAAAAGATATTAATGATGACACCTGGACCAATCACGTCGAGTTATTTGAAATTTCGGCCGTTCTGGACTTAGGAAAAAACTTCCTGGAAAGCTGACTTAGTTCTCCAGAAGGTTCTATAGTTCTCGAGAACTGTCATGACTTCTCGAGAACTAAATTCTTTAGAAGAGGTTTGGATTTCTCGAGAACACAAGGTTTAGTTCTCGAGAACTAATTGACTTCTCGAGAATAAACACTTAGAAAATTTTCTGAACTTCTCGAGAACAAGCACTTAGAAACTTTTCTGAACTTCTCGAGATCATAAGGAAGACTTCTCGAGAACTGAGGGAGAACTTCTCGAGAACTAAAGTAGGACTTCTCGAGAATAAACACTTAGAAAATTTTCTGAGGCAAATCCTGACTATCCAAGAAATTGAGCTGGCAGTTCTCGAGAACTAAAGCCAAGCTTCTCGAGAACAAGTAAGACTTCTTGAGAACTATACCTTAGGCTTCTCGAGAACTTACCAAGACTTTTCGAGAACAAAGAGGACTTCTCGAGAACTATAACATAGAAAAAATTTCTTGAATCTGTCAAGACTTCTCGAGACCTCGAACCTGGGCTTCTCGTGAACTTTGTAGTTAAGCTTCTCGAGAACTATGAGAGCTTCTCGAGAACTAAACTACACTTCTCGAGAACTCTGAAGTGACTTCTCGAGAACTGGACTTAGATAATTTTTCAAGAATTTTAGATAATGTTTTCTTCTGGTCTTGTCTTCATCCCATGCTCCAAATGTTTGAACATGAAGTGTATCCCAATTAATAGGCTACACATAAGTGAACACTTTGGATCACACAGTGAGGGATTACACTGTATGGTCCTGTGTTCCTGACCAACTGTAGACTGACATTGGTCTACACTTAGCACTGAGAATCTGCAAACATTCAACTAGAACAGGATATCAAATACCACTTAATTTTTCTCGATTCACCTGCTATCAGGCTCCCACCTAGCTGGAAGGGATGGGGTCTCGATGGACGTCGTTATGATCCTGGGGCTAAGCCTAAAGGATGTTCAACACCCGCCATCAGGCTCCAACCTAGCTGATTTGCCCGGTGGTAGCACCCGGCAGAGGCAAAAAATTCTAAGTATTCTCGCTTTGGGGTTAGGTCTCGATTCTTCCGCTGTCAGGCTCCCACCTAGCTGGCAGGGCTGGGGTCTTGATGGACGTCATTATGACCCTAAGGCTGAGCCCAGAGGATGTTCAACACCCACCGTCAGGCTCCAACCTAGCTGATTATCCCGGTGGTAGCACCAGGGAGAGGAATAAAATTCTAAGTATTCTCGCTCTGGGGTTAGGTCTCGATTCTCCCGCTGTCAGGCTCCCATCTAGCTAGAAGGGCTGGGGTCTTGATGGATGTCATTATGACCCTAGGGATGAGCCCGAAGGATGTCAACACCCGCATCCAGGCTCCCACCTAGCTGATTGGCCCGGTGGTAGCACCTGGGAGAGGCATAAAATTCTAAGTATTCTCTCTCTGGGGTTAGGTCTCGATTCTCCCGCTATTAGGTTCCCACCTAGCTGGCAGGGCTGGGGTCTCTTTGGATGCCGTTATAACCCTAGGGCTAAGCCCGGAGGATGTTCAACACCCGCCGTTAGGCTCCCACATAGCTGATTGGCCCGGTGGTAGCACCTGGGAGAGGCAGAAAAATCTAAGTATTCTCGCTCTGGGGTTAGGTCTCGATTCTCCTGCTGTCAGGCTCCCACCTAGCTAGCAGGGCCTAGGTCTCGATGGACGTCGTTATGACCCTGTGGCTGAGCCCAGAGGATGTTCAAAACCTGCCGTCAGGATCCCACCTAGCTGATTGGCCCGGTGGTAGCACCCGGGGGAGGCAGAAAATTCTAAGTATTCTCGCTCTGGGGTTAGCTCTCGATTCTCCCGCTGTCAGGCTCCCACCTAGCTGGTTGGGCTGGGGTCTCAATGGACATCGTTATGACCCTGGGGCTGAGCCCAGAATATGTTCAACACCCGCCGTCAGGTTCCCACCCAGCTGATTGGCCCGGTGGTAGCACCCGTGAGTGAAAACATCCAAAACCCAGAGGGTAGAAGGGGTGATCCAACTCGCAGGCGGGTTGAGCACTCATGGGTGAGCTGGGCGCTTGCTGGCGAGCCGAATACTCGCAGACGGGTTTGGCGCTCGCAGGTAAGATGAGTGCTCACAGGCGAGTTGAGCGCTCACGAATCTAATGACTGCGGGCGCTCCATGTCCAACTGAAATACGCGTCCTAACTCAACATTCTACCAAAAGGAACAAACTCGGCTTCGCAGTAAGCAAGTCCTAGAAAAAAGAATATAGAAATTTTTTATAAATGTTTACAAATAACTTTCATTCTTTGATATCTGTTACAATGCCAAGACTCGCCTTCACTAGATTACAAAAGTGGGAGGGGGGAGAGAAAAAGAAATTGCAAATCAAGATTAACTCTCGCCCTCCTCCCCTGACATGGGGCCCTCCTCATCCCTGCATCCTTGGTACTTGTCCATATCCCCGAATAGTGAGGCGAAGCTATCCTCCTTCTCGCCAGGCGGGCTCGGCGGGTACAGACCTGACATAAGGTCCCGAACTACGACCTATTCGTAGCCTTCTACAAATATCCCCATACCCCTCATGGCATCCAGGAGGAACTCGGCAGACTCGATCGTGACTCGCAGTCGCTCCGCGACCTCCTTCTTGCCAAAGAGCCACGACCTTTGATAAGGGTAGGGGGATACGCCGCCACCCTCTGGAAGGAGTTCTGCCAGCAAGCTCGCCGTGAAGCTCCCAGTTCTGCACCTTCAACCGCCCCACCTCGGCCTCTAGCTGGGTGGCGTGAGTCTCCTACCCAGCGGCATGCATCTCCCACTCGCAGGAGCCAGCTTCCTGCTCGGCAAGGCGGGCCACCTCTTATAATCTGGTGGCGCAATTCTGCAGCTCGCTCGCGGCCTCGACATCCTGTAAATTGAATACTGAGTGCCACTGCAAAAGTATCAAGTAAAAACGACAAGAGGCGGCCGACACTTACCAACCCGCCTACAGCTCTCGCAAGTAGGTCTTCAGCAATGCCGCACCTCCTCTCCGCATCGGCGGCCTTATACTTTGTGACATTGCACTCCTACTCGGCTGTCAATATGAGTCGGCTGAGGTTGAAGCTGCGGCAGAACATCATGTGGTGCAACTCGAAGGACCGCAGGTGGGCCCATAGACCCTCGTGACCCAGCTGGCGAGGGGTCATGCTCTTGAAGGCCTTGGCACCGTCATGACCATAAAGGACGAAGCCGAGTGCGTAGGCATGGCCGGTGGGAGGCTGGCGAGCACCCCACGAAGGGTGGCGGGTGGAAATCGAGACCCGGTGGGCCAACTCATCCCACCTAATCATCGTCTCGCCAGTCGAGTTCTTGCACTTCTCCCCCTTGTCGAAAAAAGGGTGATCCTTGGGCAGGCCCAACTCGCGGAACACAGATCCCTCAGCGAACTCAGGGGCAGAGGGCCCGCTCCCCCCTTGATCCTTCTCCAATATCTCTTTCAGCGGGCTCCCCGGCGAGGCATCGGGAGAGGACGTTGATAGGTCCACGTATTTGGGGGACTGCCTCTCCCCCTAGAGACAACCTTGGACTTCTTCTTCTTCTTTTGATCTGGGGGCCGACGAGACGAGTCCAGCCCCCCGGTGATCAACTGCCTCTTGCTGAAGGAAGGCCGGGAAATCGCCGGGTCATCTAAGCATGCTAGCGCGGCTGCCCGAGCTAGTTGGAGCGGGTCGGAGTAGAGCCCCGAGTCCGCAAAGGGTAGATTCTCAGGGATGAGCCGCTCCCCTGTCAGAAAAACTTGGTCAGATTCTTGATTTGATTCCTGCCGAGCTTAACAAAAGTAGAAAGAAGCCGAGGCATACCTTCACCAGGGGAAACGGGAAGGAGAGAGTCGAGGCTGCGGTGGAGGTAAGCAACCTCGAAGTCCTTTTGCAGGAAGAATTTGTGGAGCTCGACGTCATTGCTGGACACCGAGGGTTGGCGGTATACCTCCTCGGCCTCTTGCTGAGGCAAGAAGGGGATGTTATCGAGATCTCCCTTGATGAAGAAGATCTTGGTCATCCAGTTGTGGTGCTTGTTCGCGACCTCGCGAACTTTTATCAAGGTGCCGCCGAGGAAGACGACTCCATCCGGGGTGGCCTTGTAAGAGAAAAACTTCCGGAAGACCATCAAGTTGAACTCTATCCGCTCACGGCGAAGGTAACAGGCAAACGCGACCATCATAGCGATGACGTTCGAGTTCAGCTGGGCGGGCACCGTGCCATAGTACTTCAGCATCTGGAGGATCTCCGGCCAGAGAGGAAGGCGCAACCCCATCTCGAAATGCGAGATGGGGAAGGCGAGCTCGTCCAGGAAGAAGGAGTTGATGGCTTCATGATCAGCCGAGAGGTGAGCTGTGAAGTCAGAGGGGATGAAGTCAGCCACACATTCCTCGAGCTCCTCCGCGGTGGTGTTCCCCTCAAAGAAGCAGTGCTCGGCGAAGTGCTGAGCACACATAGCTTGCCCATCGGAGTTGGGGTTCCCCTTACCTATGTCTGCCGAGAGCGAGTCCGCGAGTACTAGAAGTAGCGTAAGCAAAGGGAGGAAGTATGAAGGCAATAAAGGCATAATAGGGGGTTGGTGGGAAGGCCTATTTATAGAAGGGGAAATTTGAGGCCAAACTAGTTGGCCTACCCAGCTCGCCTACCCCAGTTCACCCACCCCGGCTCGCCGCCTCTAGCTCATCGCGAGCTAACCCTGCACTATGGCGAGACGGGACTGATGGGACACAGATTACTATGCTTTAACGTATTAACAATAATGATAATGAAAAAATTTTATCCAAGTTATTACAGATTCAAATAGCTCGAAGAGAAAATTAAAAGCCCCAGACTCGTGCGAACAAGTGGAGAACAGGGCCGAGTATCGGTAGGCCCATCAGGGGGGCCATCTCTAGCTACCCCGGTCTCACGACCCTATCGCCCTGGATCGCTGAGCGCGGAGCTCACGAAGTCGTCCCAGGTTCCGCTGGACGGTCTGAAGACTCTCGTCAATCTCATCCAGAAGAATGGAAGAAGATGCCTCCTCAAAGGTTGGGTTGACTCCCGCCATGTCCGCGAGCCACGCACACTCCTGCTGCAGCTTGAGGTTGTCCTTCCTCACCTCGTGAAGCTCGCGCACTAGCTTCTTGAGGACCAGCTATTCTCGCCTCGACCGTTCAGGGACCTCTACCTCAGAATCTAGGAAGGCATCTAGAGTATGAAGAGAAGGAAGAGGCGAGTACCGAGTCTAGCTCGCGGACTCATCGGCCTCATAATCTATGGTAAGGTCTGCACGAACAGTAACAGTGTTGAGCAAAGGGGGCGAGTACCGCCAAAGCCAAACAGGATTCAGGGAAGTTAAAAACCTACCGTGCACACCCCGCTCTTCCAGGCTGGCGCGAGGAGGGGGACTGTCTAGAACTTGCCACGTACATGCTGGGGAGCCTCCAGAGAGAGGCGGGTAAAGCCGGGGGGTAGGGATGAACTCGGTACCTCCCCCTGCAGGTGGAGAAGCGAGAGGCCGCTGAGGAGAAAGGCGAGTCGGCAACCTAAGCTTCTGCGAGTCCAGCCCTTTGGTCCTGAAGCATGAGAGAGAGGCCCGCAGACGTGCGTTAGACGCCTGGTTCTGCGGGCTGTCATGAGGGTTCTTGGCCTGCAGTACGGATATCTCGCCGCTGTGACCTCGGCTGGTCTGGTCGGCAAAAAGGACGAGAACATCCTTATCTTGGGGTTTCAGATTCGGCTGAGTGGAGGAACTGGCCCTGTTATTTAGGGCTATCCTGAATTCATTATAGATGGGTTCGACATCTTTTGGAAGGGACTTCACCTTTTTGGCAGAACTGAATTCTTCAAGGTCACGAGGCGGGGCACTGAGGTCGGTCAGGCCCACGTCACGAGTTGTAGTCTCCGCTCGGGATCGTGCCACTTGCTCCAGGACCTCCTTGGAAAGCTGCATCTTGACAAGGCTAAAAGTAAAGAGAAGGGAAAAGGTCATCCAGGTATGTATGCGCAAGTAAATATAGACACTAGTGGACCCCATCGGAATATTCCCTCAGATCCTGCCCTACTCGCCAAATCCTGTGGGGTTGGATGGTTCTTTCCGAGCTTGTCCAAACCTCGCAAAGAGCGGGGATTATGTACAATCCCGTATCCGGCGAGTGGGGTCAGCCGAGCCCAGCCCAATCCCTGGGCGAATTGGGTCCTGGGCGTAGAGTTCATTCGATGCCCCCAGCCCGAGTGGCGAGTTTACTCGGCGCCTTTAGCCTGGCATCGAGTGAGTCAAGTATACTCAACGCCCCTGCCCCGGCGTCATGAGCCCAGCTCGCCTCAGCACCCGGTCAAGCTCGCCAAGGGGACTAGGGAGCCCCAACTCGCAGTGGGGTTCATCGAGCCCAGTTTGACGAACTCCAGGCCGTTCATCGAAGCCACGATAGGTGAGTAGAGCAGGTTAGGTTCGAGCTCGCCAAGGAGCCGAGCTGAGGCGGCAAGTTCCATCTCCATCAGGAACACGCCTCCCTTGCCGAGCCGAGGCAGCGAGTGCCAGCTCCAACAGGCACACGCCGCCCTTGCCGAGTAGAGGCAGTGGGGGCTATTCGCCCTGTGTGTTGTGGGGTGTTTTTTACCATTTTGCCCCCTGCGGGCCTGCCCATAGCCAGTTAGAACAGCGGAGTCCCACTGTTGGCATACCCAGGTGGCCTACACATAGCTGTTCCAAATAGCGGATGTTGGCTATTTGCAGACCGTTTTCATAATCCTATAAATAGGACCCAAGTGGTACCTCAGAAAGGCAAGCTTATTTGTGCCCGATCTTTCAGCACTTTCTGAGGTACCTTAGCTTAAGCATTTGGCTAAGGAGGGGAAGCACTCTAAGATCTTCTGGATGTGTAGAGGGACCTCTGTGCTGGAGCCTTGGGTCTGTCCCTAGTCCTTCTTCCTTGGTTTTTTGGGCTCGCGGAAGAGAAGTACGTGTGCGATCACCCCTTCCCCAAGGGTGAACTCCACGAGACCGAATTCTTGGTTTCAACAATGATGGTGCTAGAGTTTGTTCTTTGGATGGTTCTGGAGATTTGTCTTTCTGGAAGGAAGGAAGAGGCACTTTAGAACTTATTTCTTCTATCATCTGATTGATGTCCTCTTCAGTGGAGAGAATGGTCTCTTGCACTTGAGCATCTGATAGTGCCTTATCAAGATTGGCTGGGTGGAGAGAAGAAACAACAGGGGTAGGAATTTTTTCCTCTTGAACTGAAGGAGAAGGCACTCCCTCAGCAGCTGCACCAGATGTTCTAGCAACATGAGGTAGAGAGGGAGATGGAGTCCTGTCCTTAATAATTGGATGGTCATGAGCCTTGGCAGCTTGTGTTGTATTCGGTAGTTTGAGTTCCCATCTCTGAATGGAAGAAATAGATACCTTCTTCTTATGATGAAGTGTTGTCCCTTTGGAGAAGTCAAAAACTTCTGGATTCAACTCATGCAGGATAAGAAAAGTAATCATGGCATAGTTGGGAGCCTTGATGCTTTCCCTTATTTTATAAAGGATCATCATACAAAATTGAAACTTTTTTTTACAAATTATGACTGTCATGATGTCAAACAAATCATTAGTGAGGAAACTTATAAAACTTGTCTTACATAGTAGAACCTTGACAATGATGTTAACAAGTAATTTGCTTTCTGGATTGAGATCAGGTCGTCGAATGGTGGTAATTTCTACTGAAATTCCACAAAATCTACATGCTTTGTCATGGTCTTCATAAGTTAGGTCATCTTCTTCATCAACTAAGGGTAGCCGAAGAAGGGTAGAGACAATGTACTTGGTGAGTTTAATTTTAATTCCCTTAACCGTTGACTTAAGAACTTTTCCGTTCCTTCTCACTTTGGCATTTTGAAAGAACTCTTCAACTTCAGGAAAGAGAATTTTGTAGGGATGCTGTAGAATGAAGGTTAAGCCGACAGTGTCCAGGAGAATAAGATGGTTTCGAAAATCGTCGGGAATTTCTGCAATTCAATGACAACAAGCTCACTACCAATCCCAATCTTGAAAGTCAGTGCCATTTGTCCAGAGAAATTCAAGAAATTGACTGAGGGAGAGAAGATGGCGGCGTGCTCTGTGACTGCGGCGGAAGACGAATAGACTCTTCTTTCTTGTCGAGAAAGGGATTTTGAAATCTTGTAGAAAGGAAATCCCGGATTTTCTATTTATACAACCCTAATTATTGATGATTAAGGAAGTAAATAAAGTATCATACCTTAGAACATGGCAGTGTAAACTTCTGGCTACGAGTAAAGAAATTTGAACTGAAGTCGAGAAAGTTTCGTCTTGTTTCTCGAGTGGACCAACATTACTCGAGTGAGAGAATGATAGTACTCGAGTGACATCTTGGCACTTCTCGAGAAGAGTCTCATTAATCGAGTGGTATTACTCGAGTGATTTACTGAGCTCTCGAGTAGTCTAAGGAAGTACTCGAGTAGTCACATTCTTACTCGAGAAATGAGGTCTGGACTTGGGAAATTTTGACTTTTTGAACTGTTCCTTGATCTCTGAGCTATGTTATGAGTCCTCCTTTTCTATTCTTCTTTGTTGAGCATTCCAAGTTCTGTTTTGAAGAACGAGAACTGGGTCTCGTCTAGCGGCTTTGTGAATATATCTACAATCTGCCTGTCAGTTGGGACATATTGTAGATTTATGTCCCCATGCTCCACATATTCCCGGATGAAGTCGTATAACAGATCTATGTGCTTTGTCTGACTGTTTGAGACTGGGTTTTTGGCTATTGCTATAGCATTGGAGGATTCACAAAACAAGGGAATGTCTATGACTTTCATATTGTAATCTTCAAGTTGGTTCTTTAACCATAACAATTATGCACAGCAACTGCCGACAGAAATATATTTTGACTCGGCCATTGAAATTGCGACACAATTTTGCTTTTTGCTGCTCCACAAAATGACTCTCCTTCCAAGGAATTGGCATGTCTTGAAAGTGCTCTTTCTATCATCTTTATTGCTTGCAAAATATGCATCTGAGAAACCAATTAGTTCGCTGTCATTACTTCTTGGGTACCATAAGCCAAGATTCGGTGTACCTTTAAGGTATCTCAAAATCCGCTTTCCAGTAGTATAGTGAGATTCCTTACAGTTCATTTAGAATCTAGCACATACACATGCGGAGAACATTATGTCTGGTCTACTGGCAGTAAGGTAGAGTAAGTATCCAATTATTCTTCTGTACTTGGTTTCATCAAAAGGTTTCCCTTTCTTATCCTTGTCTAGAGACACAGCTGAACCCATTGGAGTCCACATAGAAGTTGTGTTCTCCATTCCGAATTACTTAATCAACTCCTTGGCGAACTTTGTCTACGAGATGAAAATTCCATTTTCAGATTGTTTCACCCGAAGTCCTAAGAAATACTTCAGCTCTCCCATACTGCTTATTTCAAACTTCCCTTGCATAAGTTTTGAAAACTTCTTGCAGAGGTTGTCGTCAGTAAAGCCAAAAATAATATTGTCGATATAGATTTGCACTAGCAAAATCTTGCCTTTTATTTCCCTAAGAAATAATGTCTTATCTATCTTTCCCCTTATGAACTTGTTCCCAAGAAGAAAGCTAGACAGTGTTTCATACCAAGCTCGAGGAGCTTGTTTCAAACCTTACATGGCTTTTGATAACAGATAAACATGATCAGGAAAGTTAGAATCAACGAAACCTGGTGGTTGTTCCACATACACCTCTTCCTTTATATCACCATTAAGGAAGGCAGACTTCACGTCCATCTGGTAGACAGTGAAGCCCATAAGTGCAGCATATGCTAGGAATAACCTGATTGCCTCCAGCCTTGCCACTGGAGCATATGTCTGGTCGAAGTCGATTCCTTCTTCTTGGAGATATCCTTTGACGACGAGTCTGGCCTTATTCTTTATGATTATCCCATCCTCATCCATCTTGTTCCTGTAGACCCATTTTGTCCCGATAACATTCTTGCCTTTGGGTCTTGGAACAAGCTTCCAAACTTGACAATGCTTGAACTGATTCAACTCTTCTTCCATAACCATTATCCATGATGCATCTGAGTTTGCTTCCTCAAACTTCTTCGGTTCAACCTGTGAGAGAAAACTCAAATATAAAGTCTCATTAGCTATACCTCTACGAGTCCTTACACCATCCTTGGGATCTCCTATGATTTGATCCATTGGGTGATCCTTCAGATGTCTGAGCTCTAGAGTCCTTGCATCTGGAGTGTCTTCAACCACAGGAGTGACTTCATCAACTTGGATGATTTCTTCATCTTGATCATCAACCTCTCCAATAGGGGTTGGAGTAGTGATCTTGATGAACTTTTCACCTTTTTCTTCAGTCAGCTCACCCAAGTTAAGTTCTTTCATCTTTGAACCTACATCTTCCACAAATACATTAGAAGTGCTACGATGCAATAAGCTCGTCTCATCAAATACAACATGAATAGATTATTTTACAACCAGGGTTTTCTTATTAAATACCCTATATGCCTTACTATGGCTACTATACCCTACGAAAATACCTTCAAAGCTTTTTTCACTAAATTTAATAGTGTGATAATTGCCATTATTAAGGACGAAGCATTTACAACCAAAGATTCTAAAATATGAGACAGTCGGCTTTCTGTCCTTTAGTAGTTCGTAAGGTGTCTTATTATGGTTCCTGTTTATAAGTGCTCGATTTTACATGTGGCATGCAGTGTTGACGGCTTCAACCCAGAAGTATTCCGGTAGTGAGGTATCACTCAACTTGGTACTGCAGGCTTTTATGAGTGTTCTATTCCTTCTCTCAGCTACTCCATTTTGCTGAGGAGTATGAGGAGAGGAAAACTCATGAAAGATACCAAGGCTTTCACAAAATTCTGTCATGGCCTCAGATTTGATTTCAGTTCAATTATAACTTCTGATTTTGACTATGGAATAGTTGTATTCATTCTGGATCTGCTTGAAAAAATTTGTAAAGATGTCAATAGTATCTGACTTGTGTTTTAGAAAGAACACCCACGCAAAGCGCGAGTAATCATCAACAATAATAATTGTATAATCCTTACCTCCCAAACTTCTAACTTGCAGTGGATCGAATAAGTCCATATGAAGTATGTGTAAACACCTATTAGAGTTTTTGCCAATAATGCTTTTAAAGGTATCCCTTGTTTGCTTGCCTTTTACACATGCATGACAAGGTCTATCTTTAGCGCACTTGACATTTGGGGCATCACGTACTAAATTAAGAGAAAATAATTTATTAATAGTTTTGAAATTAATATGTGCTAATCTCTTGTGCCATTGGTCACCAAGAGACGCACTATCTTTTGTTAAAAGACACACTGATGTAGAAGAGTCTATGCAAATAAAATTCAAACAAAAGATATTCCTACTACGAGTGCCTGATAAAATCGTTTCTAAATTTTCAACTGATTTTATCAAACACTTATCTGCATGAAATTCTACGATGTATCCTTTATTGCAGAGTTGGCTTATGTTTATGAGATTGTGTTCCAATCCTTTAACATAAGCCACATCTGAGAAGGAAACACTACCATTGGTAATCATACCGTAGCCTTTAGTAATTCCTCTATTAGAACCTCCAAAGATGACTTTTGGCCCATTCATGACTGGTGAGTAATTCTGAAGAAGGCTTCTTGTCCCGGTCATATGCCGAGAGAATCCACTGTCCAAATACCGGATAGGAGTTTTGGTGGTCTTTGGATATACCTGCAATCACAAATCAGTTTCATTAGGAACCCAAACTTGCTTGGGTCCTTGGTCTCTAGTAAGCATACTCCCTCTACATGTATTAACATTATGAGCGGTCTTTCTCATATTGTTAATCTGAGGAGTTACATAATTTGTGGAGTTAAACCTGCAATCAATGGCAAAGTGACCAATTTTGCCACAACACCAATAGTCAAACCTATTGTATCTTTTCCTAAATTTCTCCTGGTTGACCTTTTGAGATTGTGGTATAGCAGGGGCAGCAGTCTTGGAGGTAGAAGCTTCATGGAGATGGCATTCACATGGCTTCTTCTCCTTAAGAGGCTTTTACATAATGGGCTTTACTTTTGCTGCCTTCTTGATGTTATGACCATGATTATAAGGGCCATAGCTCTGAATAGTAATCTCTTCATAAGGTGCCTTGAAGACACTCTTGCCAAAGTTCAGAGGACGAGTCAATCCTTGGTACCTATACTTGGGATCCCTATGAGTAGACCTGACAAAGTGACAATAGAACGAGTCAAGATAAAACTCGTTCGTTGGAAGGATAACCTTCTTGAATGAAGTTTGTTCTAGAGGAGCTTTCCCCTTCTCTTTTGCCAGAGCCTTCTTGGCCACCTTATTCTTTCTTTGAGCCTTATTTCTCCTAGAAGACTTACTAGGAGCATCAACATGGCCTAAGCCAATACCTTTGGCCTGAGCTGAGAATTTAGCAACCAAAGGAAGGACCGTCTTGGGCTTGGAGAAACTTTCAAAAAGTTTCTTTTCCGCTTCAAGTTGTTCTTCCAGTTCTTTAATGATCTTCTCCTTCAGATCTAGGTGCTCGAGAGCCTTATTATACTCTTCAACAGCAGTAGTTAAGTCTTCTATGAGTGAGTTCATCTCTATGACTTGCTCTCTTCAGACTTTAGAGATTTAATCTCTTTGGCCTGAGTTTTCACGACTTTTCGACATTTGTCGTAAGCCTTGACTTACTCCTTATATTGAGCCATAAGTTCAGACTCATCGTTAGAAGAGCTGTACTCATGATCATGATCAGAAACATATGAATCAGAAAGAGGAGTATGAGAGTTTTCCTTCCCAGTGAACTGGGGTACTTCTTCATCAGTTTGTGTCATTAGCCCAAAGTAGACTTCCTCTTCTTCACCTGACTCAGATGAGTCAGAGTTACTGAGAGTCTTGCCCTTTTTGGCTACTAAGCTTCTTTCTATTCTCTTCTTGTGGTAAGAAGATTTCTTCTCCTCTCTTTTTCCACCCTCCTTCTTCTTGTGAGGACAGTCAGCAATAACGTGAACTGACTTATTGAAACATTAACAAACAATATTAGTTGGAATAAGTTTGTTCTGTTTAGTATGATACCTGTCTTGGCTAGTTGAGCCTTTCTTATTTCGATCACTATCATGACATGATCTTCTGTACGAGGCATCTTTAACTCTCCATTATTTCTTCTTGTTCAATAATTTCTTGAACTATCTCAAAAGAAGAGAGAACTCTCATTCAGATAACTCTGAGCCTGAGGTACTTGGCTCTAAAGTTTCTTCTTCATTATCATCTTGTGCAGGAGCAGGTGATGCAGCTTTGGCTTTCCTTAAGCTGTCTGCCTTCAGTGCGACAGACTTCTCCTTGGATGAGAACCGACTCTTCTCTTCTTTATCTTTTCTTGAATTGATTTGCAGCTCATATGACATTACCTTTTCAAAGAGATTCTGAAGGTCAGTCTCTGCCAGCTTGCAAACTCCCGGATAGCACAGACTTTGTTGTCCCACTCCTTGGTCAGGGACCTTAGAATTTTATCATTCAGCTCTCTATTTGTGAAGACCGAACCATATACTCTTAGACCGTTAAAATTTTTGAAGAAACTTTCAAATGTGTCTGTAATTAAATCCTTGGGTCCTTGTTGGAAAGCTTCATATTTCTGATTTAGAAGGTATCTTCTGTCATCCCTAACTTCTTCAGTGCCTTCCATCAAGGTGATGAGAGACTGCCACATTTCCTTAGTGGATTGGTAGTGAATCAGGTTATGCAGCATAGAATCATCGACTGCACTTGCGATGATATTTTTAGCTTTCTTGTCTAAAGAGACAAGCGCAATCTCATCCTTATCAAGATCCATCAACTTCTTAGGAACTTTCATGGTAGGATCTATAGTGGAGACGGTCATGGGAACATAAGGACCTTATTCAACAATCATGAAGATCTTTGGATCCACAGCTTCCATGAAAAATTTAATCCTTTTTTTCCACATGGGGAAGTTGGTATTTGTACACAAAGGAAGCTTAGAAAAATCCTTGGCCTTGTCCATGCTTGGATTACTCAATAGACAACATGGGGCAGATCTGATCAAGGTGTTAACCTTTTAATGATCAACCTCCCTCTAATACTAAATGAAAAGTTTTAGTTGTCTACCTAAATCACCTAGAGGGGGGTGAATAGGTGAGTTGTGCGTCTTTTTGCGGAATAAAAATTTAGTGAGTTGTGTACAAAAAAATAACGAAGCATTCACAGACGACACCAAGAATTATAGTGGTTCCCCAACCTTGTCTATGTCCACTTTCCACTCACCGATCTAGTAATGCACTAGACTCGTCTACTCCACTAATCTCGGATTGAAAACAATCCTACAACTCGGAACAACGCTCCTACAACTCGATCTACAAAACGGATCTACACTCGTAAGATAAAAACTCCCTACAACAACTCGGAGAACAAAGCTCCTACACTCAGAGAATAATCTCCTACAAGAAAAGAATGAAATAAGAAATACAAACAGTAAAATTTCTTAGATATGGAAATTTCTGCCTAGGTCTTCCTTCTTGAACTTTACGGCTTTGTCAGAAAATATTGAAGAAGACTCGGCTAGATCTTTGATCTGAGAATTTCTGGACTCACAAGATCAAGAAGAAGATCTATCGATTGTAGAATATCTTATCTTGTGAATCAACTGCTCTGAATCCTTTGGATCGAGACGATCGAAGTCGAAGAAGACAAAGAACCGCGTCCGATCTTCCCTAAATAGAATAAAAAATGGATTTAGAAAAATACCGATTTCTCTCTGTTATTCTTCCTTAGGGTTAGTCAAAAATTATTAGACCTTTTATAGGAGTTAACTAACGGTCATAATCATGAATGACTTGGACACATGGACCAATTAATTAAGGATATTATTTTGAAAAATGCGTCCTGATACTTAGTCAATTTTTTGAGAGAAAACAACTGCATTACTCGAGTGAAGAAAGAATTACTCGAGTACTACTTCAGGTTCTCGAGAAGACAACTACAAGCGTCTCGAGAAAAAGCACTTAAGGAAACTTCAGTATAGAATTCAATATTACTCGAGTGAAATGATGATTACTCAAGTACTCAATATGTTACTTAAGAAATGGAAGTAATCTTCTCGAGTAAAGGACTTAGAGAAAATTTTGAGAAGAAGTCTGGCTAATCGAGTACTAGAGCTTGACTTCTCGAGAAGTAGACAGACTTCTTGAGTATAGGAACTTCACAACTCAAGTAAGATAGACACTTCTCGAGTACTTGTCTTCTGTCACTCGAGTCAAAGTACTTATCTATTCGAGTAATGAACTTAACTTCTCGAGTATAAACTTAGAGAATTTTGAGACAGAAAATATGTTAACTCGAGAATAAGAAAGGGTCTACTCGAGTGATGGAACTGGCTTCTCGAGAACTATGTCCAACCTTCTCGAGAACTATTTCCCTTACTCAAAATCAAGACTTAACTTACTCGAGTACTATTAAAGAATCTACTCGAGTACTTAAGTTCTTCTTGAGTAAAATACTTTGAAAAATTTTGTTTCCTGAAATTTTTCTTTTTCAATGGAATCAACAATATGTCTTTCTCCAACAAGTATAGTGCTTGAAAATAAAGTGTATCCCAATAGAGAGGCTACACATGAGTCAACACCATGGATCACACAATGAGAGATTATATTGTATGGTCTTGTGTTTGGTGACCCATTGTAGACTAACATTGGTCTACACTTGCCGATTATGTCCTGCAAACATATAACTCAAATAAGACATCAAATATAACTTAATTCATCTTAGTTTAAGGGCGACTTCATGCAAATCTAGGTTATTATGGATACAATACCCAATAGTCTACTAGCAGTAAGATAGAGCAAGGATCCAATTATGCTTTTGTACTTGATTTCATCAAAAGGTTTCCCTTTCTCATCCTTGTTCAGAGACATAGTTGAACCCATTGGAGTCCTCAAAGAGGTTGCGTTCTCCATTCTGAATTTCTTAATGAACTCCCTAGTGAACTTCGTGTTAGAGATGAAAATTCCATCTTCAGATTGTTCCAGCTGAATTTCATAAGAAGTACTTCAGCTCTGCCATACTGCTCATTTCGAACTTCCCTTGCATAAGTTTGGAAAACTTTTTGCAGAGGTTATTATTAGTAGAGCTGAAGATGATGTCATTGACATCGATTTGCACTAACAAAATCTTGCATTTTATTTCACTAATAAATAATGTCTTATCTATCTTTCCTATTGTGAACTTATTCTCAAGAAGAAAGTTAGACAGCGTCTCGTACCAAGCTCGAGGAGCTTGTTTCAAACCATATAATGCTTTAAATAATAGATAAACATGTTCAGGAAAGTTAGAATCAATGAAACCTGGAGGTTATTCCACATACACTTCTTCCTTTATGTCACTATTAAGGAAGGCCGACTTCACGTTCATCTGGTAGACAGTGAATCCCTTAAGTACAACATATGCTAGGAACAACTTGATTGCCTCCATCCTTGCCACTGGTGCATATGTTTGGTCGAAGTTGATTCCTTCTTATTGTTTGTATCCTTTGGCGATGAGTCTGGCCATGTTCTTTATGATTATTCCATCCTCGTCCATATTGTTCCTGTAGACCCACTTTGTTCTGATAACATTCTTGCCTTTGGGTCTTGGAACAAGCTTCCAAACTTGACAGTGCTTGAATTGATTCAATTATTCTTCCATTGCAATTATCCATGACGCGTCTGAGTTTTATTCTTCAAACTTCTTCGGTTCAACCTGTGAGAGAAAACTCAAATATAAATTCTCATTAGTTGTACCTCTACGAGTGCTGCCACCATATCGGGGATCTCCTATGATTTGGTCCATTGTGTGATCCTTTAGATGTCTGAGCTCTAGAGTCCTTGCATCTGGAGTTTATTCAACCACATGAGTGACTTCATCAACTTGGATGATTTCTTCATCTTGATCATGAACCTCTCCAATCGGGGTTGGAGTGGTGATATTGATGAACTTTTCATCTTTTTCTTCAGTCGGCTCACCCAAGTTTTGTTTTTTCATCTTAGAACATGCATATTCAATAAACACACTAAAAGAGCTATCTTGTAGTAAGCTCGTCTCATCAAATACAACATGAATAGATTCTTCTACAACCAGGGTTTTCTTATTAAAAATCTTATATGCCTTACTATGACTACTATAACCTACGAAAATACCTTCAAAGCTCTTTTCACTAAATTTAGTAGTGTGATACTTGCCATTATTAAGGACGAAGAAATAATAACCAAAGATTCTAAAATATGAAATAGTCAGCTTTCTGCCCTTTAGTAGTTCGTAAGGTGTTTTATTTTGGTTCTTGTTTATGAGTGCTCGATTTTGCATGTGACATGTAGTGTTGATGGATTCCACCCAGAAATATTCCGGTAGTGAGGCATCACTCAACATGGTTCTGCAGGCCTCTATAAGTTTTCTATTACTTCTCTTAGCTACTCAGTTCTGTTGAGGAGTACGAGGAGAGGAAAACTCATGAAAGATACCTAGGCTTTCACAGAATTCTGTCATGGCCCCAGACTTGAATTCTGTTCCAATGTCACTTCTGATTTTGACTACGGAACAGTTGTATTCGTTCTGGATCTGCCTAACAAAATTTTTAAAGATATCAAAAGTATCTGACATGTGTTTTAGAAAGAACACCCACGCAAAGCACGAGTAATCATCAATAATAACCAATGTATAATCCTTACCTCCCAAACTTCTAACTTGCAGTGGACCGAACAAGTCCATATGAAGTAGGTGTAAACACCTATTAGAGTCTTTGCCAATAATGCTTTTAAAGGTAGCCCTTGTGTGCTTGCCTTTTACATATGCGTGACAAGGTTTATCTTTAGCGCACTTGACATTTGGGCCATCACGTACTAAATTAAGAGAAAAAAATTTATTAATAGTTTTGAAATTGATATATGCTAGTCTCTTGTATCATTGGTCACCAAGAGACGCACTATCTTTAGCCAAAAAGCACACTGGTGTAGAAGAGTCTATGCAAATGAAATTCAAAAAAAAAATATTTCTACTACAAGTTCCTGATAGAATCGTTTCCAGATTATCTACCGATTTTATATAGCACTTATCTGCATGAAATTCAACTATGTATCCTTTATCGCAGAGCTGGCTTATGCTTATAAGATTGTGTTCCAATCCTTCAACATAACCCACATCTGAGAAGGATACACTACCATTCGTAATCATAGCATAGCCTTTAGTAATTCCTCTGTAAGAACCTCCAAAGATAACTTTTGGCCCGTTCATGACTGTTGAATAATTCTGGAGAAGGCTTCTTGTCCCGGTCATATGCCGAGAGCATCCACTGTCCAAATACTCGATAGGAGTTTTGGTGGTCTTTGTACATACCTGCAATCACAAATCAGTCTTCCTTAGGAACCCAAACTCATTTGGGTCCTTGGTCTCTTGTTAGCATACTCCCCCTACATATATTAACATTGTGAGTGGTCTTTATCACATAGTTAACTTGAGGAGTTACATAATTTCTAGAATTAAACCAGTAATCAATAGCAAAGTGACCAACTTTGCCGCAATACCAATAGTCAAATCTGTTATATATTTTCCTAAATTTCTCCGGCTTGACCTTTTGAGAGTGTGGTCTAGCATGGGCAGCAGTCTTGGAGGTATAAGCTTCATTGTGATGGCCTTCACATGACTTCTTCTCCTTAAGATGCTTTTCCAAAACGGGTTTCACTTTTGGTGCTTTCTTGATGTTATGACCATGATTATAAGGGCCATAGCTCTGAAGAGTGATCTCCTCATAAGGTGCCTTGAAGACACTCTCACCAAAGTCCTGGGGACATGTCCATCCTTGGTAACGAGACTTGGGCTTTACATAAGTAGGCCTAGAAAAGTAACCATAGGATGAATCAAGCTCAAACTTGTTGGTTGGAAAGATAACCTTTTTGAATGACATCTGATCTTTAGGAGCTTTCCCCTTTTCCTTGGCGAGAGCCTTATTGCCTGCCTTATTCTTTCTTCGAGCCTTATTTCTCCTAGAGGATTTACTAGGAGCATCAACATGGCCTAAGCCAGCACCTTTGGCCTGAGCTAAGAATTCAGCAACAAAAGGAAGGACAGTCTTGGGCTTGGAGAAACTTGCAATAAGTTTCTTTTTCGTTGGAAGTTGTTCTTCCAATTTTTTGATGATATTCTTCTTCAGATCTTGGTGCTTGAGAGCCTTATTATACTCTTCAATAGCAGCATTTAAATTTTCTCTGAGTGAGTCCATCTTGACGACTTCCTCTCTCAGATTGATCTCTTCAGCCATGAGAGATTTAATCTCCTTGGCTTGAGTTTTCACGATTTTTCGACATTTGTCATAACCCTTGATTAACTCTTTATATTGAGCTATGAGTTTAGACTCATCATCAGAAGAGCAGTCCTCATGATCATGATCAGAAGCATCTGAATCAGAAAGAGGAGTATGAGAGTTTACCTTCCCAGTGAACTGGGGTTCTTCTTCTTCATCTATTTTAGCCATTAGCCCAAAGTAGGCTTCCTCTTCTTCACTTGACTCAGATGAGTAAGAGTCGCTGAGAGTCTTGCCCTTTTTGTCTACTAGTCTTCTTTCAGTTCTCTTCTTGTGGTAAGAAGATTTCATCTCCTCTCTTTTTCTACCCTCCTTCTTGTGGGGGCAATCAGCGATGACGTGATCGGACTTATTATAGTAATAGCAAACTATGTTAGAAGAAATATGTTTGTTCTATTTAGTATGATACCTGTCTTGGCTACTTGAGCCTTTCTTGTGTCGATCACAATCATGATGTGATCTTCTGTACGAGGCATCTTTGCCTCTCTATTGTTTCTTTTTGTTCAAGAATTTCTTGAACTGCCTTGAGAGAATAGAAAACTCTACATAAGATAACTCTGAGCCTGAAGTGCTTGGCTCTGAGGTTTCTTCTTCACTCTCTTCCTATACAAGAGCACGTGATCCAACTTTAACTTTCCTTGAGCTATCTACCTTTAGTATGATAGACTTCTCCTTGGATGAAAACCAACTCTTCTCTTCAGCTTTTCAGGAATTGACTTGCAGCTCATAGGACATAAGCTTTCCCAAGAGATTTTAAGGGTCAGTCTCTGCCAGCTTGCCAAACTACCGGATAGCACAGACTTTGTTGTCCCATTCCTTAGTCAGGGACATTAGAAATTTATCATTTAACTCTCCATTAGTGAAGACTCAACCATATACTCTTAGGCCATTAACAATCTTGAATAAACTTTCAAGGGTATCTGTAATTGAATTCTTGGGACCTTGTCGGAATGCTTCATATTTCTGATTTAGAAGGGATCTTCTGTCATCCCTAACCTCTTCAGTGCCTTCCATCAAGATGATAAGAGACTGGCACATTTCCTTAGCAGATTGGCAGTGAATCAGGTTCTGTAGCATAGAACCATCGACTGCACTTGCGAAGATATTTTCGGCTTTCTTTTCTAAAGGGACAAGTGCAATCTCATTCTTATCAAGATCCATCAATATCTTAGGAACTTTCTTGGTAGGATCAATAGTGGAGACAGTCATAGGAATATAAGGACCTTCATCAACAATCATAAAAATCCTTGAATCCACAGCTTCCATGAAAAACTTAATACTTTTTTTTCACATGGGAAAGTTGGTCTTTGATGGAGACGACGACCCACAACATTTCGAGGACGGTGACGGCATGCTTGCGGACGACCATGCGGAGCGTCGACATAATAGTCATCCAGAACGCAAACCCATATATTATTAATTAATAATAATAATTATTAATAAATTATTATTAATTAATAAGTCATTTCTATGTTTGGTATTTTTATGTCGCAATGTTATTTTCATTTCATGTATGATGGGTGCTTATAACCATCATTTGTTATTTTTATTTCATGTTCTTAATTATTGTAATTGTTATGTCATGATGGGTGCAAATAGCCATCATGAGTGGTTTAATTTTCTAAGGTGGAGATTGAGTGGTGTAGCCTATATATAGGCATGTATGTTTCATATTTTAACTATTGAATGAAAGAAAATTTGAAAACCTAACTTGAGAATCTCTCTCCTTCTTCTCCTTGGCCGACCCCCCTCTCTTCTCCTCCTTCTTGGCCGCCGGACACCATCTTCCCCTCCTCCTCCCCCCTCCTTCATATCTCCCTCTTCCTCTTGCTACCCGAGCCCTCCTCTTCCTCTTCAAAGAAAACCGACCATTTCCATCCAACAAGCCACCGACCTCCTCCTCCTCTCACCAACCCGGCCACCCCTCTCCAAAACCGACCACCCCCCTTCATCACAACCCGAGTCCCTCCATCTTCCACAAAATCCTAGCCGCCAACCACCAACACCGACAAGTCTGATCCCCCTCCTCATCCCCTTCCTAATTCGACCACCACCTTCCATATTAAGCCCTAAAACCTACCATATTTGCCCTCTCCTACCATATTTATATATATTTGTTGCCAACTCTAGAAGACGTCCTCGTGGTGGATTTCCAACTCCAGCAAGACGCGACGAAGGCGGATAAGTTTCTCTCCTACCGGCATGACTCCGGTGGAGCCATTGAAGAAAGATCCTCGCCGAGAAATCCGGAATCATCCATTCCAGTTGGGTAACGATAATTTCCACTCTCGTGCGTTTCTTTTCTTAGATAATCTTGTGGTGGATTTTTCTTGGCGTTAATTTTGATAGCATTGAAAATATCGTGGATAACTTTTATCGTTTTGTGTCTTTTCTTGATTGACTAATTTTCGTAAAGGGGTTTGGCGAGCCCTTGTTTTTCTTTTGTTGGGAGAGATCTACCTTTTCCGGACCGTGTTTTATTCGGTAGATCTCTTTTGGTACAACACCGCTCGATCGGATCGTGTAGGTCCCTTTAGCCGGAAAGAACATTGGCCTATAGCCCTTGTTCGATCCCTATCGGTTTGGTTACCCGTACGCTAGTATAAAATTGATAACATTAATTACGTGGTGCCGCGTAGATCGATTGTGCGAGTGTAGAATTTGGTTCGTAGAGAGCTAGTTGTGTGCGTCCGTAATTATATTTCGGTCCAAACGTGTACGCCTACATCAATTTTGTATCAGAGGGAGGTTCACGTAAATTTCCTAATTTGCACCCTCCCCCTCTTATTTGGCACGTTCACACTCACTCACACGTTTCATTGCATATCATAAAAAAAATTAAATTTTAAATTTTTGGTCTGCAAATAGCGGCCAAAATTTTTAATTTTTCTCAAAATTCAAAAAAACAAAATTCTGGAAAATCTCTATCATTTTATTAGTAAGAAATCAAAACAATATTTTATTTTATTAAGTCGTTATTTTTATTAAATCTTTTTAAGCTTTTAATTTTGGTCTGCAAATAGTGGCCTATATTTTTATTTTTTCAGCAAAATTCAAAAATAATTTTTTTTAATAATCCTCATATTTTTCTCAGTAAGAAAATCTATTTTATATAATTATAACCTTAGTGTCTAAGCGGGAACAATTCCATCTTCGTTAGAGTTTAGTGGATCTGGTACCCCTTTTCTATGCACGTGCACTAAATTGAGATCGAGTGTCCTCTCCGGTTCTCTCTAGGATGGCATATGACGTATATGCTACCAAGTTAGACTATTCCTATGCTATGGATATGGCTAAACACACCCCTAGGGCACACCACATTTATCCTACTTATGACGGTTTAGAGTATCCCCAAATTTTTAAAGACTGGCTTAAGGGATTAGAATAATATTTTAATTGTCACTTATGGGATGACTACGAAAAGGTTAGATTTTCCCGAGAGCGATTAGTAGGTCGAGCCCGATTATTTTGGTTAAACGAAGAGCATCGTGTTGGTAGCTATCGTTATGCTTGGCTGCGCATGCGTAGCCTCCTCTCGGATTAATTTGATCCCGCCTACTTGCGCACTAATAGCACCACATCCGTTAGTAAGAATAGTTACGACACTAGACCCGTATTTGCTTATAGGAGTGACCCTATGCCTCCGGATAGATCCTATCCCCAGAGAGATAGTACTACCCAAAGTGTGCCTAGTCCGACCTATAGGGAACATAAGCCATTTTGACCCCAAAATTTGAACTCGAAAGAGGTTACTATTAGGGTGTTTGCTTCTTTAGCCTCGACATCTGAGCCCTCTGGTATAGTGAATGATACTTCTGAGGATGCTTATGTGGATATAGAATCTCTGGATGATGAAGTTAATCAGCTAGGTGAGAGTCATCCTTCACTTACGATAGCGCCTGACTCTCTTATTGAACCTGAGGATGTGCTTAGGACTGAGCCCGTTACTGAGGACGAGGCAAGTTTCACTGACGCTTTTAGTGACATTGAGGAGATTGGTTATCCCAGTGATTTGGATGAGGATTTCTCCCTTGAGGAATCATCTCCACCCCCCTTCGACGATATTTTAATCAGGGAGTCATCTGATGACCCTGAGTCAGAAGACGTTCCGGCAGAGTCGGTAGAGTAATCCGAAGCTGAGAGCGTACCTATTACTGATTTAGGTGATGACTCGCTAGGACCCGACATTATTATGGTTGACCCAGGCTTATTAAATATTTCTACGGTATTGGAAGAGTCATCTTGGGATGGTTGGTCAATTTGGGATAATCTTAGTGTGATACATTCAGGAGTTAGTTCTTTGACGTTATCAATACTGCTTGAGGTTCAAATTAATTTAGATTCTCCCCAGGATTCAATTTTCCCATCCATCTATTCTGATCGTGACGACGCACCTACTTCATGGGAAGAGTTGGTTACCGAAGGATGTATCGTTTTGGAAAATTTACCTAATGTGGCAGGATTAATTTTGGGTGACGGTAGCGCTGAGAACCCGATAGACTTGTCTTTGATGTTGCATACTTCGGAGAATGTTGCTGATTCTGACTTGGATGACTTGACAAGCGTGTTGGAAGAATGTCCAAGTGAGAGAGTTGTATATTTGGATGACATTACTGAAGTAGACCTGGAAGAGCGTCCCCTGACGCTATCTCCATTGTGTGAATTTAAATTAGATTTCAACTCTATCTCAGTTTTAGATTTACGAAGTCTCCCTCCTGTCCTATTGACTCGTCTTGTGGGCACTTTAGGACGCACGTTTTGTAATCCTGATCTGAGTCCGTTTATTGGGCCACCCTCACGGGCCCCTCCTTTGGACATGTCACCTTATACTGCCCATTATCCTACATGTCCATCGTTGGTCATACCCTCGACTGCATTACATTTTGTTTCTGTGGCGACGATGCCTTTTATCCTTGTTTATTCCTCCTTAATCTTTAAAAATTATCACATATCGAATTATATGTTTATGATGAAGCTGTTTATAGTGCCTCCTGATGTAATTCAATCGGCGCCACCAGATTTAGTTCCGTTGGTTCCGCCTTATTTAGTTCCGTTACCACCAAATATATTAAGTACATTTGCACAAGATTATGCTCGCCATGAATAATATTTACGTAAGCACTTTAGTGAAACGCTATCCACATCACAAAAACCTTATCAATTTTTTGCTAGCTTACATAAAAGGGCGTCTTATGGTATAATTGGCGATTTCGTTTTGGTGCGTCTCGTACCTGAATGGTTGCCTTCGGGCACTATAGAAAGTTGGCGAGTTGGCGAGCTGCCCCTTTTGCGGACATTAATGAAATTAGGAGAACACACATTTCTTTTGAGGTTTTCCACTGACTGGGGTAATACCCCTATTTTTAATGTTTCTGTTTTAACGCTGCATGTTTCTCCACCACTTGAATTATCTGCCTCTCCGTTTGGTTCCACTTCATTCTCTTATGGTTTGGGTAGTGAGTTTGTGCTTTGATCGCTCTCTTCTTCGGTCTTTACTGGAGGTACGTTGGTACTTGATGTTGAAACTTTTCTTCCTTTATTGCCTAATGCTTTTCCAAGGGTCCCCAGTGAAAGTGAGATAAAGATCTATCTAAAATCTAGAGGGGGGTGAATAGAGTATTTTTAAAATAGATTTACAATTTAAACAAATAAAACAATTAAGATTTAATTTATGTATAGGTGTAAGGTGTCTTACTAGATAAATCAGAACTAAGACAGCAAAAAGAAGAATCACAGCACACAATAAAGAAAATACTCAAGCAACCAGAAGACACAAGGAACTATAGTGGTTCCCCAAAAACCTGGGTACATCCACTCTTCTACCACCCTTGGTAGGAATCCACTCAGGATGAGTTGATCAGGTGTCCTGACACCAATGAGCTTTTGATAAGGTGCTCAAAAACCAAACTAGATTTTTTGATCAGGTGTCTTGCCACCACTGAGTTTTGACAAGGCTCTCAGAACCAAACTCAGAACTTTTGAAGGGAGTTTTGATAACCCTTTTACAGCAGGAAAAGAAAAAGTAAAGAGGTGAAGTTGTCTTCTCTGTTCTCAAATCAAATGAGAGAAGACTAGTGGATTGTTGATGATGTCAAAGCTCCCCCTGAGATGTAGAATGGTTCAAGAGTGAGAGCTTTGCTTCAGGGTGATAGGTCTTCAGAAGCTTCAGATCTCTAGCAGAGGATGATTCCAACAGATGCTGAAATATTTGGTGTCTGGAGTTCTTGATGTTGAAGCTATGATCACTTTTCAGTAAGCCAAAAGGATTGTTCTACTAGTTCTTCAGAAAAATGATCACTTGTTGTCTGTCACTATTAATTTTTTTTGTTGTGCTGTTTTTTCTGTCTTGTTGACTGAAGACAAAAAGGAGGATCTTATTCTTTGAAAAATTCCTTGTCAAAGATGGCCGTTGGCAGTCATAAATGTCTTCTATAAAAGTCTTGTCTTCTAGAGGAAAGTCCCATATAACATTCCAAAAAGAATTCCTTGAAACTTGCTCCAGAATAAAGAAAAATGGCTGGCAGATCTCTTGAAATAAAAGCTGAGAGAATTTGAAAATCATTCCAAAAGCTGACTAAATTTGAATCCTCAAAGTCGTCAATCTCTCAGGAAAAACGTCGACCTGAGCTCGAAGATCGTCGACCAGAGCTCAGCGATCTGAAGAATAAACTGAGGAGAGATCGTCGACCTGAGCTCGAAGAACGTCGACCAGAGCTCACCGATCTGAAGAATAAACTGAGGAGAGATCGTCGACCAGAGCTTGAAGAACATCGACCAAAGCTCGATGATTTGAGCAAAGTTGAGCTCAGAGAGCGTCGAACAGAGTTCGACGTTCCGTCGACCTAAGCTCGACGATAATTTTCTTTGCCTCAGCTTGAAGTCTGATTCCTTGAATGATCCTGGGGGCAGCTCAAACCTAAATTCTAAGCCCTAGACACATTCTAATGTTGACCTTTAAAACTATACAACTAGGTCAAACTGGTTTCCTAAGACAAACATAGTGATCCTTACCCAAATTAGTAATAGGGTGTTCCAACAATCTCCCCCTATTTGGGTTAGGATTACTATTTACAGACAAAAATAGGAAATAAATAAGCATACAGACAAAACAAAAGCTAAACCAATCAATGCAAGAAAATGTCATAGCAGCATTGCAAATCACAGATAAAATATCAGCAAATATTCAGAGGTGGATGCTTGTTCATCTTACACAAATCACTTCTTCTCAGTTCCCCTTTTAAACAAAATTTCCCTGTTAGGATTGAGAGCTTCTTTCTTTGATCTTCTGTCATCTTCTGCACCTAAGGAAGTTTGAGATCTAGGCTTGGAACTATAGCCTCAGGATGCAGCTTCATATAATCTTCTGGATTAAAGAATTTCCTTGAAGCATATCTCTCTAGTTCTTTCTTTCTTTGATCTGATAGGGTTGTAATGTTGGAAATGTCTTTGCCTTGCTCTCTGGCCTTTTTCATTTGATCTAGAGCAGCAAGCTCTTTTATTCTGGCAGTCCATGACAAAGGGTTGTTCTCAGGATCCTCAAATGGAACAGGAGGTTCATATCTGTTGATAGACTCAGAATCAGTGTGAGGAGTCCTGGAGATAACTGTATCTTTTAGCCTATAAGGTAAAGGACCTGAAGTAGATTCAATATGACCTTGTCCTTCCCTTTGTTGTCTAGAATATGTTCTGTAATCTCTTTGCCTTCCTCTAGACTGATATCTCTTAGATTGATATCCTCTTTGAAATTGTTCTCTTGGTTGATGTTCCTGAGAAGGTTGGGAAGAGTTTTGCTTTGAAGCAGAGGATGGAAGGGCTGAGCCTCCACCAGATCCTGAGTCTGGAGGAGGAGGAGGAGGAGGTTGAAATTTAGAAGATCCTTTTTCATATCTAGCCAATTTTCTTCTTCTCTTCATAGCTTTCAATTGATTTTTAGAGAATTGCATCCATGGCTCAGAGATTAGACAATCATGCAAAATATAATATGGAATATCATTTGCATCTTTGGCTTGAGCAGGAGGAACTTTCATCATGGCCTTGCTTCTGGACTTCCTTTTCTTGGTAATGGTACCAGAAGAGTCATCAGAATCAGTGTGAAACTGATCACTTTCTGAGCTTTGGGGTCTATCATATAAATCATCAATGCTCTTAATATATTTCTCTTGTAATTTCAACTGATCTGGAGTCAGGGTAGGAGCAGCAACATCAGAAATTTGAGTAGAAGCAGCATCAGGAGTTGGAGCAGAAACTGCAGCAGGTTCTTCCAGATAAGTAGCAAGTTCTTGAGCAGCAGTAACCTCAATAACAGAAATCATGTCAATATCTTCTGATACACTTGTAGAAACAACAGTAACAACAGAGATGGAAGCAGCAACATCCACAGCTTTGAAAGAATTTATATATGAGGCAATTAGGCTAGGATCACAAACAGAGATAGGCACAATGGCCTTAGTCAAATCTTCAACTTGTTCAACTGGCAGAGAACTGAAGAAAGCAAAATCAAAAACTGAAAGCAATTTCTGGAGATCCACTGCAAATGTTGGAGCAGGATTTGCTTCATAAGGCATCTCCCCCTGCCAGGATTCAGTGGCAGCTGGATCAAGGCACCCATAAGAAGTAGTTGCCTGAGAAGAGATGAAGGAGGAGAGCTTGGTAGACAGCTCCTGAACATGTGTCAGGAGTGGAGCCAGGGTGGTCTCCAGTAATGAGGTTAGCTTGGGAGCTAGCAGCTCATATAACCTGTCTGCCAGGGCTGAGAGATTTACATGCTCAAGAGGGGCTTGAGTAGAGGTAGGAGAGAAAGTTGCTGGAATTATGTTGACTGGAGCTGATGGAATGGAGAATGTGGATGTAGGAGGTGAAGGAATGGATGGTCTAGGGGTAGGAAGTGTTGAGATTGATGTAATTTGGTTGGGGAAGGATGAGATGGTAGGGGAAAAAGATGGTTGAGAGAGGATGTCTTGAAGCATTTGTTAGAATGAGGAAGTAGAGGGAATCTCAGGAGGAGTTGAAGGAGGATCATCCATGAAGGAGTCATCTAAGAGAGAATATGATGAAGAGGTGGCAGGAGGATAATAGTATAAGGGATGGAATTGCTCTGAGGTAGATGCTGGAGAAGGTGAGATTGGTGATGAGATTGTAATGGGTAATGAGATAGCTATGGTGGTGATTGGTGGTGAGGATGAGATGGCTGGGGTAGAGACAGCTGGAGGAGGAGAAGAAGCAGGCAAAACTTCTGCAGGGGCAGAGACCTGAGGAGGAGTGACTAAGGCAGTCCTTGTGCCTGAAGCAGGAGTTGATGCAGTAGCCCTGTTGGGGTTAATAATCTGCCTGTCCCACCTGCTGAAGAGGGCACAGGTAAGTCTCTTGGATGCATTGATGTGCATCCCACTTGAGGTCAGCAGCTCAGGGCACCTGGAGTGCATGTAAACCCCCAAGATCCTCCCAAAGCTTACACAGCTTTTGCTCAGCTTCTTTTTGATCAAATTGAAGAAGATGGACCCCCAGTCCAGATGTTTCTTATCAACCACAGCTCACATTAGACAGAACTGATGTCTGGAAATGGTGTCATGGGCTGAGTGCTTTGCTAGAAGCACCTTTCCCACAACATCAGCCAGAAATTGATATTCAATCGACAAATTCTTTTTCAGCAATTTTTTAGGGTTCTCAGCAGAGTGACCCATTCTATCTAGCATTGCATCAGACTCTTCTTCAGATAATTCAATAGAGTCATTTCCAATGTTGAGGTTGAACACTTCTGTTAGTAGGGCGGGGGACAATGGTACCTGAGTCCCTTTGATAGAGCCGACTACAGAATTCTCATTCTCAGTTGAGGTAGAAAAACACCATTCCTTTATCTCGTCTGCGGCGATCTTCATCCTGATGGACATTATCTGAACTAACTGTTGTTCTCAAAGCAGATTTAAAATGTCCTTGAATCTCTGGTCGCTTCCATCGAAAGAGTTCATGCCGATGTCGAATCCTGTGTCAAATTTCATTTTTGAAAGGGCAGCAACAGTCAGAGCCATCTGTACCTGCAAAGATTGAACAAACACGACCAAGTGTAGAAGGTTTGGAGGGAAAAAAAATTGCAGAGAGTATGAAGGCATAAACGACGAGCGGCGGCCGAATAATGATTTTATATTAGGGTTCGACGCGAAAAAGGAAGGATCGTCGACCTCAGATCGACGATCAGGACTCCTGAGGGAAGCTGAAAGGTCTTCAACATCGTAGATCTCAGTTCGACGATCTAGAGAGCGTCGAGCTCAGGTCGACGATCAAAGACCTGAAAGAGATAGTATATAACTATCTGGCAAGCTCTGAACTTAGGTCGACGTTCAGTGAAAACGTCGAACTCCGTTCGACGATTTCTGGGAAAAACGTCGAGCTCAGTTCAGAGACAGAAACTATCCTACAGACATAAAAGGAGATGATTTTTTAGCCTAATCTTGGTTTGTTTTTAGCTTTTCAAAATCTTGTAATTTAGTTTAGGCTTCCTCCATCTAACATGCCTAACTGATTTAGGAAGAAATTGTGTTTCTTTTCATCCAGAGGCTTGGTGAAAATATCTCCCCTTTGCAAATCAGTAGGGATATATTGAAGTTCAATTTTGTTCTTCTCTACATTATCCCTTAGAAAATGATGCCTAATCTCTATGTGTTTTGTCCTACTATGGAGGAATGGATTTTGTGCAATGGAAATAGCACTGGTGTTGTCACAAAATATTTTTGACTTCTCTAAGTTGTAACCATAGTCTAGGAGTTGGTTTTGTATCCACAATATTTGTGAACAACAACTGCCTGCAGCCATATATTCAGCTTCAGCAGTTGAGGTTGACACAGATGTTTGTTTCTTACAATACCAAGAGACAAGTCTATCACCAAGGAACTGACAAGTTCCACTGGTGCTTTTCCTGTCTATTCTGCATCCAGCATAATCAGCATCTAAGAATCTAGTTAAGTCAAATGCTGAGTCTTTTGGATACCAGAGTCCTAGATTTGGACAGCTTTTAACATACCTAAGAATCCTCTTAACTAAGGTTAAGTGTGACTCTCTAGGGCTAACTTGAAATCTAGTACATATACATGTAGTAAACATTATGTCAGGCCTACTGGCTGTAAGGTATAATAGAGAGCCAATCATTGCTCTATATGTTGTCTGATCAACTGGTTTCCCATGTTCATCAGCATCCAGTACAGCATTAATAGGCATGGGTGTTTTCATATATGATGCATCAGACATACCAAATTTCTTAACCTGCTCTTTTGCATACTTGGTTTGAGAAATAAATATGCCTTCAACATGTTGTTTGACTTGCAATCCTAAGAAGAAGGATAGCTCAACCATGCTACTCATTTCAAATTTAGAGTGCATAAGCTTGGAAAACTTTTTGCACAAGTTTGAATCAGTAGAACCAAATATAATATCATCTACATAGATTTGTACTAGTAGGGTATGGGACTTATGAGTTCTAATAAAAAGAGTTTGGTCTATTCTCCCCCTAACAAAATCATTTTTCAGCAGAAAACATGCTAGGGTCTCATACCATGCTCAAGGAGCTTGCTTGAGACCATATAAGGCTTTGTGAAGTTTAAAAACATAATCAGGATGGGTTAGAGAGATAAAACCTGGAGGTTGTCTGACATAGACTTCTTCATTGATCTCCCCATTGAGAAAAGCACTCTTGACATCCATTTGATAGACTTTGAATCCCTTGTGAGCAGTATAAGCCAGAAAGATTCTTATGGATTCCAATCTTGCAACAGGTGCAAAGGTCTGGTCATAGTCTATCCCTTCTTCCTGAGAGTACCCTTGAGCAACTAGCCTTGCTTTATTCCTTACAATGATTCCTTGATCATCCAGCTTATTTTTGAACACCCATTTGGTTCCAATAATGGGATGATCTTTTGGCTTGGGCACTAGTTCCCAAACTTTATTTCTTTCAAATTGATGCAACTCCTCTTGCATTGCAATAATCCAGTGTGGATCTTGTTCTGCATCTTGAATGGTTTGAGGTTCAATTTGAGAGAGGAAGCAAGTGTGCATCAGGTTCTGGTTGACCTGATTTCTAGTTTGCACACCAGCTGAGATGTCTCCAATTACTTGAGAAATTGGATGATCTCTTGTTGTTACTAGATCAACAGGGGGTGTTGATGGTTCACCAACCCGTGTTGTTGTGTCCTCTTGTGGAACAACAACTGGTTCTTCAAGAAGATTTTCTTCCTGATGGTGAGCAGCTTCTTCATCTTCACTACTGTCATCCTTTTGTGTAACTTGCAATCTGTTCATGTCTTCAGCTAGAGAGTGCACCTGCAAATGTTCTATGGTAAAAGCATTCTTCTCCTTGAAAGACATGTTAGCTTCATCAAAAGTAATATGGACAGATTCTTCTATTTTTTGAGTAGTTTTATTATAAACCCTATAAGCTTTACTGATCATAGAGTATCCCAGAAACACTCCTTCATCAGCTTTAGCTTGGAATTTTGCTAGATATTTCTTGTCATTATTATGGATAAAACAAGTGCAACCAAAAACTTTAAAATAGCCTATTTTAGGTTTCTTCCCTTTGAGCAATTCATAGGGAGTCTTGCCCTTTAGTTTATATATCAGGCTTCTATTCAACACATAGTTGGAGGTGTTCACTGCCGTAGTCTAAAAGGATAGAGGTAGGTGAGCATCTGCTAATAATGTAGTTGCAGATTCAATGAGTGTTCTATTTTTCCTTTCAGCTACCCCATTTTGTTGAGGAGTTCTAGGAGCTGAGAAAGTATGCCTGATCCCTTCACTTTGACAGAACTCTTGCATGAGAAGATAATCAAACTCTATCCCATGATCACTTCTGATCAGGGCAATGTGAGTGTTGAACTCAATCTGAATGCATTTGAGAAAATCTGTCAAACATTTAAAGTTATCAGACTTCTTCCTCAGAAAGAATACCCATGTGAATCTTGAGAAGTCATCTACAACTACTAAAGTATAGGACTTCCCTCCTAAGCTTTGTACTGTAATGGGTCCAAAAAGATCCATGTGTAACAGATACAAAATCCTAGGTGAATCACTCATATTAATTGATTTAAAACTACTTTTAGTTTGCTTGCCTAATTGACAAGCCTTGCAGAGTCCTTCCTTCTTGTAGGGGCCAGAAGGCAGTCCTCTAACAAGGTTGTCCTTGGATAGCCTAGCAATGGTTCTAAGGTTAACATGTCCTAGTCTCTTATGCCATAGAATATTACGTCTAGATATGGAATTAAACAGGCAAATATCTACCTTAGATGAATGAAAGTCTACTAAGTAAATATTACCTTTCCTGTTACTTGTCAACACAGTTGTGTTGTCTTCTGACTTGACCTTGCATATTTTTTTGTTGAAAGTCACTTGATATCCTTCATCACACAGCTGACTAATGCTTATCAGGTTGTGCTTTAGTCCTTCAACATAGGCTACCTTCTTGAAGGTGACTGTCCCAATTTGAACTGCACCATATCCTTTTGTAGTTCCAAAGTTTGAATCACCAAAAATTACTTTGGGTCCAAGCTTGGCTTTAAAGGATGTGAAGTTGTCCTTATTCCCTGTCATGTGCTTTGAGCACCCACTATCCAGATACCATAGCTAGTTTGATGTTGGATAGGTCTTCACCTGCACAAAATCAGCTTATATGTTTTTGACCCAGTTAACCTTGGGCCTAGGTTGATAACCCTTAAATTCAGAAATAAAAGACATCCCAGGTTGATCCTTATAACCTTCAGGATGGTATCTCCTAGGAGGTACTATCCATTCAGTATAGGGATTAAAGCATTGGGATGAAGCACTTCTAGGATTGAATTGAGATTTGCCTCTGAAAGAAGGTTCAAAGCTCTGAACTTCGTTCGACGATCGTCGAGCTGGGTTCGACGATCTTGGGTAAAATCGTCGAGCTCCGTTCGAAGATCGACTATGAGGGAGTTCAGAGTTCAGGAAACGTTGAGCTGAGTTCGACGTTTCAGCCTGAGATCGTCGACCTCTGCTCGACGTTTTCTGTTGAGCTTTCTTTTTATTAGGTAGATCTGAATTTTTCCTAGCAACCTCTACAACACCCTTTCCTTTATCAGAAATAAATTTGATTGGGGTTGTTAATACTATGGGTTGGCTAGATGAAGCACCCAAGCCCAGTGTACTATTTAATCTTGAGTTCACTGTGCTTGTGATGTCCATTAATTTGATACTTCTCCCATTAAGGGATTCTTCAAATTGCTTGGCCTTGGATAGTTCACTTTTTAGTGAAGCTATCTCCTCTTTATAGCATTCTAACTCTTCAAAGAGTTTGAGGTTTTCTGATTTTATAGTGCTATACTCAGATAGTTGTTTTCTGAGGGAAGTGATTTCCTTCTCAGATTCCAACAGATCTAGGCATAGTACTTTAAACTCATGTTTAAAATCCTCAGAACTGAAATCAAATGAATTGATTACCTGATCTTCTTCTAGTTGAGCTTCTGAATCTGATTCTGACTCTTCTGCTTCTGAGTCTGTTTGAGAGGCATTGATAGCCATCATGCAGAATTCCTTTTCATCAACATCATCCTCATCATCACTGGAGCTGGATGAGGCTTCAGAGTCCTCTTCAGTTTCACTCCATGTCCCAGCAACAAATCCCTTCCTTGTATGTTTGTTCTTGCTGAAGGAGGGTTTGTCTGAGCTGTTCTTTCTGAAGTCTTTTTCCTTTCTTCTTTCTCTTCTATCTTTCTTATCCTTGTTCTTATTTTCTGGACAGTCAGACACAATATGGCCTGGTTTCCTGCAACCAAAACATATAATTTCTTTATTGTTATTTGATTTATCATACCTTGGTTTATCATGACCCTTGTATGATCTCTTTCTGAAGTCTTTTCTGGCCATCTTGTAGAATCTTTTGGCCAGTAGACTTAGGAGCTCATCATTTCCTGTAGCTTTATCTTCAGGCTCCTCTTCTGCAGCTTTGAAGGCTATGGTCTTTTCTTTCCTTGTGACTGGAGAAGTAGCCTTTTGTTCTTCTTCTCTATTTTTAATGAGCAGCTCATAGGATTTGAGCTTGCCCAGGAGAGCTCTAGTGGTAATCTCATTTAGACTTCTTGCATCTTTGATTGGCCAGATTCTTGAATCCCAAGTGCTGGGGAAGCACATTAAGATTTTGTCATTCAACTCAGTCAATGAGATTTCTTTATCCAAAGTTTTTAACTCATTGACAATCAGACTTAGTCTATTGTACATGTCAGCCACTGATTCAGCTTCTCCCTTTTTGAAGTTCTCATATTGGCTTATCAGATGGGATCTCCTGTCTTTCCTTTCATCAGCAGATCCTGAGACAATTTCAGAGAGCTTGTCCCAAATTCCTTTGGCTGAGTTGCAGTCAGCTACCTTCTGAAATATCTCATCAGACATTGTCTGAGCTAAGATGTTCATGGCCTTTGCATCTGCAGTTTTCCATTTCTTTATGTCTGTATCTGTTCCTGAGGGAGGTGGAACAGTACTTGTACTTATAGTTTCTGGAGGTGTTGGGCACACTGTCAAAACAGAATTAAATATATCCTCATCAATAGAATTCATATAAAGTTTAATCCTTGCCTTCCAGAGTGCAAACTTGGAGAGGTTGCACACTGGAGGTCTGGTGCTTGCATAATCTTTGTTATGTGCCATGTCTATATAAATAGATAGATATAGTGAAAATAACCCTCTTAAGAGATTGATCTTATCAAGGATCTTTTGGTTCAGGTGTTAGCCTGTATGAGCAACCAACCTGGCTCTAATACCAATTGAAAGTGAGATAAAGATCTATCTAAAATCTAGAGGGGGGGTGAATAGAGTATTTTTAAAATAGCTTTACAATTTAAACAAATAAAACAATTAAGATTTAATTTATGTATAGGTGTAAGGTGTCTTACTAGATAAATCAGAACTAAGACAGCAAAAAGAAAAATCACACCACACAATAAAGAAAATACTCAAGCAACCAGAAGACACAAGGAACTATAGTGGTTCCCCAAAAACCTGGGTACATCCACTCTTCTACCACCCTTGGTAGGAATCCACTCAGGATGAGTTGATCAGGTGTCCTGACACCAATGAGCTTTTGATAAGGTGCTCAAAAACCAAACTAGATTTTTTGATCAGGTGTCTTGCCACCACTGAGTTTTGACAAGGCTCTCAGAACCAAACTCAGAACTTTTGAAGGGAGTTTTGATAACCCTTTTACAGTAGGAAAAGAAAAAGTAAAGAGGTGAAGTTGTCTTCTCTGTTCTCAAATCAAATGAGAGAAGACTAGTGGATTGTTGATGATGTCAAAGCTCCCCCTGAGATGTAGAATGGTTCAGGAGTGAGAGCTTTGCTTCAGGGTGCTAGGTCTTCAGAAGCTTCAGATCTCCAGCAGAGGATGATTCTAGCAGATGCTGAAAATATTTGGTGTCTGGAGTTCTTGATGTTGAAGCTATGATTACTTTTCAGTAAGCCAAAAGGATTGTTCTACTAGTTCTTCAGAAAAATGATCACTTGTTGTCTGTCACTGTTAATTTTTTTTGTTGTGCTGTTTTTTTTGTCTGGTTGACTGAAGACAAAAAGGAGGATCTTATTCTCTGAAAAATTCCTTGTCAAAGATGGCCGTTGGCAGTCATAAATATCTTCTATAAAAGTCTTGTCTTCTAGAGGAAAGTCCCATATAACATTCCAAAAAGAATTCCTTGAATCTTGCTCCAGAATAAAGAAAAACGGCTGGCAGATCTCTTGAAATAAAAGCTGAGAGAATTTGAAAATCATTCCAAAAGCTGACTAAATTTGAATCCTCAAAGTCGTCAATCTCTCAGGAAAAACGTCGACCTGAGCTCGAAGATCGTCGACCAGAGCTCAGTGATCTGAAGAATAAACTGAGGAGAGATCGTCGACTTGAGCTCGAAGAACGTCGACCAGAGCTCAGCGATCTGAAGAAAAAACTGAGGAGAGATCGTTGACCAGAGCTCGAAGAACGTCGACCAAAGCTCGACGATTTGAGCAAAGTTGAGCTCAGAGAGCGTCGAACGGAGTTCGACGTTCCGTCGACCTAAGCTCGACGATAATTGTCTTTGCCTCAGCTTGAAGTCTGATTCCTTGAATGATCCTGGGGGCAGCTCAAACCTAAATTCTAAGCCCTAGACACATTCTAATGTTGACCTTTAAAACTATACAACTAGGTCAAACTGGTTTCCTAAGACAAACATAGTGATCCTTACCCAAATTAGTAATAGGGTGTTCCAACACCCAGGACCAACATTTTGCATGACAGGATACTCCAGGTTGAAGTGCTCTCTTCTCCAAGTGGTGCTGTTCACTGCTACGTGTCTCTTGTGGATGATGCTCTCCTGCACCGGTACTCTCAGACCAACTCATCGGTGATGAGTACTTTTGAGCGGTGGAGGATTGATGGAGACGACGCCCACAACATTTCGAGGACGGTGACGGCATGCTTGCGGACGACCATGCAGAGCGTCGACATAATAGTCATCCAGAACGCAAACCCATATATTATTAATTAATAAAAATAATTATTAATAAATTATTATTAATTAATAAGTCATTTCTATGTTTGGTATTTTTATGTCGTAATTTTATTTTCATTTCATGTATGATGGGTTCTTATAACCATCATTTGTTATTTTTATTTCATGTTCTTAATTATTGTAATTGTTATGTCATGATGGGTGCAAATAGCCATCTTGAGTGGTTTAATTTTCTAAGGTGGAGGTTGAGTGGTGTAGCCTATATATAAGCATGTATGTTTCATATTTTAACTATTGAATGAAAGAAAATTTGAAAACCTAACTTGAGAATCTCTCTCCTTCTTCTCCTTGGCCGACCCCCCCTCTCTTCTCCTCCTTCTTGGCCGCCGACCACCATCTTCCCCTCCTCCTCCCTCCTTCATATCTCCCTCTTCCTCTTACTACTCGAGCCCTCCTCTTCCTCTACAAAGAAAACCGACCACTTCCATCCAACAAGCCACCAACCTCCTCCTCCTCTCACCAACCCGGCCACCCCTCTCCAAAACCGACCACCCCCCCTTCATCACAACCCGAGTCCCTCCATCTTCCACAAAATCCTAGCCGCCAACCACCAACACCGACAAGTCCGACCCCCCTCCTCATCCCCTTCCTAATTCGACCACCACCTTCCATATTAAGCCCTAAAACATACCATATTTGCCCTCTCCTACCATATTTATATATATTTGTTTCCAAATCTAGAAGACCTGCTCGTGATGGATTTCCAACTCCAGCATGACGCGACGAAGGGGGACGAGTTTCTCTCCTACCGGCGTGACTCTGGCGGAGCCGTTGAAGAAAGATCCTCGCCGAGAAATCCGGAATCATCCATTCTGGTTCAGTAACGATAATTTCCACTCTCGTGCGTTTCTTTTCTTAGATAATCTTGTGGTGGATTTTTCTTGGTGTTAATTTTGATAGCATTGAAAATATCGTGGATAACTTTCATCGTTTGGTGTCTTTTCTTGATTGATCTAATTTTCGTAAAGGGATTTGGCGAGCCCTCATTTTTCTTTTGTTGGGAGAGATTTACCTTTTCCGGATCGTGTTTTATTCAGTAGATCTCTTTTGGTACAACACCGCTCGATCAGATCGTGTAGGTCCCTTTAGCCAGAAAGAACATTGGCCTATAGCCCTTGTTCGATCCCTATCGGTTTGGCTACCCGTACGCTAGTATAAAATTGATAACATTAATTACGTGGTGCCGCGTAGATCGATTGTGCAAGTGTAGAATTTGGTTCGTAGAGAGCTAGTCGTGCGCGTCCGTAATTATATTTCGGTCCAAACGTGTACGCCTACATCAGTCTTTGTGCACAAAGGAAGCTTAGCAAAATCCTTAGTTTTTCCATGCTTGCATAACTCAATAGACAACTTGGGGCAGATCTGTTTAAGGTGTTAACCTTTTATTGACCAACCTCGCTCTAATACCAATAGAAAAATGTTTAAGTTGTCTACCTAAATCACCTAGAGGGGGGGGGGGGGTGAATAGGTGAGTTGTGCATCCTTTTGCGGAATAAAAATTTAGCGAGCTATGCACAGAAAAATTAACCAAGCATTCACAGACAACACCAAGAGTTATAGTGGTTCCCCAACCTTGGGTACATACACTTTACACCTCACCAATTTTGCAATGCACTAGACACGGCTACTCCACTAATCTCGGATTAAAAATAATCCTACCACTCGGAACAAAGTTTCTACAACTCGATCCAAAAAACAGGATCTACACTCGGAAGAGAAAAAACTTCCTACAAAAAAAAACTCGGAGATCAAAGCTCCTACACTCGAAGAAGAATCTCATACAAGAATAAATTGAAATACAAGAAATACATACAATATTTTCTCAGATCTGAAAACTTCAACCCTTCTTCTTCCTTGAATTTTAAAGCTCTGTCAAAAATAATTGTAGAAGACTCGGCTAGTTATCGGATCTGAAATTTCTAGACTCGGCAAGATCAAGTAGAGAATCTGTCGATTGTAGAAAATCTTGATATGTGAATCACTTGCTCTGAATCGATCTATATCAAAAGCGTTTTTGGCGATGAAGACGATGAGCGGCGACTTCCGATTTTGGAAAAAGAATTTGTGATTTAGAAACTTAGAATTTCTTCTTACGACTGCTTGTTGTTAGGGTTTGGTCGAAAATGACAAGACTTGCCTAACGATCATAATCATAATAAATGATAGCAACATGGACAATTCACGTGCTAATGTCAATTGAAATTACGTTTGTCTGGACTTAAGAAATTTTCAGAAAATAGTTCAGCATTTTTTGAGAAGAATGATTATACTCGAGAAAAAGAAGTTTTGTTCTCGAGAACAATGATGGAGAACTTGAGAAAAAAACTTGGTAAGAATATGGAGGTGTAAATCAGTAATCTCAAGAATGAAGGGAAAGTACTCGAGAAAAATAAATTATTGTTCTCGAGAAGAAGCACTTTGGTACTCGAGAACAAAGAACTATCTCGAGAACTAAACAAGGTCTTCTCGAGAAAAAGACTTAGAGAAATTCTGTCTGGAAAGGAAGTAACTCGAGAAGAAGTGTCATGAAGCACACGAGTACATAAGCCCTTCTCGAGAACATCAATAAGCTTTCTCGAGAACTACTTCTGCCACTTGAATTCATGATAAGTCTAACTTGAGAATGAACTTTAGTCATTCTCGGGTACAAAACATAGTACTCGAGAGAAACACTTAGAGAATTTCTCTGAAAATCTGAAAACTTAATTTCTTCAAAAATAATCAGCATCCAACTTTCCTCCCATGCCCTTAGTGCTTGAAAAGGAAGTGTACCCAAATAGAGAGGCTATACATGAGTCAACACCATGGATCATACAATGAGGAATTACATTGTATGGTCCTGTGTTTGGAGACTGACATTGGTCTACACTTGACAAATAAGTCCTGCAAACACTCAACTAAAAAGAGCATCAAATACAAACTTAATTCATCTTAGTTAAAGGGTGACTTCATACAAATATGGGTTATTATGGATGCAATACCCAACAATTACGACTGTAACAGATCCCACCAAAATGACTGTTATAAAAAGATTGTAAAACCCCCGAACACTAGCAAAAATCAGCATAAACCAGCCAAAAACAAGCAAAACCACGCATAATCGAAACTGAAAATGCATTTATACATGTGGATCTGTGGTTGCAGTTGAGGAGAAGACAATCAGACATAGTGCTCCTTGATTTCTACCTTGACACAGCCTAAACGCGAAGCACAGAACTCCTTCCAATGCAGCTCGCCGGTTGAGAAGCCATATAATAAGAGGCCGACAGTGGTCGACGGGACCCGAAGTGGACAAGAAGAAGATGAGAAGGTAGGGTTTCGTCCCTTCGAAATTGGAGAGTTATGGTGGGCCCCGAAATTTGAAAACTTATTTATAGCCTGACGATCTACATCGTCCGTTGCTCGGACCAAAAATTTCCCCATGGTTTGATAGCTCTCAATTAAGCTAAGCTAACTCAGTGGAGGAAGTCTTTGATAATCACTCTATTGGCATTTAATAGTCCCAATCCCCACAATTTTTACACTTGTACATATATTTATTTCATATTAAAGGTTAATTCCACATCACCAATAATAATTGTTTTTCTCAACAAACAACAATTATAAATAGAGCGGAGCCAAATAAAAAAAGGGTGGTGTTAAAGGCACACCATCTTTGGCTTTGTGCACACAAATACTATGTGCACCAATTAGAATTTTATGTGCACACCAATTTTATATGCACCCATTGGATTCTTGAAAAATTTTCTCCCAATCAGAATACCTTCATTGGAGGAGAGACCAGATGTGCAAGCTCCAAAATTGTAATTCCAAAAGACCAAATGTCCACCCTGCAGGAACATGTCAAAACTGTAGAACCGAAAGAGACATTAATGGCAGGAATTGGGAGGTATTAGTGGAGGAGACATTACCGAAAGTGAAGGAGGCGACCGAAGGTAACAATGGAGGAGGTGACCGAAGATTTCACCGGAGGAAATGCAGGAATAGAGATGGGGTTTCGCAATTTTTGCCGGATGCAGTCGAGGAAGATAACAGGGTGTGGTTTCGCGGTTTTTGCTGGATACAGTCGAGGAAGATGATGAGGAAGAGAGATATGGTGGGCTGGGAAGAGAAGGGTTTCGTCGGAGGAATCAGGGGGGAGGAAGGTTTCGCCGGATGCAATCGGGAAGAGGAGCACCGAATATCAGGAAGGGGGAGGCGGGCTCAATGCTTCGGCTTTAGTTTATGGGTGGGGTTTAGAAAACCTAAAATATTAAGGGTTATTTTTTTGATGGGTGTGCACATAGTCGAAAATGGTGTGCCTTTAACACCACCCTAAAAAAATTTATGAAAAGGCCTACAACTTTGAACTACCCGGTTGCCTGAAAATCAGCCCATTTTTCGGTTAACCGGTTTAACCACCTAGTTCTAAAACGGTTTTTGGCAGGCGTGGTTTTAATAACCTAACCAGACTAGCCCCGAAACCGGTTGAAATGGCTAGTTCGGTTCCATTTTCAAAACCTAGGAAAATATTTTAATTTATTTTTTATTTTATTTTTACAATTATAATTTTTAGAGAGGGAGGGAGGGGAGAGAGAGTGGTAATTTTCACCCATGCACGCACCCAGAGACGTACCCACGCAGCCACGTACCCATGCACCCACGCACCCCTGCACACACACACCCATACACGGAAGCACCCGCACACGCACGCATCCACACACCCACCCACCCACCCACCCACACCCACACACGCACACGCACATGCGCACAAATGCACGCACGCATGCATACATGCAGGTTTGCGAGCAAGCAAGCAGGAGGGCACATGGGCACGCAGGCACACATGCAGGGACACACACACACACACACACACACACACACAGGTATGCACTCACCCACGTAGGCATGCCCGCCCGCCCGCCCACCTGCACACATGCACGTGCACACCCCCACACAAGCACATAGACACACACAGACGCACCCGCACAGAGAGACACACAAAGATGTGTGTGCACGCGTGCTTACACATACACAGAGAGAGAGAGACAAACAAAAAAATAAACACACACACACACACACACACAAACGCGCGCACACACACATGTACACACACACGCACACACACACACACACACACATATACACATATGAATGACACACACACACATATGAGTGACACACACACACACACATATGAGTGACACACACACACACACACACACACACACGTGTGACACACACACAATTATGAGTTACACACACACACACGAGTGACACACACACACACACACACATGAGTGATACGCATGCGCACGCGCGCGCACACACACACACACACACATGAGTGACACACACAAAGACACGAGTGACACACACACAAATGAGTGACGCGAACACACACACAAGTGACATGCACGAGTGACTCACACAAATAAGTGACACACACACACACATAAGAGGGAGCCATGCATACACACGAGCGAGACACACATACAAGTGACACATACACACAATGACACACACACGCACACACACACACACACGAGCGAGTGATGCGCACACATGAGTGACACACACACACACACACACGAGTGACACAAACACACACACGAGTGACACACACATATGAGTGACACATATATACAAACACAAGTGACACACAAACAAACAAACACACACACACACACACGAGTGACACACACACATACGAGTGACACACACACACACAAGTGACACATACAAACACACACTACACACACACGTGCGTAGACACACACACACACACACGAGTCACGTACACATACACGAGTGGCACACACTGTAAGACCCCATTTTTTTTCTTTTTAAACCACTGGGGTCTTATGCCCAGAATTGCGGCGTTGCGGTGGCACCGACACTCGGGAAGGCCGCCACTACAAAATGCCAATTTTGTCGGCCTTTTCGATCACAAAAGAGAGAGAAGTAAGTATAAATCGAATATAATCAAGTCCACAGAATCACATGTAAATGGAAATCACAACAAGTCCATAAAAGTTAGAAAACAGAGTACTGCAAAAGATCAGTACAGATGAAATATAAACGGGCTCAAGCCCGGTACATCAAAGTCCTCACTACAAGTCACTCATCGCAGAAGCTATAAGAAAGACTAATCACTCACAGAGCTGGCCACAGGTACTCTGGAACTAGACTGGCCCACCTCCATGCGCATCGTACTCCGCTAGTGTTGGTCTATGGGCTGCTGGTCCCTGTCTCCCATCCGGAGCTCCTATAATGTTGTGGTTCAACAACCATTAGTCATAAAGACTAAGTCCTATCATACTCTACCCTCCCCCTACTGCTCCTAAGCACTGAGCAGAGTGGAGGAAAGGGAAGCTACAATGGTGGAGAATAAGCATGGCGGGTGACAGCGAAACTAGTCTAACAGTAAATATATTGTATAAGCAGTTAAGTATGAAAGGTACATCAAGCAGTTCTACAATAGTGAGCAGTAAAGTAAACATGTAGTAAATCAATATATATATGAAAAGACAAGTAGAAATTAAATATATAACCTTAACTTATATGAATGCCCATACAAACTTATAAGTTAAGGGGTCTTCTGCAAAGCTCCCATCGTATAAAAAGTGACATACAAATTTATACGTTGGGGTGTCAGTGTATGCAAATATGAGTGTAGTGATATGCTATGCTATGATTCATGCAGGTGCAACTCATACACACGACTCTATGCGCACAGACCTTTAGTTCCCCCTATTCGGGCAGCTAGCTTCACTCACAGGAACCTCCGTAGTGGCAAACGGAGATAGTGGGACGGGCCCCCCACTCCTAGGCAGGTATCCACACTACCGGGCCTAGCCCTTCCAAATGCCCCTAGAAGAACAAAACCTAGAGTATCCGCGTACTAGTGCTGGCTATATCCACCAGACTTTCTTTGGCTAAGTGTCCCACACCGCCGAGTCAACGTACTGACGCCGGTGTGAACGACTCTCAAATACCAAAGACCCACCACCTTAATCTGTATTCAAACCCTTGAGCCCCCAGCTCCCCGGACTATCCCGTCCGTGCATCTACCTTTCGAAGCTACTGTCTGGTTGGCAAACAAACCAACCTATTCAACCTTCATAACTACCGAGGTGTGTGAATGTGAAACCCTAGTTATACTAGTTGCTCTTTTAGTTTATTATTCTTATGGTTTACGTTAGCCCAGGACTGCCCCCGGCATACCCCGCGAAGGGCTCTCAAAGGGCACTAGGAACTATGATGGTAGCTGAAGCCCATCGTTCCCTTTTGCAAGGCACTTAGTATTATTGGTTTATACCCGATTACCCGATCCCTTTTTATGTTATACTGGATCTAACCCTTGTGTGTTTTGGCCCTTCCTCACCTCAGGAAAGACGACTTTTCGTTGATCCCGAGATCCACTTAACACTTACCAGACTTCTCTCTCCTCATCGTGACTCCTCATATCACTTAACAGCCCATTTCAAATCCCATGAACTATCAATCTCATCCTCTATGTTCAAAGCACATGCTATCACTACTTACGCTATTTTACGCTATTCAGACCAACCTATGCTATATAATGATCATGATAGGAGGTCCCTCAAGTTCTCATCCGAAAGACTTAAATTATTTATGAGATTTATCGTAATATAACTAGCCTAAATCCAGAAAATTATAATTTTCCTAATTAATCTGATATTTAATTAATTTTCCCAAAAGATTGGCCATGGGTAATTTTAAACATGAACTATATGATTTTCTCAAGTAATGGCCACCCAAAAATTATGACCACTAATAACAGAGAGATATCAATAAATACTAATTTCCATGATTTTATAGAAAATATTTAGCCTCTAATTAATTTATCCAACATAATTCCATTAATCATATTTAAAGAATGAAGTACTAAAATTATTCATCAGAAAATTGTAGAAAAATTACTGAACCTTAATAATGTATTGAAAGAACCATTGCACAAAAATAATAATTTTCCTGACTTACTAGACACCAAAATAAATTCAATTAAGTTTTCATGGGAAACAATACTTAGTGAAGCAACACCTATAAATACACTTCCCACAATTCCATAAAAATTCACAGAGCTTTATAACATAATAAAAAGTCCTCTGGCTAAATTCCATAAGATTCCAGTGTGTGGTTAATTCATAATAAATTCCTAAGTTGAAAGTACAATTTGATGGTTTGTACATGAAATACTATATTCATTGATTTATAACTCATAACAAAATTATCCAGATATGAATATCACTATGACAACACTCTTGCCAAAGTTTGACTGAGAATCAAGGCCATATGACCCACCATAAAATTCCTAGGGTGCAAAGACCTAATTACTTATTAAGTGGTTTATATAGGGTATTTGTGACCAAGCACTACCCATTCATTTCCTAGGGCATCTAACCACCGTACAAGTATTTATTCTAAGTACCAAGTCCATACAAGGACATAACACCCTATGTCCTTCACAAGACACCCAAAACCAATCCTTAGGGTTTGGTCTTGGATCTTAGTGCAAATCTACCCCAATCTGCCCCATTTTCCATGGGAAGGTGCTAGAAATCATGCCTAGTCAGTGGTAAAAATCTCAGCCTCTGCTGAGGTGATTTGACCACCCAAATCACAAAGTGCACTTTTGACCTAAAAACCCCTTAATAGGGCAAGGCTTAGGTTTGTTAGTTTCCAATCTAAAACATCTCCAAATGAGATTAAAAATTATATAGAGCCTCATGATGAACCCAGGGACCACTCACAAAAATTTGGGAGGGTTGGGAAGTCATAGGCCACCTAATTAATTTATCATAAGATTATTAAATAATTACAAAAAACTATAGGAAAAGTGTCCAAAAATTTCCATTTTTAGACAGGGCCTAGAAATAGGTTAGGGGGATTCCCTGTCCAAATTTTAGGTCTTTTGGACAAGGGATGAAGTGGGGGCACACAATTTAATCTCTGCCTAGCTCTAGGTTTAGACCCCACCAAAAGGGGTTCCCTAGTAAAACCAGTTGACCAAATTGACCCAAATAAATTTTAAAATAACTTAGACCCATAGGGCTACAGATTATATGTTGACTATTTTCTCATATAAAGCCTCTAAGTATTTTTCATTAATTTTCTAAAGTGACTACTGTCATAATACAGAAAATCATGTTTAAAGAAAGGATTTAAATGATCAGCACAGATCTTGATGCAAGATCCGACGATTGCTGGATCGTCTTCTTCCTCCAGCCAAGGGCCATTATTGGCTGAATCTGGAGCTTATTCCAAACGTTACCGCCGGCCATCCAGCCTCCTCCCTGGCCGGCCACCGCCACCACCACCTCCTTTGAGGTGGTGGCCATCGCCGGGCGGCGGCGCGGCCGCTGGGGAGGTGTTTTTCGGCGAACCCGAGAGCTATATTTTTGCGGGAAAAACTAGGAAGAGAAGCTCTTCTCGATCGGACTATGTTGAGACCGATTCTTAACCCTAAATAATTCTAAGATCTACCCGTATAAAGAGAGAGGAGGGGAGGACCTTGTTCGCGGGCTGGAGGCGTGCAGATCGACAGAAAGCCATTAACGATGAAGGTGTCGCCGACGCTCTTCAACAGCACATAGAAATCTCTCGTCTCCTTTGGGCAAAGTGTGGAAATGAAGGCTTGGAGTCTTGTGAAGCTTATAAATTAGTAAGATGGGGGAGGGGAGGGGTCTAACCGACGGTGGACATTAATAGTCCTTTAAGGTAATTTCGAACATGGTGGTGGGGGAATGAATATGGCTCAATCCAGCCAAGTAACGGCTGGAAACTCCTCCTATTCCCTAGAGGAGTTGCATCCAGCCATAAAAGAGGAGGGGAAGGAGGCAAAGGCATCAAGTGCCATTACTGGACATGAAAGCTGGTTCTCGACCATGGCTGAAGCCTTCTTCATTTTTATAACCGTCGGCCACGTGGCCTACCTCCATTTGACCGGTCAATATTTTTAAATAAGACTTAATTAGGTGTTAATAGAGGAACGACTAATTTAAGACATCCTGGCCCGTTTCCTGAAACGGTCTGGTTCAGCTGAACCAACAAATAAACCAAAAGCGCCAGAAAAATTCTAAGTAAAATGGCATATAGTGAGCTCAACTCACTCAATGCCATCCAGCCTATGGCGTTGAGTGAGCTCAGCTCACTCAACGCCATCCAGCCGACGGCATTGAGTGAGCTCAGCTTACTCAACGCCATACAGCCTAAACAAGATGGCATTAAGTGCAGTCAGTGCACTCAACGCCGTTCACCTTATGGCGTTGAGTTCACTTGATGCACTCAATGCCATTCATCCCAAGTAAGATGGAATTGAGTGCAATTAGTGCACTTAATGCCGTTCAGCTTATGGCGTTGAGTGCACTCGATGCACTCAACGCCATCCAGCCTTTGGTGTTGAGTGCACTCAGCGCACTCAATGCCATACGGCCTATGGCATGGAGTGCACTCGAAGCTCTCAACGCTCGAGCCCAAATCCTATTTTAAGTAAATTTCTTACCTACTATTTGTAGACCAAGGTTATTTTTACCTTGAGCCTAGGTAACTTGGCCTCCTTGGGCTTCCTAGGGTTTTGTCATGACTTGGTCATGACACGAGTGGTCGGAAGTGAGATGTTACACACACACACACCCACACCCACCCACACATACACCCACGTGTGACACACACACACACACACACACACATGAGTGGCATGCACAAGTGACTAGCACGAAGCTCCATGATGAGTAGCAAAATATATATGTTTTTACTTTATTTTTTGTTTTAATTTAATAAAAAAATGTAATTATATTATGTAAATACCTAAATAAATTGTTTCTTTTTAATTTTCAGTTCTAACTTAACTTGTTTTTGTGTCTTATAGGTATTTCTAGGCATTTTGGGTAATTCGGGAAAAGTTCCTAAGTCACGCCCCTAGGTCACGACCGTGATCTAAGGCATGTAAGTTTAAAACAAATAATTCCAGCAGTTCGGCAAATTTTTGGCAGCAAGCTAAGTCACGCCCGGGGTACACACCCGTGTGCCAGCTATCATGCCCGTGACGTTAGCCATGACCATGTAGAATTCCCGCTGTCACGCCCCGAAGAAGCCAAGATACCATGCCTGACCATCACACCCGTGACCTTTAAGTCACGCCCGTATAATTATCCGATTTAATCCAGAAGTTACTGAAATTCTATCCGAAGATGCCACGCCAGGGTCACGCCCAGGCGACACGCCCTAGGGGGCATGCACCTCAAAAATTTCGGCTATAAAAGGAGGGCCAGGGCTTATGTTTTGAAGACAGCTGGTAGAGTTCCACATAGCTGTACATAGTAGTTAGGAGTAGTTTTTGAGTGATATTTTCCTAACCCTATTTTAGGTTTCCTAGTGTGTAACATTTTTTAAGTAGTAAATTTCAACTTTCAATAATTTTTCATCTCTTTTTGCTTTTTAACTTATCTTTTATTTCTGTTGAGACAGGGTGTGTGCATATGTACTTTTCATTTTTTTATTTCTTATTACTACCACCCCCATCCCGGATGAGAGGCTAAGAAATTTTTAGTGCTTTATTAAGATGGTTGGGACGGATATTATTTTTGCACCTTTATATGTCTTTTACTTTTCTACTACCACCCCTATCCCGATGAGAGGCTAAGAACTTTTTAGCACTCGATTGAGATGAGCTTTGGGAAGGCTATTAATTCTGCATTTAAAAAACCCTATTTTCTAAATTTAAAACTTAAGATTTATCAGGAATTGATCATTCACAGGTAAAGATAAACTGCGCCTCACTCTCGAAAGAGATGAACGTAAGCCTGTCAGGTTGAACCTTCAAATCGCAGTTGGAGGTCAATAGCGGGGTTCACCACATAAAGCATTTTTATGGTATTTTTGATTAGATACGAAACTTTTGTCAAAGTACGTAATCTCAGGTAGATGTATCCTCGATAGAGGTGCACTCATATTTATGGAACCTCCGCAGTCAAGTATTTTAATTAATAAAAAGTAGAATTTTTATTATTTAAAAAGTATTTCTCAAAGTAAAGCAAAAATCTAGGGCTCTCTACCTCATCTATTTTCAAAACCATAAGTATTACGTTTATTATCACTTTTCAAAATCTCCAACTCTTTTCGATAAAATGATAGTTCCATTCCTTAAAGTAGAGTACACGAAAGAGATCTGTGGAAAAATATGACCTTGATATTTTAAAATAATATACTATTAAGCGATAGGTACGTTTGCCTTAATCGAAGTATATCAGTAAAAAAGATATAGAACACACAAACATTTTTTTCCAAATCCAATTTAATTTTCAATTCAAACTATCTCCAAAGTTAGTTTTTACTTATTAAGTTTTTGACGCCATTACCGGGGATCATTTTGTGTTGATATTTGAAATAAAAAGGAATTACTATTACTTTTATCTTATTAAAAATTATAGTTTTTATAAAAATAAACAACTTACAATTTCTCTGATTATAAGACCTTTGGTTTTATAAAAAAATTATATATTTTTTACAACACTTTCATTTTTGTCTTTTAATTTTCCAAAACCAAAACCACAAAAAATAATAAAAAAAAACAAAAAAAGTATTATATAATAGTTTTTTAGTGTATGATCCGACGAAACTCTCCTATTTATTCTAATCTTGTTTTTGATCATGAAATCGGCTGCACCTATTATAGATGGCTTTGATCTCGTGACCAATACCAAACATTAAATCTGGAAGAGTCTATGACAATTACGTATGTTGATGCTATTGTTGGGTATTGCATCCACAATAACCCAGATTTGCATGAAGTCACCCTTGAACTAAGATGAATTAAGTTGTATTTGATCTCTCTATTTAGTTGTGTGTTTGCACACTATCATTACAAAGTGTAGAGCAATGTAAGTCTACAGTGGGTCATGAGCACATGACAATATAGTGTAATCCCTCACTGTGTGATCCAAGGTGTTGACTCATGTGTAGCCTCTCTATTGGGATACACTTCACATTCAAGCACTTGGAACATTGGATGAAGATTGGATTCATGAAGAAGAAAGATTTCCTAACATTCATAAATTTTTCTAAGTCCACTTCTCGAGAAGCCTAGTATAGTTCTCGAGTAGTGGAGTTAACAGTACTCGAATATTTAGCTTAGTACTCGAGTACAAGTCGTAGTTCTCGAGTAACATCATTAAAGTTCTCGAGAAGCCTAGACTAGTTCTCGAGTAGACTCAGCCTATACTTCTCGAGTAGCTAGAGCTAGCCATGAAACTTTTCTAAGTCCATTTCTCGAGAAGCTGGGTTATAGTTCTCGAGTACTTAGCTTCTACTTCTCGAGAAGTCAGCTTAGTACTCGAGTATAAGTTTTAGCTCTCGAGTAATATTCTTTTAGTTCTCGAGAAGTCCAGTTTAGTTCTCGAGAAGTCTTAGCTCATAATTCTCGAGTACTTACATAAGTCCATAACGTATAGTTCTCGAGAAATCTGCCTGTTCTCGAGTACTTATATGTCCTCGAGAACTGCAGTCCAGTTTTTCAGGAAAATTTCTTAAGTTTAGAATTGTCGGGACTTTCAAATGATATGACGTGATTGGTCCACGTGTCATTATTAATGTCAATTCTAATCGTTAGGGGAAATCTTATATAAGGTCTTATCATTAAGACAAACCCTAAGCGGTGAACCGTACCATTCTCAAATTCTGAATCGGCCGTCTCTCTCAAGAAAGATATTATAGAAGCCGCCGCCGCCTCTCAACTTGAAGATCGACAAGGCTGTTTTTCGATCCAGAACGACTTGCTGTTCAAGGAATCTTCATCTTCTCCTTAATCGAGTAGGTCCAAGTTTCTCAGATAAGATAATCCAGAGAGTCTTCTTCTACAATTTCTGAAAAAAGGGGAAAAGTTCAAGAAAGATGACCTAGGAACAATTTTTTAGATCTGAGAAAAATTTCTGTTTGTATTATCAAATCTCTTTTTAATCTCGTAGGACATTATTCTCCGAGTGTAGGAGCTTTGTTCTCTGAGTTGTAGGAAGTATTCATCTTCCGAATGTAGATCAATTTGGATCAAGATTGTAAGAACTTTGTTTCGAGACGTAGGATTGGTTTTCAATCTGAGATAGTGGAGTAGCCGAGTCTAGTGATTTAATAGATCAGTGAGGGAAATTTGACGTACCCAAGTTTGGGGAACCACTATAAATCTTCTTATCATCTGTGATTGCTTGATTGTTTTTGTGCAAGTTCATTAAATTTTTTATTCCGCATATAGACGCACAATTAAACTATTCACCCCCCTCTAGGTGATTTAGGTAGACAACTTATCACTTTTAATTGGTATCAGAGGGAGGTTGGTCATTAAAAGGTTAACACCTTGATCAATTTCATCTTTTAGTTGTCTCTTGAGAACTTTTCAAGCAATGGACAAGGCTAAAGATTTTGCCAAGCTTCCCCTGTGTACAAAGAACAATTTTCCCATGTGGAAAGAAAGAATTAAGTTTTTTATGGAAGCTGTGGATCCCAGGATCTTCATGATTGTTGAAAAAGGTCCTTACATGCCCATGACCATCTTTGCTTTAGATCCAACAAAGAAAGCCCCAAAGAAGTTGATGGATCTAGATAAAGACGAGATTGCACTTGTCTCTCTGGATAAGAAAACTAAAAATATAATAGCAAGTGCAGTCGATGATTCTATGCTGCAGAACTTGATTCACTGCCAATCTGCTAAGGAGATGTGGCAGTCTCTCGCCACTCTGATGGAAGGCATAAAAGAAGTGAGAGATGATAGAAGATCCCTATTGTATCAGAAGTATGAAGCCTTCCGGCAAGGACCAAAAGATACTATTGTAGATACTTTTGAGAACTTTTTCAAGATAGTTAACGGCCTCAGATTATATGGTCGAGTCTTCACCAATGGAGAACTAAATGACAAGTTCCTAAAATCCTTAACTAAGGAATGGGACAATAAGGTCTGTGCCATTAGGGAATTTGGAAAGCTAGCTGAGACAGACCCTCAGATTCTCTTTGGAAAGCTGATGTCTTATAAGCTTCAACTCAATAAAAGGAAAGCTGAAGAAGAGAAAAGCAGGTCTGCATCCAAAGAGAAGTCTATTGCTCTAAAGGCAAACACCTCTAGGAAGTCAAAGGATACCTCTCCAGTCCCAGCACAAGAAGTTAGTGAAGAAGAAAACTCGGAGCCAAGTATCTCGGGATCAGAGCTATTTAAAGGAGAGTTCTCATTACTCTCACAACAGTTCAAGAAATTCTTAAATAAGAAGAAGCAATGGAAAGGCAAGGATGCCTTTTACAGAAGATCACGACTTGACAGTGATCGACACAGAAAGGGCTCAAGCAGCCACGACAGGTATGGTTCTAAATAGAACAAACATATTTCGACTGACATAGTTTGCTACTATTGTAACAAGACAGGTCATGTCATAGCTGACTGCCCCCACAAGAAGAAGGAGGGTGGCAGGAGAGAAGAAAAGAAGTCCTCATACTACAAGAAGAGGGTAGAGAAGAGCCTGATAGCCAAGAAGGGCAAGACTCTTAGTGACTCTGACTCATCTGAGTCAAGTGAAGAAGAGGAAGCCTACTTTGGGATTATGGCTCAATCAGATGATGAAAAAGAGCCCCAGTTCACTAGGGAGGTAAAATCTCACACCCCACTTTCAGAATCTGAAGTTTCTGAGCATGATCATGAGAACAGCTCCTCTGACGATGAGTCTGAACTCATGGCCCAGTATAAGGAGTTGATCATGGCTTACGACAAATGTCGACGAGTCATGAAAACTCAAGCTAAAGAGATCAAATCTCTAAAATCTAAAGAGTGCACCTTGAGAGAGGAAGTTGCTAAGACTTACTCATTCAAGGAAGACTTCAATAATACTATTTAAGAATATAATAAGGCTCGAGAGCACCTTGACTTGAAAGAGAAAATCATCAAGGAGTTGGAAGAACAACTCCCTGCTGAAAAGAAACTTGTTGGAAATTTCTCGAAGCCTAAGACTATCCTTCATCTCGTTGCTGAATTCTCAGCTAATGCCAAGGGTGCTGGACTAGGCCATGTAGAAGCTCCCAGTAAATCTTCTAGGATGAATAAGGCTAAGAGAAAGAATAAGAAAGCCAAAAAAGGCCTCAGCCGAAGAGAAGGGGAAATCCCCTCAATATCAGACTATCTTTATGAAAGTCATATTTCCAACTAATGAGTTTGATCTTGACTCGTCCTACGGCCACTTGACTAGGCCTACTTATGTAGAGCTAAAGTCTCGTTACCAAGGATAGACTCGCCCCAAAAACTTTGGTGAGAGTGTCTTTAAGGCACCTTATGAAGAAGTCATTCTGCAGGGCTATGGACCTTATGATCATTGTCATAACTTCAAGAAAGCACCGAAAAAATCCATTGTGGAAAAGCCTTTGATGGAGAGGAAATCATGTGATTGCCATCATCATGAAGCTTCTTCCTCCAAGAAAGCTACCTTTGCTAGGCCACCATCCCAGGAGGTCAAGCAGGAGAACTTAAGGAAAAGATACAACAGGTTCGACTGTTGGTGATGTGGCAGAATTGGTCATTTTGTCATCGATTGTTGGTTTAATCCAAGGAAGGTTGCTACTCCTTATGTTGGCAACATGAGAATGACCACTCATAATGCTAATCCTCGTAGGGGGAGTGCTCTAACTCGAGACCAAGGACCAAAACGTCTTTGGGTTCCTAAGGCAAACTGATTATGATTGCAGGTATGTCCAAAGGCCACCAAAACGCCAATCTGGTATTTGGACAGTGGATGCTCTCGGCACATGACCGGGACAAGAAGCCTACTTCAAAATTATTCTCCAGTGTCGAACATACCAAAGGTTATCTTTGGAAGTTCAGACTGAGGGATGACCAAAGGCTATGGTATGATCACTAACGGTAGTGTATCTTTTTCGGATGTAGCTTATGTCGAGGGATTGGAACACAATCTTATAAGAATAAGCCAACTATGCGACAAAGGATACATAGTTGAATTCCATGCTGACAAGTGCTTGATAAAGTCTGTTGACAATATGGAAACAATTCTATCTGGCACTCGAATCAGGAATATATTTTGTTTAAATTTTATTTGTGTATACTCTTCTACACCAGTGTGTCTTTTAGAAAAAGATAGTGCGTCTCTTGGTGACCAATGACACAAGAGGTTAACACATATTAATTTTAAAACTATTAATAAATTATTCTCCCTGAACTTAGTTCGTGATGCCCCGAATGTCAAGTACGTCAAAGATAGACCCTGTCATGCATGCGTAAAAGGCAAGCAAATAAGGGCTACCTTTAAAAGCATCATTAACAAAGATTCATATAGATGTCTCCATCTACTTCATATGGACTTGTTCGATCCACTGCAAATTAGAAGCTTGGGAGGTAAGGAATATACATTGGTTATTGTTGATGACTACTCGCGCTTTGCGTATGTGTTCTTTCTGAAACACAAGTCAGATACCTTTGATGTCTTTACAAATTTTGTTAGGCAGATCTAGAATGAATACAACTGTTCCGTAGTAAAGGTCAGAAGTGATAATGGAACTGAATTCAAGTCTAGGGCCATGACAGAATTCTGTGAAAGCATAAGTGTCTTTCATGAGTTTTCATCTCCTCGTACTCCACAATAAAATGGAGTAGCTGAGAGAAGGAACAGAACACTCATAAAGGCATGCATGACTATATTGAGTGATGCTTCACTACTAGAGTACTTCTAGGCTGAAGCCATCAATACTGTATGCCACGTGCAAAATCGGGCACTCATAAATAAGAATCATAATAAGACACCTTAAGAACTTCTAAAGGGCAGGTAACCAACTGTTTCATATTTTAGAATTTTTGGTTGTAAATGCTTTATGCTTAACAATGGTAAGTATCATACTACCAAGTTTAGTGAGAAAAGTTTTGAAGGTATTTTTGTAGGTTATAGTAGCCATAGTAAGGCATACAAGATTTTCAATAAAAAACTCTGGTTGTAGAGGAATCCATACATATTGTATTTGATGAGACGAGCTTGTTGCAAAGCAAATCGCCTAGTGTGCTTGTTGTAAATGCAGGTACAAAGCTGAAAGAAATCAGCTTGGATGAACCGACTGAAGGTGAAAGAGAAAAGTTCATCAAGATCACTACTCCAACCCCCATTGGAGACGTAGACGATCAAGATGAAGAAACCATCCAAGTTGATGAAGTCACTCCAGTGGCTGAAGAAGTTCCAGATGCTAGGAATCTAGATCTCAGACATCTGAAGGATCATCCTTTGGACCAGATCATAGGAGATCCCCAGGATGGTGTCAGAACTCATCGAGGTACAACTAACGAGAATCTATATTTAAGTTTTCTCTCACAGGTTAAACCAAAGAAGTTTGAGAAAGCAAACTCAGATGCATCAGGGGTCTTAGCCATGGAAGAAGAACTGAACCAGTTCAAGCGCTGCAAATTTTGGAAGCTAGTTCCAAGACCCAAAGGTAAGAATGTCATCGGGATGAAGTGGGTCTACAGGAATAAGTTGGATGAGGATGGGACAATCATAAAGAACAAGGCCAGACTCATTGCCAAAGGATATCGTCAAGAAGAAGGAATCGACTTCGACCAAAAATACGCTCCAGTGGCATGTCTGGAGGCCATCAGACTGTTCCTGTCTTATACTGCACTGAAGGTCTTCACCGTCTATCAAATGTACGTGAAGTCCGCCTTCCTAAATGGTGACATAAAGTAAGAAGTGTATGTGGAACAGCCCCCAGGTTTTGTTGATCCTAACTTTTCTGATTATGTTTATTTATTATCAAAAGCGCTGTATGGTTTGAAACAAGCTCCTCGAGCTTGGTACGAAAAGCTGTCTAGCTTTATCCTTGAGAACAAGTTCACAAGGGGAAAGATAGATAATACAATATATCTTAGGAAAATTAAAGGCAAGATTTTGTTAGTGAAAATCTATGTAGACGACATCATTTTTGGTTCTCCAAGCGACAACCTCTGCAAAAAGTTTTCTAAACTTATGCAAGGGAAGTTTAAAATGAGTAGTATGGGAGAGCTGAAGTGTTTCTTAGGACTTTAGGTGAAACAATCTGAAGATGGAATTTTCATCTCACAGACTAAGTTCACCAAGGAGTTGATTAAGAAATTCAGAATGGAGAGTACAACCTCTATGGGGACTCCAATGACCTCAACTTTGTCTCTGGACAAGGATAAGAAAGGGAAACCTTTTGATGAAACCAAGTACAGAAGCATAGTTGGATCCTTGCTCTACCTTACTGCAAGTAGACCAGACATAATGTTCTTTATATGTGTCTGTGCTAGATTCCAAGTGAACTATAAGGAATCTCACTATGCTGCTACAAAGCAGATCTTGAGATACCTTAAAGGTACACTGAATCTTGGCTTATGGTACCCAAGAAGTAATGAGAGCGAACTAATTGGTTTTTCAGATACAGACTTTGCAGGTAGCAAAGATGATAGAAAAAGCACTTACGGGACGTGTCAGTTCCTTGGAAGAAGGCCTATCTCATGGAGAAGCAAAAAGCAAAACTATGTCGCAATCTCAACGGCCGAGTCAGAATATATTTCTGCCGGCAGTTGTTGTGCACAGTTGCTTTGGCTAAAGAACCAGCTAGAAGATTACAACATGAAAGGTTAAATACATTCCAATGTTTTGTGACTCCTACAGTGCAATAGCAATTGCCAACAACCCAGTCTCATACAGCCGGACAAAGCATATCAAGCTCAGATATCACTTCATCCGGGAGAATGTGGAGCAAGGGGATGTGGATATGTAGTACGTGCCAACAGATCGGCAAGTTGTAGATATTTTCACGAAGCCGCTGGACGAGACCAAGTTCAATTTCTTCAAAACTAAACTTGGGATGCTGAACAAAGAAGGATAGACCAAAAGGGATCATTTCAAAGCTCAGGAATCGAGGATACTATAAAACGGTTAGAAATTTCTCAAGTGGACATCACTTCTTGAGACATAAAGTTACTTCTCGAAAAGAAAATATCTGGTTCTCGAATACTAAAGTCTACTTCTCGAGAACTTCACGTCTGTCTCTCGAGAAGTACTCTAAGTACTTGAGTACTACAAATTCACTTCTTGAGAACTCTAAGATGCTGTCCTATCGGGGCAAACAACAAGAGAGATAAGTAGACGGACAATAGATAGGTTAGCCACCGGGGAAAAGGTCAAGCCGTAATCCCCATGAGTCTGAGTGAAGCCCTTCGGGACAAGACGAGCCTTGTAGTGGTTAAGAGAACCGTTGATATTATACTTGACAATGTAAACCCAACGACAGCCAATAATTTTCTGACCTGCAGCAAGAGGGCCAAACGCCAGGTGTCCGCCTTCTGTAGTGCGGACATCTCATCCTCTATGGTCGCCACCCACTCATTGTGCTGGAACGCCTTAGTCATCGGACTCAGAACTCTGATCTGGTCAGTAGAAGTCAGGAAAGCCCGGTAACCCTGATAAAGATGCTTTACAGATTTCAAAGATGCCGTTGGAGCGCCAACCTGGAGCTTTACCAGGAAGCACGGTAAACAAAATGCTTGTGGGAGACACCCCCATAGTTATATATTTTTTTACTTGTCTTTTATTTTTATAGGTTTTGCTTACGGCCTCCCTGACCTCCAATCTGGAAAGCTTATTTATTCTATGGGGGAACAAAATACGTCATTACTTGTCTTTTATTTTTCAATTTTGTATATATATCTTCTTTTTCTTCATACTTATTCACAACATTAGTATAGGGGAATATTTCATTTACAAAATGGAAAAAAGGTTTTTTTTATATATATAATATTTGCTTATCAATATTTATGTATATATTTGCTAAAAAATAACAAAAATAAAAAGAAAATATATATATATAAAGTCTTTTTATTTATATATTTTGCTTAATCAATCATCCAAAAATAAAATTAAAACTCCTACTTGTTTTATCTCTTTTCTAAAACTAAAAATATTTTTGAGTTGATATATAAGCAGTTATCTAGTTTTTCAATTTACTAGTCATTTATTTTTCATAAATAGATAGATCTAAATATCTGTGGTTAAGTTTTAAAGAATATCATGTGCATTTTATTTTTTAAGAGGATTTGTTTGAGCACTACTTCTGGTTTATTATAATAGAGGCATGTGTATTATGTTAGCCAAAGATATGTAAACAATACTTATTTTTACTTCACTCTTATCGAAATATATGAATTTTAAAGCTATTATAAAATAGTCTCAAAAAATTTTATCAAAATTCAAAATTTTTTTGATACCCTACCTATTTACTTTTTGCTTGACATATTTTCTTACGCAAACAAGCATCTAGGACTATGCGCTCCTAGAAAAGAAATGATTTTATGTCAATGGTAATAAGATTTCATTTCGTAAACATAGGCATCCAATAATTATTAAAAAACTATATGAAATGGAGTATGCGCTTCTAAACATATACATCGGGTTAAAATAAAATGCAATTTTGCAAAGTTTTTTTTCTATTTTGGAAAATATTTTCCTAAACAGTTGTAACAAAGCAAGAATATTGAATAAGGTGAGAGGACAAAATTCATCACCTTCTACATCATAACATGCTTCATAGGCAAACGCCAAGTTTATATCTGGTAAAACCACTACAAATTGATCTATTTTTGCATAAAATTTTGAGAGATCATATTTAATAGGTTGTTTATTTTCCTTCATATCTCTTTCAAGGTATGGTTTTGATAATGTCAATCTAACATGTTACTAATGTATGCAATGTTGCTTGCTTTTCGATTTTCTCAAGAAGACTTTTGGTTATGAACATTTATCTCTAGCAAAATAATTTGCATAATATAGGACTTAACGCTTTATACTCCAGATTTTTATGTCTATTTTCCTTTGATATAATAAATTGATAGTTGAATTAGAAATTTTATAACTATTTGTATAATCGACTCATACTTTTGATCTGAAATAGCAAAGCTTAAGTATGAGGGTATTTGATGAGTAGCAAAATATACATATTTTTACTTTATTTTTTTTTGTTTTAATTTAATAAAAAATGTAATTATATTATGTAAATACCTAAATAAATCATTTTTTTTATTTTCAGTTCTAACTTAACTTGTTTTTTGTGTCCTATAAGTATTTCTGGATATTTTTGGGAAATTCGGGAAAATTTCCTAAGTCACGCCCGTGACCTCGGTCGTGTAACTTTAAAACCAACAATTGCAGTAGTTCGGCAAATTTCGAGCAGCAAGTGAAGTTATGCATAGGGTACACGCCCGTATGCCAGATGTCACGCCTGTGACATCAGTCATGAGTAAGCAGAATTATAGCTGTCATGCCCTGAAGAAGCCAAGCTAACGCGCCATGCAGTCACGTCCGACCTACACGACCGTGACCTTCAATTCACACCCATGTACTTATCCAATTCAATCCAGAAGTCGCTGAAATTCTATCTGAAGATGCCACATCAGCGTCATGCACATGTGACACACGCCCTAGGGGAGTGTAAGGGGGGCGTGTACCTCAAAAGTTTTGGCTATAAAAGGAGGGCCAGAGCTGATGTTTTGAGGAGCGCTGGTAGAGTTCCACATAGCTATACATAGTAGTTAGGAGTAGTTTTTAGTGATATTTTCTTAACCCTAGTTTGGGTTTCCTAGTGTGTAACACTTTTTAAGTAATAATTTTTCAGCTTTCTGTAAATTTTCATCTCTTCTTAGTTTTTAACTTAGCTTTTATTTTTGTTGAGACAGGGTGTGTCCGTAAGTACTTTTCATTTTTTTATTTCTTATTACTAGCACCCCCATACCGGATGAGAAGCTAAGAACTTTTTAGCGCTTGATTAAGATGGTTGAGACGGATATTATTTCTATACCTTTATATATCTTTTACTTTTCTACTACCACCCCTATCCCGATAAGAGGCTAAGAGCTATTTAGCACTCGATTGAGATGAGCTTTGGGAAGGATATTAATTCTATATTTTAAAACCCTATTTTCTAAATTAAAAACTTAAGATTTATCAGAAATTGATTATTCGCAGGTAAAGAGAAACTGTGCCTCACTCTTAAAAAAGATGAACGTAAGCCTCCCGGGTTGAACCTTTAAATAACAGTAGGAGGTCAATAGCAGGGTTCACCACGTAAAGCACTTTTAAGGTAATTTTGATTAGATACGAAAGTTCAGTCAAAGAACGTAATCTCTGGTGGATGTATCCTTGATAGAGGTACACACATATTTATGGAATCTCCATGGTCAAGTATTTTAATTAATAAAAAGTAGAGTTTTTATTATTTAAAAAGTATTTTCCAAAGTAAATCAAAAATTGAGGGCTCTCTACCTCTTATATTTTCAAAAACATAAGTATTACACTTATTTTCACTTTTCAAAATCTTCAACTCTTTTTGATAAAATAATGTTCCATTCCTTATAGTAGAGTAATCAACATAGATCCGTGGAAAAATACGACCTTGATATTTTTAAATAATATACTATTACGCGATAGGTACGCTTGTCTTAATCGAAGTATATAAATAAAAAAGAGATAGAACACACAAATGCTTATTTCCAAATCCAATTTAATTTTCAATTCAAACTATCTCCAAAGTTAGTTTTTACTTATCACTCCACCCTTATAGCCAACCATAACAGGAATGAGGATTCACAACCATCAAATAATTAATGCAGAAAGTAGTTATCTAACACTTCACATTTTGTTAAAAAAAATTCTCTTCATGATACATATGTCATCGTGCATGTCAAACCAACTTTAATTAAGTTAATGAGTTTAATGGTTGCTTCATAAAAATAACATTGACTTGTCTAATGATAACCTTCCTCGAATATTCTATCGACATACCTAATGATAGTTTATCATAGTAATTATTTGAGCTATACTACTTTTTTCTTTCAATTTTGTGAATTTTAATCATTATTTTTAATTTAGGGATATGATGTAAATACTTGACAGAGCATCGTAGTTCATTTTTTTGAAATAGATTATAATATATTTTAAGTTATAAAATTAAAATAATAAGATGATATTTAATAATTTTGAATGTTCCATCAAGTCAAAGTTTTCACTTTTAATATTATATATATATATTGAAAGTCTTTAGATTCAAGGGTAGCTAACACCAAGTGGGGGGGGGGGGGGTGAAATGGTTTTAGGCCTTTTGTATATTTTTCCTATTTTAGGTGAGTTGTTATTTATTGTAGTTTAGCTTTCAAGACAATCACACACATCACACAAGAATTTTATAGTGGTTCTTCAGATTATGGGTACATCCACTGTCCCTCCCACCTTTCTAACAGTTTATTAGACAAGACAACTTCTCCAAACTCGGCTCCAAAGAGCTTACAACACAGTTCCCTCAGGATTTCTCAGTCTTCTCCAAGACCTAGCTTATGCAGGCTATTCCACCCGACAAACCGCAATGGACAAATAACACTGAATAAATCTCTCTCGTTACAATTCTACGCTCGCACAAATAAAACGCAGCACACTCGCTTTGCGATATTATTATTCCAATGCTAAATTACGAGTTCGCCACACCCTTTGAGATCAAATAGAGGATATGAGACAATATCCTCTCAAGCAAAAAGGATCTACTCGATCCAGTCGAGCGTGTGTTGTACCAAAAGAGATCCACCGAAAAATAATGATTCGGAAAAAGGTAGATCTCTCCCAACAAAAAGAAAATGAGGTCCACCAATCCTCACGAATTTAAATAGATTAAAAGAAAATTATAAAATTGTTTGGATAAAAACCACGATGAATTCAAAGTTTGCAATCAATGCCAAAGTAAACCACCACAAGACTTATCTAGAGGGAATCTCACAAAGGTAGAAAATTTCGTTACCCAATCGGAAGATGATTCCGATGAAAGTTTCTCTCTTCTACGGTATCGCCGGAGCCATGCCAGATGGAAAGAAACTTGCCCGCCTTCCTCGATTCACGCTGGCAAAGATTCATTATTGCAAGAGAGAACGATCAAGATCGAGATCCACTAAGAGGGGGTGGACTTTAGATTGGTCGAACCCTAGGGTGAAGAGCCTAGTGGTAGCTGATCTCCAAGTGGGGGAGGAAGCCTTTGGGTTGACCGGATTTGGAATAGGGTGAGGGGGTTGTGGTGGAGAATATTGGAGGGAAGAGGGAGGAGGAGGTGGACGAACTACAAGAGGAAGAGGGGGTGAGGCCGATAGCCAAGGAGGAGAGGATGAGAGAGATTTCTCAAATTAGAATTAGGGATCTTTTTCAATCATTCAATTATCAAAATTCTAACAACACATGGCCTTATATATGGCCAACAAAAATCCGGGCTATATGTAGCCCAAATTAAAACATAACATCGCTAAGCACAGTCCAAACTAAGATGAGAATATGGATAAATACAGTCCAGATTTTTAAAATAAATAAACAATAAAATTAACATAAGCAATAAAAACATCAAGAGAAAGTCTTGCACTGAGGGCGGAGGTTGTAATGTCGCTCAGCAATATTTTTTCGACGCCGTAAGTCTTTGATTGGAGAGGGCGAGGGATCTTCCATAAGAATGCTAGCACCATCATCAACATGTCGGGGGTCGTCATCTCCATCACTACCTCAGACACAAAACCCTACAACTCAGAGCAAGCTTTGCTCTTACAGACAAGTGATCCCAAAATCACCTACCTTAGACTAAGTTAATAGTCCTACACTTAGGCTAGGAGGATAGTGATGGAGACAATGACCCTCGACATGATGATGATGGTGTCGACATGCTTACGGAAGATCCTTCGCCCTCTCCAACTAAAGACTTGTGACGGCGTGGAAACATTGTTGTTCGACGCTACAACCTCCGCCCTCGGTGCAAGACTTTCTTTTGATAATTATATTGCTTATGTTATATTTATTTTCCTTGTTTTATTATTTTAAAATATAGACGGTATTTATCCAGATTATTATTTTTAAGTTTGGCCTGCGTTTAGCCAGTTGGTGTTTTAAGTTGGGTTGCATATTGCCCGGATTTTTATTAGCCTTATATAAGGTTATGTGTTGTTGAATTATTTAGTATTGAATGAGAAAAGGAAACCCTAAATCTGAATTCTAATTTCCCTCCCTCTCTTGCTCCCCTCCTTTGCCGCTGGACTCTTTCCCCCTCCCTTTTGTGGTTCTGCCACCTCTCTTCCCCTCTCCCCTCCTCTCTTCTCCACCATAACACCGCCCTTCTCCTCTCCTATTTCTTACGACAACGAAGGCTTTCCCCGAGAAGGTTTTGTCCACATTAAGGATCCCATATAGAGATTTCGACCAACCTAAATCTCTCCCTCTTGGTGGATTTTTGACCAAGGGCAAACTCTCTTGCAACGAAGAACCATCTCTAGTGTGAAGCGAGGAAGGAAGACATGTTTCTCTCCATTCAGTGCGACTCTGGAGGAACCGTAGAAGAGCGATCCTTTTTGAAGGAATCATCTTCCAATTGGGGTACCGAAAAATCTGTACTCTTTTATGTTCCCTCCTAGATAAATCTTATGGTGGTTAACTTTTGTGTTGTTTGCGAATCTTGATTTCAGCGTGGTTTTGATCCAATCGATTATTGTTGTTTTCTCTTGATCTATTTAAATTCATGAGGATTGGCAGACTTGGTTTTCTTTTGTTGGGAGAGATCTACCATTTTTGAATCATTATTTTTCGATGGATCTCTTTTTGTACAACACACGCTTGAATGGATCGGGTAGATCCTTTTCGCTTGAGATAATATTGGCTCATAGACTTTATTTGATCTCTAAGGGTGTGGTGAACCTGTACGTAAGCATATTATTAATAATATTGCAAATTGAGTGTACTACATTTTACTTGTGCGAGCGTAGAATTGGAGCTTGAGAGAGTAGTTTGGTGTCGTTTGTCCGTCTCAATTCATCAGGTGAATAATCCTACATCAATTTTGTATCAGAGGGGGGTTCATGTAAATTTCTTAATTGACACCATCCTAATATTCATAGGACGTCGACACGCACTTGCCTAGCCCGTTTCGTTGATCAAAATAATAAAAAAAATTCTGGTCTGCAAATAGCGGCCTAAAATTTTCATTTTTTTGCGAAATCCAAAAAAAAATTTCTGAAAAATCTCCATACTCTTCGCAGTGAGAAATTAAAAAAATATATTTTATTTTTACCTAGTTATTATTCTTAAAAAAATATCTTTTATAAAATTTCATCAAGTGATGATCAAACTTCGTTCATCACATGCGTACTAGACTGGGCACAGAGTATACCCCTTCTTCCTCCAATATGGCGGATGACCGGGATATGGGTCACGGTACAATAACAATTGATGAACTCCGCCAGGAGTTCACTGAATAGCTGACGGATATAAGGGGGATGTTTCACGAGATGAGATTAAACCAAGCGGCTCCCCCTAATCAGGCGGCTGGTCAATGTGATGAGGGGAATAACAGTAACATTAATAATAATAATTATGTCCAGCATGCACCTAATCATAATAACCAGTCACCATACGTGTTTGATATCACTAGGGATGTTCGGATCAAACCCCCATCATGCGACGGACTTGGTGAACCCCAAGTGTTCTTAGATTGGATTATGGAAATGGAGCTCTATTTCGAGTGGCATAATCTGAATGACGTGCATAAGGTACAAGTTGTGAGGATGAAGCTATTAGGTAGGGATAAAATATTTTGGCTGAATAAAGAACGACATCTAGGTGCGGTGAACGGTTTACCACCTATTGATTGGGCAGGCATGAAAGCAATGCTGACTGATCAGTACGTTCTAGCATACCATCGGATGTAGATGTTTGATGAGTTAGCTACCTTGAAACAAGGGAATAGGTCGGTCGCAGATTATATGAGCCTTCTTAAGGACATAATGGTCAGGTGTGATGTTAGGGAGATGCTAGAGATCACCCACTCTAGATTTCGTAAGGGGCTCAACACTGACATTCAGGGTAAGCTTCTACAGTATGGTCACACCGACTTGAACACCACCTTTAACGCCTCCTTGGATATTAAGAAGAACAATGCTTTCAAGTCAAAATCTCACTCCTTTCAGAAAGGATAGTCCATCTTAGGACCACCCCCATCCACCCATAAGGATAAGGGTAAGTTTCAGTCCGCTGACCTGAACTCTATTGTCACTACAAATAGGAATCTGAGAAGCTTGACCGGTGAGAAAGTGCCCGTCGGTAGGATTAGCAAGATGATTACTACTTGTTTTGCTTGTGGCATTCATGGACATTATGCTAGTGAGTGTCCAACAAAGCCCAAAGCTCTAGCCCTTTTAGATACATCGTCTGAATCCGTCGAGCTCATGTATGAGGCCAATGTAGAATCTGAGTCTGAATTAGATGGAGTACCTAGCGATATAGAGGATGATGTTAACATGATGATGATGAGGTGTATTTTTGATACTCTGCGAGCATCAGATGATTGGAATAGGACGAATATTTTCTCGTTAAATTTTAAGAGCGGAGAGAAGTGATGTAAATTGATTATCGATAGTGGAAGCTGTATGAATGTGATTTCAGAAAATACGGTGTCGCGAATATTGTTAACTACTGAACCTCACCCCCACCCTTACAAGGTTGCTTGGGTTAATAAGACAACCCTTTCGATTTCGAAGCATTGCTTGGTTCCCCTTACCATCAAGGCTTATACGAAGAAAATTTGGTGTGACGCCATCCCCATGGATGCTTGTCATGTTCTATTAGGATGTCCGTGGCTTTACGACCATGATTTTACTCACCTAGGACATGCTAGCACCTGCGAGTTCAAATTTAATGTCAAGACCATTATTTTGAAGCCAAATCCGCCTAAGGATCCCACTGTCCCTTCTAAAGACACGATTATTCCAGTAGAGAAGAAAACATTAAGTCTGATAGGTAAGAAGGAGTTTGCACGTGATACTTTTATGGATGGTGCCATGTATGCGTTAGTTTGGTTGCAAATAAAGGAAGATGTATCCTCTTTTGATAATTTACCTCTAGCATTGAGGAACCTTTTAGATGAGTTTAAGTATGTATATCCGGACGAGCTACCGCCCATGTTACCCCCATACGGGACATCCAACATGTGATAGATTTCATTCCGGGTTCCTCGTTACCCAACCTTCTCCACTACCGGCTAAACCCTTCCATACAACTAAAGTTGCAAGCCCAAATTTCAGATTTGTTAAGTAAGGGATTCATCTGCCAAAGCAAGAGTCCGTGTGCCATACCCGCCTTACTTGCCCCTAAGAAAGACAGCACTTGGAGGATGTGTTTGGATAGTCGGGCAATTAATAAAATTACTCTTAAATATTGATTCCCTATCCCACGTTTGGATGATTTATTGGACATGTTAGCTAGGGCCATGATCTTTTCAAAATTGGACCTTAGGAGTGGCTACCACTAGATCCGGATTAGGGAGGGAGACGAATGGAAGACCGCTTTCAAGTCAAAAGATGGGCTTTACAAATGGTTAGTGATGCCATTTGGGCTTTCCAATCCCCCGAGTACTTTTTCTAGGATGATGACTCATGTCTTCCAACCGTTCATGGGAAATTCATAGTGGTGTATTTTTTGTACTTCTCCGAGCGATCATGAGTCACATTTGAGGACTTATCTTACCACGCTGAGGACGGAAGAATTATTTGTTAATATTAAGAAGTGTACATTTTATGTGACATCCATTGAATTCCTTGGGTATATTGTGAGTTTGGAAGGCATATATGTGGATCCTAAGATGGTCCAAGCCATTATGGATTGGCAAGAACCAACCAACATTCGGGATGTTAGGAGTTTTCACGGACCAGCTTCCTTTTATCATCGATTCATTCGAGATTTTAGTAGTATCATGGCGCTGATAACAGAATGTTTGAAGAAGGGTTATTTCACCTGGACCAAATCGGCTACTAAAGCGTTCCAAACATTTAAATCAGGGATGTCAGAAGCTCCACCTTTGAGGTTACCAGATTTTAATAAGGTTTTTGAGATGTCTTGTGATGCATTTGGAGTCGTCATAGACGGTGTATTAAGTTAGGAGGGTCATTGGATTGGGTATTTTAGTTAGAAACACGCAGGTCCTAAGATGAATTATTCTAATTATAATAGGGAGTTTTACTCTGTTATTCGCAGCCTCCAATACTGGCGACACTTTATACTCCCAAAGGAGTTTGTTATCCTTTCCGATCACGATGCTTTGAGATTTGTCAATTCTCAAAGCAAGGTCAGCCCCGACATGCCAAGTGGGTCTCCTATCTTTTGGAATACACATTTATAATAAAACATCTTAAGGGGACTCTAAATCGTGTGACCGACGCCCTTAGTTGCATTTCTTTATTAATGTCTATGCTAGAAGTGAAAGTCATTGGGTTCGATAGGATTAAGGATGAGTATGTCCATTGTTTGGATTTCAAGGAAATCTATTTATCCGCTCAAAGAGATTCTCCCACTACCATTTCAGCCTATTATATTCGAGACGGTTATCTATTTAAGCACTCGAAGCTATGTATCCCTCTTTCTTCCCTACATCATTTCTTCGTTTGGGAATTGCATAGTGGTGGTTTAGGTGGTCATTTTGGTCGTGACAAGACCATTATATTAGTGGAGGACAAGTTTCACTGGCCCGGTCTCAAATCAACGGTAATTAAAATTGTGAAGAGTTGTCATGTGTGCCAATTAATTAAGGTTAATAAGACAAAAGCAGGTCTTTACACTCCTCTTCTGATTCCCTCCATTCCTCGGGTAGACGTTAGTATGGATTTCATCTTGGGTCTACCCATCACTTTTAGACATCATGATTCCATCTGGTAGTAGTAGATCGCTTTTCAAAGATGGCCTATTTTATCGCGTGTAATAAGACCGACAATGCGTCGCATATTGCAAAATTATATTTTAAGAAAGTCATTGGGCATCAGGGCATTCCCAAGATAATAGTGACTGATAGATGTTTAATATACTAGTTTTTTTTGGAAGACCTTTTGAATGCTTATGGGTACCAAACTCTTATTTTCTTCGGCCTACCATCCACAAATGGATGGACAAACAAAAGTAGTAAATAGAAGTTTGGGTAGTTTACTATATTGCCTGGTGGGTGACCACAAGGGTTCCCGGGACTTGATCCTTCCCCATGCTCAGCTTGCGTACAATAATTCTAAAAATAGATCCACGGGTTTATCCTCTAATGAAATCGTGCATGGCTATAAGGCACTGGTGCCACTTGATTTACCTCCATCTTATAAATCAAGTAATTTTGCACAAGTGTTTTCTCTTAATGTTCACAATTTACATAAGCACATTCATGAAACGTTAACCACCTAATATGCTTCTTATCAATCTCATGCTAACGTACATAAGAGAGCGTCTCACTTTAATGTTGATGATTTAGTCTTGCTGTGTCTCATCCCTAAATGGATGCCTTCAGACTCCATAAAAAAGTTGGTGAATCGACAAGACGGTCCTTTTTGAATTTTAAAGAAGTTAGGAGAAAATGCATATCTTTTGGAGTTATCCACTGATTGGGGTATATCCCCTATTTTCAATGTTTCAGATTTAACGTCATATGTTTCTCCACCACTTGAATTATCCGCCTCTCTGTTTATTCCGTCCAATGAGTCCTCTAATGGGTTAGGGGGTGAGCTTGTCCCGTGATTGCTCTCTCCTATGGTTTCCACTGGAGGTATGTTGAATGTTGATGTAGAAACTTTTTCTCCTTCTTTTACTAATGCTTTTCCAAGGTTCTCCAAGACCACCTTTTTTCCTGACAGGATCCTCAAGGATGAAGTTCTCACATCTCCAAGTTATTACATTTGCCGCTACTTGATCAGGTGGAGTGATCGTCCGGCTTCCGATGACTCTTGGCTACTTGAATCAGAGGTGGCTCTTTTGGATGATGCTCTTCTACGCCAGTATATTCAAGTCAACTCATCGGTGATGAGTACTTTTGAGCGGCGGAGGACTGATGGAGACGACGACCCCCGATATGATGATGATGGTGCCGACATGCTTATGGAAGATCCCTCGCCCTCTCCAACTAAAGACTTGCGGCGCCGCGAAAACATTGTTGATCGATGCTATAACCTCCGCCCTCGACGCAAGAATTTTTTTTAATAATTATTTTGCTTATGTTATATTTATTTTCCTTGTTTTATTGTTTTAAAAACTTGACTGTATTTATCCAGATTCTTATTTTTAAGTTTGGCCTGTGTTTAGCCAGTTGGTGTTGTAAGTTAGGCTGCATATAGCCCGGATTATTGTTAGCCTTATATAAGGCTATGTGTTGTTGAATTATTTAGTATCGAATGAGAAAAGAAAACCCTAAATCTGAATTCTAATTTCCCTCCCTCTCTTGCTCCCCTCCTTGGCCTCCAGCCTCTCCCCCTCCCCTTTATGGTTTGACCACCTCTCTTCCCCTCTCCCCTCCTCTCTTCTCCACCATAACACTGCCCTTCTCCTCTTCTATTTCTTATGAAAATGAAGGCTTTCCCCTAGAAGGTTTCGGCCACACCAAGGATCCCACATAGAGATTTTTGCCAACCTAAATCTCTGCCTCTTGGTGGATTTTCGGCCAAGGGCAAACTCTCTTGCAATGAAGCACCATCACCGACGTGAAGCGAGGAATGCGAACATGTTTATCTCCGTTCGGTGTGACTCCGGCGGAACCGTAGAAGAGCGATCCTCTTCCAAGGAATCATCTTCCGATTGGGGTAACGAAAAATATCCTCTTGGGTGCTCCCTCCTAGATAAATCTTGTGATGGTTAACTTTTATATTGTTTGTGAATCTTGATTTCATCGTGGTTTTGATCTAATCGATTATTGTTATTTTATCTTGATCTATTTATGTTTGCGAGGATTATCGGACCTCATTTTCTTTTGTTGGGAGAGATCTGCCATTTCTGAATCGTTATTTTTTGGTGGATCTCTTTTGGTACAACACACGCTCGAATGGATCAGGTAGATCCTTTTTGCTTGAGAGAATATTGGCTCATAGCCTTTATTTGATCTCTAAGGGTACGACAAACCCGTATGTTAGCATCGGATTAATAATATTGCAATTTGAGTGTGCTGCATTTTACTTGTGTGAGCGTAGAATTGGAATGTGAGAGAGTAGTTTGGTGTCATTTATCAATCTCGATTCGTCGGGTGACGAATCCTATATCAGATAGCCCTACAACTCAAATAGGAATACTCTCCTATCTCATATCTGAAATAGATTCTACTTTAGGCTAACAACCCTACAACTTAGATCTAGTCTAGGATCCTACCTCAGACTTGAGTACAAGTCTGAAAACTCAGGCTCACAGGCCCTAACTCAGATCTACATATGGATCCTACCTAAGATCTACAAAAGATCCTACACTCATCCTTTATCAAATAGGCTTATACTAAGATCTGTTAAGATCCTACTTGATGAAGGGTTTGTTGATGATGACTAAACACCAGAGATTTTATCTGTGTCTACCATCTTCTGAACTGAAGTAGCTCAGTCCAGTCTTCTTCTTCACAGCTCCAGGATATGTTCTTCTGGAAAGATCTGTTTGAACTGTGAAATAAATACAGCTAGGGTAAGCCATTGCTACTCCTTATTTCTCAGAGAGTTTCTCTGAACTTGCTATTCTAGGTAAGAATGGCAATAAATATCATCTATCAACTAATCTACTGTAGTTAGGGTTAGCCTTGGCTACTTCTTCTTCTCTCTCAGGGAAGTTTCTCTGAACTTGCTATTATAGGTGAGAATGACAACAACTAACTTCTTGAACTCTTAGATCAGAAGTTTGAACTTCTTCTTCAGGCTCTGTAATAGTGTCGAGAAGAAGAAGATGAAGTCCAGAGCCTTTTCGAAAATTTATCCAAAAGTTATCTTCTTCCTTCTGATAAGAATGCTTTTATTATCTTCCGTCGCCCAACGGATCTTTGAGAAGTTGGATCCACTGTAGTTGTTGGTTATAACTTTTCTTTTGTTTTAAATACAATACAGAAGGCATGCTGCGCCATTTGTCGTGTATTGTAGACTTCCCGCAATAATTAGAAATTCTGCTGACGTCATCACATGTGGACTTGGTCAAAAACAAAAGATTCATCATAAGCGTTGAGTGAATAGCCCTCACTCAGTGCCAAAACATTTACCCAATTTTCTGCACCATTAGGCGTCGAGTGATTAGTCATCACTCAACGAATTATAGACTTTTGTAGTCTTAGCTCATTAGGCATTGAGTGAACCTTCATCACTCAACGCATTTGAAATTAGCCAATTTTTCTATTGAGGAAGCGTTAAGTGAACGTCCTTCACTCAACTCTTTTGTCCTTAGACAAACTTTTTGATGATAGGCGTTGAGTGCATTGAATGAGCCTTCATCACTCAACGCATACTTGACTTTCATGTCATCATGATGAGGCGTTGAGTGAACACCCTTCACTCAACTCTTTTGTACTTAGTTGATTTTCATCTGTATGTAGGCGTTGAGTGAGCTGTCTTCACTCAACGCTTTCTGCCTTTGTCTTTCTTCTTGATGAGGCTTTGAGTGAACTGCCTTCACTCAACGCTTTTGCACTTAGCTGATTTCTCTATTGAGTTGGCATTGAGTGAACTGTCCTCACTCAACGCATTTGGGCTTAGACAGATATTCTGTCTACATCTTCTGAGGCTTTTACTGAAGCTTATTCTGTCGATGCTTTCTGAGCTTGTCATTGAGTGAATTGGCTTCACTCAATGCTTCTGGACTTAGCCAGATTTCTTTTAAGTTTCTCTAGCTTTGACAGCATAGAGTTTTACTCGACGCCTCTTGTTATATGGCGTTGAGTAAACTTCTTTCACTCAATGCCTGTGGACTTAATAAAAATTTTGCTTTATGAACAGTCAGGCTTTCACTACCCATGCTTTACTCAGTGCTTCTTAACATCTGGCAGTGAGTGAACTGCCTTCACTCAATGCCTGTGGGCTTAAAAAATTTTTTTGTCTTTCCAACATTCTTCCTTGTATCCACCTGTCAATGTCACTTAGACTACCTATCTAATGATTGTGACAAAGAACATCCAGCACACATAAAACTTGAATATACATCAAACACAATTATGCTCTTAGTATTGATTGTGATGCCTCTTCAAATCCAAGGAACATTGAAGGGTAATATTCCCAAAAATCTCTCCCTATTTGAATAAGGCAGAATACACAGCAATACTAAGATGCATTAATACATAAAACATATTAATTAAGCAAATATAAGCTAGCAACTATAGCTTGCCTAAAGTTCCCAAGTTTAATACAGTGACTTAACATGTCAAGTCATTACTCTCCTCATACCACTTGAAAGTTTCCAAGTATTATGCACTTACTCAACAAGTAGTCATTTGTCTCCTCATACAACTTGAATCATTCTAAGTATTATGCACTGACTCAACATGTTAAGTAATGTCAAGTCATTGCTCTCCTACTCCTCCCCCTTTCTGGCTTCTTCAATAAGCATTCATCTATTGAAGGTGGAGAAAGGATCATGAGTGAATTATACTCTTGGTTCTTTTGACCATCATGCTCAGGAAGAGTTGATTCCTCAGCCAACTGGGTGGATGGAATGACCTCATCCTGAGTAGGAACATGTTGTTGCTGTATAGGCCTGTGCGGACAGACGGTTAAAGACCGGGCGGTTTGGTAACCGCGCGGGTTGGCGGGTTGTCTCTGGCGGTCTAATATCTGAGCAGCGATAGCGGGTTGGCATGCCGCTTTGGTAACCGGGCGGTTAGCCGGTTACTCTCTGGGATATCGATGGTCGGCGGCTCGTCTCCTGGTGGTAACCGAGCGGTTAGTGTTCTTACTAACCGCGCGGTTAGGCGGTTAGGCGGTTAACTTTGTATATACTGTATTTCTGTATTTAGTCCCACATTGGGTATCTCTACTCTATCTTATCTCCTCCATTCTATATAAGGGAGGCTATACCTTTGTAATAGTTAGTTTTTTGGATAATAAAATTTCCATTACTCCAGTTTCCGGACTGTTTTTGGTCTATTCGCACATGGTATCAGAGGCAGCGATCTAGTCCCCTTGTTCCGTTGCCTTCTTATCCGCGCGACCTCCCTTCTGCTTCTCTGCGCTCTTCTCCTTCTGTTCACCCGGTTTACTCATCCTTATCCGCGCGGATTTCTCCTTTGCTCTCCGCAGCTTGGTCGTGGCTTCTCTAGCCGCTGGTGTTCCCCTTGTGACCGCTGCGGTCTCCTTCTTCTGCTACCCGCCCGGTTTACTTTCTTAACCGCGCGGTCTCCTCCTTCCAGAATGACTGTTTCTGATGTCTCCACCTCGACTACTGTCGTTACCCACCCTTCTCCTCCTGCTGCATCCGGGAACCTTGGAACAGTTTCTAAGCTTCTCGGCCCCAATTATCCCGATTGGAGTGTCTCGTTTACCTTTCTTCTCCGCTCTCAGCGCAAGCATCATCATCTTACCGATGACCCTCCTCCCGCGGACTCTGACCAGTTTAATGACTGGGATGCGAATGACGCTCTTATTCGTACGTGGCTGGCAAACAGCTTGTCCGATGAATGTCTTCCGGTCATCCGTCACGATAAGACGGTCAAGCAAGCTTGGCTTCACTTAGCCGCCCTCTACTCCAAAGGGGGTCAAACATCTCGCATCTATACTCTGTATGTGGATCTCTTTGCTCGCCAATCCATGTCTCCTACTGCGGCTTACCAACAGGTCCAAGCCCTTGGAGCGGAGATTCTTCAAAATCGTCCCCTCTCTGCTGACGTGGCCACCCAACTGAAGCACTTCCAGGAACTCTTGGTTGTTTGTTACCTTCTGAGGCTCCTGGATTCCTATGATATGATCCGACAGTAAATTCTTGGCGAAGCTGAATCTCCCACCCTGGATGCAACAGCTGCTCGCATTGCCGCTGTTACCTCTCTGCTCAATCGTCCCTTGCTTGCCGCTCCTCCTGCTCCGGATGCCTATGCCCACCAAGCACATCGTGGTGGCTCGGGTGGACGTGGTCACCAGTCCGGCGGGCGCGGCCCTTCTCGCTATCTCTGTTCTCACTGTGGTCGCACAGGCCACTTGATTGACCGATGCTGGACAAAGCATCCGTACCTTCGTCCCTCGGGTGATGCCCCCCACTCCTCCAACTCATCTGCCTCGGTGGCCATGACTTCAGGTAGCGCCCATGTGGTGACTTAAGGTAAATGGCTAATCGACTCTGGCGCCACTAATCATATGACGGGCAATCCTCAGTGTTTTTCTCTCCTAGAAACACATGATCGATTGCCCCCGGTTCTCGTTGCGGATGGCTCTCCCTCTCCGGTGCATGGGACTGGCATGGTTCAAGTTACTCCGTCCCTTCGTCTCGCGGATACTCTCTATGTGCCCAAGTTCCCATGCAATTTATTGTCGGTTACTTCCCTTTGCAAGCAACTTCAGTGCTCCGTAACGTTTACTCCTGTTTCTTATTCTTTTCAGGACCCGGACTCCAAGCGGACGATTTCTACTGGGACTGAGAGAGGCGGACTTTACTTCCTTGATGATGTATCTGCTCTTTCAGCATTCTCATCCGCTTCTACAGATCTTCTTCAGTGGCACCTTCGTCTTGGGCATCCTCCATCACGTCTCATCCACCAACTGTTACCCCACCTACCTCAGCATGATTCTTCTATCAACTGTGATGCCTGTCAGCTTGGCAAGCATCACCGCTCCCCCTTTCCTCCTAAGCAAGGTCGTGGCTCTTCTAAGCCGTTCGACCTTGTTCACTCTGATGTATGGGATCCTGCCCCCACCCTTACCATAGGGCGGGGTAGTTCCTATTTTGTAACCTTTATTGATGATTTCTCTCGATGTACATGGGTGTATCTTTTAAAAGATCGCTCTGAACTATTTTCTGTATGGCAATCCTTCTATTTTATGATTAAAACTCAGTTTGGTGCTTCTGTGAAAGTTTTTCGTTCAGATAATGCTAAAGAATACCTGAGTAATGAATTTTCTTCTTTCTGTATGCAACACGGCTTCATTCATCAAACTAGCTGCGTATATACCTCCCAGCAAAATGGGGTGGCGGAACGTAAAAACCATCACCTCCTCGATGTCGCTCGCACTCTCATGGCACAGATGCAGGTTCCTCGTAGCTACTGGGGCTATGCAGTTCTCATCTCCTGCTCCCTCATCAATCGTCTTCCCTCGATAGTTCTTAAAGGCAAAACACCTTTTTCCATTCTCTATCCGGTCAAGAATGCTTTTCCCTTACCTCTACGCATTTTTGGTTGCACTGCCTTTGTTCACAACCCTTCCGCAACTCGCGACAAGTTATCCCCACGTTCCACCAAGTGTATCTTTTTGGGTTATTCTACTACTCAAAAAGGTTACTGTTGCTTTGACCCTGTTCATCGCAAACACTTCGTTTCTGCGGATGTAACATTCTTTGAAAATGCCTCATACTTCTCTTCTGACCTTACTCTTTCTCCGGCTGACTTGCCCTCTCCAACCATTCCCTCCGTCCCATCCACTCCTCTTGAGATTCCTCCATCACCAACTCCACCGCACACTCCGTCTGTTGATCCCCTGCCATCTTCCTCCTCTCCTCGGCCGTCTCTCTCCTCTCCCGGGCCAGCCTTCTTCGCCACGGATGCACCGGCGACTGAGGAACTAGATGACCTGGAGATGTCCATTGCTCTTCGCAAAGGGGTTCGGACGTGCACCCAGCACTCGCTGGCCGCTGTTGTTTCTTATGATCGGCTAACACCTTCTCGCAGGGACTTCGCCCTAGCCATCTCGGTGACTTCCACTCCTCGAAACTACCAGGAAGCCCTTGATGTTCCTCACTGGAAGGCGACCATGGATGAAGAAATTACTACTCTCTCTGAGCGGGGCACTTGGACTCTTGTGCCTCCTCCTTTTGGCACGGATGTGGTTGGATGTCGCTGGGTCTTTGTCGTCAAGTTCCGTCCGGATGGCAGTGTGGACCGGTACAAGGCCCGTCTTGTGGCTAAGGGATTTACACAGACTTACGGTGTTGATTACTTCGCCACGTTCTCTCCGGTTGCTCGTCTCAGCACTATTCGAGTTCTTCTATCGGTGGCAGTCAACAAGGATTGGCCTATTTCCCAGTTGGATGTCAAGAATGCCTTCTTCTATGGTGATCTTCATGAGGATGTCTACATGGAGCAACCTCCTGGGTATGTTGCTCAGGGGGAGACTCGAGTATGCCGGTTGAAAAAGGCCATCTATGGTCTAAAGCAGAGTCCTCGGGCATGGTTCGACAAGTTCAGTAGCATAGTTGGGGCAATCGGTTTCACAAGGAGTTCGGCGGATCACTCCTTGTTCATTCGCAAGACATCCTCAAGTCTGGTTGTGCTAGCCGTTTATGTGGATGACATACTTCTTACTGGCGACGACCAAGCTGGTGTAGCCTTGACGAAGGTCCATCTCCGCCAACACCTTGTCACGAAGGATATGGGTCCTCCAAAATACTTCTTGGGAATTGAAATCTCTCGGAAACCATGCTCCTTGGTTCTCTCCCAACGCAAATATGCTCTTGACTTATTGAAAGAGGCAGGATTGACGGGCGCCAAACCTGCTCGGTGTCCCATGGCTCCTGGAGAAGACAAAACATGGACTGATGAATCACCTCCTCTATCGGACACTACGAGGTATCGGCATCTTGTTGGCAAACTCATTTACCTCACGGTGACCAGACCAGACATCTCTTATGCAGTAGGTGTTGGGTACATTGGAAAATGTGTACCTGATTTGAAGAAGCCCAACCTAGCTCAATGATATACATCATGTTGTATTTGATGTTGTTTTGAGTTGACATGTGCAGGTAAAGAATTGTTAAAGTTTACAGGAAAAAATTCTAAGTCCAAGTGTCGACACAAAGGAACATGTGTCGTCACATAGAAGAAAGTTGTCGACACAACACTGGGAAAGTGTGTCGACACAGAAGGTGTAAGTCGACACTACTCTGGGAAAAAGTGTCGACACATAACATAGTCTACAACAACACTGGGAAAAAGTGTCGACACAGAAGAAGTAAGTCGACACAACACTGGGAAATTGTGTCGACTCAGAAGAAGTAAGTCGACACAACACTGGGAAATTGTGTCGACACAGAAGAAAAACGTCGACCTCAACATTGGGAGAATGCGTCGACACTGAAGAGTATAGTCGATCTCAAGTTTGTCGACATCATCTGAATATGTCGACACAGAAGAAAATAGTCGACACCTGAAGGCTAAGTCAACACTTACTAAAGTTATGATTCTACAACAACTGTGTCGACACACAGGACTTGTGTCGACACACTGCAGAGTCAAAGACCAAGTTAGTTTCAGAAGAAGATGTGTCGACACAAAGGCAATTTAGTCGACATCACTGAAGGCAGTGTCGACACCAAAGTCAATTGTGTCGACACAAATAGACAGATGGTCTCGACACTTTCTGACAGACTATTTCAACACTAAGGCACAGGACTTGTTTGAAGACTTGACAGCTGTGGGTTATCACCAGTTAACTGAAGTTGTCAGACTTGTCAGAAAACGGTTAGAAACCGGATCAGCCGGTTACCATGAAGAATGTCTATAAATAGACAGATTCAGAAGGAGAAGAACAGAAGAACAACATATAGAACTGACCCTTTGAAATACATTGGATCAGAAAGTGGAGAAGGATTACATTCTACTCATTTCAAGAAAGTGCTAGGCACTTAAGAAGATCTTCTCCGGGAGATCTAAGAAGACTATCTAAGGATAGATCTAAGAAGAGTTCTAATCAGAATTCAGAAGAATCATTCAAAGTTCTGGATAGAGAGAGATCAAGTCAGAATTTGAAAAAGAAGAAGGAATCCACCAGTGGATTCTCAAGAAGCTGTTTGGAATCAACTCAGCTAAGTACATTTTCAAGAAGCTTTGAAGAAGGCTAAGAAACAGTTGATTGCATCAGCTGATTAAGAATTGTCAGTGCCTTTTCTCTCTCAACTTGGCAAGACAATTTAAACTATCTTTTCTATATTTCTGTAGGATCTGTTTATACAGATCTGAGTTGTAAGCCTATGTTATAAAGGCTGAGTGTAGGAGTGTTGAACTCTGAGTGGTAGGGCTGATTGCTTGAGTGTAGGAGAAGGATATTCTCTGAGTTGTAGGCCTTGGGGCAAGGCTGAGGTAGGGCAGTTGTGCCTGAGTTGTAGGAACCTGTTGGGTTCTGAGTTGTAAGATCTATTGATCTGAGATAAGTGGAAGTTTGGCCGAATCTAGCATACAGCTAGATAGGTGAAGGGGGAAAGTGGATGTACCCAGACCTTGGGGAACCACTATAAATCATAGTGCAATCTGTGATGTTTTGTTTTCTGTGATTGCTGTGTTTTCATATTAATTAATAAATTGAATTCTGTCTAGAAGTTTTAGAAAGAGAAGCAGAACCTATTCACCCCCCCCCCTCTAGGTGTTTAGGCTGCCTTGAAAGTTAAACTATCAAGTGGTATCAGAGGGAGGTTCCTCAAAAAGGACTTAACAGTCTGAGGTAGATCTGATAGGCAGATTCAAGAATCAAGAAGATGGGTTCTGGAGAGAATCATAAGGAGCTAGGGTCAATGAAATTACCCATATGCAAGAAGGAAATCTTTGGGATCTGGAAAGAAAGAGTCAGATTGTTTATGGAAGCATCTGACCCAAGGATTTACATCACAGTACAGGAAGGCCCCTTCATACCAATGAAGATATCTGTTCTTGATGCCAATATCCAAACACCAAAGACTTATTCTGAAATGACCAAGGATGAAATCATCTTGGCAACCATGGACAAAAGGGCACAGAATATCATTGTCAGTGCCATAGATGATTCAACATTTCAGAATCTGATTCACTGCAAGACCTCCAAGGAGATGTGGGACACATTGATTGTCTACATGGAGGGATCAGAAGAAGTAAGGCTGGACAGAAAATCTATGCTAAATCAGGAGTATGAAAGTTTTAGACAAGGAAAATCTGATAGCATAACTGAGTGCTATAAGAAATTCTATAGAATTGTGAATGAGCTAATTTCCTATGGAAGAGTCTTCAGTACCTATGAACTGAATGACAAATTCTTAAGATCCTTATCAAAGGATTGGGATACAAAGATCTGTGCCATAAGAGAAGTGGCAAAATTGGCAGAGATATCTCCTCCAACTCTGTTTGGAAAGTTGCTATCCTATGAAATGCAACTTATGGTAAGGAAGGAGGAGGAAAGAAACTCAAGAGGAGAGCATAGAGAAAAGACTGTGGCATTTAATGCTGAAGCCACCAGAAAGAATAGGAGGAAATCACCATCTCCTCCTAAGGAAGTTGAAGAAGGTAGTTCTGAAAATTCAGATAAGGGTTCAGTCAGCAGTGATTCAGATGCAGACTTTGCTGCATTCACTAGGCAATTTCAAAGGTTCTTGAAAAAGAAGCAATGGAAGTCTAGGCCTTCCTCATCACAGCAAGTAGATGACTATTATCAAAAAAGAAGGTCATCTAGGAAAGAGAAAAGCAGGTCAAAGCCCAGCAAAGCCACTACTTCAAAGATTGTCTGCTATTGTTGCAATAGGCCTGGACATGTAGTGGCTGAGTGTCCTGACAAAAGGAAGGAATCTTCAGAAAAGAAGAAGACTTATCAGAAAGGCAAGAAGGAGAAATCCTTTGTAGCAAAGAAAGATAAAAGTCTGTCAGACCAGTCAACTTCAGAATCAGGATCTGAAGCTGAAGCATATATTGGATTATATGCTGCATCTGAGGAAGAGGAGTTTATACAGTTGCTAGACTCCATCAATGAACATCAATGCATGGGGTTGATGACTAGATCAGAAGAGGACCTATGCCAGAATCAGTCTGGTCCTAATGAGGTAAACTGTCCTTCCAGTACATATGTTTGTAGTACAAGTGAAGAATCAGCTACATCTGCATCAAGTGATGAAGATGCATCTGGATCTGAAGGAGATGTCTATCAATTGATAGACAAGTATGGGGACTTATTGCAGGCCCTTAAGAAAAGCAAGAACCTGGTTAAATCACAGGCTCAGGAAATTGCTGATCTAAGGGTTGCAACAACTGAGTTAGAAAAAGTCCTTGATCAAAAGTTAGCTGAAATTGCCAAGCTGAAGAATATAACTATTATTCAGATGGGCACAATTAATTATACTAATGATCAAGTGAAGAGTCTGGAGGACAGACTGAGAATTGAAAGGGATTTAGTGGCTAGTTACTCCAAGCCAAAATCTGTCTTACCCTTGATAGATGAATTTGTCACTCAGAAGGGTAAGGCTGGATTAGGATTTAAGGGTAACTCCAGGGCTGGCAGATTCAAGAGGAAAGGCAAAGCCCCTATTCAGCCACTAAACCTTTCAGTCCCCATAAGGTTTGGTAAGGAGAAAGTGCCTTCTAACATATATGATCATGAAGACATTCAGGATCATATCAAGACAAATGTTCTGAAGAACAAGGGTGTTAAGGCAAGCAGGCCTACCTATGGTCATAAGCCCTATGGTTTTAAGAAACCAGTAGGAGAAGCTGCAACAGCACCAGCAATGAACAGAAATGCTTCTGACAAGGATGTATCTAGATCTAGATACAATAAGTTTGAATGTTGGTGCTGTGGCAAGAGGGGTCATTTTGCATTGGACTGCTGGTATAACACAAGTGTTATAAAGAATAAGAGTCTACCTGTTAGAAGAGGTTATGATAACTTTATTAAGGCTAACCTGAACCAAGGACCCAAGACTTACTTGGGTTCTAAGGGTAAGTAATTCTGTATTGCAGGTGAATCCAAGTAACCATGCCCCTATATGGTACTTGGATAGTGGTTGTTCCAGGCACATGACTGGAACAAAGGGGCTGCTGAAGGAGTATTCATCTGTCAAAGATGGACATAAAGTGATCTTTGGTGGATCTGAAAAAGGAGTCATCAAAGGATTTGGTAACATCTCTTCAAACCTAATTACTATCACCCAAGTGGCCTATGTAAAAGGTTTGAAACATAATCTAATAAGCATAAGCCAGCTGAGTGATCTAGGATATGACATTTCATTTGGTAAGGATGGATGTCATATCAAAAGGTCAAGTGATCAAGAGATCATATTGACTGGGTATAGGAAGAGAAATGTGTATTGCCTTAATTTTGAATGTGAGAATAAGGCATCCCCCATTTGTCTTGTAGCTGATGACAATGTTTCTCATTGTGTTAAGTGGCACAAGAGATTGGCTCATCTAAACTACAAGACAATTGGCCAACTCTTTAGTAAAGAACTAGTGAGGAATGGGCCTCAAGTTAAGTGTATAAAGGAAGGGGTATGCTCAGCTTGTCAAAAGGGCAAGCAGACAAAAACCTCATTTCAAAGCCTTGAAAACAAGGATTCTGTGAGGTGCTTATACCTCTTGCATATGGATCTTTTTGGTCCTATGCCAGTTCACAGTCTAGGTAGGAAGGTCTACACACTAGTGGTTGTAGATGACTATTCTAGATTTACATGGGTGTTCTTTCTGAGACAAAAATCTGAAACCCCAAGTGTATTATTTAAGTTTGTAAAGCAAATTCAGAATGAACTGAACAGTACAGTGGTCAAAATCAGAAGTGACCATGGTACTGAGTTTCAATCTGAAAGCATGACAAACTTGTGTATAGACTTTGGGATTTTCCAAGAGTTCTCCTCACCTAGAACACCTCAGCAAAATGGAATTGCTGAAAGAAAGAATAGATCATTAATTGAAGCTGGTAGAACTCTATTGAGTGACACCTCTCTCCCAGAATATTTTTGGGCTGAGGCAGTTAACACTGCTTGTCATGTCATCAATAGGGCTTCTATCACCAAAAGCCACAGGAAGACTCCCTATGAGATTGTGAAAGGCAGAAAACCAAATCTATCCTATTTTAGGATCTTTGGCTGCAAGTGCTATATACTTAACAATGGTAAGTCTTATTTGACTAAGTTTGCTGCCAAATCCCAGGATGGGATATTTGTTGGGTACAGCACAAATAGTAAGGCCTATAGAGTCTTCAACTTAACTACTCAAGTTGTTGAAGAATCTGTGCATATTGTATTTGATGAAACAAGATTAATCAATTGTGAATTGTCTTGTAGATCAAATGACTCAACAGGTATAAGCAAGAAGATGGACAAGCTCTCCATTGCTGAAGCTTCAAAGGAAGAGGGAGCATTGGAAAATGAAGGCTGCTGTCCAGGGGGAGTACAAGAGATAATGGAAGCTGATGAAAACCAAGAGGAACAGCAGAATGAAGAAGCTGGAGATGCTCAACCTGAAGAGAATCTACCTCCAGCTATAAGATATCTAAGAGATCATCCTACTGATCAGATAATTGGTGATCCAAGACAAGGAGTGCAAACTAGAAGCAGAAATCAAAGCACAGTTTTGCATTCTAGTTTCTTGTCTCAAATGGAACCTAAGAAGTTTGAAGAAGCTATCCAAGACCAGCACTGGATTGATGCTATGCAAGAGGAGCTGAATCAGTTCAGAAGGTGCAAGGTCTGGGAGCTTGTTCCTAAACCAAGAGGCCACAACATAATTGGGACTAAGTGGATCTATAGGAACAAGCTAGATGAAAGTGGAATAATAATAAAGAATAAAGCAAGATTGGTTGCAAAAGGATACAGGCAGGAAGAAGGGATTGACTTTGATCAAACCTTTGCTCCAGTAGCAAGGCTGGAGGCAATCAGAATGTTCCTTGCCTATGCAGCCTACCAAGACTTCAAAGTATACCAGATGGATGTAAAGTCAGCATTTCTGAATGGTGATCTTAAAGAAGAAGTATATGTAGAGCAGCCATCAGGTTTTGTAGATCCTCTTAAACCTGATTCTGTGTACAAGCTTAGGAAAGCTTTGTATGGGTTAAAACAAGCTCCAAGGGCTTGGTATGAAACCCTGTCTACCTTCCTCATTGAGAATAAATTCTCAAGAGGAAAGATAGACAAAACTCTATTCCTTAGGGAATCCAAAGGAAAGATCATCTTAGTCCAGATCTATGTTGATGACATAATCTTTGGATCTACTGAAAACAACCTTTGTAAAAAGTTTGCCAAACTTATGCAAGGGAAGTTTGAGATGAGCAGTATGGGAGAACTTAAGTTCTTCTTGGGACTCCAAGTAAGACAGACTGATGATGGATTGTCCATATCCCAGTCTAAGTTCACCAAGGAATTAATTAAAAAATATGGTATGGAGTCATCCTCCTCCATGAGAACTCCTATGGGCACGAGTATGCCAATATGCAAAGATGAGGCAGGTAAACCTGTTGATGAATCATTGTATAGAGGAATAGTTGGGTCACTACTATATCTCACTGCTAGTAGACCTGACATTATGTATGCAACATGTGTCTGTGCTAGGTACCAAGCCTGCCCTAAAGAATCTCATTATACTGCAGTAAAAAGGATTCTGAGATATCTAAAGGGCACTCCTACTCTAGGTCTTTGGTACCCTAGGAATAGAGATTTTCAACTAACAGGCTATTCAGATGCAGATTTTGCAGGATGTAGAGAGGATAGAAAGAGTACTACAGGTACTTGTCAATTCCTGGGAGGAAGACTAATATCTTGGAGTAGTAAAAAACAGACTAGTGTGGCAATTTCCACAGCTGAGTCAGAGTATATTGCTGCAGGAAGCTGCTGTGCACAGCTATTATGGATGCAGCATCAGCTTAAAGATTATGGTATTCAGGTAAGTAGAACACCCCTTTTATGTGATTCTAAGAGTGCTATTTCTATTGCTAATAATCCAGTCTCTCATAGTAGAACTAAGCATATAGAAATTAAATATCATTTTCTTAGAGAACATGTAGAAAAAGGTGACATCTCATTGGAATTTGTAAAAACAGATTATCAAATAGCAGATGTATTTACTAAGCCTTTAGATGAAACCAAATTCAATAAATTCAAAATTGAATTAGGTATGTTAACCATTGATTAATGTATTAAACAAAATCATTAACAATGCTATTGAAATGGTTTATAAGTAAGTAAAAGTAGTAACAATAATAATCAAGTGTTAAAAAGGACACATTGAAGTTACAGAAATTGGCTAAGTAAGAATGTGTCGACACATTCAGTAATAATGTGTCGACTCAGAGAAATTATGTCGACAAGTCAGAAATAGTGTGTCGACACAGAGAATATGTGTCGACACTTAAGAGTTTTATTGTCGACTTAACCAGGAATGTAATGTCGACTCAACCAGAATTATGGTGTCGACACTTACAAAATATGTGTCGACACTTGTCCTTAGTGTCGACACAGAATTTCTGTCTTTCTACTATGTATCCACGGTGTCGACATAACCACATATTGGTGTCGACACATAGTAGGATGAAGAAATGTCGAGTTAATAGAAGCTTGTGTCGACACATTCCGTCTGTGTCGACACATTTAGACTGTTTTTGGCGCCTTTTGAACTTCTTTCAACAGAAGCTATAAATAGGTCAAAAGCTCTTATTGTCGACACGCTTTCAAGGTTTTCGAGACTCAAACCCTGTGTCGACAATCTTTCTTTCTCTCCTCTCTCAAGCCTTCTCGACGACTCGATGGCGCCAAGGATTGAAGACAATGTTAATGAAGGGTATGAATTGGTGCGCCAGGCGTTTGCAGAGGCGCCGCCTGATGTTCAAGGAGTTATCACCCTTCTCTCTGCATCAGGGTTAGAATTTCTTGTCTCAGAACCATCCAAGATCTGGAAGAAGGAGGTGCACGAGTTCTTTATCTCAGCATCAGTCCATTCTACTGAACTCAAGATCAAGTCCATTGTTCACGGGACTAAGATTAAGATTACCCAAAGAGGTTTGAGAAAGTTTTTGCAATTACAAGTAGTTGAAAATGAAGAAGAGGTTCCTAGTTCTAAGACAAGGGAAGCCCTTCAATGGTGTGGTTTGGATTCAAACATGAAGATTGGAGCTGCATTCAATAGGAAAGGTATGAATCAGCAAGGAAAGTTCTTGTCTGAAATAGTTGGGAAAGTAATTCTCTGCAAGACAGGTGGACATGATAGGATTTCTGCCTATATGTTCAACCTTATGACCAGGATTGCCTTTACAATTCCTACTGATTGGTCAGTAATCCTATTTGACAAGATTAAAGAAGGGATCAAGAAGCCTAACATGGCTAGGATCATAAGTCTATATCTCAATGGAGCAATTCCTGAAGTGATGCAGCAACTGCCAGGATCTAAAATCAATCATATGAGAAGGATGGACATGAGACTATTCTCCAGGTGGGAAAGGGTGCTGTCTAAGGATGTGCCTGAAGAGAGCAGGCCAGACACCCCTGTGAAATCCCCTTCTCCAGCTCACGAGACTGAGCAACAACAAGAGGACCCACTTAGGATACAGAGTGAAGAACAACCTGCCTCCACTATAGTTCATCAAATAGATACATCTGCACAGATGCAGGGGGAGCCAGTTCAATCTCCTGCTCAAAATGTATCTACCCCTGCTCAGGTACAAGTGATACAGGTGTAGGGGGAGCAAATATATTTTACTATAAAAGACTTTCTAAAAGTTTTTTTTCTCTGCACAGGTTCAGGGGGAGCATGTGTCTTCTCCTACTCCAGATATGCAGCTGCCTGAGAATGTGAACAAGGATGCACCTAATGACTTATCTTCAGGTGCTCCAGTTCAAAAAGAATACACTCTGGATGAGCTATTTCCTAATGATGACATAGCTACTGATAGAATAGAAGAGGACCAAGATGTTGAGCAGCCTCTTGACATAGAGCTAGAACAAGGAGTGGAGAAAGTTCAAGAGATTGAAAAAGTACAAGAAGTAGAGGAGGAGCAAAGAATTGAGGGGGAGCCAGTACATGTTGAACCTGAGCAACATGGCACTGAAGCAGATAGAGTTCACATTGAGAGTACTTCTGAATCTGAAACTGAAGAAGCCAGGTTGGCTAAGAAAAGAAAACTGGTTGTATTTAAAAGAAGAAGCAAGACTTATAAACAGGCTTTACAGACATCACCTCCACCACCACCTCCTGAAGTTGATTATAACAAGTTCTTGGTGGATTTACAGGTGAAATTGGATGACCACAGGGTGGCCATTGAGAAATATGTTGATGAAAGAAACAAAACTCTGCAGTTTGACTTAGCCCAAGATATCAAATCTATCCAATTTCAAGTCAACTTGAATAAAACTGAAATGACAGATTGCTTCCACAAGGGTGGCAATGCTGTAGTTTATCTGGCTAAACAACAGCAGGCTATCTCTACAAAGGTGGATGATATTGCTTTGAAGCAAGGTTACGTTCTGGAAAATCAAATAAGAATGAATGACAATTTAACTGAATCTCATAATGAGATCATTCAAGAGGTGAAGAAGATTGTTCCAGGGATGCCTGCAAATAGAGCCAAAGAAATGGAAGAATTTGATAAGAATTTTCAGGCTGCTATTGCATCTGTTAAGACTGCCATCACAACCTCTCAACAGGAAATATCTGAAAAGCTTCAAAAGTTAAGACCATTTTTCAAGGAGGGAGTGAATTATTTGGATGGCCAAATTCGATTCCAGAAAGAAGATCTTAGAGATCATGTATCAAGAGAAGCCATAAAGGGGGAGAGGATGCTAATTCATGCAGGCTCTGAGCATGCCAAATGGGTGACCAATAGTATAAGAGCCACATTGGGATATCCACCATTGTGTGATGATAACATGGTGGCTGAGTCTGGTCTACAAACAGGACTACTTGAAGGTGACCAACCTGAGGTTGCCCAAGTCATATACCCCCCTCCAGATTTTGATGTATTGGATCAGCAAGTGCAATATATGTATAGTCCTTCAAAGGAGGTTGTAAATGTTATCTTTGGAAAGGTTGATAAGCCTGAGGTAAATTTGCAAGAACAGCAAGATGCTCTACTGTCAAAGAAAAGATTTAGAGAGCAGGCTGAGCTGAAGCCAGATTTTGAGCAGTGGAGTCCTACTTCCAGAAATATAATACTCACTGCATGGAAAGCTGTCAAAGATCAAGTTCATGAAAGGGGCAAGTGGTACAATGAGCAGGAATGGCAGAAGTATGAGGCAAGACAAGAAGCCATTGTACAATTCAGAAGGAAAGCTAAGCTGGGAAGACTTCCACCTGATGCTATGGAGCCAAGCAAATACTTCCCAAAGCCTTTTCACTATTTTGAAAGGCAAAGGCACAAGGAAGAAGCTAAGAAGAAAGCTGATCTTAAAGAAAAAAAGATGGCTGAAGAATCAGAAGCTCCTGTGACAGCTAAAATTAAATCTGGCCAAGGGATTGTTATTAGAGAGCCTAATCAATCCTGATAATGTTTAGTTCTTTTATAATGTTTTGTAATGATGTAATGTGATCAGTCAAAGAAAAACCATGTAATCAAACATTACCCAGTAATAAACAAAATATTGTTAAATCTGTGATAGATTGTTTTATCCATGATGTTCTTATTATTTTGTTTATAATTAAGTATCCCTGTGTATTGTCATATATCATCATTTTATACTATTTATAAATGGTGTATATCATTGGCTATAAGGGTTATGACTTCTCCAAATAGGGGGAGATTGTTGGGTACATTGGAAAATGTGTACCTGATTTGAAGAAGCCCAACCTAGCTCAATGATATACATCATGTTGTATTTGATGTTGTTTTGAGTTGACATGTGCAGGTAAAGAATTGTTAAAGTTTACAGGAAAAAATTCTAAGTCCAAGTGTCGACACAAAGGAACATGTGTCGTCACATAGAAGAAAGTTGTCGACACAACACTGGGAAAGTGTGTCGACACAGAAGGTGTAAGTCGACACTACTCTGGGAAAAAGTGTCGACACATAACATAGTCTACAACAACACTGGGAAAAAGTATCGACACAGAAGAAGTAAGTCGACACAACACTGGGAAATTGTGTCGACTCAGAAGAAGTAAGTCGACACAACACTGGGAAATTGTGTCGACACAGAAGAAAAACGTCGACCTCAACATTGGGAGAATGCGTCGACACTGAAGAGTATAGTCGATCTCAAGTTTGTCGACATCATCTGAATATGTCGACACAGAAGAAAATAGTCGACACCTGAAGGCTAAGTCAACACTTACTAAAGTTATGATTCTACAACAACTGTGTCGACACACAGGACTTGTGTCGACACACTGCAGAGTCAAAGACCAAGTTAGTTTCAGAAGAAGATGTGTCGACACAAAGGCAATTTAGTCGACATCACTGAAGGCAGTGTCGACACCAAAGTCAATTGTGTCGACACAAATAGACAGATGGTCTCGACACTTTCTGACAGACTATTTCAACACTAAGGCACAGGACTTGTTTGAAGACTTGACAGCTGTGGGTTATCACCAGTTAACTGAAGTTGTCAGACTTGTCAGAAAACGGTTAGAAACCGGATCAGCCGGTTACCATGAAGAATGTCTATAAATAGACAGATTCAGAAGGAGAAGAACAGAAGAACAACATATAGAACTGACCCTTTGAAATACATTGGATCAGAAAGTGGAGAAGGATTACATTCTACTCATTTCAAGAAAGTGCTAGGCACTTAAGAAGATCTTCTCCGGGAGATCTAAGAAGACTATCTAAGGATAGATCTAAGAAGAGTTCTAATCAGAATTCAGAAGAATCATTCAAAGTTCTGGATAGAGAGAGATCAAGTCAGAATTTGAAAAAGAAGAAGGAATCCACCAGTGGATTCTCAAGAAGCTGTTTGGAATCAACTCAGCTAAGTACATTTTCAAGAAGCTTTGAAGAAGGCTAAGAAACAGTTGATTGCATCAGCTGATTAAGAATTGTCAGTGCCTTTTCTCTCTCAACTTGGCAAGACAATTTAAACTATCTTTTCTATATTTCTGTAGGATCTGTTTATACAGATCTGAGTTGTAAGCCTATGTTATAAAGGCTGAGTGTAGGAGTGTTGAACTCTGAGTGGTAGGGCTGATTGCCTGAGTGTAGGAGAAGGATATTCTCTGAGTTGTAGGCCTTGGGGCAAGGCTGAGGTAGGGCAGTTGTGCCTGAGTTGTAGGAACCTGTTGGGTTCTGAGTTGTAAGATCTATTGATCTGAGATAAGTGGAAGTTTGGCCGAATCTAGCATACAGCTAGATAGGTGAAGGGGGAAAGTGGATGTACCCAGACCTTGGGGAACCACTATAAATCATAGTGCAATCTGTGATGTTTTGTTTTCTGTGATTGCTGTGTTTTCATATTAATTAATAAATTGAATTCTGTCTAGAAGTTTTAGAAAGAGAAGCAGAACCTATTAACCCCCCCCCCCCTCTAGGTGTTTAGGCTGCCTTGAAAGTTAAACTATCAGTAGGAAAGGTCAGCCAGTTTATGCAGTCTCCTAGGGAATGTCATCTTCAATCCGCTCTAAGAATTCTGGAGTATGTAAAGTCATCTCCTGGGAAAGGTCTCCTCTTTCAGAAGAATGGCCATTTGAGAGTTGAAGCGTACTCCGATGCTAGCTATGCGGACGACAAAGAGGATCGCAAGTCAACATCAGGCTTTTGCACGTTTGTTGGAGGAAATCTGGTTAGCTGGAAGAGCAAGAAGCAATCCGTTGTCTCCAGATCTAGTGCGGAAGAAGAATATCGAAGTATGGCGTCTACCACGTGCGAGTTGAAATGGTTGCGGGCTCTCATGCTGGATTTAGGAGAGGTGTACAACTATCCGCTTCCCATGTTTTGCGACAACAAGGCAGCCATCTACATTTCCAAGAACCCGGTCTTTCATGAGCGGACAAAACACATAGAGGTTGACTGTCACTTCATTCGGGAAGAAGTGTTGAAGAACCAGATTTGCACTCCGTTTGTTACGTCAGAGAAAGAGTTAGCAGATATCTTCACAAAGCCTGTATCCGCTTCCTTTTTCCACATTTGAAGCAAGCTGGGCATGATCGACATATATGCTCCAGCTTGAGGGGGAGTGTTGCTGTATAGGCCTGGGCGGACAGGCGGTTAAAGACCGGGCGGTTTGGTAACCTCGCGGGTTGGCGGGTTGTCTCTGGCGGTCTGATATCTGAGCAGCGACAGCGGGTTGGCATGCCGGTTTGGTAACCGGGCGGTTAGCTGGTTACTCTCTGGGATATCGATGGTCGGCGGCTCGTCTCCTGGTGGTAACCGAGCGGTTAGTGTTCTTACTAACCGCGCGGTTAGGCGGTTAGGCGGTTAACTTTGTATATGCTGTATTTCTGTATTTAGTCCCACATTGGGTATCTCTACTCTATCTTATCTCCTCCATTCTATATAAGGGAGGCTATACCTTTGTAATAGTTAGTTTTTTGGATAATAAAATTTCCATTACTCCAGTTTCCGGACTGTTTTTGGTCTATTCGCACACATGTGAATGCTCCCCCTCAACTACAACATTATTTTTGGAGGAACATCATTCTTATCCTACATTATATCTTTCTCAGCTGTTCAGCAGATCTCACTGAAATTTAACCTAGCTAGTTAAAGTAATTAACTGCTAACTATCTATCTAACCTTGCTAAAGTTATACTTTAATAATAAGGCAGATAGACATTGAAAGTCTTTAATTTCAAGGTAGCTAGCAACCTAGAGGGGGGTGGGGGGGGGGGGGGGGGTGAATAGGTTTCCTTAGGTCTTTTGATAGTCTTTTTAAATCACTTTCTTGCTTCTTTTGGCTTTCAGCTTATAGTGATCTAGAGCTTGTTTTTAGTACCTACAATTAAGAAAATAAAAGCAAATATAGAAATTCACACAAGTATTTTATAGTGGTTCCCCAAAATTATGGGTACATCCAATCTCCTCAAACCTTGCTAACTTCCTGTTAGTCAAGGCACTTCTCCAAACCAATGCACCAAGGAGCTTACACCTCAGATCCCTCAGGATAACTCAGTCTCCTCCAAGACTTATACCTCAGCCACAAAGGCCTACACTCAGTGATACAAGTATTACCTACCTCAAACACTTAAGCCCTACCACTCAGGTTATGGAGGATAGCCCAACCTCAAAGCAAGCTTCCTCTTATAACTCTGAGAGATACACTCTCCTATAGTTCAGGCAAAACTGCCCTACTACTCAGTGAGTAAAAACTCACCTACCTTAGAGAGCAACACTCTCCTACAACTCAGGAAAATTTTCCCTACCTCAGACCCAAAGGTCCTACAACTCAGATCCAGAAGGATCCTACAAAGAGAAATAGTTTTAATTAACTTTGACACTGAGAAATTTCTCTATGTCAACCACTTGAGCAAAAAACTTTATGCCCCAACACTCCTCACAACAGGGAAAGAATTTGCTGGAGGAACTCAGAAGATAACTTCTAAACTTGCTACTGAATGCTAAAAAACTTTTTATCTTGAGTCTTTAAACAGCTCACTGAACCTAGCAAAGGATGAATGTTCTTTATTCTTCAGAATCGATTATGAATCTGCTGTGGAAAATGGAGACTTGCACAGCTAACTGAACTTTTCTTGCTGGAGAGCTTGCAGCAATGGCGAAGATGATGAAGACAGCTGCTTTCTTTTTGAATAATGTATTCCCTAAAATGTTGTCTTTGATTTGGCCCAATCATTTCCTTTTATAGTTCGCCGATCAACGACCCTTAGAGATCGGTGGGCCCCACATACAGCTTCCAGCTGCGCCTTGCTTTAACAGAAGAAAAGATCGGTGGGCTCCACCTACAGCTTCCAGTTGCGCCTTGCTTTAATTTAAGAAGACGTACAGTTGCTCATCGAAAAGTTTTGTCATGTAGTATAGCTTCCCCATTTCTGATTTGACATATGTTGACTTATTGACTTGCTGACGTCATTAACTGTGGACTTAGACAAAAATTTAAAAACATTAGCATAGGCATTGAGTGAGTAAGCATCACTCAATGCCAAAATACTTAGACAGATTTACTGTCTCTTTGCATTAAGTGAGTAACCTTCACTCAATGCCAAAATACTTGGAATATAAATTTGTTACTAGGCGTTGAGTGAATCATCTTCACTCAATGCCAAACTTGCTTTATCAGCTTTCTCTTGCTCGGTGTTTAGTGAGTTAGCATCACTCAACTCAAAACCCCTTAGACAAAATTCTGTCCTCACTAGGCGTTGACAGTGTTGACTCAGTAACCTCAACTCAACACTTTTTGCCTTAACCATATTTCTACTTAGTCAGCAACATAAGTTTTGAGAGCGTTGAGTGAGAAAGCCTCACTCAACACTTTTTTCTTTAGCTAATTTTCTGCTTCTAAAATCACTGGGTTAAGACTGACTTTTTGAGTTCGACGAATGGTGAAGTGTGCTCGATGAACTTTGAACTCAGTTCGACGAATTCTCAACTGAGCTTGACGAACCCAGAATCTCAAGCTCTTAACTTAGCTCGATGAAATATGAACTCAGTTCGATGAATTTGAACATGGTTTAACTAGTTCAACTTAAAGCCTTTTTACTGAATGGCGTTGAGTCAACTTTCTCTTTAGTAGCATGGCGTTGAGTGAGTTGACCTCACTCAACGCCTGTGGACATAGACAGATTTCTCTCATCCCACACCTTACGTAAGTGTTTACCAGACATAGCCACATAGACTACCTGACCTATCAGGTAATCTATAGACATGTGTATATTATTGATAAGAATGACTTCACTCAAATCCAGGACATTGTGGGCAATGGACCCAACAATCTCCCCCTATTTGAGGAAGTCAAAACTCTTAAGAAAAATCAATAACATACACAGTACCATGCAACACAAGGCATAATAAAAGAAAATTAATTAATTGAGATGTGATCTATAGTTACCTCACTTCCCTTACTGCAGAATGGAACATTACTCCATATGCAATCTGCTTCCCCTGAATTGCTGCTGCCTTGCTGCTGCCATGCTTATCTGATCACCTGATCATCTTATCCTCTCCCCCTTTTTGACTGCAGCAAATAGCTGGTATGATGCACCTGATCAACTGATCATCTTATCACCTGCTCCCCCTCAATTAGGCAGCCTTGCTTGACTTGCTCACCCTCAATTTGAGAATCTTCATTTCTTTAAAGGACCATCCTATCTACATAAAGCCAAATAGTTTGCAACTAGATGAAGATCAATTGAAGCTATACTAATTTTAACATAACCAACTCAAATTTGAAGGTCTTAAACATGGCTTCATCTAGTGGCTTAGTGAAGATGTTAGCCACTTGCTTGTCTATTGGTACAAACTCAAGGGTGATGTCTTCACATTCCACATGCTCCCTAATGAAATGATATCTAATCTCTATGTGCTTTGTCCTGTTATGGGAGATAGGACTCCTTGCAATGGAGATTGCACTAGTAGAGTCATATAATAAAGGAGTTCTACTTATCTGAAGGTTGTAGTCTTGAAGCTGGTGCTGGATCCACAGCAACTGTGCATAACACTTCCTACAGAGATGTACTCTGACTCTGCAGTTGATATTGCCACACTGGTTTATTTCTTGATTCTCCAAGATACCAGTCTCCCTCCCAATAACTAACAGGTGCCTGATGTGCTCTTCCTATCCTCTTTGCAGCCTGCAAAATCTGCAACTGAAAAGCCAGTTAGTTCAAACTCCCCATTCCTAGGGTACCAAAGGACAAGATCTGGAGTGCCCTTAAGATACCTCAAGATTCTCTTAGCTATAGAGTAGTGAGATTCTTTAGGGCAAGCTTGATACCTAGCAGAAACATTTGTAGTATACATAATGTCTGGCCTACTTGCAGTCAGATATAGAAGGGAGCCAATTATCCCTTTATACAAAGTTTCATCAATAGGTTTCCCTGCTTCATCTTTGCTTACAGGCATACTTGACCCAATGGGAGTTCTCATGGTGGAGGAATTCTCCATGCCAAATTTCTTGATTAACTCCTTATTGAACTTAGACTGGGATATAGACAAGCCATCATCAGTCTGTCTTACTTGGAGGCCCAATAAGAACTTAAGTTCACCCATACTGCTCATCTCAAACTTCCCCTGCATGAGTTTAGCAATTTTTTACAGAGGTTGTCATTAGTAGATCTAAAGATGATGTCATCTACATAGATCTGGACTAGGATGATCTTACCCTTAGATTCCCTTAGGAATAGGGTCTTGTCTATTTTCCCCCTTGAGAATTTTTTCTCAATGAGGAAACTAGACAATATCTCATACCACGCTCTAGGGGCTTGCTTCATCCCATATAGAGCTTTCCTAAGTCTATAAACAAAATCAAGTGAGTTAGGAACTACAAAACCTAGAGGTTGCTCAACATAGACTTCTTCTTTTAAGTCACCATTTAGGAAGGCTGACTTCACATCCATTTGGTAGACCTTGAATCCCTTGTGTGCTGCATCTGCAAGGAATAACCTATTGGCCTCTAATCTTTCTACATGGGAAAAGGTTTGATCAAAATCAATCCCTTATTCTTGCTTGTACCCCTTAGCTACTTATCTGGCCTTGTTCTTAATTATAATGTCATTTTCATCAAGCTTGTTTCTATAGATCCACTTGATTCCAATGAAATTATGACCATGAGGTCTGGGAACCAGCTTCCAGACCCTGCACCTTTTGAACTTGTTCAGTTCCTCCTGCATAGCTCTAATTCAATGCTGGTCTATGTTGGCTTCTTCAAAATTCTTGGGCTCTACTTGGGAAAGAAAGCTTGAATATATAACAGTGTTCTGACTTCTGCTCCTTGTCATTACTCCATGACTTGCCTCACCAATGATCTGGTATGCTGGATGATCTCTCATATGTCTGACTGCAGGTGGCAGTATTCTTTCAGCAATAGGGGAATCTTCTTATTGATCTTCATCCACTCCCAGTGTGCCAGGTAGATCTTCTGGAGTATCCATATCATCTTGGATGACTTGATATGTTTTCTTGATGGTCAGCTTGTCCATCATCTGTTTTGTACATGTAGTACTATCAGAGCAACTAGGCAGTCCATTGTTAATCATGGTAGACTCATCAAAGACTACATGACCTAATTCTTCTACAACTTGGCTTTTCATGTTATAGATTTTATATGATTTGCTATGATTGTTATACCTAGCAAATATTCCATCATAGGATTTGGCAGCAAACTTAGTCACATAGGACTTGCCATTATGAAGTACAAAGCATTTACTACCAAATATTCTGAGATAGCCCAGATTTTGTTTCCTGTCCTTCAAGATCTCATAGGGAGTCTTCTTGTGGCCTTTGGTGATAGAGGCTCTATTGAGGATAAGACATGCAGTATTTACTTCCTTAGCCCAGAAATATTCTGGGAGAGATGTGTCACTAAACAGTGTTCTACCAGCCTCTATGAGAGTCCTATTTTTCCTCTTAACTATTACATTTTGCTGGGGTGTTCTTGGATAAGAGAATTCTTGATGAATCCCATGCTCTTCATAGAACTTTGTCATGCAATCAGACTGGAATTCTGTCCTATGGTCACTTTTGATTTTGACCACAGAACTGCCAAGCTCATTCTGAATTTGCTGGACAAACCTCCTGAAGACATCAAGGGTTTCATACTTTTTCTTAAGAAAGAACACCTAAGTAAACTTAGAATAGTCATCAACTACCACATGGGTGTAGACTTTCCTACCAAGACTGTGAATTGGCATTGGACCAAATAGGTACAAGTGCAAGAGGTATAAGCACTTCACAGAATCTTTGATCCCAATTCCCTTGAAGGAGACTTTTGTTTGCTTACCCTTTTGGAAAGCAGAGCAAATGCCCTCCTTAGAGCACTTCATATTGGGGTCATTCCTAATAAGCTCTTGACTGAAGAGCTTGCCAATAGTCTTGTAATTCAAATGGGCTAGTCTCTTGTGCCACTGGACACAGTAGGAGACTTTCTCATTTGCCACAAAAAAGATAGGAGAATCTGTGTCTAGACATAGAAAGTTCAAGCAATAAACATTTCCACTCCTAGTGCCTATCAAGATGACCTCTTGGTCACTTGACCTCCTAATTAGGCACTCATCCTTGTGAAAGACAGTAACATAGCCAAGATCAGAAAGCCGGCTTATGCTTATAAGGTTGTGCTATAACCCTTCAACATAATACACCTTGGTGATGGTGACTATGCCATTGGTAATCTTACCATAGCCTCTGGTTACACCTCTATCTGAAACACCAAAGATGACTTTGGGTCCATTCTTTACTGGAGTAAACTCCTTCAAGTTGCTCCTTGTTAGAGTCATGTACCTGGGGTAGCCACTGTCCAAGTACCATATAGGGGTATGACACCTTGAACTATCCTGCAATATGCAAATTAATTAACCTTAGGACCCCAATATTTATTGGGTCCTAGGTGCATATTAGTATGAAATTGAACATATCCACCAGCAAATTTTTGACTGGTGGACTGACCATAGCTCTGGCCACATTAGGATTATGCCAACAGTCAATGGAAAAGTGCCCTATCTTACCACAACTTCAACAAACATGTATATTATATCTTCTTTTCTGTGAAGGCCCTACAGCATGATGAGCTGCAACCTTGACAGGAGGAAGAAGTGCTGCACCCTTTTTCTGATTCCTTTCAGCCAGAATTTAACTAAAGGTAAGTCTTATAGCTGGCTGATTTGGCCTGCCCTGAGTGCCTGGATCAGTCTGATTCTTAAACTTGCCCTTAGTCAGAACCTTTGCTGTCAGATTCTGAGCCTTGGCTGCAGCAACATTCTTCAGAGTTGGTGCAGAAGCACCAAAGAAAAATGGTCCAGATTAGGCCACTTGAAATTTCTTATTGGCAGCCTTGACTGCACACACCCTGCCAAAACTTTCAACATGACATTGAATATCTTTATTCACTCCAGATGAACAACCCCTCTCCCAGTGACCATAAGAACTTTCTTAGTCATACCTGTTAGAAGGTATCAAAACTTTTCTGAAAAGAATGGGAGGCTTAGAATTAAAAGGATGAGGTGGAACTGGAGCTTTGCTCTTCCTTTTGGAAGGAGCAACTCTTGTGCTTCCCTTGAATCCCAACCCCTTCTTGCCCTTTTGAGAGGAGAAGGAGTCTATCAAGGGGAGGACAATACATGGATTAGAATAGTTAGCCACTATTTTTTTCTCCTTCTCAAGCTTATCTTCAGGCTCCCTGATGAGATAGTTCTTGTTCTTGATGGAGGCAACTTGAATGTCCAAGACAGACTTTAATTGGCTAATTTCCCTGGCTTTCTAGTCCAGCATATTTGTTGTTACTGTCTGCTGGGAAATTGTAAGCTTAAGAGATGAGATCTCTTTAGCTTGCTTCTTAGATAACTTCTTGACCTTCTTGAAGGCATTCAGAAGTTCTCCATACTTGTCAATCAGTTGATTGACATCTCCTTCAGATCTGGAATCTTCATCACTACAGGGTGAAGAGGCTTCTAAGCAAGGACTAGTCTCAAAATAAGATAGATTAGCAGAGTTAGGTGATGGATGTACCTTGCTCTTGCCAGGCTGATCCAAGTTGCCTTCCTCATATGTCATTTACATCAGCCCTATACAGTTGTGGACATCTTCATCCACCTCTGACTCACTATCTGATAATGTCAGAGGAGCCCTGATTCCTATCCTCCCTGGAGGATTGACTTCTCCTACTACAATAGCTTCATCTATACCAGTAGCAGCAACTAGCCCAATATAGGCTTCCTCTTCTTTAGACTCAGAAGATGATGAGTCTTTCCAACTCTTTTCCTTCTTATCCACGAAGGACTTTTACTTCTTTCCTTTGTGCTGGTACTGCTTCTTCTCCTCAGTCTCCTTCCTCTTCTTTGGGCAATCAGCTATCACATGCCCAGGATTGCTGCAGCAGTAGAAAATTACTTTAGAGGAGTTATATTTATTATATTTAGAACCATACCTGTCAGTCTTGGACTGGATCTTTCTGTGATGGGTGGAATTGGAAGGCCTTTTCTTCCAATGCTTCTTCTTCATTAACCTCTATAGTTGTCTGAAAAATGCTACATAATCTTCATCAGACATGCTGCTGTCTGATGGCTCTGAGTTAGAGCTGTCTGACTCAGCTGGTCTCCTTGGTGGAGAAGGAATCCTTTCCTTGTCTTTCCTTGAGCTTTCAGCTTTGAAGGCCAAGGTCTTTTCTTTGGCCAGTGATTTATTGGAGGCATCCTCCTCCTTCCTGGCAGCCAGCTGTATCTCATAGGAGAGCAGCTTCACAAAAATATTTGAGGAGGAGTGTCAGCAAGCTTGACAATCTCTCTTATTGCATATATCTTAGTATCCTAGTCTCTAGTGAGAGATCTGAGAAACTTGTCATTAATTTCATAATTATTGAAGACCCTTCCATAGGTATTCAACTTATTTATGATCCTGAAGAATCTTTCATAATAGGTAGTTATGCTTTCCTTCAGGCTTTGCCTGAAAGCCTCATACTCTTGGTTGAGCAAAGACTTCCTATCATCTCTTACTTCATAAGTACCCTCCATGTAGACCATAAGGGTGTCCCACATCTCTTTGGAGGTCTGATAGTGAACCAAGTCCAGGAAGGTTGAGTCTTCTACAACACTGGCAATGATGTTCTGTGCTCTTTTGTCCAGGACAGCTTGTATGAACTCATCTTTGGTCATTTCAGAGAGTGTCTTTGGTGTCTGGATGTTGGCATCCAAAACAGAGACCTTCATAGGAATGATAGGTCCCTCCCTTATAGTTGCAAAAATTCTTAGATCATGGGTTTCCATGAATAGCCTCACCCACTCCTTCTATATCCCAAACTGCTCCTTTCTATAGATGGGGAGTTTCGTTGAACTCAGCTCTCTCTGGCTCTCTCCTGAACCCATGACCACTTAGTAGCAGCTACCTTAGAGGATCACTCAGATTGTTAAATCCTTTTTGAGGAACCTCCCTCTGATACCACTTGAAAGTCTTTAATTTTAAAGTAGCTAGCAACCTAGAGGGAGGGGGGGGGGGGGTTGAATAGGTCAGCTAAGGTCTTTTGATAGTCTTTTTAAATCACTTTCTGGTTTATTTTGGCTTTCAGCTTATAGTGATTTAGAGCTTGTCCTTAGTACCTGCAAATAAGAAAATAAAAGCAAACATAGAAAATCACATAAGTATTTTATAGTGGTTTCCTAAAATTATGGGTACATCCACTCTCCTCCCACCTTACTAACTTCCTATTAGTCAAGGCACTTCTCCAAACCAATGCTCCAAGGAGCTTACACCTCAAATCCCTCAGGATCTCTCAGTCTCCTCCAAGACTTACACTTTAGCCACAAAGGCCTACACTTAGTGATACAAGTATTACCTACCTCAGACACTTAAGCCCTACAACCCAGGCTATGAAGGATATCCCTACCTCAAAGCAAGCTTGCTCTTACAACTCAGAGAGATACACTCTACTATAGTTCTGGCAAAACTTCCCTACTACCCAGTAAGTAAAAACTCACCTACCTCAGAGAGCAGCACTCTCCTACAACTCAGGAAAATTTACCCTACCTTAGACCCAAAGGTCCTACAGCTCAGATCTAGAAGGATCCTACAAAGAGAAACATTTTTAAATAACTTTGACACTGAGAAATTTCTGTGTCAACCACTTGAGCATGAAACTTTCTGCCCCAACACTCCTCACAGTAAGGAAAGAGTTTATTGGAGGAACTCAGAAGATAACTTCTGAACTTGTTGCTGAAGGCTAAAGATCTTTTGATCTTGAGTCTTCAAACAACTCACTGAACCTACCAAAGGATGATGGTTCTTCTTTCTTCAAGATCGATTCTGAATCTACTGTGGCAGATGGAGACTTGCACAATAAACAGAACTTTTCTTGCTGGAGAGCTTGCATTAATGGCGAAGACGATGAAGACGGTTGCTTCCTTTTTGAATAATGTATGCCCTAAAAAGTTGTCTTTTATTTGGCCTTATCTCTTCCTTTTGTAGTTCGCCGATCAATAGCCCTTAGTGATCGGTGGGCCCCACCTGCAGCTTCCAGCTGCGCCTTGCTTTAACGGAAGAAAAGATCCGTGGGCTCCACCTGCAGCTTCTAGCTGCGCCTTGCTTTAACGGAAGAAGACATATAGTAGCTCATCGACAAGTTTTGTCATGTAGTGTAGCTTCCCCGTGTCTGATTTGACATATGTTGACTTATTGACTTGTTGACGTCATCAGCTGTGGACTTAACCAAAAATCAAATAACATTAGTATAGGCGTTGAGTGAGTAAGCATCACTCAACGCCAAAAAACTTAGACAGATTTACTGTCTCTTGGAATTGAGTGAGTAACCTTCACTCAATGCCAAAATACTTAGAATATAAATTTGTTACTAGGCGTTGAGTGAATCAGCTTCACTCCATGCCAAACTTGCTTTATCATCTTTCTGCTGCTTGATATTGAGTGAGTAAGCATCAATCAATATCAAACCCCTTAGACAAAATTCTATCCTTACTAGGCATTAACAGCGTTGAGTCAGTAACCTCCACTCAATGCTTTTTGCCTTATCCATATTTCTGCTTATTCAGCAACATAAGTGTTGTGAGAGTTGAGTGAGCAAGCCTCACTCAATGTTTTTTTGCCTTAACAAATTTTCTGCTTCTAAAATCACTGGGCTAAGACTGACTTTCTGAGTTCGACGAATGGTGAAGTGAGCTCGACAAACTTTGAACTCAGTTCGACGAATTCTCAACTGAGCTTGATGAACCAAAAATCTCAATCTCTAAACCTAGCTCGTCGAACGGTGAGCTGAGCTCAATGAACTCTGAACTCAGTTCGACAAATTTGAACATGGTTCAACTAGTTCAACTTACAGCCTTTTTGTTGAATGGCGTTGAGTCAACTTTCTCTTTAGTAGTATTGCGTTGAGTGAGTTGACCTCACTCAATGCCTATGGACTTAGACAGATTTCTTTCATCCCACACCTTAGGTAAGTGTTTACTAGACATAGCCACATAGGCCACCTGACCTATCAGGTCATCTACAGACATGTGTATATTATTGATAAGAATGACTTCACTCAAATCCAGGACATTGTGGGAAAAGGACCCAACAGACATCATTATGACTGGAAAAAAATAATATAGACATGTAGATCTATAATTGAAACACTTAATTTACATGAGTCATTTAACATTTAGCATTCCTAACTCAATTTTCAAAGAATTGAACTTAGCCTCATCCAATGACTTAGTGGAGATATCAACAACTTGATTGTCAATGGGGAAAAATTCAAGGTAAATGTCTTAGTTTTCTATATTTTCTCTAATAAAATGATATCTAATCTCTATAAGTTTAGTCCTGCTATGTTAGACGGAATCTTAGCAATAGAAATTGCACTGGATGAGTTACACTATAAGGGTGAATGACTTACTATGATATTGTAGTCCTCTAGCTGATGTTGTATCCACAGAAGTTGTTCACAACAACTCCCTGTAGATATGTATTCTGACTCAGCAGTAGATATATTCATACTGGTCTGCTTCTTGCTACTCCATGAAATCAGCCTTCTCCCTTTGAATTGACAAGTTCCATCCTTGCTTTTACTATCTTTCTTGTACCCTGCAAAGTCTTTTCTTGCTGCGCCAGATCTCTTCCTCTTCTTTAGCAACAGATTTGCCTCTGGCTCTAGCTATCTGATTAGCAGGAGTACAAGAGGGTTCAACACACTGAGCACCATCTTGATCATCATATTGATCTGCCCTCTGATCACCATATTGTTCATCATACATTCCATCTTGATTAGAGTTAGTCATGTTTTCATCTGTATACTATTCAAGCCACAATGAACCTATGATTACACTCGTAACCCAAAAAGTATTCTCACCCTTGATCATTGCCTTCTTCCTTGATCATTGCCTTCTCCTCTGAGTAGTCTGTTGGTACCCTAGTTTGATTTGAGTTTAGTCTTGTCCTTTTAGTCCCTTGACCCAAGAAATATCTATGGTGAATGGTTAGTGGTCTAGCTGTAGAGTCCCCGCTTTTTCAGATGAAGAATTTGGTTAAGTAGTTTGTTCGTTCGACTATAGTCGAACGCCGCTCGACTATCGTCTATCGGCTGATCGACTATCGTCTATCAGTTGGTCGACGCTCTGTCTGCGTTGATAGCTCGACTATCTGTTGATAGGTCGACTATCTGTGTTGTCTTGATAGTTCGACTATCTGTTGATAGGTCGACTATCTGCTTGGTTTGGTAGTTCGACTATCTGTCCTGATAGTTCAACTATCTGATAGTTCGACTATCTGTTGATAGGTCGACTATCTGTTCCGCTTAGATAGGTCGACTATCTGTTGATAGGTCGACTATCTGTCGTCTTTGATAGTTCGACTATCAGTCCTGATAGTTCAACTATCTGATAGCTCGACTATCTGTTGATAGATCGAATATCTGTTTTGTTTTGGTAGGTCGACTATCTGTTGATAGGTCGACTATCTGTTTTCTGTGATAGGTCGACTATCTGCTTGATAGGTCGACTATCTGTTTGTGTTTGATAGTTCGACTATCTGTCCGGAAAGATCGACTATCTGATAGATCGACTATCTGTTCTGATAGGTCGACTATCTGCCGTGGTAGTTCGACTATCTTCTTTGATAGTTCGACTATCTGGATCGTTCGACTATCTGCCCGATAGGTCGACGATCTCCGTGCGCCGGTCGACGATCTCCGAGGGTCGTTCGACATTTTCTGTTTGCCTTTTTATTTTGTATTTATTTGTTATATTTAATAAATTAATACATTATCTGGCATTTTATTTCAGTTGTTTTATGATAATATTTCCAGGCAATATATGCTCCATTCCTTTTGCCTGAGTAAAATCTTTTCAGATAAAGTTGTTTGTCTTATTAGTTGACACTGTATTTTACTTTATCTGCTGTCAGTCCTTTATAGCCATTAGACTGAAAAGTCTTCCTTTTGCTATAAAAAGTTTGTTTCTGATGTGATTTTATTTAGTACCTTTATTATCAGATTGCTTCATGTAGCTTCCTTGAAAAAGGTTTATCCCTTTTATAGAATATCTTGCTGCAGAGTTTGTTTGTCTTTGTGATATTTGCAGCCCAGGTTTCAAGTTTCAGAAGAAGACAAACAATTCAAATTGAAAAGAGCCGTTGCTTGTTGCTGCTATAAAAGGAATCCTTTGGAGAAGGATTTCAGCTAGCTAACCAGTTATTCAAAGAGTTATTCAAGCTTTCATCAAGTCCAAGTTCACTGCTCTCAGCAATCCTCATTCAACTGAGAAGTGTTAGCTCTTCAGCTCTTCTTCAACCTGAGTTCTCCTGCCTTCAGGAAGTTCAGACTCAGAGTTCTTTTGAAGAAGAAGAAGAAGATAGCTGCTAGAAGATTTCTATTTTATTATTTTATTTCTTCTTGTAGTTTTTCCTTCAGTTCTTACTGAAGAGTTTCTGCACTGAAGCAAGACTTCACCTGGACGTTCTTTGATCCAGGGGGAGCCTTGATTCTTTTAGAGCTGTCTAGCTCAGTGCAAGTTATTGTGCTTCTCTAATCTATTGTAAAATAGAGAAGACACCTTAACCTTCTTTCCCCCTCCTATACAGGGTTATTACTCCCTTCAAAAGTATCCCTTGGTGGCAGGGCACCTGATCAAAAACCTGTGTTCGGTTTTTAGACACCTGATCAAAAGTCTAAAGGGTCTCTTGATCTACCTGAAGCAGATCTTGTTGGTGGCAGGGCACCTGATCAAAAACCTGTAGTGGATTCCTACCGTGTGGGTAGAAGAGTGGACGTACCCAAGTTGTTTGGGGAACCACTATAAATTCCTTGTGTCGTCTGGCTTGCTTAATTTAATTCCTGCATTGTGGCTGTGATTAGATATAACTAGGTTTGCTAGTTGCTGATTAGGATTTCCAAGCCTTAACTGTAATTACAGTTAGCTTGAGTTTGTGTACAACACTTGTGTTAGGCTTTAGGGTTTTCTCCATATCTATAATCTTTTCATTCCGCATTTCACTCCAAGGGAGTTGAGCAGACTATTAAGTTTTGTCTAGTGCAAAATTTGATAAATCTATTCACCCCCCCTCTAGAGTAGTATCTATCCCTTCACTCTCATAGTCCTTCCTTGATCATTGTCTACCCCCCTTTACGACTTCTTCAAATACAGCTGTAGTCAGGGAGGTTTTGGCCTGATCTATCTTTTCATCCAGATAGATCACTATCCTCTAAAATTTAAATGACATTCTCATCTTCTTGAGCATGGAGTTCTGTTGGAATCTCCCCCTCAATCTCTTCATTTCCTATAGGAAGTTGTTGACTTGTATCAACTATAGCTAGAGCAATCCAGCTGTTCTTAAATTGATTATACTTGCTCTCCCACAGCAGGTGCAACCATCTGTGTAGTCTCCCCCTCAACCCTAACATTATCCATAGGGACATTCTAATCTTTAGTAGTATTCTTTGGATCTATTCTGTGCTAGAGATACTCTAGGTAAGACTCAATCTTGTCCAGCTTAATAGACTGTACTAGCTCCCCCTCAACAGGATCATCTAGCTTGTCAGTCTCCCCCTCAAGATTTGCACAAATCCTGTTCACAAAACTTTCAGTTACTATTTCAGCTACCTTTGCTGGAATGTTCTGTAATTAGTTGCCACTGACTTGGACATTTATTGTTGTAGGTTTAGAAGATATTGAAACTTGAGCATTCTTATCTCTTTTTGTTTCCTCAGAAGAATCTAACAGCTGAGGATCATATATCTCTTCCTTACTACTCTCAGAAGAGATGCTTCATGTACTTTCCTCTATGATGAGTAGAACCTTCTTTTTCTTTTTCTCACTTGTCTGCTAATGTGGCAACAAAACTTTGTCCCACCAGACAAACATCTTGAACTTCAATGGCCGGATCCTGTTGGTCTTCACCCAAGTACTGTGTACTTTATCCTTCTTCAGGAATGCACAAAACATCCTTTTACTCTTGGGCAGTAAGAGGAGTATCCTTGATGGTCAATTTATCCATCTCCAACTTCCCAATAAAAGATCTCATGTCCATTCCTCACTGAAATATGATCCTTAAGATAGCTCCTTATTCCAGTCTTATGCATGGAATAACCTCTGTCCAAGTACCACATTTGCATTGTTTGGGAACTTGGAATATCCTATAAAACAAGATTTAAGTTACCTTAGGACCCAAATTTTTATTGGGTCCTTGGTTATGGTTAGTTTGAAAATGAACTTGTCTTCCTGTTGATTTTCTGACAGGAAGACTACCACTTGCTCTGGGCATAGTATGATTGTGCCAGCAATGTAAGGCAAAATGACCCACTTTGTCACAGCACCAACACTCATGAATAATGTATCTCCTCTTCTGAACAGCCTTTGAAGAGTGAAAGATATCCCTAGCTGCCTGTTCAGAAGAAAGAGCAGTAGCTTTCTTCTTATTTCTTTCAGCAAGAATTTGACTGAAGGTGAGTTTGCCAAAGGATGCATATGGTTTATTCTGAGTTTCATTAATAGTAGTCATCTTTGTAGTTGACATGCTGTTAATGGCATCAAAGACAACCAAGTGATCCTTACTGACTGACTTCCCCTTGGTCAAGGTGGTTGTTGGTGGAACCTGAGATAGGCCACTATTGTATCCTTGAGTGTGGGGGCTGGAGCACCAAATATAAATGGTCTATAATGGGCCATTTAGAATTCTTCATGGGGAGCCTTCAGTGCACTCAAACCCATGCCATTTCTTCTTCCATTGGAAGATACACTTGTACTCTTACAAGAAAAATTTTCATTCGTCTAGTGACCACACATATTTACTTGGTCATACCTGATGGAAGGGAGGATTACCTTGTGAAAGGTGGCCCGAGGCACTACAGGAGCTTTGCCTTTCCCTTTGGAATGGGAAACTCTAGAATTCCACTTAAACCCTAAACCCCTCTTATATTTTTGAGAGGTGAAGGAGTCAATCAGTGGTAACACTATTTTGGGCTTACTAAATTTAGCCACAATCTTTGTCTCCTTTAGGAGTTTCTCTTTAAGATCCAAGATGATCTTGTTATTACGGCTGATGGTCCAAATTTTTATGAGATAAATTGTCTTTAGTTGATTAACTTCCCTCCTCATCTGAGTAAGCAAGGGTGCTGACTCAGACTACTGGGAAGCAGCTTGTTGTAGGGAGATAATCTCCTCAACTTGTCTCTTGACAAGTCTTTTGCTCCTTTTTAGAGCATCCGGAATTTCACCGTACTTGTCAATCAATTGATTGACATAATTTTCAGATTCTGAACCATTATTCCCACTGGAGGAAGTGGATGCTTCAGAGACTAATCTAGACTCATAGGCAGAAGAAGAGCTAGGGATAGAGTGTTCCACATCAGGAGTAGGGAAGTCCTGATTTTCTATTGATATGGCAATGAGATTGAACTCCTCATCCTCTTCACAATCACTGTCAACTGAGGAAAGTGGAGCCCTTATGCCTGATGGGGCAGTTGGATGATCAACCTCTTCTTCAATGGACATGAGACTAATGTAGGCCTCCTCTTCATCTAAATTTGAAGACTCAGAATCACTGATTGATAGGCTGACTTTATTCTTGCCCAAGAAACTCTTTTTAATCTTCTTGTCCCTGTGATGCTTTTTGCCTTCAGACCTCATCTGCTCCTTCTTATCTGGACAGTCAACAATGACATGTCCAATCCTATTACAATAGTATACAACAACATTAGACTTAACATGTTTGTTCTATTTGGAGTCATACCTTTCCCCAGACGGGTCATTTATATATTTGTCCGTGCTGGAGTAAGGCTTCTTTGAGGTGGAGCTAGAAGTGACATTGTGTTGAGACCAAAACTTGGTCTCTCGTGAAGTTCAGGGTCCCAAAAGAGGGGTGACCTCACACCTACTACACTCGGGGGAACGTCACGGACCAAAGACTTGGGAAACTAGGAACAGACCCTCGGCTCTAGCGTGGAGGTCCCACCACACACCCAAAAGATCAAAAGTGCACTTCCCCCTCCTCACCAATGGTTGAGACGGGTACCTTGGAGAGCTTTCTCAAATCAATTAAGAAGAAAAAACCAAGGGAGAAGGAAGCCAAAAACGCATGCCTCCAAAGGTACCAACGGGGGTCTATTTATAGTTTTTCCAAGCATGGGGGGCCAAAATGTCCAAAATACCCCTACGATCAATTGGCCCTGAGCCAATTGCAAACCTCCACACCGGGGGGTAACGAGGTAACTCCACTCCAAGGGAAAAATGGTAAGAGCATGGCCAAAAGAAGACCCGGGCTAGCCTACAGCCTAGGGGGTGAGCTGGAGGCCTTGGGAGCTCGGCGGTCTTGGGAGCTCGGCGGCCTGGTGAGATCGGCAACCTGGTGAGCTCGGCGGTCTGGTGAGCTCGGTGGCCTGGGGAGCTTGACGGCCTAGGGAGCTCGGCATCCTGGTGAGCTTCACGGCCTGGGGAGCTTCGGCGTCCTGGGGAGCTCGGCGCCCTGGGGAGCTCAGCAGCCTTGGGAGCTCAGCGACCTGGGTGAGCTCGGCGGCCTGGGGTGAGCTCGGCAGCCTGGGTGAGCTCGGCAGCCTGGGGCGAACTCGACAAATTGGGGTGAGCTCGGCGGCCTCGGTGAGATCGGCATCCTGGGTGAGCTCAGCGGCCTGGGTTAGTTCAGCGGCCTGGGGTGAGCTCGGCGGTCTTGGGTTAGCTCGGCGGCCTTGGTGAGCTCGGCAGCCTGGGGTGAGCTCGGCGGGCTGGGGTGAGCTCGGCGGCCTGGGTGAGCTCGGCGGCCTGGGTGACCCCCCCCCCCCCCCCCGAGGGGTTGGGGGGGATAAAAATATTTTATCCCCCTACTAGTATAAAACACAGATTCACACTAAATTGGCCTCCAAGAGTGCAAAACCCTCAAAAAAGCTTAAAACTGCACGGTCAATCTCGCGCCTGCCGGACGGACCCTACTCGGCGAATACGGGGTTGTACACCATCCCCGCTCTTTTCGAGGTTGGCACAAGCTCGGAAAGAAACATCCAGCCCAACGTATTCATCGAGTGGCCTTCTCGGGAGCAGAAAACACTTGGCCTCCCAAAGGGATCAACCGATCATGCCAGCTAGTGAGAGCCTCGGTGACGAGAACTCCTCGGGGTGAAAAACACTTGGCCTTCCCAAGGGGTCAGCCTGTCATGCCAGCTAGTGAGAGCCTGGGTGACGAGACCACCTCGTGGTGAAAATACTTGGCCTCCCCGCGGGGTCAACCCATCATGCAAGCTAGTGAGATCCTAGGTGACGAGACCACCTCGGGGTGAAAACACTTGGCCTCCCCGAGGGGTCAACCTGTCATGCCAGCTAGTGAGAGACTGGGTGACGAGACCACCTCGGGGTGAAAAATACTTGGCCTCCCCGAGGGGTCAACCTGCCATGCCAGCTAATGAGAGCCTGGGTGACGAGACCACCTCGGGGTGAAAAACACTTGGCCTACCCGAGGGGTCAACCTGTCATGCCAGCTAATGAGAGCCTCGGTGACGAGACCACCTCGGGGTGAAAAACACTTGGCCTCCCCGAGGGGTCAACCTATCATGCCATCTAGTGAGAGCCTGGGTGATGAGACAACCTCAGGGTGAAAACACTTGGTCTCCCCGAGGGGTCAACCTGTCATACCAGCTAATGAGAGCCTGGGTGACGAGACCACCTCAGGGTGAAAAACACTTGGCCTCACCGAGGGGTCAACCTATCATGCCAGTTAATGAAAGTCTTGGTGACGAGACCACCTCGGGGTGAAAAACACTTGGCCTCCCCGAGGGGTCAACCTATTATGCCAGCTAATGTGAGCTTGGGTGATGAGACCACCTCAGGGTGAAAAACATTATGGAGACCACGAGAGGTACTCCGACCCCGCTCGCTAGTTAGAGCCTAGACAGCGGGACCATCTCGGGGGTTGGGACTTGCTTTCCCCGAGGAACATTCGACCCGACCAGCTAGTGGGATCCTGGTGATGAGATCCTCTCGAGAGTGGGACTTGAACTTCCTGAGGCACATTCGACCCAACCAGCTAGTGAGAGCCTGTATGAGGAGATCCTCTTGGGGGTAGGACTTGAACTCCCCGAGGCACATTCGACCTGACCACCTAGTGGGAGCCTGGATGAGGAGATCCTCTCGGGAGTGGGACTTGAACTCCCCGAGGCACATTCGACCCAACCAGCTAGTGAGAGCCTGGAAGAGGAGATCCTCTCGGGGGTGAGATTTGAACTCCCTGAGGCACATTCAACCCAACCAGCTAGTGAGAGCCTGGGTGAGGAGATCCTCTCAGGGGTGGGACTTGAACTCCCCGAGGCACATTCAACCCATCCAGCTAGTGAGAGCCTGGGTTAGGAGATCCTCTCGGGGGTGGGACTTGAACTTCCTGAGGTACATTCGACCCAACCAGCTAGTTAGAGCCTGGATGAGGAGATCCTATCGGGGGTGGGACTTGAACTCCCCAAGGTACAATCGACCCAACTAGCTAGTGAGATCCTGGGTGAGGAGATCCTCTTGGGGATGGGACTTGAACTCCCCGAGGAAAATTCGACCCATCCAGCTAGTGAGAGCCTGGATGAGGAGATTCTCTTGGGGGTTGGGACTTGAACTCCCTGAGGCACATTCGACCCATCCAGCTAGTAAGAGCCTGGATGAGGAGATCCTCTCGGGGTTTGGGACTTGCTCTCCCTGAGGCACATTCGACCCATCAGCTAGTGATAGCCTGGATGAGGAGATCCTCTCGGGGGTTGGGACTTACTCTCCCCGAGGCACATTCAACCCATCAGCTAGTGAGAGCCTGGATAAGGAGATCCTCTAGGGGGTTGGGACTTGAACTCCCCGAGGAACTTTCGACCTATCCAGCTAGTGAGAGCATGGATGAGGAGATCCTCGTAGGGGTTGGGACTTGCTCTCCCCAAGGCACATTCGACCCATCAGCTAGTGAGAGCCTGGATGAGGAGATACTCTCGGGGGTTGGGACTTGCTCTCCCCGAGGCACATTCAACCCAACCAGCTAGTGAGAGCCTGGATGAGGAGATCCTCTCGGGGGTTGGGACTTGCTCTCCCCTAGGCACATTCGACCCATCCAGCTAGTGAGAGCCTGGATGAGGAGATCCTCCCGGGGGTTGGGACTTGCTCTCCCCGAGGCACATTCGACTCATCCAGCTAGTGGGAGCCTGTATGAGGAGATCCTCTCGGGGGTTGGGACTTGCTCTCCCCGAGGCACATTCAACCCATCCAGCTAGTGAGAGCCTGGATGAGGAGATCCTCTCAGGGGTTGGGACTAGATATGTTACTTGAACTTCACAAAATTCAACATCCTCAAACGGGGAACAATTCGGGTTACATGACCTCCTAACTCGGCCGGTCAGGGGCTGGACTTACTACAACATAAGAAAAATAAAGGACTCTATCGAGGCGAGACTTCATCAGAGGGCCTTGGAATAATGATCGTCATCCTTCCCCTCGGATACCTCCATCTGGCTCAGGCTCTCCATGATCTTCTCTATCTCCTCTGCCTTGGCCAACTAAGAGATGGTGTTGACGGCCGTGACATAACATTGCCTTCCATCCTGGAGTCTCCCTTGACTCTGACCTGGATCCCTCCTGAGCTAAACTTGAGGCACTGGTGGAACGAAGACGACACGCAACGTAAGGCTCTAATGAGGGTCCTTCCGAAGATGGCATTGTAGCTGCTCAAAGTGTCAACTATGACGAACCGGCAGTTCCTTGAAGTCCCTCCCAACTTTACCTAGAGTCCAACTCCGCCTTCCACCTCCTTCATCTCCCCTGAAAATCCCAACAGGGGTCCGTCTAAGGCCAACACCCTCCTTGGCTCCACCTTCATCTCGTCAAACGCCTTCTTGAAAATGATGTTGACGTAGCTCCCGTTATAAACCAAGATCTGGGAGACGGTGTAGCCTTTGATGGCTGTCTTGATGACCAGTGCATCATAGAATGGATCTTCATGATCCGGCAGGTCTTTTACCGAGAAGGTGATCTTCTCTTCTGGGGGCGGGGTCTGGGACGTCGAAGCGACGCTCCGTCGGTACATGACATGGAGACTTGCCTTCCGAGTGGCCTCAATCCCTACTCCTCCATGGATCACTATTATGCCACCTCTGTGTCCTTCATTGACCCGGTCCTCACATATGTCATCATCCCCCACTCGGGGTGGAACCTCTTCAACCTATGCCGGTGGCTGAGGCTGGGCAGGGCCTCTCGCCCCCTCACCTCTAGGAACTCAGGGCAGGTAGCCGTGGTGTGATCCTCCACCTGGTGGAAGTCACAGTATGGTAGTGCTCCTACCCTCCTTCGACGGGCTGGTAGATTCCTCCTGTTACCTCTTCCCCCTCTTCATATCGCCAAGGCTTGCTGTGGTGGGGGTAGGAGCTGCCTTTGGGCTTGCCTTTGGAAGTTAAACCTCCCTTGGCCTTCAGGAATGTTCCCCCTACCCTAGACGAGACCTCTTCCTAGACCCTAGGTAGGGCCTCCCTACTGCCTCCAGCCTGGTTTCGGACCCTCCTGTCCCTGGAACCCCAGATCTCTCTGCTCATCTCTCCTTCTTCCTTCCTGATGCCTTGAGGCACCTTGCTCCTTCAGCTTCGACTCTGTTAGCTTTGCCAACTTCTTAACAAATCCCGGGTTGTCCGCCTCCATGGCTATCTCTTCTGCCGCCCTTTCCATCAGCTCCTCGAAGGAAAGGGGGGCCTTTCGGGTCAGGCTCATCTTGAAGAATCCCTTGCGCAACCCCACCGTGAACACCAAATGGAGAGCATACCCTTGCATCTCCTGGATATCCAGGATCTCTTCGTGGAACGTATCAACATAGTGGGCCAGCGACTCCTCGGCCCTCTTCCTTATCAGAAAGATGGATTCAGGACTCTTCTTCCTCTTCTTGGAGGTGGAGAAGCGGAGCTGGAAGCTTCGGCTCAAGTCCTCGAACCCATAGATCGACCTTGGAGGGAGTTGATGAAACAAGTCCCTTTCCTTCTCCTTCAACTTGATCGCAAAGAGGTAACACTTGAAGGCATCCATCATCGGCATGATGGAGAAGACATCCTCAACCACTGCAGGTGCTGGACGGGGTCTGTAACACCCCAAAAAGACCCAAAAGACTCAAAATGAGTTTTGAGGTACAGGAAATTTTACACGGCCTGGGACACGGGCGTGTCCCAGGGTGTGTCGGGGGTACACGGCCTGGGACACGGGCGTGTCCCAGGGCGTGTTCAGGTTAGTCGACGCTCGATAGTCGACGTTGGTCGAGCCCGGGACACGGCCATGGACACGGGCGTGTCGCAGGGCGTGTCGCGCAATTAAATTTCGAATTTGGCCTGTTCGAGTCAGATTAGTACACGGCCTTGAACCAAGCCGTGAACACGGGCGTGTCAGGTTGGACACGGGCGTGTCCGATGCCGTGTTCCGACCCGTGTACTGATTGCAGCTCGATGAGGAAGGGTGACACGGGCGTGTCTCAGAAATGACACGGGCGTGTCAGGTTCGACACGGGCGTGTCGTTGACCGTGTTCTGGTAAACCTCAGTCGGTATGAACCGCTTAAGGGAACACGGCCTATGACACGGGCGTGTCACAGGCCGTGTCAGCCAAAAAAATTGGATTTTGGGCAAATCGTGGCCGTTCAGAATTCTCTCTTTTGATCCAAGGGTTCAGGTGATTTCCTGGCTGGATTAAATCCGTGAAGGGATGATGAAGAAGTCATTCCTCATTTGTGCTTAAGGAAGAGAGAAAGAGAGAGGAGGAAGAAGGAGGAGGAGGATATCAAGCCACCGGCGGAGTTCCCGTTGTCCGATTCGTGATCCGAAGCCGGCATTGTGAAGGCAAGGCTGCTGCGATTCTTTCTCACCGGCTAGTTTTCGATGGCTCCCAAGAGATCGACAAGGGTAACGATCTCCCTTCTTGGACATGTGAAGTCCTTCTTTTCTGCATTGCATAGGGAAAACCCTTCCCCGCGAGTGTGCGGTGGGTTGTGGTGTCCCTTGGGGTAGATATGTGAAGTCCCCCTTGTTAGAGGCCGAAATTGGAGTACGGCTCTAGGCATGCTGTGTGAAGCCCATCTGGACGTGGTCTGGATTGGTGATGCTTGTTTGCATATCGGAGAAGGCTCCGTGATTATGGCTTGTGATGCCTGGTTCCTACCTGTTGCTTGGTGCGGCAGGAAGTACTGGATGATGTCCAGGAAATGAAGAGGGTTGGATGCAACTCTTGTGGCCGTGCGTTGCCACTTTATGAGCGGTTGAGCCGTTGGGCTGCAACCCGGTGAAAAGGCAGATTGCCGAACAGGAAAGGTGAAACCGACCCGCGCCTATAAATAGCCATGGATACTTCCGTATTCGAGGTGGCACGGCGACTTGAGCAACGGGGGGTGGCTGATCCGTACCTGCGTTAGGTCCGTCCGACTTGGAAGCCTGGTTATAGGTTTTGTTGGAGCGCCTAATGAGAGTCTTAGGCCCGCGCGCCGGAAAGACTAGAATGCTCAAATACCGTGTAGACGGTGGTGTTGACCCTAGTATTCCAGTACACCGAAAATGTGCCCTGAGTGCACGGACTGTCGGGCCGTGTGGCCGATAGTTGTGATGGCTTGAATGTGCTTGCGCGCACATAGTTGCTATATGATGCCATGCTTTGCAGGGAAAGAATGCTAATGCCCCGAGAAAGGGGTAAGATTGTTATAATTGGGTCAGCTGAATGCTGACCGTTGCATTGTTTGCCACCGGTTGGGTGGATTGTTCCCGTGCAGGTGCTGGCGAGCCAAGTGGTAAGTGAAGGGCTGAAGCCCTATTGCTGTTGCTGCTGCTGCTATGGCTAGCCCTTGAAGGCTAAGAGAATGTTTTTGTTTTTACTCATGTATGGCCGGCCTGCGCGCCGAGGTTTGTAAATCATGTTGTAAAAAGAGGAACTGTAAGGCCTTAAGGCCAAACTCTATGTATGTGGGTACATTCCGTTATATATATAAAGGTGGTTTATATATTGGACATTCCTGGTTAGAGTTCAAATTATTACTTAAAGCTTCCGCTAGAATGCTCTGAGTTAGGATTCGTGTTTGGTTTGGTATTATCCTGTGACTTCACCGTCTGTTTGTGGCATATAGTGTGGGGCCCCGGCCGGACCTTCTATTATACGTCATCTAACGGATGGGGTCGTTACATTTTGGTATCAGCTTCGTTCGGTCTTCCTCTATCGAATTCGTGGACGAATTCTTTTATGGGGTGGCGAACGCGTGTTTATGCGCCCTGCTGTAACGCTAATGAACTCTGGAATGTCCACTAAGGAATGTACAAAATCTTGTTTGAGGAATCTGCGCGTTCCTTTTTGTGTTGTTTTGCTTACAAACGTTCGCTAATGTGTGTCTTGTCCACCTATAGGTGACGCGTAGTGGTGCTGGGCAGTTTGAGCCCCAGCGTTCTGATGAGAGTGCGGAACCAGCTGAGGTGCCCACACCTCCTCCATCTGCGAAAACTGTTCGTTTAGTTGCTGAGGCTCTATTTGCCATTATTCAGCCGACCGGGCAAGCGCAGCCGGCAGTTGAGCCAGTTCGTGTTGTTGTAAGACCCGAGCCGATTGAGGTTGTAGATCCACGAGCAGCTGACCGACAGTTGAAGCAATTCATGAGCTTCAGTCCTCCTACGTTTGCGGGAATGGGATCCCCAACGCAGGCGGAAGATTGGTTATCGCATGTCAAGAGGATAATGACAGCGATCAGGGCGGAGGAAACTCTAAAGGTCACCTTGGCCACCTTCATGCTTGAAGGAGAGGCGCGGTTGTGGTGGGACGAGGTTGAGCTACATCATTTGGCGGGCAGGCAATTAACACAAGTGTCGATTGAGGAGTTCTCTCGAATATTTCTGGCGAAACATGTCCCAGCGGCGCAACGCATTGCTATGGAAAATGAGTTCCAACAGTTAAAGCAAGGGGAAGATAGCGTGGATATCTACTTGCATGAGTTTACCAGGTTGGGACGCTATGCGGGTACAATCTTCGCGGATGACCAAAGGAAAACGAATCGGTTCTATGAAGGATTGCGGGATGAGTTGCGATTCCTGCTTTCGAGTTCAGTGAGCCAAGTGTTTCAGGCGTTGGTTGATACTGCGTGTGCGTTGGAGAAGGACATGCGGCGGGTGCAAGGGAGCAAGGGCTTAGTTGTGTCAAAGCCAGAGGTACAAGCACCTTGCCCGAGCAAATCGTTTTACCAGAAGAAAGGGGGCAAGAGGTTCAAGCCGTCTGGGCAAGTGACTACGACCGTTGTGTCAGGAGCGACATCAAGGCCGGATTCTCGTACATGCTATAACTGTGGCCGGGTGGGGCATATAGCTCGTTACTGTCGGGTTGTTCAGCCCAAAGGGGATAAGAAGGCGGGTGCGTCGTATGCTGAGAAGGGCAAAGCGGTGGTTGATTTCTCTGCGTCTCAGGCACAGCCCCGAATATATCAGCTTGGCCAACAGGAAGCGATTAAGCAAAGTGACGTCGTCACAGGTACGAGTTGAATTGAGTTAGCTTACTTGCTTATGTGCTATTGGTTTTTGGTTATGTATAGCTTGTGCATGTGTGTGTGCTGCAGGCTTTGTTCTGATTCGGAATAATTTGGCGAGAGCCCTGTTTGATACGGGTGCTTCGCATTCTTTTCTGTCTGAGGATTTCGTATCTCGCATTGGGGCACCAAGTCATGTGACGGTGGATAGTACAAGGGTGCTATTGCCGAATGGCTGTATGATGCTTGCGGATAGGGCTTGCGATGTGGTTGTGCAAATAGGAAGTCGGGATTTCGGTTTGAGTGCAGCTGTGCTACCGTTATCGGAGTTTGATGTGATCTTTGGTATGGACTGGCTCTCGGAGCAGCGTGCCTTTATTGATTGCAACTCCAAGGAGATTACACTGGGCCAGAATACCGGACTTGAGACGAAGTTCGCTGGTATGCGAGGAGTTGGCGGGACTCTGTTGTCTGCACTCCAAGTCGTCAATGCTGTTCGGAAGGGCGCGGAGTTATTCTTCACGCTAATTCAGGCTGTTGAGCCAAAGGCCAGTGTCGGTGAAGTACTAGTTGTGTCAGAGTTTGCCGATGTGTTTCCTAAAGATCTTCCTGGGTTACCACCCCAGCGGGAGATTGACTTCTCTATTGAGTTGGTGCCAGGTGCGAAACCTGTGGCCCGCTCTCCATATCGCATTGCGCCAAAAGAGATGGCTGAGTTGAAAGTCCAATTGCAAGAGTTGTTGGAGCAGGGTTATATACGCCCAAGTATGTCACCTTAGAGCGCGCCTGTTCTATTTGTGAAAAAGAAAAAAGGTAGCTTACGGTTGTGTATTGACTACCGCGAGTTGAATAAGCTGACGGAGAAAAATAAATATCCGATCCCGCGGATTGATGACCTCTTTGATCAGCTAGCAGGATCAACGGTCTATTCCAAATTGGATTTGAAATCGGGATATTATCAGCTGCGGATTAGGGAAGGTGACATTCCCAAGACGGCGTTTGGAACACGCTACGGTCATTATGAGTTCACGGTAATGCCGTTTGGCCTATGTAATGCGCCTTCGGTATTTATGGACCTAATGCATCGAACATTCCGAGAGTACTTGGATTTGTTTGTTATTGTGTTTATCGATGACATCTTAGTATACTCTCAGTCGGAAGAGGATCACGCAAACCATTTGCGGTTGGTCTTGCATACCCTGAGGAGGAATAAGCTTTTTGCCAAGTTCTCAAAGTGCGAGTTCTGGCTCTCTTCAGTAGCCTTTTTAGGCCATGTGGTAAGCGGAGAGGGTATCACGGTGGATCCGTTGAAGATAAGTGCCATCCGAGATTGGCCAGTGATGTCTTCAGTGGCCGAGGTCAGGAGCATCCTTGGACTTGCGGGCTACTATAGACGGTTTGTGGAAAACTTCTCACGGATTGCTTTACCTCTGACCACGCTGACGAGAAAAGATCAAAAGTTCATTTGGACGCCGGAGTGCGCGCGAGCTTTTGAAGAATTGAAGAGTCGGTTGACCACGGCGCCTTTGTTGACATCGCCATGTGGTACCGATGGGTATGAGATCTATAGTGATGCTTCCGGGAGCGGCTTAGGCTGCGTTCTTCTGCAGTTTGGTAAAGTGATTGCTTATGGCTCGCGCCAGTTGAAAGTGCATGAGCGGAATTACCCCGTCCATGATTTGGAGTTGGCGGCGGTAATCTTTGCGCTCAAGTTGTGGCGGCACTATCTATATGGCGTTAAAGTGGATATTTATACAGATCACAAAAGCCTAAAGTATTTGTTGGATCAGAAGGATCTGAATATGCGACAACGAAGATGGATGGAGTTCCTTGGGGACTACACCTTCGAGATTCACTATACTCCCGGGAAGGGAAATGTGGTCGCTGATGCTTTGAGTCGAAAGACTCCGGTACGGGCAAGCTGGTTGCAGAGGCATGATCAGCGTTTAATCCAGGAATTGGAAGAGATGGAGATATCGTGTGTTGACAAGGGTGCGTCAACCGATGCATGTTTGAACTGGATGGAGGTGCAATATGACCTTACGGACCGAGTTCGGCGAGCAACGGAGCTTGATGAAAGTCTCCAGCGCTATGCAAAAGATGGGACGGATGACCAATTCTCTTGGGATAACGGGTTGTTAAGAAGAAATGGTCGAGTGTGCGTCCCGAGTGTGGGTAAATTGAGGGAAGAGTTGATGTACGAAGCTCACTTTGCAAAGTACTCAGTTCACCCAGGGAGCACAAAGATGTACAGAGATATGAAAAAGCTGTTCTGGTGGCCCGGATTAAAGAAAGATGTCGCACGTTATGTGGCTGAATGTAACACCTGTGCGTTGGTGAAAGCAGAATGTCAGAAGCCTGGCGGTTTCCTGAAGTCGTTACCTATTCCGGAGTGGAAGTTCGATGATATTTCGATGGATTTCGTGCATGGGTTGCCGAGATCTCAACGCGGTCATGATTCAATCTGGGTGATTGTGGACCGGTTGACAAAAGTGGCGCACTTCCTTCCAAACAGAAGAGATGATTCAGTGGAAACCTTGGCCAAGCTTTATGTGGAGCAGGTTGTTCAATTGCACGGTGTTCCCCGGAGCATCGTTAGTGACCGTGATGGGCGGTTCACATCGAATGATTGGCGACTCGTTCATCAAATGTTGGGTACAAAGTTAGCATTTAGTACGGCCTTTCATCCTTAAACGGATGGCCAGACTGAACGAACCAACAGGACGATGGAGGATATGCTCCGCATGTGCGCCCTAGACTTTGGTAAGAGATGGGAAGATTATATATTTCTTGTCGAATTTGCCTATAATAACAGCTACCAAGCGAGTATTGGTATGGCGCCATTTGAAGCGTTATATGGTCGGAAATGCCGTACACCGTTAGCTTGGGCAGAAGCAGGCGAATCTAAGCTGAGTGAGAAAAAGGAAGTCGAAGAAGCTACCTCGCTCATACGCTCTATTCGGGAGAGGCTATTGATAGCCCAAGATCGTCAAGCAAAGTACTACAATGCCAAACACCGGAACGTGGAATTCGCGGTGGGTGATTGGGTATATTTGAAGATCAAACCCTTCAAAGGCGTGTCCAGGATTCGGCGTTTGAAAAAGCTAAGCCCGAGGTATCTTGGTCCATTTGAGGTGGTGGAGCGAGTTGGGGAAGCTGCTTATCGACTAGCACTTTCAGCAGACTTGGGTGGATTACATGATGTGTTTCACATCTCAGTCCTTCGTAAGGCGGTGAAGGATCCAGCTCAAGTAGTGGAGAATGATCGAGTACCGGTCGAGTATGGGCTAACGACGAGGGTTAGACCCATTCGGACCGAGGATCGAGCCGAGAAACAGTTGCGGAACAAAGTGATCGGGATGGTCAAGGTCCGATGGGACAATTGTGGCCGTGAAGAGCTAACATGGGAGCGAGAGCAGACCATGCGAGCTGAGTTTCCCGAGTTATTTGTATAAACTGTTGACCGTGTACTTTTTGTTATAACATAGTTATAGCTTTGCTGGTTCTTGTTTCCTTACCGTGCAAATTTCGGGACGAAATTTTGTTAAGGGGGGGAGGGTTGTAACACCCCAAAAAGACCCAAAAGACTCAAAATGAGTTTTGAGGTACAGGAAATTTTACACGGCCTGGGACACGGGCGTGTCCCAGGGCGTGTCGGGGGTACACGGCCTGGGACACGGGCGTGTCCCAGGGCGTGTTCAGGTTAGTCGACGCTCGATAGTCGACGTTGGTCGAGCCCGGGACACGACCATGGACACGGGCGTGTCCCAGGGCGTGTCGCGCAATTAAATTTCGAATTTGGCCTGTTCGAGTCAGATTAGTACACGGCCTTGAACCAAGCCGTGAACACGGGCGTGTCAGGTTGGACACGGGCGTGTTCGATGCCGTGTTCCGACCCGTGTACTGATTGCAGCTCGATGAGGAAGGGTGACACGGGCGTGTCTCAGAAATGACACGGGCGTGTCAGGTTCGACACGGGCGTGTCGTTGACCGTGTTCTGGTAAACCTCAGTCGGTATGAACCGCTTAAGGGAACACGGCCTATGACACGGGCGTGTCACAGGCCGTGTCAGCCAAAAAAATTGGATTTTGGGCAAATCGTGGCCGTTCAGAATTCTCTCTTTTGATCCAAGGGTTCAGGTGATTTCCTGGCTGGATTAAATCCGTGAAGGGATGATGAAGAAGTCATTCCTCATTTGTGCTTAAGGAAGAGAGAAAGAGAGAGGAGGAAGAAGAAGGAGGAGGAGATCAAGCCACCGGCGGAGTTCCCGTGGTCCGATTCGTGATCCGAAGCCGGCGTTGTGAAGGCAAGGCTGCTGCGATTCTTTCTCATTGGCTAGTTTTCGATGGCTCCCAAGAGATCGACAAGGGTAACGATCTCCCTTCTTGGACATGTGAAGTCCTTCTTTTCTGCATTGCATAGGGAAAATCCTTCCCCGCGAGTGTGCGGTGTGTTGTGGTGTCCCTTGGGGTAGATATGTGAAGTCCCCCTTGTTAGAGGCCGGAATTGGAGTACGGCTCTAGGCATGCTGTGTGAAGCCCATCTGGACGTGGTCTGGATTGGTGATGCTTGTTTGCATATCGGAGAAGGCTCCGTGATTATGGCTTGTGATGCCTTGTTCCTACCTGTTGCTTGGTGCGGCAGGAAGTACTGGACGATGTCCAAGAAATGAAGAGGGTTGGATGCAACTCTTGTGGCCGTGCGTTGCCACTTTATGAGCGGTTGAGCCGTTGGGCTGCAACCCGGTGAAAAGGCAGATTGCCGAACAGGAAAGGTGAAACCGACCCGCGCCTATAAATAGCCATGGATACTTCCGTATTCGAGGTGGCACGGCGACTTGAGCAACGGGGGGTGGCTGATTCGTACCTGCGTTAGGTCCGTCCGACTTGGAAGCCTGGTTATAGGTTTTGTTGGAGCGCCTAATGAGAGTCTTAGGCCCGCGCGCCGGAAAGACTAGAATGCTCAAATACCGTGTAGACGGTGGTGTTGACCCTGGTATTCCGGTACACCGAAAATGTGCCCTGAGTGCACGGACTGTCGGGTCGTGTGGCCGATAGTTGTGATGGCTTGAATGTGCCTGCGCGCACATAGTTGCTATATGATGCCATGCTTTGCAGGGAAAGAATGCTAATGCCCCGAGAAAGGGGTAAGATTGTTATAATTGGGTCAGCTGAATGCTGACCGTTGCATTGTTTGCCACCGGTTGGGTGGATTGTTCCCGTGCAGGTGCTGGCGAGCCAAGTGGTAAGTGAAGGGCTGAAGCCCTATTGTTGTTGCTGCTGCTGCTGTGGCTAGCCCTTGAAGGCTAAGAGAATGTTTTTGTTTTTACTCATGTATGGCCGGCCTGCGCGCCGAGGTTTGTAAATCATGTTGTAAAAAGAGGAACTGTAAGGCCTTAAGGCCAAACTCTATGTATGTGGGTACATTCCGTTATATATATAAAGGTGGTTTATATATTGGACATTCCTGGTTAGAGTTCAAATTATTACTTAAAGCTTCCGCTAGAATGCTCTGAGTTAAGATTCGTGTTTGGTTTGGTATTATCCTGTGACTTCACCGTCTGTTTGTGGCATATAGTGTGGGGCCCCGGCCGGACCTTCTATTATACGTCATCTAACGGATGGGGTCGTTACAGGGTCATCCTTCCCGGTATAGTAAGCCATGTCTGGCTCTCTGAACCTCTCGAGAACGGGAGCTGAGGTGATCAACTCACTAAAGGGTGACCCCCTAAGGGGTGCTCTCGCCACATCTACTCGCCCGACCTACTCGTCTGGAGGGCTAGCAATCGCCGGGCTAGGGAACAGCTCCCGGCCGGGGAGGTCTCGCTCGACCCCCTCTCCCATCCTTTCCTTCCCAGGTCGCTGATGCGTGTAGAATACGGCAAGCGCACCGGTCGCACAAGTAATAAAGTTGGGAATGAATCCCCGAGTGTCGGTCTCTTGAGGAACACAGTAAGGGATGAGTTAATGTCGAGGAGGACTTGAGATTGAAGTCCTCGGGTCGGAGGTAACGAAATGGGGGTTTAGATGGTTGCGATAAAAGAAAGTAAAAATCTATCAACTACTCCTATGCAACGCCGCTATGCGATGCTTCGCCAGGCGGGATGGAAACTACACGGGCCGCTATGCACCGAATCGCTTAGCGGATGGACGAGTAGGCTAGCGGATGAGGTGGTTAGAACGGCGGAATGAGGGTCGTGAGCACCTCTGCGCAACGCACGCCACTAGCAATTGCTAGTGCGGCAAGGGTGGATGGATGGTGGAGTAATAAGGCGCACCTCAAGTAAATATAACAAAATCACACAAATCACATAGACATGAAAAAGTGCAAGATCATTAACTACAATAAAGTGTACTTCATCAATACAAAGAGTTAAACTAAGCTATCAAATACAAGAGGAAGAGGTGTGCGAATCGACCGAATCCGAAGCCTTATTGAGGGTTCACAGTTGGAATCCCGGGTTGTCAATCCGATTCCAAGCTCGGTCCTCAACTGCGTCCGGGGTAGAGGAGGCTGTCACTCACTCCCAATGGACCCGTCTTCTTCGTTGAAATGACCCGTAGATTGCGGCTCCAGCTCCTCCTAACTTGATGGAGAAAGCTAGGTCAAAACTCCGCTTGAAGCTTGGTGATGAAGGAGGAGGCCGAGGGGATGCTCCGGCATTGATTTGGCGTTAAAAGCATGCCCGGAGACCCTCCCTAAGGTGGAGAATGAAGGAGGACAGTGGAAACCCTCCTTGGAGACGAAAATGGCGGAGAAACGGCGGATCGGGGCGATCTCTCAAAAATAGGGCGGAACCTGCGTATTTATAGAAAGCAGAATAAACAGCGCGCACGATCACTGGCACACGACCAGTGGTCGTGCGCGATATGGTCAGTGATCGTGCGATATGGAGGCAGAAAAGTGGAAAAAAGATGTCATGACTGCGCACGACCGGCAGCACACGAGCAGTGATCGTGCGCGGTATGGCTGGTGATCGTGCGATATGCCGGGACAGAACTTTCACAGGAGAGGTCATGACTGCGCACGACCGATGATCGTGCGCCAAAGAGGTCGATGGTCGTGCGTGGGTAAAAACGCACGACCATTGACTCCTTTGCCAAAAATGGTGAAAGTCCTACCCCGGACACCCACACGATCCCAGAACCTGCAGGAAAACTGGACGGGATGTCGACACGGCAGTCACAGACATAAATATAATGCACAGCAAAAGGGAAATACATACACACACAGAAATAGGCTAAAAGAGTGCACAAGACGTGTAAAACCGTAGCGAACCAAAAGGAGTGCAAATGACGCTAAACGGCGTGCAAAGACAAGAAAATAAGCCTAGATGAGTCCGAAAATAGGTATATAAAGAGGACTCATCACACCCCCAGACTTAACCGTTTGCGCGTCCCGAGCAAACAAAACCTAAGCAGACAGGGAAAATGAACTAGCTAACAAAGAAATTGCAAAACGGAGTACCATGCGAAGTCGCATGCTCGCGTGCATAAAAATAAAGTAGAGGAAATTCTTAAGTATACAAAATATTTTATATTTTCCACAATGCGTAGCAAAATTTTATTATTACTCAAAAGTGGAATCACGGTGAATCATCCGGTCCTATGCAGGAAGAAAGTAGACAGGCCACTAAGGTGAGCATTGCCGAAGACCGGGGCTCAAGATTACCCCCAAAGGAATCCACCAATGTCGGAAACCATAAGCTTGCCCGTTCGTACTCTCTCCACGGCACTAGTCAACTCAAGCGCATGTCCGTAGGACTTTAGGTAATAATGGGGCTTGGGTTACGGTGAGGAAAACAAGGATAAACATGAAGGGTATGCACCTAACCCAAATGAGCTAACGTACAAAACTAGTACCCGCTGCCCACAAAATAAACACGGGTGCACCACACCCCCAGATTTAACTTTTACTAAATGGGTGTGTGCACCGCCTACTCCAAATCCAAATCATCTCAAATAAAGATTTTCAATCAAACTTTTTCTTTCTCTTTTTCTTTTCTCTTTTTCTCTTTTTCAAATATTTTTCTTTGTAAACTTTTTCTTTTCACAATATACAATTTCAGCAAATAAAATTTGGGCGCGCTTCCACATTTTCACGAATAAAAAAAATACCACATCACAACCCAACATGAAAATATAAAACACTAAGCTCGACTTGGGTGTGCGACTAGGATCAGCTATGAGGCTTTGGTGAATATAGTGGAGCTGAATCAAAAGGAAGGGTAGGCACAACGGGGCTAGCAAGGGCGATGTTAGGAATGGGTACAAAGCTCAACCGGGCCAAAAGGTGGCCTACATCACTCTCACGCTAGACTAACCGTGTACCAATGCTTCAAGAATAGCTTGGGGCAAGTTCTTAGCAACCGAGAAAGATAATCCTTCCTCCCGACTCAAGCAATACGAGTCTAGTGGCGGCTACACACATTCCTACGCTACCGTTTGATTCACAGCGGATTCACCAACTTTTGAGTAGAATAAGAAACATGTACGCAAATAGAAAAATATAAAACTATAAGCATACGAAAAAATTAAATCTACACAAATTTCTATACAAAACGAGAGCAGTTGACTAGAAACACAGCAAGGCCAACATTTTACTCCGTTGCACAATCCTAAACTAGCACAGAAATTTTCCAAATCTAACAAAGATACAAGTTCAACTCGCGGCACGCTAACAGCTAAGCACGCGCTCAAGTGGGTGCAGTGGTGTGCAATGCAGTGAACGAACCAAAAATAAAATATAAAAGCTTCTAGTATGCACATGAAATGTGTGCGTGCAAAAGGTAAACTGACTCTCCCCCAGACTTAAACTAAACAACACATCAAATGATATAGAAATTTAAATCAAAAAGAGCTAAGGGAAGAGGTTACCCAATGCTCAGCTAGTGAGCATACCAGAAGACGCGTGGAAAGTAGCAGCAGGCCCGCCGAACGAAGAATCACAACCCCGCCAATGCGTAGTTTCCATGAATACCTGCAGGGGTGAGCTCCGCAAAAACAAAAGAAAAATATACAAAAAGAAATACTAAATTAAGCTAGACATAAAAAGTAAAATGCAGAAATTTAAGATAACTACTGGGGTTACTGTCATCCCAGCACGACTTATTCGAAGCAGAAAAGCCTTAGCTAATGGGCCTATGGAAGAGAAGATGAACAGGTAACTATTCCAATATCCGTTGCGGTAACGGGTACCGATACGGCGATAGAACAGTTACCCCTCTACCTAGATAATAATGCCTGAAAAGCTCAGGTAGAGGAAGCAGGAAATAAGATGAGGAGGCGACCTGGTCCTCGCTCATCTCATCACAAAAAGAATCCTTGCCTAGTAAGGGGTCATCCCACACAGGTGTGTAGGAGTCAACGGCTTGAGCACAAGGCTCATCGTCATCCCAGCACACTAGTGGAGAATCAACCTGCACAGGCTCAGATATGGAAGGGGGATTAAGGAATAAAAGAGAAGAAGGACAAAAACAATCAGAAATTGGGGGAGTGATCCCGGTATCACTCCCAGCAGGATCCAAACAATGATCATCGTCAGTGTCATATGAGTCGTATTGGGGAGAATCCGAGAACTCGAAGTCCGCGGTGGAAAGGGGGACCGCCTCGTTAGATAGGGGGGTGCAAACCTCTGCATCCGAAAGGTAATACTCCTCGTCCCACCGAGGTGCGAAGAAGTGTTCCGAAGATCCACATTCTCCGTCGGAGATACTAGAATCCTCATCCCACTTCGGTGCAACCTCGGGCACCGAATCATCCACAAATACGGCATCATCAGCCGACTCACAAGAAAAAGGAGTAGAAAACTCCGGCAAATACTGTGTAGGGGCAAAGATGCTCACAAAATCAGGCATAGAATGCGCAGGCCCCTTCACAACATCATCCACAGATGCCACCCCGTCGACGACCGGAACACTCTCATCGTCCCATACAGGATCGTCCATGAGTTCCCGATCCACTCCTTGCGGGCTAACATCCGAGTGAGAATGATCACTCAAAGGAAGCTCGTAAAAAGGGGTTGAGGAACCCATGAAGGAACTATATGCGGCGAGAGATTCTTCCGTAATCTCAACGGGCAAAGATCGAGCAAGGTGCGCCATGTCAGTGTATGGGCCAGGCAACACCCTAGTAGGCCTATCCATAGTAGTCTCCCGCGAACAGGGGACTGCTGCAGATGCGTCCACAGAGGTAGAAGGCTTGCACAAGCGAGGGCAATCCTTCAACATATGGCCCACACCTTGACATAGAATACACCGAAAACAGTGCTCGGCATTAGAAACAGCCATGGCATCGATGCAACTCCGCAAAGCGTTAATAATACGACACTCGGCAGCAGAATCCATCGCGAACAGAAATATTTACCGGAAATTACTACACACAAGAATAAAATAACTCGGATCTGCAATATTAAAAAAAAAGAAAACAAGGAAGGGACATAAAAAAAATAAAGTAAACAATTTCAAAAACTAAAATAAAGACAAAACAGGGTATGAACAAATGGACAAGGACGACTATCTCGCATCTACCTCTACAAAAACTCAAACGACTGTGTTCCCTAGCAACGGCGCCAAAAACTTGATGCGTGTAGAATACGGCAAGCGCACCGGTCGCACAAGTAATAAAGTTGGGAATGAATCCCCGAGTGTCGGTCTCTTGAGGAACACAGTAAGGGATGAGTTAATGTCGAGGAGGACTTGAGATTGAAGTCCTCGGGTCGGAGGTAACGAAATGGGGGTTTAGATGGTTGCGATAAAAGAAAGTAAAAATCTATCAACTACTCCTATGCAACGCCGCTATGCGATGCTTCGCCAGGCGGGATGGAAACTACACGGGCCGCTATGCACCGAATCGCTTGGCGGATGGACGAGTAGGCTAGCGGATGAGGTGGTTAGAATGGAGGAATGAGGGTCGTGAGCACCTCTGCGCAACGCACGCCACTAGCAATTGCTAGTGCGGCAAGGGTGGATGGATGGTGGAGTAATAAGGCGCACCTCAAGTAAATATAACAAAATCACACAAATCACATAGACATGAAAAAGTGCAAGATCATTAACTACAATAAAGTGTACTTCATCAATACAAAGAGTTAAACTAAGCTATCAAATACAAGAGGAAGAGGTGTGCGAATCGACCGAATCCGAAGCCTTATTGAGGGTTCACGGTTGGAATCCCGGGTTGTCAATCCGATTCCAAGCTCGGTCCTCAACTGCGTCCGGGGTAGAGGAGGCTGTCACTCACTCCCAATGGACCCGTCTTCTTCGTTGAAATGACCCGTAGATTGCGGCTCCAGCTCCTCCTAACTTGATGGAGAAAGCTAGGTCAAAACTCCGCTTGAAGCTTGGTGATGAAGGAGGAGGCCGAGGGGATGTTCCGGCATTGATTTGGCGTTGAAAGCTTGCCCGGAGACCCTCCCTAAGGTGGAGAATGAAGGAGGACGGTGGAAACCCTCCTTGGAGACGAAAATGGCGGAGAAACGGCGGATCGGGGCGATCTCTCGAAAATAGGGCGGAACCTGCGTATTTATAGAAAGCAGAATAAACAGCGCGCACGATCACTGGCGCACGACCAGTGGTCGTGCGCGATATGGTCAGTGATCGTGCGATATGGAGGCAGAAAAGTGGAAAAAAGATGTTATGACTGCGCACGACCGGCAGCACACGAGCAGTGATCGTGCGCGGTATGGCTGGTGATCGTGCGATATGCCGGGACAGAACTTTCACAGGAGAGGTCATGACTGCGCACGACCGATGATCGTGCGCCAAAGAGGTCGATGGTCGTGCGTGGGTAAAAACGCACGACCATTGACTCCTTTGCCAAAAATGGTGAAAGTCCTACCCCGGACACCCACACGATCCCAGAACCTGCAGGAAAACTGGACGGGATGTCGACACGGCAGTCACAGACATAAATATAATGCACAGCAAAAGGGAAATACACACACGCACAGAAATAGGCTAAAAGAGTGCACAAGACGTGTAAAACCGTAGCGAACCAAAAGGAGTGCAAATGACGCTAAACGGCGTGCAAAGACAAGAAAATAAGCTTAGATGAGTCCGAAAATAGGTATATAAAGAGGACTCATCAGTCGCCTACCTAGTACACTTACTTCTCCCCCTACTGGGGTCATCTCGCTTGTGCCCCTGAGGGTAGCTCGCCTAAACCACTTTGGGTCAGCTCGCCGAGACCCCTGGGAGCTAGTCCCTAGGGGGTGGGGGTTGAGCTATCATCCCGAGGGGCAATCCTCTCAGCATCTCCATGATGCCTTGGATGGAAGCCATAAACTATTCCCTTCCTACGAAGGGTCCTTGGTTGGGGAGCTCGCCGAGATCATCACTACCACCATGATCTCCGGCCATGACACTCTCCCGAGGTCTTCTATGTTGGTTACTCTCCACGCTCACCGCACCAAAATGTTGAGACCAAAACTTGGTCTCTCATGGAGTTCGGGATCCCAAAAGAGGGGTGACCTCACACCTACTACACTCGGGGGAACGTAACGGACCAAAGACTTGGGAAGCAAGGAACAGACCCTCGGCTCTAGCGTGGACGTCCAACCACACACCCGGAAGGTCATAAGAGCACTTCCCCTCCCTCACCAATGGCTGAGCTAGGTACCTTGGAGAGCTCTCTCAACTCAACCAAGAAGAAGAAACCAAGGGAGGAGGAAAACAAAAACTCATGCCTCCAAAGGTACCTAAGGGGGTCTATTTATAGTTTTTCCAATCATGGGGGCCAAAATGTCCAAAATACCCTTACGACTAATTGGCCTTAAGCCAAAAGCAAACCTCCACACCGAGGGGTAACGAGGTAACACCACCCCAAGGGCACAATGGTAAGAGCATGGCCAAAAGAAGACCCGGGCGAGCCTACGGCCTAGGGGGCGAGTTGGCAGCCTTGGAAGCTCGGCGGCCTGGGGAGCTCGGAGGCCTAGTGAGCTCAGCAGCCTGGTGAGCTCGGCGACCTGGTGAGCTCAGCGGCCTGGTGAGCTCGGCGGCCTGGGGAGCTCGGCGGCCTGGGGATCTCGGCGGCTTGGGGAGATCGGCGGCTTGGGGAGCTCGGCAGCCTGGTGAGCTCGGCGACCTTGTGAGCTTCGGCGGCCTGGGGAGCTCGGCAGCCTGGGGAGCTCGGCGGCCTGGGTGAGCTCGGCGGCCTGGGTGAGCTCGGCGGCCTGGGTGAGCTCGGCGGCCTGGGGTGAGCTTGGGGGTTCTGGGGTGAGCTTGGCAGCCTGGGGTGAGCTCAGCATCCTGGGGTGAGCTCGGCAGCCTAGGGAGAGCTCGACGGCATGGGGTGAGCTTGGCGGCATGGGGTGAGCTCAGTAGCGTGGGGTGAGCTTTGCGGCCTTTGGTGAGCTCAGTGGTCAGGGGCGAGCTCGGCGGCCTGGGTGAGCTTGGGAGCCTGGGAGACCCCCCCGAGGGGGCCGGGGGGAGAAAAATATTTTATCCCCCTACTAGTATAAAACACAGATTCACACTAAATTGGCCTACAAGAGTGCAAAACCCTCAAAAAAGCTTAAAACTGCATGGTCAGTCTTGCGCCTGCTGGACGGAACCTACTCGGCGAATACGGGGTTGTACACATTGTTCTTCCACTGTCTCCTTATATTTAGTAACTTCTTGAACTGCTTGGAGAATAGTGCTAGTTCTCCATCTAATAGTTCATTCCCAGAGGAGATGGGATCTGAGCTTTCTGACTCTACAACTCGCCTTGGTGGAGAAGGAGTCTTTCTCCTGCTTCTTTTTGTGGCTTCAGCTCTGAAGGCCAAAGACTTCTCTTTGTCATGAGAACTGGCTGCATCCTCTTCAGCCTTCCTAGAGTTCAGCTGCATCTTATGGGATAGTAGCTTCCTAAATAGATTCTGGGGCAATGTGTTGGACATATTGCCAACTTCTCTGATGACACAGATCTTTATGTCTCATTCCTTGTTAAGGGATCTTAAGAACTTGCCATTCAGCTCATTGTTAGAGAACTGTATGTCATAGGTGAACATACTGTTCACAATCATGAAGAACTTATCATAGAAATTAGCTATGGAATCCTTCTTCCCCTGCTTGAATGCTTCATACTATTGATTCAGGAGGGATTTCCTGTCATCCCTCACCTCCTCTGTCCCTTCCATGTAGATAATAAGAGAATCCTACATCTCTTTGGCTGTCTTACAGTGGACCAAGTTATGGAAGGTTGAATCATCTATGACACTAACAATGATGTTCTGTTCCCTCTTGTCCATAGTAGCTAGGATGACTTCATCCCTAGTCATTTCAGTGTACTTCTTTGGAGTTTGGGCATTTGAATCTAAGATAGAGACCTTCATCGGGATTGAAGGTCCATCTTGGAATGTAATGAATATACTAGGATATGAGGCTTCCATGAACAGCCTGACCCTCACTTTTGAAATCCCAAAGTTTTCCTTTCGATAGACTTGAAGCTTCATTGAGCTCAACTCCTTATGGTTCTCTCCTGAACCTATAGGGATAATCTTTTAGCTACCATTGGAGATCAACTCAGATTGTTAAGTCCTTTTTGAGCAACCTCCCTCTGATACAACTTAAAAGTCTTTAGATTTAAGAGTAGCTAATACCTAGAGGGGGGGTGGGTGAATAGGTTTTAGGCCTTTTATATATTTGTTCTGTTTTAGGTGAGTTGTAATTTATGGTAGTTTAGCTTTCAAGACAATCACACACAACACACACGAATTTTATTGTGGTTCCCCAGATTATGGGCACATCCACAGTCCCTCCCACCTTTCTAACAATTTGCTAGACAAGGCAACATCTCCAAACTCGGCTCCAAAGAGCTTACAACACAGATCCCTCAGAATCTCTTAGTCTCCTCCAAGACCTACCTCAGGCACGAAGCCCTACAACTTAGAGCAAGCTTTGCTCCAATAGCTCAGTGATCCAAATATCACCTACCCCAGACTATATTAATAGTCCTACACTTAGGCTAGGAGGATAGTCCTACAACTCAGACAGTAATACTCTCCTATCTCATATTTGAAACATATCCTATGTTGGGTCCATTGATCCCAATGTCCCAGATTTGTAAGAAGTCAAAAAAGTCAATGGTACACACCTAGTTGTATTTGATGTATTTTCAAGTTCATGTAGGTTGGTCTTTATCACATTATTTGGACAGGTATTCCCAGTGGTTGAAACAAGTGGTCACAAGGTAGAGAAGTGGAGAGACAGAAATCTGTCTAAGTCCACAAGAGTTGAGTGAAGCCAGTTCACACAATGCTAGATGTCAAAGAAGGATGCTGTAGAGGCTGCAAATCTCCTAAGTCCACAGGCATTGAGTTAAGTCAGTTCACTCAATGCCAGATACCAAAAAGCACTAAGTAAGGTGTAGATAGTCAAAGCCCAGCAGTTTGCAAGATAGAAATGCAGCTAAGTCCACAGGAATTGAGTGAAGACAGTTCACTCAACGTCATATAATAAGAGGCATCGAGTATAGCTGAGTCTGTCAAAGCTTTAGCAGTGGCAAGTAGAAAATTGATTAAGTCCAGAGGCATTGAGTGAGGATAGCTCACTCAATTCTAGATGAGCAGAAACATCGAGTAATGACCAGTCAATCAAAGCCTTTGCTTTGACAGTGAAGAAAAGTGGCTAAGTCCACATGTGTTGAGTGAAGCCAGTTTACTCAACGCCATACAATAAAAGCACTGAGGAATGACTGTGTAGTCAAAGCTTAAGAAGAAGGAAGACAGAAAAGTTTTCAAGTCTACAGGCATTGAGTGATGTCAAATCACTCAATGCCATACAACTAGAAGAGTTAAATCAATATACTTTAGTCAAAGCCACATAGAATCTGTCAAAAAAATTAACTAAGTCTAGAAACATTGAGTGAAGCAAGTTCACTCAACGCCATGCTAATTCTGTCAAAGCCAAAGAAGGAGATAAAAAAATTAACTAAGTCTAGAAGCATTGAGTGAGATCAGCTCACTCAATGTCTAAACAGGAAAGCGTCGACAGAGCTATGGTCACTCAAAGCTTAATGAAGATAGATAGAAAAATCTGTGTACGTCAAGATACGTTGAGTGAGGACAGCTCACTCAACACACTCAACGCATCAGCAAGATGGCAGGGTTCATAGAAGTGGCTAAGTACAAAAGCATTAAGTGATGAAGCTTCACTCAATGCTCTCAATGCCTAGAAGATAAAGAAAATTGCAGCTAAGTCCAGGGACGTTGAGTGATGAAGATTCACTCAATACACTCAACGCCTAGCAGTGTAAAAGAAATTGTCTAAGTCCAGAGGCATTGAGTGAAGCTAGTTCACTCAACGCCTAAGCAAGGAAGAAGAATTTGCTAAGACCAGAAGCGTTAAGTGAAGCCCGTTCACTCAACGCACTCAATGCCTTAGCACGGCAGATGAATTGGCTAAGTATAGAGGAATTGAGTGAATCCAGTTCACTCAACGCACTCAATGCCTAAGCAAGGAAGAAGAATTGGCTAAGTCCAGAAGCATTGAGTGAAGGCCATTTACTTAACACACTAAATGCATGGATTGAATATGAAAATTTGGCTTAGTCTACATATGCTGACATCAGCAAAAGTTAATGTAAGTCAACGGAATTCAAATTCATTGCGGAAAAGCTGTAGTCCACCACTATTGGCGCTGATGGCTAGCTGTAAGATTTATTATATAAAAGGAAGGCTATATATCTGCAATTAAAGCTGGGCCCACAGGTCAAGAGAGCCGTTGGACGACGGATAATTAAAGGAATTAGATTGGCAGATAAGAGAACAATTTTTTTAGGCTTTGTCTTTTCGCAAAGCGATGCAACTTCTTATTATTCCTCGCCATTATTTCAGAGCTCGAAGTAGAAGTGCAAATCGAGTGATCCAAAAGTCCACCAAGATAACTGTTGATATCAACACCGTAAATAACAAGGTTAGAGATATTTCTCTAAGAGAAAAGCAGTCAAGGCCTACCCCTTGTGTAGTTACTTCACAGCCCAAGCTGAGCTTATCCTGAAGACTATTTTCTGGAGTTGTGAAGAAGGAATCTGGTCTGAGTTTTTTCAGGATAGAAGGAGGAAGATATAGAGATCATTTCTCTATTGTATATTCAACATCAAAAAACCTAATTTTCTATAGGATCTTTCTAGATCTTAGTTGTAATCCTATTTATAAAGGCCGAGTGTATGATCTTGTAAAGATTTGAGGGATAGGGCTTTGGCCTGAGTTGTAGGGAACTTGTGCCTGAGTGGTAGGATCCTTTGGATCTTAGGTAGGGCTATCCTCCTAGCCTGAGTGGTAGGGCTTTTTGTCCTGAGGTAGGTGATCTTTTGATCACTGAGTTGTAGGGCTTTGTGCCCGAGCTGTAGGTCTTGAAGGAGAATAAGTGGTCTTACGGGATCATATTGTAATCTCTTAGGAGCTAAGTTTTGGAGAAGGTCTAACAAGCTGTTAGAAAGGTGAGGGACAGTGGACGTACCCATAATCATGGGAACCACTAGAAATATTATGTGTGCTTTTGTGGATTGTCTTGAAAACAAGCTAACTTAGCTAACTCACAACACACCAAGTTAAAGAAAATCTTAAAAGACTAGAAAACCTATTTACCCCCCCCCCTCCTCTAGGTGTTTAGCTCCCTTGGAATTAAATACTTTCATCCTAACTCAGGCTAATAGCCCTAAAACTCAGATACAGTCTAGGATCCTACCTAAGACTTGAGCACTAGTCCTACAACTCAAGCTCACAGGCCCTACCTCAGATCCACACAGGGATCCTACCTCAGATCTACAAAAGATCCTACACTCAGCCTTTATAAAATAGGCTTATAATAAGATCCATTAAGAACCTACTTGATGAAGGGTTTGTTGATGATGACTAAACATAAGAGATATTTTCTCTGTATCTACCTTCTTCTGAACTAAAGTAACTCAATCCATTCTTCTTCTTCACAGCTCCAGTAAATGATCTTCAGGTAAGATCTGCTTGAATTATGAAGTAACTGCAGCTAGGGTTAGCCCTTACTTCTCCTTCTTTCTCAGAGAGTTTTTTCTAAACTTGATGTTCCAGGTGAGTATGATAGAAACTATCTTCTATCAACTGAACTACTACAACTAGGTTAGCCTTGGCTACTTCTTCTTCTCTCTCAGAGAAGTTTCTCTAAACTTGTTGTTGCAGGTGAAAATGTCAACAGCTACCTTCTTGAACTCTTAGATTAGAAGTTTGAACTTCTTCTTCAGGCTTTACCATAGTGTCGAGAGGAAGAAGTTGAAGTCCAACACCTTTTTGAAAATCGATCCAAAAGTTATCTTCTTCCTTATGATCAGAAGCTTTTATTATCTTCTGTCGTCCAACGGCTCTTTTAGTGGTGGGACTGACTGTAGTTGTTGGCTACAACTTTGCTTTTGCATTAAATACAGGACAGAAGGTGTGTGGCATCATTTGTCATGTACTGTAGACTTCCCACAACAATTTGAAATTCTGTTGACGTCATCATCTGTGGACTTGGTCAAAAATAAAAGATTCATGATAGACGTTGAGTGAATAGCCTTCACTCAATGCCAAAACACTTAGCCAATTTTCTGTACCATTAGGCGTCGAGTGATTATTCATCACTCAATGAATTATAGACATTTGTAGTCTTAACTCATTAGGAATTGAGTGAACCATCATCACTCAACGCATTTGAACTTAGCCAATATTTATGTTGAGAAAGAGTTAAGTGAACGACCTTCACTCAATGCTTTTTTCCTTAGACAAACTTTTTGTTGATATGCGTTGAATGCGTTCAGTGAGCCTTCATCACTCAACGCATTCTTGACTTTCCTGTCATCTTGACGAGGCAATGAGTGAACAAACTTCACTCAATGCTTCTGTACTTAATTGATTTTCATCTGTATGAAGGCGTTGAGTGAGCTGTCTTCGATCAACGCTTTCTGCCTTTGTCTTTCTTCTTGATGAGGCGTTGAGTGAACTGCCTTCACTCAACGCTTTTATACTTAGCTGATTTCTCTGTTGAGTTGGCATTGAGTGAACTGTCCTCACTCAACGCATTTGGACTTAGACAGATTTTCTGTCTACATCTTCTAAGGCTTTGACTGAAGCTTGTTGTGTCGACGCTTTTTGAGTTTTGAGTTGAGTGAATTGGCTTCACTCAACGCTTCTGGACTTAGCCAGATTTCTTCTCTGTTTCTCTGTCTTTGACAACATAGAGTTTTACTCGGTGTCTTTTGTTATATGGAGTTGAGTGAACTGCCTTCACTCAATGCCTATGGACTTAACCAAAATTATGCTTTGTAAACAGTCAGGCTTTGACTGCCCATGCTTTTCTCAGAGCTTCTTGACATTTGGCGTTGAGTGAACTGCCTTCACTCGACGTCTGTGGACTTAGACAAATTTCTGTCTTTCCAGCATTTTTCCTTATGTCCATTTGTCACTATCACTTAGACAGCCTGTCTAATCAATGTGACAAAGAACATACTGCACACATAAAACTTGAACATACATCAAACATAATTATGCTCTTAGTATTGATGTTAATGCCTCTTCAAATCCATGGAACATTGAAGGAAAATATTCCCAACATATATATATATATAATTTTGATAGGGTTCCCCCTAAAAGTTCTCGAGTCAAAGCAAAGGTCTCCTGATCAAACCTATCATGCAAGACGGCCGGGCCAAGTAAACCACGCTTACTAGAAGGGTTTTAACTTACTCTAGAAGGGGCAAGCGAAAATAAGAGTGCAAAGATGCTGCACAAAATCCGCACGGACGAACAAGTGTAACACGTGCGCTCGTACTCTTGGCGCGCGTGTGGAGTGCGCCCGCAAAGCATGCACACGCAGTGGGCCAGCGCGACACGCATGGGAGATCTCCCTGTACGCACCCACAACATGCCTGCTTAGAGCGCGTTGGCGTCCCCCTGTATGCGCGCTCCTATAAAAAATCGGAACACCTTCATAGTAGAAAAATTGCTTGTCATTGCTGTTGGATTTTCATTGATAGATTGCGTGTCATGCCCGACTCAATGCTAAGTCGACCCGATTCTTCTGACCAGAGGAAAACCGGGTGACCGACAACAAATTTTATTTATATAATTACAAAACTAGACAATTTATTATTGCCTTCGACTGAGAAGCAGAGGCGGATACAGAAATGATTGCCAGACATCATCTTCCTCCGACAAAAATGAAATCGGAACACCTTCATCTTACAGAAGTCATTTCTCCTCATCCGACTACCGTTTTTGACGGATAAGTAGTCAAAAATCATTCCTTTGACGAGAAGAATCCAAATCCACTACCTACTATGCAGAAAAAAGAGGATGGGGGGCATAGAAGATAGACGTAATACCTTTAAGACCGTGCTTATATTCTCCAAATAAATAAACGAAATATTTGGTAAATTTAATTAATTGGTGCAATCCATGACTTTTCAATATATAATATGAGCATCTTCACACGGGCGACTGTTGGTGTTACCATTGTGATCTGGAAGTAATCAAGCATGTGGCCTCACTGCCAACTCAGTTTTAGCCTATCAGGGTCGCACATAAGATTGTGGAGAAATTGGGAGATATGGATTTGTATGGTTTAGCTCAAATGATGAGTTAATAAGAGTTAGTTCTACTTAGCTTAATGGCGTCGAGTGCATTGAGACCAGTAAACGCCTTCGTCGGGTTAAGCATTAACTCGTCGAATGGCTGCGTTGAGTGTGTTCAGTATATTCAAAGGTTCGTCGAGTCAAAGCGTTGATTCGATGAGTATGACACTTAAGTGTTGAGTGTATTGACTATACTCAACGATTCATTGAGTAAAGGTGTTGATTAACCGAGTCTGGGTCTCAGGCGTTGAGTTCACTCAATGCCATCATCGAGTAAAGGGTTTACTTGACGAATCTGGCACTTGGGCGTTGAGTGTATTGTGTTCACTCAACGCCATTGGATGAATCTAGATTTTGGCATTAAGTGCATTTAGTGCACTCAGTGCCATTCACAAATTATGAATGATACTCGACAATTTGTTGAGTATGGCGCAAAAAGCGTTGACAGAGTTGGGTCCACTCTACGCCTTCGAAGAGTCAAGTGTTGATTTTGCTGAGGATGGCATTGAGTTTGTTGTGTATCCTATGGAAATATAAGCACGGTCTATGCATAGATTTCTAATCCTGATCTATAAGTAGCACAACTCCGTAATTCCAAACGGCTATATACAACTTAATTGGATATACCAGCAGCCAAACTCCACTATCCTAGAAGGCTATTTGCCAGACCTTTAGGGGAATCAAGGTAATTTCACCTCTAGGTCTCACTGGGCCAATGTCCCATGAAGGCACCATTTGCCTAAAGGAGCGAGTGATGGGGGAGCAGCGCACTCGCCTCCTAGGCTCTCTTTGAAGGGCGAGAGCTAGCTTGGGCAACAACTCGCCTGGCTCGGCGAGATTTCCTCCAACGCGCTTGTTGAGGCGCGAGATTAGGGTGAGTGCGTGATGAGGATCGCACTCGCCTAAATGGCATGACTTTCCCTTGATTCGCGCGAATGCCCCCTTTGGGCACTAGGCGAGTGCATTCCAGCATACCTCACTCGCTAATCTGGTGTCTATGGGCCTGAATGTCCTGTAATACCTTGAACCTGCTGGAAGGGGCCCACTTAACGAATATGGGGTTATATACAATCCCCGCTTTTTGCAAGATTTCGCAAAGCTCAGAAAGAAACATACAACCCCAAGTATTTGATGAGTGCTTGTTGACCTGGAAGAGAATCTTTTGTGGGCCCCTTGATGGCTCTATAAATATCCAATCATGGATATGAATTTTGCCCCGTCCAATCACTTTTCTTTCCGGCTTTATTGCCTCCAACCCGATGTCGCTTTCGAAGGAAACCCAAGATCGCCTCAACGCTATCAGTGTCGAGAATAAAACCCTGATGGGCTCATTCGATCCTTGGCTTGCCCGAAAATCCCCAAGCTCTTCCCCAAAAATGAAGAAGGCCAAGATGTTCAGGCACGACCTGACCAGGGATGAGTCCATCTCATGGACTCTATACCACAAAAGGAATCCCTCAGGTGTCTTCACTCGCTTTACCTTCCTTACTGGGATAAAAATAGATGACAACATGCTCGCTTGCATATCCCATTAAAGGGGAAGGATGTTGAGGAGGGGAGTGTTGCACCATACTCACTTGAGGCCGGCAATGACGAGGTGGCCCCCGAGATCACCTTCCCTCAAAAACTAAAAGATCTTTCGCGGGCCAATGGTAATTCACCTTCTATCCATTCGCTTTCTATTAATTTGCTTACCCTTGTTTCTTACAACTCCTACCTTTGGGACTACGGAACAGGGTGTTACAGCTCTGAAATCCCATACTCGCTTGATGCCTCCGGATTCCCCCTAAGGCCAACTTCCTCCGGTGAATGTAGTACCCAACTTCACTGCCCAGGACAATGTTCCTGCCACTGAACCTACAATCCTGCACCCTTGGCTCGGGAAGGCACATATCTCCTTCGATACTCCCTTCGAGGGGTGGCCCAGTAATTCTCACCGACACTCAGGCAAGGAGGCGGACTTCGGGATAGGTAACCAATCACACTCGCCCTCTAAGAGGAATGAGGATCACACACATCTAACACCATCCATTGCAGGTTATCGCGAGATCTAATCGACCGATATAGACATTGATGAGGTGGAGTTCTCGCTTCCCCCATCGCCTTACTCCATCGTCGTCTTCCTAGGTGATCCAAACGACGCTGAGGCACTGAAGCAATTGACAACAGAGATTTTATGGAAGCATGCCCTGATGCTGCCCGAGCTCTACAACTAGGTTTGAGAGAACCATAAGGCAATCGAGGAGAGGATGCTCCGCCTGGAAAATAACTACGCGCAACTGATTGTTAAGCGGGGGGGGGGGGGAGATGCTGGTGGGGGGAGGGGCTTCTCTGGAATCCATGTCGTGCTAGTAGAAGATCAACTACGCCTTTCCCAGCAGGATCTGCAGACCATCCACATGTTGCAGTATTCGTGCATGATGCCTAGGACGGGAAGGGGACGCCGGGGATGGTGGTAATGGACCCAGGAGGGCCTTCCGACTCTCGCCTTCATGCCCTCTTCTTTAGATATTTGTAATAATTTCGAGCTTTGTGCCGAATGCTGATGGATGATTACTATAATATTATTCTTTTTCTTTCTCTTAAACGTTCTCGCCATTTATTTTTTCTGTGCTCTCGTGCAAGTTTTGTTTTTGAACTTATCTTGAGACCTTGATAGCATTCAACTTTATCTTGACAGCTAGTGAGGGAGTGCGAGATCTCAATAGGATTTTTGGCAGGATATGAAGAATTATCTATCCGCTCTTTTCCCAACCTGTATCCTTTCCCGCCCAAATTTTTTTATAAATAGACTCCTCACCTACCACATTAACCACCGCTTTAATAGCTTCTAACACTTTTTCTTGCTTTTCCTTCCTTTGCACTCGCACTTCTATGCTTTCTTCCCAACTCTCGCGAGATGACAGGAGACGCCGATGGTAGAACCAAGCGCGCTGCCGCATTTTCCTACTACCCCTTCATGAATTACAATCTGTCTAAAGAAGAGTTCCATTCGCTCAACAGCCTCTATATCCCGTCGGGCTTCACCTCGCGACACCCAGGGAAGGATGAATCAATCTACCACTTCTTCCCTTATGAAGTCACCATTCATGCCGAACACTTTAAGGTAGGATTTCGCCTCCCCATCTGGTCAGAAGTTTGCCAGGCCCTACGCTACTTTGGCATAGTTCCCGCGCAGCTCAACCACAACTCCATCACCTTGCTAGTAGTATTCACTTGCTACTTGCGGGAGGAGCGGATGGAGTTTAGTTGTCCTGTCATCTGTAAGCTATTCAACTTTCACACCAAGAGGGACGGGATCACATTCTTATCCGGCAATAATCTCAAGGCCAAAGGTCTCGCTAACAAAAACCATCATTGGATTCGGAAATTCATTTTCTTCTCTGGGGATTTCGGCAACCTTCCCTCTCGCCAATCTAGTAGGAAGATACAACCTACCACCCTCCATCTCTCGGTGGCCACGAGTCAAAGCTCCATCAATTCCTTTTCGGAAAGGATTTTGACGCCCTACCTGAGAAGGAACGTTGACTCGCTCCTTCCTGTACACGCCGAAGAAGGTAGTTCTCGCAATTTTTTAATTTTTTAAGAAAAAGTAATTTTGCTAACTTATGATGCATGTACAGGGTCACGAGATCTTCCCCTCAACCAACCCTTCGCAAGCAACGCAGTATTTGCCTCCAGAAGGCACACGCGGAATCCATCATTGCGGCATGCAGAAGCGAGACGAAGTCGCTGCCGAAATCAGACAGCCAAAAGCAAAAGCCTGAGACACTTTCTCCTCCACTTCCTCCTAAGATGCCCACAACTGTTGATCCCGCAAAATGCAAGGATGTCATCTTTGACCCTCCCACAAGTGTCTCGATTGTTGGCAAGACTGCATAGAAGAAGATCGATGAGATCGGCATGACCTCGGTGGTGAAAAATAAACCAGAGCCCAGAGGCCATAGGAATTTTGGCCTGGGCGAGAAGTATCTGGATGATTCCGGCGAGCCCTTGCTGATTTTGGACCAGGAGGTCAATAGGACCCATGTCTCCACCATCCTCCCCTCCTGGAAGGAGGGCGAAACTATCTCTGGCCAAGCCTACTCACTCGCCTCATGCTTATTCTTGAGTGCCTTCTAGTGATAAGCGAGATCCTTGACGGCGAGATCCCTAAGGGCGTAATACCTGAGGGTTCTTCAAAATCTCCAATATTCAAACGAGGACCTTCTAGACTTGTTAGCTAGGTGAGAGCTTAACAACAGGAGCAATCTCGAACCTAGCTTCAACGCTTTTCACAATGCCCACCGAGGACCCAACTGTACTGTCAGCTAGGTGAGAGCCTGATGGTGGGATGTGAACATCAGCCAAGTTTTCCTTTTTAAACAATCACCGAACGCTACCACCAACCCGATCAGCTAGTGAGAGCCTGACAGTGGGTGTTGAGCATCAACTGTACATATCTCATTGGCCAGCCGCCGAGCACTACCACTGCCCAAATAAGCTAGATGAGAGCCTAAAGGTGGGTGTTGAGCATCTACTAGACTTTCCTTTTGTCCAACCACCAGGCTCTACCACCGGCCCAATCAGTAAGATGAGAGCTTAACGGCGGGCGCTGAGCATCAACCAGACTTTCCTTTTGGCCAACCATCGGGCGCTACTATCAGCCCAATAGGCTAGATGAGAGCTTGATGGCGGGCGTTGAACATCAACCAGACTTTCCTCTTGTCCAACTACCGAGCGCTACCACCGGCCCAATCAGCTAGATGAGAGCCTGACGGCGGGCATTGAGCATCAATTGTACATTCCTCTTTGCCAACCACCGGGCGCTACCACTGGCCCAATCAGTTAGATGAGAATTTGACTGCGGGCATTGAGCATCAACTAGACTTTCCTTTTGGCAAACCACCAAGCGCTACCACTGGCCAAATCAGCTAGATGAGAGTGTAACACCCCTATCCGTCACATAGCATATAGCAGTAGGTCTGGCCAAGGCCCGATGCCATATACTACGGACAGACCGGTTGGTTACTCATTGAAACCAATCAACCAATCACAACGTCCTACACAGAGCATTTAGCGGAAGTAAATTATTAAGTTTCACAGGTAAAAGAACCCAGCCAAGCATGAATGTCCACTACTCAAACCCATAGGAATGTATAATACACAAATATTGGCCTTAAGGCCTTAAAATAGTTTGCTCAATAAAAGTGTCTTCCAAACCTCGGCACGCAGGCCGGTTATACATGAGAGAACAAGAAAACACTCAAAATTGGGCCTTCGAGGGACAGCTCAGCAACTTGGGCTTTAGCCCGCTATTTGTCGCTCGGCTCCGCAACACATGCAAGTAACAATCCACCGCACGGTGCTAAACAAGAGCAACGGTCAGCTAAAGCTGACCAAATTATAACGATTCTGCCCCCAGATCAGGGCGGCAAAGCTCCTTCCCTACACTTGTTAGCAAAAAAGCAATATAGCAAAGAAACATCACATCACAGGTACACGCGCACAAGGCCGTACACCTCGTGCTCTCAAGGCACTTACTCGGCGAAGCTAGTCTGAACCCCATCTGGTCCTTGACTATACCACCACCCCCATAGGGCGGCAACCACGTGAGCATTTAGTCCTTTCAGCCATAACCTAGACTCGTTCTCCAAACCTCGGCAAGTCCCACGTAAAACTTTAGGTCACTTTAACCAAGCAGATGGAGCGGGTAGGGGTCCACCAGCCCGTTGCTCACCCCGCCGTTTCCATTTGGCCTTTGACGCGGGCTAAGCTTCTCCAGTCCCAACTATCGATCAAATATGGTACATAGCCCCGTTATATACCCGGTTTGCTCACAGTCCACCAATATGACAGAAATGCATTTCCGTCCAGGTTTCCGGGTGCACGTTGGGGTCAATCCCCAAGATTCCCTGATGCATTTTAATGCATAGCAACCCAAAAACAATCAAAACGCTCGGAGTCTTCTCTGGCAAACAATGCATAGCAAATCATCCCCGATCCAGACCAACATGTCTGGGTAGGCTTCACACATCATGCATATGTCCGTACTACGATTCCGGACTCTAACAAGAGGGACATTACATATCTACCCCAAGGAATACCGCGAACTCGCCGCACACTCGCGGGAGAAGGGTTTTCCCATGCAAAGGAAGAAGAGCTTCATATGCTAAAGATGAGAATCGTTACCCTAGCATTCTTCCGTGGCACCATGGAAATCTATGCAGATGCAAAGCACCGCAATCTCCTTGCCTCCACGGATCCGAAGTCGGCTCATGATTTTGAACCCTGAAGCTCCGCCGGTGACCGGATCTATCCCTTCTTCCTCCTCCTTGCTCTCCCTTATCTCTAGGTTTAGAAGGAGAACCACTCAAGAGAAATGAGGGTTTCTAAACCCTATTCCCGATTATAACTGATCAGGAATAGCCCCCCACCGTTGGATCCCAAACCAAGGAAACGGACGGCCACGATTCAGCCTAAAATTAGAATTCCTGGGCCAAACACGGGTTGCAACACGGCCATGTGCATGGCTGTGTTACTCATTTGCCATCACTCCGAAAGCCTGACCAGAACACATCTTGTGACACGGCCTCTGACATGCCTGTGTCATATGTGACACGCCCGTATCAGGGCCCATGTCATGCCCTGTGTGCAACATCCAGGATTTTCCCGAGCTGGACACGGCCTGTGACACAGCATCCGACATGCCCGCGTCACATGTGACACGCCCGTGTCTGTGCCCGTGTATGGCTAATGTGCATAAATTAGATACCTCTCGAGTGGGAAGTGCCTTGGGACACGCCCGTGTCACAGGCCGTATGCCTACACCCGACGATCGCTGATCGCCAAAACGTCGACCACGCGACCCATGGACGGACACGCCCGTGACACGCCCGTGATATGCCCGTGACGTGCCTGTGTCATGCCCGTGTCACCTGCTCCAAGTCCCAGACTTGGCTTAAAACGTCACCCGTCCCTCTTTTGAGTTTCGGGGTGCTACAACTCTCTCCCTCTTAAAAAAATTTCGCCCACGAAATTACTAAAGGAAAGAAAACGGAAAACTTTAAGCGGTACCTGAGCGGACTAGCTCTGGGTACTCCTCCAGCATAGTTTGCTCCCGTTCCCAAGAGAGCTCCTCTCGACCGCAATTGTCCCAATAGACCTTGACCATCCTGAACCCCTTGATACGAAGTCGCTTGACTTCAAATTCTTCAATACGATTGGGCTTGACCCTAGTCGTCAACCCTTCGTCAACCGGTACTTGATCACCAGCGATCAAGTTCGAAGGCTCTTGCACCGCCTTCCACATTACTACTACGCGGATTACATCATGTAGACTACTCAACTCCACTGATAGCCTTTGGCGATAAGCCGCTTTTCCGATCCGCTCCAGAATCTCAAATGGTCCAAGGTATCTCGGGCTCAGCTTCTTCAAGCATCGCTCCCGTGAGACATTCTTGAACGGCTATAGATCCCAGTACGCCAACCGCGAACTCCACATTCTGATTCATGGCGTTAAAGTATTTAGCTTGCCTCTTCTGAGAGATAAGCAAAAGTTCTCGTATGGTTCGTACCAACGAAGTGGCACTCTTGACCTCCTGCTTTTGGTACAACCTCTCCTCACCCATTTCTAGCCCCGACAACGGCGTGCGACACTTTCTACCATATAGGGCCTTGAAGGGCGCTATTTGTATACTCGCTTGGTAGCTATTGTTGTACGCAAACTCCACCAAAAATAGATGGCCTTCCCACTGCTTCACGAATTCCAGAACGCACATGCAAAGCATGTCCTCCAACGTCATGTTGACCCTCTCGGTATGCCCATCCATCTACGGATGTAAGACTATACTAAACTACACTTAGCCCCCAGCATTTGCTGCACCAACTTCCAAACATTGGACGTAAAGCACCCATCTCGATCACCCACGATGTTGCGGGGCACACCGTGCAGTCTAACTATGTTATCCATAAACATATTTGACAGTTACTCCACCGGATCATCCTTCCTATGCGGAATGAAGTGCGATAATTTTGTCAACCAAACCACGATCACCCATATGGTGTCATTTACCTACTGTGATCTTGGCAAGCCATGAACAAAGTCCAGTCGAACTTTAACTCCGGAATAGGCAAGGATTTCAAGAAACCCCCGGCTTTTGGCACTCTGCCTTCACTAAAGCGCAAGTCTGGCATTTTGCCACATACAGTGCCACAACCTTCTTGAGTCCTGGCCACCAAAACAACTTCTTCAGATCTCGGCACAACTTTTCGCTTCCTAAGTGCATTGAGTACTTGTTATATCGTACTACAACTCCACCCATAAATTACCCACGCTTGGGCCGCACAAACGATTGTCCTTCCTTGGCAGTCCACCTTCAACCGTCGATTTGGGATTTGACCCATCGAAGCCACATCCATGATTTCCTTCACGCTGCTTTCCAAATCCATAGTCTGCCAAATCCGATCAGCCAGGTCATACTAAACTTCCGTCCAGTTCAATAACGCTTCGACGCTAGTCTGCTTGTCAACACAAGAGATGGTTAACGTATCCAACTCCCGGGTCAATCTTTCAATAAGAACCGACAACTAGTTGGCTTGGGCGGGAGCCCTGCGTCTCAATGCATCCGCAACTACATTGCCTTAATCCGGGCACAAAATAAATTTTGAATGTATAGTCCCCCAGGAACTCCATCCATTTCCACTACCTCAAGTTCAGATCCTTTTGATCCAGCTGATATATCAGGCTCCTATGATCGGTATAGACATCGACTTTTACGCCGTACAAATAATGCCTCCACAGTTTTTTTCGCAAAACACACGGCCACTAACTCCAATGGCGGACTGGGACATTCCTCTCATGCTCTTTCAATTAGCGTGAGCCATAAGCCATAACATTACCATGCTGCAGCAGTACGCAGTCCAATCCACTGCCCGAGGCAGTGCTGTAGATCTCAAAGCCTTTGGTCCCACTCGGAGAACTTAGTACCGACGCTGTGGTTAACTGACTCTTTAACCCTTTGAAAGCTTGTGCGCACTCACGCATCTTAAATAAACTGTTAAGTTTTTCCTTGACCACGTTGTGAGGGGTAATTCTATTTGCAAGAAGTCCTCTACGAAGTGCCTGTAGTAGCCGGCCACCCCAGAAAACTCTGGTCTTTCGCTACTAAGACAACACAGGGCACCCTCGTATCGTGACTAACAATGCTGGATCCACGCACTCCCACTCTACCAACTATAGGACTGAGGAGCGCTACCGAGGATAACCCAAGACTCGCGTTTGGAGAACTTGGCGTATAAATGGTTCCTCCTTAGCGTCCCCAAAACCAAAAGTAGGTATTCGGAAGTGATATTCTTTGCACTTCAAGTACACCAATGCGTCGTCGATGGAGACGATCACAAAAATGGACTAGGTACTCCATGAACGTTCTGTTCATCCGGTCTATGAACACTGATGGCACATTTGACTGCCAAGATGGCATGATCGTAGACTCAGATTGCTCATTCCTCGTGCTTAACGCCGTCTTTGCGATATCACTTACCCTTATTCTCAGTTGACGGTAACCGAACTTACGATCCACTATTGAGTCCACCAAAGACCCGACTAACTTTTCAAAAGATCATCGATTATTGGGATCGAGTACTTGTCCTTTTTCTGCAAACTTATACAGCTCTCTGCAATAGATACAATGTTTCAAGCTCCCATCCTTCTTCTTGGTAACAAGGACCGGTGCGCTCCAAGGCAACGAGCTTGGACGCACATACTCTTGCTCCATCAACTCTTCTAGTTGAACCTTTAACTCCACAATCACCTAAGGAATCAACCTATAAGGAGAGCATGACACAGGTTTGGCACCTGGCACAACTCTATCGTGAAATCGATCTCTCGCTATGGTGGGGCTTCAGGGAGTCCATTAGGGAAACACATCAGGATATTCAGATACACCCGATAAACTATCCAATGTAGGCTTAGGCTTCGAAGCCTCCCATGGTGGCAGTAATGACGCTTGCAAGTCGAACTCCTGACCCTCAACCCGTACCTTTCCAACACAGACTCTCTCTTCGCGTGCAGTGAACAACCACTAGGCAACTACACATCCAATTTGTCCTTTACCATCGAAGGAGTTACTCCGATGCGCGATATAAATCCTTTGGACAAAAGGAGTGCGAAGCTCCCGTATCAAACAATGCTCTCGCCGGATTACCAACAATCCAAACAAAGCCTAGAACCTCCAGTCCTAAGCTAACACGCATAAGGTTTCAGGTATAAGGAGCTAGATTTCTATCAATTAAACCATACCTGCCATCCTGACGGTCGGCCACATGGCCTCCTGCTTGCCAAGGATGTTCACTCCCGGTTGGGCCGGAGTAAACGGTGATGCGGTGGATGCCACCGCCTTTCCCTTCTCCTCAGATGTTGCCCCCGGCTTCTTTTCAGACATTGGGCGTCCACTTCGACAATGCCGGGCATAGTGTCCCGGCTTTCCACAGACAAAGCATGCATCCGGGTTTTGGGCTATAATCGCTCCGGATGTGCTAAAGGAAGGGTTAGACCCGACCTCCTAGCCTTCTTGCACCACCTATAATACCCAGATTTTTAGGTTGGCATTTTGAACACCGACTCCTTTGCACTAAAGTCTTCAACTGCTCCTGCCATAAATTTTATTGTATTCTGAGCAACCTTCTGACAATCTCGGGCAAAGTGCCCTTTGTAAGACCCCCATTTTTTTTTCGACACCGGGGTCTTAGGCCTAGAACCGCCGCCTTGCGGTGATACCTTCGCACCCGGGAAGGTCGTCACTACAAGACGCCGATTCTGCCGGCCAATTCGATCTCCACTGTAGCATAAGTATACAAGACAGTCCACAGAAATATCACATATAAGAAATTTAAACTCCACGAAGGGAGTGTCCACAGATAGTTCACATAATAAAATCACGGGCTTATGCCCGGTACATCAAGTCCTCACTACATTTCACTCATCGCGGAAGCAAACTAATACAACTACTATAGATCGGGACTCACTGTCCCTGCTGTCTGGACTCCAGTGCTAGACTGTCCGATCTCCAAGCGTGCCGACCTCCGGGGCTGCTCTTCCATGCTGGGCTCCGTGGTCCCCTAAATGATGTGGTTCGAAAACCGTTAGTCTAAAAGACTAAGTCCTATCGTCCCCCACCCTTCCCCCATGGCTCCTAAAGCACCGAGCGGGGAGAAGGAAAGGGAAGGACATGAAAGTGGAGAGTATTCAAATTTCAGATGGCAGCGGAACTAAACTAACAGTGTAAGCATGATAATAATCGTACAAAATAAATAAGTAACCTTAACTTATGCTAGTATACATAAGCTAAGGGATCTTTTGTAGGGCTCCTATCGTATAAAATGTCCCATACCGATTTATACGATAGGGTGTCGGTTCTATTAGCAGGTTTATAATGTTGAAAGAGAACCTTGACTTATAAGCACGCTCACACGAACTTATAGGCCAAGGGGTCGTTTAGCAAGGCCTAATGTATAGAGCGTCCCATACCGCTTATACATTAGGTGTCAGGTTATATGCGATGGTTATGCTATGAAATACATTTATGCCATGATGTGAACATGCATGTGCAACTCACCCACTCGACTCTGTGTACACAGACCTTTTAGTTCCCCCTTTCGGAGCCGTTACCTCCCAGGATACCTCCGTAGTGGCAGACGGATGCGGTGGGTTGGGCCTCGCCCACCTCTAAACCAGTAAAGCACTACCGGTCAGACCTATCGTACGCCTCAATGCTTGGTGCACTAAGCGGACGTCTGCGTACTCTTGCCGGCTGGCGCACCGGACTTCTATTGGCAAAGTGCTAACCACACTTGCCGAGCCAACCATATTGGTGTCGGTGCATCGAACTCCCCAATATAGAAGACCCACCACCTTAAAACCTTTTATGCACATACAATAGTTATGAGTCAACCAACCAACCGAGCCGAAGCTCACCGGACAATTCCCGTCCATCATAATCTACAACCGAGCTAAAGTTCCCCGGACAATCCCGTCCGTCATAATCTACAACCGAGCTAAAGCTCCCCGGACAATCCCGTCCGTCATAATCTACTACCGAGCCAAAGCTCACCGGACAATCCCGTCCGTCGTAATCTACAACCGAGCTAAAGCTCCCCGGACAATCCCGTCCGTCATAATCTACAACCGAGCTAAAGCTCCCCGGACAATCCCGTCCGTCATAATCTACAACCGAGCTAAAGCTCCCCGGACAATCCCGTCCGTCATAATCTACTACCGAGCCAAAGCTCACCGGACAATCCCGTCCGTCGTAATCTACAACCGATCTAAAGCTCCCCGGACAATCCCGTCCATCGTAATCTACAACCGAGCTAAAGCTCCCCGGACAATCCCGTCCGTCATAATCTACAACCGAGCTAAAGCTCCCCGGACAATCCTGTCCGTCGTAATCTACAACCGAGCTAAAGCTCGCCAGACCACCATCACAACTACTGGGCTTATTGCCCAAGTAACCCATACTATCTCCCGGGACACTGGGTGGGAAAGTGTGAAACCCTAAGTTTACTATTTACTGTATGCTTACGAAGTTTTGACTCTTCCTAATTACTACGAGAAAGACGATTTTTCGTCGATCATGCGCACCACCTAACACTAGCCAACCCACTCTCACTACTCTTCTTTTCCTTCTATTGGGAAATCATCCACAACAAAAAGGGTCTAACTCCAATAACTATTCCCGACCTTGTCTTATTCCAATTTAGCAATTTTGCTATATGCACACCAACTCAGACGATACGTTGAACCAGATAGGGGGGATTCTAAATAATCATCCGAATGCCCTGAATTATTTACTGGAGACTTATCATGATGCAAATGGACTAAATCCAAAGGATTATCATTTTTCCAATTATTCTGATATTTATTTAAATTCCCGTAAAGCTTCTAAGGGCTACCCATTGAGCATGAAGTGCACTTTTCAGAGAGGTATAAAGCTTCATAAATTCATGATAAATTCTAAATAACCATTTAACAATAAATCCAAGATATAACAATTTTTCAAGTATTCAAGTGACACTAATCAATTTTTGAAAATATATCCTTTTTCCTTTTATTAATGAAGTAAGTGCAATAAATATTCATCCAAAAATTCTTAATTAATTTTCTAAAGTAGATACTGACCTAAAAACATCATTGGCCAAATTTCATAATTATACAGTAAGTAAATTGCTCAAAATGATTTAAACAAACTAGATCCAAAATTGCTAAATGCAGACCACCAAGTCAATCTTCATGTAAAATGGGATGTATATAAAATAATCATCCTACACCCCTATAATAATTAATGGAGGTTCATTATGACCTTTAAGTTCTAAATCTAGAGTTCCAAAATTTTCCTTACTTATTTGATAATTCATTTAATTATTTTAATGTCTAAAATTTCCAAAAATGAACATGAAGTACTACTTTCATTCAAGGAAACATTTTACAAATTTTATATGTTACTCAGAATAATGATATAACTTATCTTCCAAAATATATATTTCTTTTCAGTAAAGCTTTATCTTTAAATCAAATATTCATTTAAGTCCTTGGAAATTCATTTAATAAATATAAAATAATGTATTGCTTCCAAAAATTCAGGGAAATTTCAATTATGAATCTAATGGCATATACATGGTTTGGGCCAAATTTCATAATTTATTTATTAGTAAATAGGCTTAAATGAATTTTTGAATAATTCCATCAAATGACAATCTTGTGAACTAACTACCTCATTTACTTGTCCAAGAGTTCTTATAAAATTTATATAAACTCTTTATGCTTCCAAACAACCTTTGCCAAAATTTCAGGACCTCTCAATTATCAGAAGTAGCATAATAAATTATTTACTTAATTTAAGCATTTCTTGGGTTACAAATGAAGTGCTATAATTATTGACCCAAAATTCCCCATTAAATTACCAGAGGCTCATAATGTCCTTAAGACCAATCTACCAAAATTTAATCTTAGTTTGAGGTGTTTAGCTAGCCCATTTCAACCCTAGAATGTTTGTGCCCTAAACTAGGGTTAGGGATTTTAGGGTCCTAAACCTTCCAAAATGCCCTAATAATTTTACCAGAGGGTTATAGTTACCAAAACTCTATCCCTACAAAATTTTATAGCCATACAAGGTGATTTGTCCATATGCCCTTCACAAGGTACAAAAGCCCTTCCTTAGGGTTTGACCTAAGATCTTGGGCCAAACCAACTCCACTGCCCCCAAATTTCCTTTGGGAGGTGTATCTTGTCATCCCAAACTAGTGTACAAAATTTGAACCTCTGTTGAGGTGAATTGGACACTAAAAGCCAAAATTACAATTTGGACCAAAATACCCTTCTTAGGGCAAGGCTAGGGTTTGCTTGAATCCTATTCAAATCAACTCCAAACTTAATGAAATTTTAACCAGAGGTCTATATTGACCTCATAACCATCCCATCAAAATTTGGTTGAATTTGGACTTCATTTGACCCCTAATTTAATTTACCCTAGCATAATTAAATTATTTACAAACACTATAGGAAATATATTCCCAAAAATTCCCATTTTTGGGCAGGGTCTAAGTATAGGGTAGGGTGAGCCCCTGCCAAAATTTAAGCTTATTTGGACCAAGGATCAAGTGTGGGCATCCAATTTAATGACTGACTATTCATTTGTATAGACCCCACCAAAATGAGTGCCCTGGCCAAACCAGTCACCCAATTTGGTTCAAACCAATTTTGTCAGACAGTAGACACATAGGGATACCTTTTATGTGTTGACCACTTTCTCTGAAAAGTTCTTTAGCTATTTTTAATAATTAAGACCAATAAATACAAATTCTGTGACAAATAATGAAATGAATCAAATAATAATCCTATAGTTTAAAATCATATGGCACGAATCTTGGCGCAATTTTGGACGGGATCAGGTCATCTTCAAGCTCTAGCCGACGGCCCCGATTTAACCTGCCTGGAGCAACTTCCAGCGGCTGCCGCCGGCCATCCGGCCACCTCCCCGGCCTGCCACCGCCGCCGACACCTTCGTGGTGGTCGGGGCTATCTCCAGACGGCGGCTAGGCTGCCGGGAAGCACTGTTCCGGCGATCCCAGCAAGCGGAAATTTCACGGAAATTCCATGAATTTCAAAACCCGATTGGGCTCAATTGAGCTCCAACCTTAGCCCTAATGATTTCTATGATCTACCCACGAGGCAAGGAGTGGAGGAGGACCTGAGTGGGCGGCTGTAGCCGGGCTGAACGTCGGATTGGCATGGTGGTGGCCGGTGGTGGTCGGCTTGTTTAGAAATGCAAGATAGGGCCTGGCTGCTTCAGGAAAAGTGTGGGAATTCATCCTTGGACCTTGCTGGAGCTTTTAAAGAGGATAGGGGAGGAGTTTGGTGGCTGGAATTGGCATGTGCCAATTTTGGCCATAGTCCACATTGGCGGCTAGGTTGGTAGGGGTGGTGGAGCTTGCTCCAGCCAGTCCAAAAAGGCTGCTAGACTCCCCCTTGTCCTTCTGAATTGAATGGGGAGGTTGGGGAGGGGAGAGGAGGAGCACAAAGTCCTCCTTCCTTCTCTTCCTTCTCTTTCTCTCACCTCCATGGATGACTTTCTCTCTCCTAGTCATCAAGCCTGAAATTTAGGCTCCTACATGTCACATGTCAGCCCACCAATCCATTTGGCCACTTGGGTCAAGGTTAGCCCTAATGAAATAGGCTTGAGCTTGAGTTAGCCCATTTGGGCTAACTTGACCCAAAGTGGGACTAGGGCCCACCTAGGTCAATTTGAACCTTGAGGTTTCCTTAATAGGTCCTTGGTGACCCATTAGCCTCCCCTAGGGTCAAGGTGGGGTTGAATTGGCCCTTGAAGGTCACTTGGCCCTTAACTAGGGCATTTTGACCATTTTAGGTTAAGGGTTGACTTTGGTCAAACTAGCCCCTTTGATTGGTCCCAATGGGTCCTTGGTGACCTATTGGCCTCTCACTAGGCTTATGAGGGTAGGGGTGGTGTCTATTGGGCTAAGGGACTGCAATTGACCCTTGTGTAGGTCAATTTGACCTAATTAGGGCTATATTTGACTTTGGTCAACTTAGCCCTATTGACTGCTTTCCATGGGTCCTTAGTGACCCATTGACCTCTCACTAGGGTTATGGAAGTCTGGGTGGAGTATATTTGGCTAATAGACTGAAATGGACCCTTGTCTAGGTCAACTTGACCTAGCTAGGGTTATAGTTGACTTTGGTCAACTTTGGTCTTTTGACTGCTCTCCATGGGTCCTTAGTGACCCATTGACCTCTTTCTAGGGTTATAAGGGTATGGGTGGGGTCTTGGAGTCTTGGTGAAGTCCCATGATCACTTTTAGTCAAGGTTCTGAGATCTGCTAAGTGCAGACCACAGTGGCCCTATTCACACTACCAGGTCCACTTGCCTCTTCCTTGGGCTTCCTAGGGTTTTGTCATGACAAAACCACTCCTAGGGGTCTAGTTGGAAATGGGATGTTACAAATCCCAATAAACAAAACAAAGATTTCGTCCCCGAAATCCAGGTTAAGCTTACGGGGACTCCTATCGGGGAGGAAGAAACTTGTAACATCCCATGTAAGTTGAAAGTTTTATGCCACGACTCCGTGATTGACATGCGAGGTTTAAGGCGTTTGTCGATGTTAAGACCAAATAGTCCAAATGACAAAAATCTAGACCCCAATAAACAAAAGTTTAGCCCATATCCTTGAAATTTTAGTTCTACTAGTTAAACATATGAAGGGAATTGAACATTTTGAGTGGTTGCGAGGAATACCTGACTGAAGAGTTCCGGGTATCTTTGTCGCATCAAGTCCTGGGGCTCCCATGTGTGCTCCTCTCTTCCGTGATTTCTCCACAGGACCTTGACTAACGAAACCTTCTTGTGGCGTAGAACTCGTACCCCCTTGTCGTCAATCCGGACTGGTTCTAGGTGAACTGACCGATCAGATGCTATCGGTCCATCTGTGGTTGAAACTTGCTACTCTGGACGTAGTAGAGCTCTCCTAAGAGAGGATATATGGAACACGTCGTGCAAACTCGCCAGCTCTAGTGGCAGTTCCAGTCTGTATGCCAAGGGACCGATCCGCTCCTGGATCCTATAAGGTCCCATGTACCTTGGGCTGAGCTTCTTCCTTTGTCAGCGTACCCGAGTAACTCCATGCATGGGTCGGATTTTCAAGAACACCTGATCTCCTACCTGGAATTCCACCTGACGGTGCCGAGCATCGTAATACTTAGCCTGCCGGCTCTGTGCTTCTAGCATCCTATCCCGTATCAATCTTACCTGAGCCTCGGTGTCCTCGACAAACTCCGAATCCAAAGCCTTAGGGTCCTCGTCCTGTATCCATGACAGAGGAGTCCTGCACTTTCGTCCATACAACGCCTCATAAGGAGCCATTTTAATACTGGACTGGTAGCTGTTATTATACGAAAATTCAATTAGTGGTAATAACTTTTCCCACGGTTCACCGCGATCTAATACGCAGAGTCGTAGTAAATCCTCCAGAGTCCGGTTAGTTCGTTCCGTTTGTCCGTCTGTCTGGGGATGGAAAGCTGTACTGAATGTTAGTCGAGTGCCTAAGTAGGTCTGCACTGACCTCCATTCTCTGGAAGTAAATCGTCCATCCCGGTCCGACACAATCGTTTTGGGGACGCCATGATAACGGACGAACTGCTCCACAAATTTCCGGACTAACACTCCCACCGAGTCATCCTTCCTGATTGGAATAAACCTCGCCACCTTCGTCAGTCGGTCGATGATTACCCATATCGAATCGTTCCCTGTCCTGGATCGAGGAAGTCCATGTATAAAGTCCATGGCGATATCATCAAACTTCCACTCTGGTACTGGGAGGGGCTGTAATAATCCTGCGGGGTTTTTGCACTCCGCTTTTACTAATTGGCACGCCTTGCAATGGGTCACGAAGTAGGTGATATCCTTCTTCATGCCGGGCCAGAACATAGTCTTCTTCAGATCTGCAGTCATCTTCATATTCCCCGGGTGTACCGAATATCGACTGCAATGAGCCTCCGTCATGATGTCTTCCCGGATCTGGCCTCCCTCTGGTATGTAGACCCGTCCTCTGAAGCATACTAAATCATCTCTTAGCGTGTAATCTCCCGCAGTGCCTGCTTTTAAGGACCGGAATACCGGATCTAGCTGGGCATCCTGCCTCTATCCATCCTTGACCCGCTCTCGTATGTCATCCGTGGCGATTAATGATGACAGGTATTCCCGGTATAGCCCAGGGTGATCCTCGGATACTAGGGATATTTGCATTTTATCAAACGTCTGAATCAACTCCAAGGCCATCAATGGTGTTCCTACTTCAGTGTTTGCGGTCTTTCGGCTCAATGCATCTGCTACCACATTCGCCTTTCCCGGGTGGTAGTGCATCTCGTACTGGTAATCTGCCAAAAATTCCACCCATCGTCTCTGTCTGATATTTAGCTCCTTCTGCGTGTCCACATACCTCAAATTTTTGTGGTCGGAGTATATGTCGCAGTGGACACCGTATAGATAGTGACGCCAGACCTTTAATGCAAAAATAACAGCTCCCATCTCTAAGTCATGGATTGGGTAGTTTTGCTCGTGCTTCTTCAGCTGCCGGGAAGCATAAGCTATCACATGGCCATTTCTGCATAAGTACTGCACCCATGCCCTGGTAGGAGGCATCGGTGTAGACCTGGAATCCTTCTTTCCCTGAAGGGAGGGTAAGTATAGGGGCCGAAGTGAGTCGCCCCTTTAGCTTTTTAAAAGCCTCGTCACACCGTGGGGTCCAGGTAAAGGGCACCTCCTTCCTTGTCAGAGATGTGAGTGGGAGGGCGATACAAGAGAATCCCTCTAAGAATTTCCGGTAGTATCCGGCAAGCCCTAGGAAACTTCGTACATCTGTGGCCGTCTTTAATTGTGGCCAGTCCCGAACTGCTTGGATCTTGGCCGGGTCCACTGCTAACCCAGCACCACTGATGATATGGCCTAGGAAGGCCACCTCCTTCAACCAAAATTGGCACTTGCTGATCTTTGCATAAAGCTTGTGCTCCCGTAGTTTCTTCAGAGTCAGCGTCAGATGTTGTGTGTGCTCCTCTTCTGTCCTTGAGTAAATGAGGATGTCATCGATAAACACGATGACAAATATATCTAAATACTCCTTGAACACCTGATTCATAAGGCTCATAAATGCTGACGGCGCATTTGTGAGCCCGAAGGGCATTACAGTAAATTCGTATAGTCCGTATCTGCTACTGAATGCAGTCTTCGGAATGTCCTCTTCCTGGATCCGTAACTGGTAGTAGCCTGATCTCAGATCCAATTTGGAAAAGAAGTGCGCCCCTTCTAGCTGGTCAAACAGCTCATCTATCCTTGGCAGTGGATACGTATTTCGGACTGTCAATCGGTTTAGAGCTCGGTAGTCGATGCACAGTCTCAGAGTTCCGTCCTTCTTTTTAACAAACAAGACCGGGGCTCCCCAAGGAGAAGAGCTCGGTCGGACAAATCCAGCCTCCACCAGTTCTTGGAGTTGGCTTCGAAACTCTGTCAATTCTTTCGGGGCCATCCGGTAAGGGGCCCTAGCTGCTGGCTTAGCCCCCGGCACCAGCTGTATCCGGAAATCCTGCTCCCGGTGCGGGGGTAGCCCAGGCAGTTTCTCCGGGAATACGTCGGCAAAATCTCGCACCACCGGAATATCCGAGGTGGAGACCTTGGTTTCAGTCATCTCAAATATTACTTCATACACTTCTTCTCCTTGTAAGTGAGCCTTAACGGCCTATACAGATGACAATATGAGAGGGAAAGTAGATCTAATACCTTCAATGACGAGATAGGAGTCTCCATGTCTCACGGTAATCCTCTTGGATGAGCAATCGATCTGAGCGTGATTCCAGTTCAACCACGTCATCCCTAGGATCAAATCAAAGATTAGCATCTTTATGATTGTCGCTGGAGCTTCAAACGTCTTTCCGCCGATCTCTGCCTCCATGTTGCAATGGGCAGAGGTGAACAACTCTGATTCGTCGGGTAGTCGTATCCTCATCATCAGACCCGTGAATCTTTCCACGCCTTCCAATCCTTCTATGAAGGCCTCTGATACGAATGAGTGCGAAGCACCCGTATCAAATAGCGTATAAGCGGGTTTGCCGCTGATGAAAACTATTCCTTGGGTTTTGGAGAAATTAAATGTCTCAGAATTTTAGCTATGGTTTTCTTTCCTAGGTTGTCACTTTTATATAAGATTCAAGTTCATGAGGAAATAACTTAACCAATTTTTTTTTCAGACGTACCTGTGATTACTTGCTCCGGGTTCCGGGGCTGAGCCAGATCCAGTGCATAGATTTGCTCCCTCTGCTGCCTACGATCTGTACCCTGGAAGCCACGTCCTCGACTACGTCCTCGTCCTCCAAACTGCTGGGCATGCGGGGCAACCTGTGGTGCCTGTAGAGGTGCTTCCCTCATGGGGCAGTTTCTCCGAATATGCCCTATTTGGTGGCAGTTGTAGCACTCTGGTGGGGGAAATGTCATGCCCCCGGGTCTTGGTGCCTCCCTCATCTGAAGAGTCTGAGGAGCCAGTACCACCGGCTCCCTCGGCTCTCGTCTTATTTCCTTACGAGGTTGGTCTTCTGTTCTTCTTCCTTCTCTCCCATCTGTGATGCGGCCCCGCCGCTGATCATTCCGGGCTCCCCGGCCCTGGTCCTCTGTTGGCCTCTTTTGACCCCGAGTGGTGTGCCAATCGGCCTCAATCCTCTTGGCCATTTCCAAGATCCGGGAGATAGGTCCGTCAAAAACGAACAGAAGAGCCTCCCTCAAGTCTTCTCGTAGACCCTTATAAAACCTTTTTGTGTAGCCCGCCTCATCTAGTTGATACGAATCTGCATAGCGAGCCAAGTGGTCGAATTCCCGATGGTACTCTACCACCGTCCTGGTACCCTGCTTCAATTGTAAGAACCGTTCCTCCAACTCATCCCTGGCTGACTGTGGAACAAAATGTTCCAGGAGAGCGGTCCTGAACTCTTCCAAGGAGATTTCTGTAATCTCCCTATCAGAAAATGTTGTATCCAGCAGCGTCTTCCACCACCTCTTTGTATGGGACTCTAGGCAGGAGACAACCAAGGCCACCTTCTCCTCCCAGGGACATCGTATCCCAGTCAGCATTTCATACATAATATCTAGCCACTCCTCTGTCCGGACGGCTGACTCTGTCCCTAAGTAAGATGGGGGAGAGAGCCCTCGGAAAATGCTAAGCCAGTTGGCTCCCGGGTTTGGCTGCGGAGCCGGAACTTGCTGAGCCCTGAAAGCATCCAGGATGGCTGTCAGCGTCTGACCCATATCCGACTGTAGGAACGGAGTGGGAACCGGAGGAGGTGTCATAGTCGGAGTCTGCCGAACCTCGCCTTGTGGTGTTGGTTGCGCTGGGGGCTGTGTAATATAAGCCAAACATAAGGAAACTCAAAAAGTTAACTAAAAGTGGACAATTTTCCATGTGATTTTTCCCTTTGGGCCCACCACTGCTTCCGCTGCTTAGTTTGTCCGCAAACTAAACTCGAGCGGGGGTGTCCCAGGGTTAGTGGACTGCTACATTTCTGATCGAGGTTCCCTCTGATACCACTTGTAAGACCCCCATTTTTTTTTCTTTTTCGACACCGGGGTCTTAGGCCCAGAACCGCCGCCTTGCGGTGATACCTTCGCACCCGGGAAGGTCGTCACTACAAGACGCCGATTCTGCCGGCCAATTCGATCTCCACTGTAGCATAAGTATACAAGACAGTCCACAGAAATATCACATATAAGAAATTTAAACTCCACGAAGGGAGTGTCCACAGATAGTTCACATAATAAAATCACGGGCTTATGCCCGGTACATCAAGTCCTCACTACATTTCACTCATCGCGGAAGCAAACTAATACAACTACTATAGATCGGGACTCACTGTCCCTGCTGTCTGGACTCCAGTGCTAGACTGTCCGATCTCCAAGCGTGCCGACCTCCGGGGCTGCTCTTCCATGCTGGGCTTCGTGGTCCCCTAAATGATGTGGTTCGAAAACCGTTAGTCTAAAAGACTAAGTCCTATCGTCCCCCACCCCTTCCCCCATGGATCCTAAAGCACCGAGCGGGGAGAAGGAAAGGGAAGGACATGAAAGTGGAGAGTATTCAAATTTCAGATGGCAGCGGAACTAAACTAACAGTGTAAGCATGATAATAATCGTACAAAATAAATAAGTAACCTTAACTTATGCGAGTATACATAAGCTAAGGGATCTTTTGTAGGGCTCCTATCGTATAAAATGTCCCATACCGATTTATACGATAGGGTGTCGGTTCTATTAGCAGGTTTATAATGTTGAAAGAGAACCTTGACTTATAAGCACGCTCACACGAACTTATAGGCCAAGGGGTCATTTAGCAAGGGCTAATGTATAGAGCGTCCCATACCGCTTATACATTAGGTGTCAGGTTATATGCGATGGTTATGCTATGAAATACATTTATGCCATGATGTGAACATGCATGTGCAACTCACCCACTCGACTCTGTGTACACAGACCTTTTAGTTCCCCCTTTCGGAGCCGTTACCTCCCAGGATACCTCCGTAGTGGCAGACGGAAGCGGTGGGTTGGGCCTCGCCCACCTCTAAACCAGTAAAGCACTACCGGTCAGACCTATCGTACGCCTCAACGCTTGGTGCACTAAGCGGACGTCTGCATACTCTTGCCGGCTGGCGCACCGGACTTCTGTTGGCAAAGTGTTAACCACACTTGCCGAGCCAACCATATTGGTGTCGGTGCATCGAACTCCCCAATATAGAAGACCCACCACCTTAAAACCTTTTATGCACATACAATAGTTACGAGTCAACCAACCAACCGAGCTGAAGCTCACCGGACAATTCCCGTCCATCATAATCTACAACCGAGCTAAAGTTCCCCGGATAATCCTGTTCGTCATAATCTACAACCGAGCTAAAGCTCCCCGGACAATCCCGTCCGTCATAATCTACTACCGAGCCAAAGCTCACCGGACAATCCCGTCCGTCGTAATCTACAACCGAGCTAAAGCTCCCCGGACAATCCCGTCCGTCGTAATCTACAACCGAGCTAAAGCTCCCCGGACAATCCCTTCCGTCATAATCTACTACCGAGCCAAAGCTCACCGGACAATCCCGTCCATCGTAATCTACAACCGAGCTAAAGCTCCCCGGACAATCCCGTCCGTCTTAATCTACAACCGAGCTAAAGCTCCCCGGACAATCCCGTCCGTCATAATCTACAACCGAGCTAAAGCTCCCCGGACAATCCTGTCCGTCGTAATCTACAACCGAGCTAAAGCTCGCCAGAACACCATCACAACTACTGGGCTTATTGCCCAATTAACCCATACTATCTCCCGGGACACTGGGTGGGAAAGTGTGAAACCCTAAGTTTACTATTTACTGTATGCTTACGAAGTTTTGACTCTTCCTAATTACTACGAGAAAGACGATTTTTCGTCGATCATGCGCACCACCTAACACTAGCCAACCCACTCTCACTACTCTTCTTTTCCTTCTATTGGGAAATCATCCACAACAAAAAGGGTCTAACTCCAATAACTATCCCCGACCTTGTCTTATTCCAATTTAGCAATTTTGCTATATGCACACCAACTCAGACGATACGTTGAACCAGATAGGGGGGATTCTAAATAATCATCCGAATGCCCTGAATTATTTACTGGAGACTTATCATGATGCAAATGGACTAAATCCAAAGGATTATCATTTTTCCAATTATTCTGATATTTATTTAAATTCCCGTAAAGCTTCTAAGGGCTACCCATTGAGCATGAAGTGCACTTTTCAGAGAGGTATAAAGCTTCATAAATTCATGATAAATTCTAAATAACCATTTAACAATAAATCCAAGATATAACAATTTTTCAAGTATTCAAGTGACACTAATCAATTTTTGAAAATATATCCTTTTTCCTTTTATTAATGAAGTAAGTGCAATAAATATTCATCCAAAAATTCTTAATTAATTTTCTAAAGTAGATACTGACCTAAAAACATCATTGGCCAAATTTCATAATTATACAGTAAGTAAATTGCTCAAAATGATTTAAACAAACTAGATCCAAAATTGCTAAATGCAGACCACCAAGTCAATCTTCATGTAAAATGGGATGTATATAAAATAATCATCCTACACCCCTATAATAATTAATGGAGGTTCATTATGACCTTTAAGTTCTAAATCTAGAGTTCCAAAATTTTCCTTACTTATTTGATAATTCATTTAATTATTTTAATGTCTAAAATTTCCAAAAATGAACACGAAGTACTACTTTCATTCAAGGAATCATTTTACAAATTTTATATGTTACTCAAAATAATGATATAACTTATCTTCCAAAATATATATTTCTTTTCAGTAAAGCTTTATCTTTAAATCAAATATTCATTTAAGTCCTTGGAAATTCATTTAATAAATATAAAATAATGTATCGCTTCCAAAAATTCAGGGAAATTTCAATTATGAATCTAATGGCATATACATGGTTTGGGCCAAATTTCATAATTTATTTATTAGTAAATAGGCTTAAATGAATTTTTGAATAATTCCATCAAATGACAATCTTGTGAACTAACTACCTCATTTACTTGTCCAAGAATTCTTATAAAATTTATATAAACTCTTTATGCTTCCAAACAACCTCTGCCAAAATTTCAGGACCTCTCAATTATCAGAAGTAGCATAATAAATTATTTACTTAATTTAAGCATTTCTTGGGTTACAAATGAAGTGCTATAATTATTGACCCAAAATTCCCCATTAAACTACCAGAGGCTCATAATGTCCTTAAGACAAATCTACCAAAATTTTATCTTAGTTTGAGGTGTTTAGCTAGCCCATTTCAACCCTAGAATGTTTGTGCCCTAAACTAGGGTTAGGGATTTTAGGGTCCTAAACCTTCCAAAATGCCCTAATAATTTTACCAGAGGGTTATAGTTACCAAAACTCTATCCCTACAAAATTTCATAGCCATACAAGGTGATTTGTCCATATGCCCTTCACAAGGTACAAAAGCCCTTCCTTAGGGTTTGACCTAAGATCTTGGGCCAAACCAACTCCACTGCCCCCAAATTTCCTTTGGGAGGTGTATCTTGTCATCCCAAACTAGTGTACAAAATTTGAACCTCTGTTGAGGTGAATTGGACACTAAAAGCCAAAATTACAATTTGGACCAAAATACCCTTCTTAGGGCAAGGCTAGGGTTTGCTTGAATCCTATTCAAATCAACTCCAAACTTAATGAAATTTTAACCAGAGGTATATATTGACCTCATAACCATCCCATCAAAATTTGGTTGAATTTGGACTTCATTTGACCCCTAATTTAATTTACCCTAGCATAATTAAATTATTTACAAAAACTATAGGAAAATTATTCCCAAAAATTCCCATTTTTGGGCAGTGTCTAGGTATAGGGTAGGGTGAGCCCCTTCCAAAATTTCAGCTTATTTGGACCAAGGATCAAGTGTGGGCATCCAATTTAATGACTGACTATTCATTTGTATAGACCCCACCAAAATGAGTGCCCTGGCCAAACCAGTCACCCAATTTGGTTCAAACCAATTTTGTCAGACAGTAGACACATAGGGATACCTTTTATGTGTTGACCACTTTCTCTGAAAAGTTCTCTAGCTATTTTTAATAATTAAGACCAATAAATACAAATTCTGTGACAAATAATGAAATGAATCAAATAATAATCCTATAGTTTAAAATCATATGGCACGAATCTTGGCGCAATTTTGGACGGGATCAGGTCATCTTCAAGCTCTAGCCGACGGCCCCGATTCAACCCTCCTGGAGCAACTTCCAGCGGCTGCCGCCGGCCATCCGGCCACCTCCCCGGCCTACCACCGCCACTGACACCTTCGTGGTGGTCGGGGCTATCTCCAGACGGCGGCTAGGCTGCCGGGAAGCACTGTTCCGGCGATTCCAGCAAGCGGAAATTTCACGGAAATTCCATGAATTTCAAAACCCGATTGGGCTCAATTGACCTCCAACCTTAGCCCTAATGATTCCTATGATCTACCCAGGAGGCAAGGAGTGGAGGAGGACCTGAGTGGGCGGCTATAGCCGGGCTGAACGTCGGATTGGCATGGTGGTGGCCGGTGGTGGTCGGCTTGTTTAGAAATGCAAGATAGGGCCTGGCTGCTTCAGGAAAAGTGTGGGAATTCATCCTTGGACCTTGCTGGAGCTTTTAAAGAGGATAGGGGAGGAGTTTGGTGGCTGGAATTGGCATGTGCCAATTTTGGCCATAGTCCACATTGGCGGCTAGGTTGGTAGGGGTGGTGGAGCTTGCTCCAGCCAGTCCAAAAAGGCTGCTAGACTCCCCCTTGTCCTTCTGAATTGAATGGGGAGGTTGGGGAGGGGGGAGGAGGAGCACAAAGTCCTCCTTCCTTCTCTTCCTTCTCTTTCTCTCTCCTCCATGGATGACTTTCTCTCTCCTAGTCATCAAGCCTGAAATTTAGGCTCCTACATGTCACATGTCAGCCCACCAATCCATTTGGCCACTTGGGTCAAGGTTAGCCCTAATGAAATAGGCTTGAGCTTGAGTTAGCCCATTTGGGCTAACTTGACCCAAAGTGGGACTAGGGCCCACCTAGGTCAATTTGATCCTTGAGGTTTCCTTAATAGGTCCTTGGTGACCCATTAGCCTCCCCTAGGGTCAAGGTGGGGTTGAATTGGCCCTTGAAGGTCACTTGGCCCTTAACTAGGGCATTTTGACCATTTTAGGTTAAGAATTGAATTTGGTCAAACTAGCCCCTTTGATTGGTCCCAATGGGTCCTTGGTGACCTATTGGCCTCTCACTAGGCTTATGAGGGTAGGGGTGGTGTCTATTGGGCTAAGGGACTGCAATTGACCCTTGTGTAGGTCAATTTGACCTAATTAGGGCTATATTTGACTTTGGTCAACTTAGCCCTATTGACTGCTTTCCATGGGTCCTTAGTGACCCATTGACCTCTCACTAGGGTTATGGAAGTTTGGGTGGAGTATATTTGGCTAATAGACTGAAATGGACCCTTGTCTAGGTCAACTTGACCTAGCTAGGGTTATAGTTGACTTCAGTCAACTTTGGTCTTTTGACTGCTCTCCATGGGTCCTTAGTGACCCATTGACCTCTTTCTAGGGTTATAAGGGTATGGGTTTGGTCTTGGAGTCTTGGTGAAGTCCCATGATCACTTTTAGTCAAGGTTCTGAGATCTGCTAAGTGCAGACCATAGTGGCCCTATTCACACTACCAGGTCCACTTGCCTCTTCCTTGGGCTTCCTAGGGTTTTGTCATGACAAAACCACTCCTAGGGGTCTAGTTGGAAATGGGATGTTACACCCTTTCTTGCCACAAGAATGGCAATTGTAAGTTGCCTGGCTAGTAGATGATCTAGCCTCTTTACTCAGCATTTTTCGAAAGATAGTCCTTATATGATCTGCAGGGTTTGGTACCCTATTCAATAGTATTTGGTGAGTTTTCTCCAACTCCACTTCCAAATCTCTGGCCGACTCCACCAAAGCTCGGAATCCCAATAGCTTTGGTCCTAGCAGCAGGATATGCAACTCGCTGCGCAGACCATTATAAAATCTATCAACTATAGATTGCTCGCTTTCCCATTCAAAGCCTGGGTAGCGCCTTATCATAAGGAACGTCTGCAAGTATTCGTCAACTGAGTGCGTTTCCTGCACCATAATCATGCTCATCTGCTGCCCTAATAGACCTCCAAATGCACTTTGCTTCAACATACCGCCCGATGTTTTGGCCATCTCAGGGACAGAGGGTTGCACATTTCTCCCATATTGTGCGTTGGTCACAGCGAACACCGCTTCAACCACCCTTCTTATGGTTTCCAAAAAAGTAGGGGTCTTAGACACATCGCTTGGTGCAGTACTTTGCTCAGAAAACATGTGTTCAGACTGCCACGCTCCACTTCCAGACACCTATAGTCGTACAAAACACCAATAAGTTCCCGAACAAAATTGCAAAAAGCAATTATAGGAACACGCAAGTTCCCCAAACATGTGTATTTTTATTCCTAAGTGGACATTCATGGGTTCTTTTCATGTTATAACGATGACGCACAGACATGTGCTCACCACCCCTTAAAGTGAATTCGTCCACGAATTCAGGTAAGACTGACCGAAACCGGTAGTTTGATACCAAATTATAACACACCTATCCGTCACATAGCATATAGTAGTAGGTCCGGATGGGGCCCGACGCCATATACTACGGACAGACAGGTTGGTTACTCATTGAAACAAATCAACCAATCACAACGTCCTACACATAGAATCTAGTGGAAGTTAATTATTAAGTTGCACAGGTAAAAGAACCCATCCAAGTATGAATGTCCACTACACAAACCCATAGTAATGTATAATACACAAATATTGGCCTTAAGGCCTTACAATAGTTTGCTCAAAAAAGTGTCTTTCAAACCTCGGCACGTAGGCCGGTCATACATGAGAAAACAAGAAAACACTCAAAATTGGGCCTTCGAGGGCCGGCTCAGCAACTTAGGCTTTAGCCCGCTATTTACTGCTCCGCTCCGCAGCACCTGCAAGCAACAATCCACCACACTGTGGTAAACAAGAGCATCGGTCAGCTAAAGCTGACCAAATTATAATGATTCCTCCCCCAGACCGGGGCGACAAAGCTCCTTCCCTGCACTTGTTAGCAAAACAAGCAATATAGCAAAGAAACATCAGATCACAGGTGCACGCGCACAAGGCCGTACACCTCGTTCTCTCAGGGCACTTACTCAGCGAAGCAAGTCCGAACCCCATCCGGTCCTTGACTCCACCACCACCCCCATGGGGCGGCAACCACGTGAGCATTTAGTCCTTTCAGCCGTAGCCTAGACTCATTCTCCAAACCTCAGCAAGTCCCGCGTAAAACTTTAGGTCACTTTAACTGAGCAGATGTAGCGGGTTGGGGTCCACCAGCTCGTTGCTCACCCCGCCGTTGCCATTTGGCCTTTGACGCGGGCTAAGATTCCCCAGTCCCAACTATCGATCAAACACGGTACATAGCCCTGCTATGTATCCGGTTGGCTCCCAAGCCACCAATATGACAGAAATGCGTTTCCATCCAGGTTTCCCGGTGCACGTTGGGGTTAATCCCCAAGATTCCCTGATGCATTCTAACGCATAACAACCCGAAAATAATCAAAACGCTCGGAGTCTTCTCCGGCTAATAATGCATAGCAAATCATCACCGATCCAGACCAACATGTCTGGGTAGGCTTCACACATCATGCCTATGTTCGTACTACGATTCCAGACTCTAACAAGGGGGACTTTACATATCTACCCCAAGGAATACCGCGAACTCGCCGCACACTCGCGGGAGAAGGGTTTTCCCATGCAAAGGAAGAAGAGCTTCACATGCTCAAGATTAGAATTGTTACCCTAGTGTTCTTCCATGGAGCCATGGAAATTTATGTGGATGTAAAGCACCACAATCTCCTTGTCTCCACGGATCCAAAGTCGGTTCGCGATTTGGAGCCCCGAAGCTCCGCCGGTGACCGGATCTAGCCCTTCTTCCTCCTCCTTGCTCTCCCTTCTCTCTAGGTTTAGAAAGAGAACCACTCAAGAGAAATGAGGATTTCTAAACCCTATTCCCGATTATAACTCATCAGGAACAGCCCCCCACCGTTAGATCCCAAACCAAGGAAATGGACGGCCACGATTCAGCCTAAAATTAGAATTCCTAGGCCGAACACGGGTTGCAACACGGCCGTGTGCATGGCCATGTTACTCATTCACCGTCACTCCAAAAGCCCGACCAGAACACGGCTTGTGACACGACCTCTGACACACCCGTGTCACATGTGACACGCCCGTGTTAGGGCCCGTATCATTCCCCATGTGCAACATCCAGGATTTTCCCGAGCTGGACACAGCCTGTGATACGGCATCCGACACGCCCGTTTCACATGTGACATGCCCGTGTCTGTGCCCGTGTCACGGCCATTGTGCATAAATCAAAAACCTCCCGAGCGGGACACGCCCTGGGACACGCCCGTGTCCCAGGCCGTGTGCCTACACTCGACGATCGCTGATCACCAAAATGTCAACGACGCGACCCGTGGCCGGACACGCCCATGACACGCCCGTGTCATGCCCGTGTCACCTGCTCCAAGTCCTATACTTGGCTTAAAACATCACCCGTCCCTCTTTTGAGTTTCAGGGTATTACAGAGAGACTGACGGCAGACATTGAGCATAAGCCGGACTTTCCTTTTGGCCAAGCACTGGGCGCTACCACCAGCCCAATCAGCTAAATGAGAGCCTTACGATGGGTGTTGAGCATCAACCGGACTTTCCTCTTGGCCATCCATCTGGATCTACCACTAGCCCACCGGCTCAATCAGCTAGATGAGCCTAGCGGGGGGGGGGGGGGGGGGGGAATTGAGCATACCATACTTTCCTCTTGGCCAACCACCATCCATATTCCTCCTATTGAGCAAGTGTACCATCAATAAGTAAGAATGAAAAAAGAGATTGACTTATTATTTTCATGGGTAGAAGCACTTCAAGTCATCTCCGCTCTAGGCATGACTGAGGGGTTCCCCTTCCACATTCTGGATATGGTAACCACCCAACTTCAGTACCTCCTTGATTATAGAGGGACCCTCCCAATTAGGATGCAACTTGCTGACGGTTGCTAACCTTCCGACAACATCGAACATCTTCAAGACCAGGTCCCCCTTTGTGAATTGCTTGATGCTGACGTGCTTGTTGAGGTACTTGGCCATCCGCCACTTGACCTCCTCTTACCGAATAGTTGACAAGTCACGCACCTCCTCCACCATATCTATAAGATCCATCTCCCCCTTCCGAGGAGTTAACCTGGATCTTATGCCCAGAACCGCCGTCTTACGGTGACACTAACTCACGGATTAGTCGACACGATCCTGCCGGCTAGTACGATCACAACCATGTTCGGCCAATAAGAGAAAAGAAGTATAACATAGAGTATAGCAACATCCAGTTCACAGTCATAGGTACAAATCATATATATATATATATATATATATATATATATATATATATATATATATATATATATATATATATATATATGAATGAAAGAGCACAGTCCACAATGAGCACAAAGTGAAAAGAGTAATAAGGGCTTATGCCCAGTACATCATATCAAATCTCTCACTCAAATCAAAGCGGAAGCTAACCAAAACATCAAAACCCGTCCCACCTGAGGATGCACAGTAGTGCAACACACGCACATGACTCTGAGATCCCAGACCTTTAATTCCCACTTTTCGAGACCTAGCATCACTCTCAGGTACCGCCGTCGTGGCTCCGGCAGTAGCGGAATGGGCGCTTCCGCTTTCTAGGCGGGTGTTCACACCACCAAGCCATGACCTTTCTTGTACGCCTCTGTACACGTACCAGGTGCACTCTAGAGTCTCAGCATTCTAATTCTAGCTGCCTGCTAGACTTTTAGGTCGAGTATACGTCTTCTGGGATTGTCTGCCTGACTGCAGTAATAAACAATATACTGGCCCTTCCACCCGTACACCTCACCTGAATCACCGTACTGCCATCGGTGTGACGATTGGCCAGTACCGCATGACCCACCACAATTTGTTTACTCACATGCAATGATTTAACCCGAGCCCCCGGCTCACGGGACCAACCTGTCTTGGCATAAATCTCCCGAGCCTCCAGCTCACATGACTATCCTGTCCTGAATCCCTCCAACCCATCTGATAGTTTTACTTTCAAGACTGCCTAAACATCTAGAGGGGGGGTGAATAGGTACTTTTCCTTGATTTAACTTAAGGCAGAATATAACTACAGTTCTTTGAATAAATCAGATATTTCTATAGCTAACACAGCACAGTAATCACAATCATACACACATCACAGATTACAAAAAGATTTATAGTGGTTCCCCAAGGTCTGGGTACATCCACTTTCCCCCTTCACCTATCTAGCAGTATGCTAGAGTCGGCCTAACTTCTTTCTTTAACTCAGATCCTCAGATCCTACAGCTCAGAATCCAGAAGGATTTCTACAACTCAGGCTAACAAGCCCTACCTCAGCCTTGCCACAAGGCCTATAAATCAGAGAATACCTTCTCCTACAACTCAGGCATAAACAACCCTACCACTCAGAGAATAAATCTCCTACACTCAGCCTTTATAAAATAGGCTTACAACTCAGATCTATGAATAGATCCTACAAAATTTGATATGGAATTTTGTAATCTCTTACCCCTGTTGAGAGAGAAGGGATAAGAACTTTCTTGATCAGCTTCTTGAAGAGGCTGATGACTGAAATCAACTTGATCTTAGCTTTCTTCAAAGCATCTTGAATCTGAACTTAGTTGGGTTGATTTCCTTTGAATATAACTGACTGGCAGCTTCCTTCTTAGACTTCAGAAATAGATCTGAATCTTCTTGACAGATTAGTTCAGTATCTTCTTCTTGAGAGACCTGTGAATGTCTCCTCCTTGACTTCAAATAGCTGGACCTCTCTCTATTCAATCCTCTTGAAGAAACTTCTGAATTCTTGATTGAATTCAACTTAGACAGAATCTGAATAGTAAATTACTTCAGAACATCTTCTTAGATCTTCTCACGAAGGTCTTCTTCTTTATTACTTGTACTTTCTTGATCAGAGATCAAACTCTAATTGTGTTAGTTGTGATAATACTTCTTCTCTTATATCTATGTCTTTCTTCTTCTGAATCCATCTATTTATAGACTTCATCCATGGTAACCAGCTGATCTGGTTTATAATTAACTTCTAACAAGTCTGACAGCTTCAGTAAACCTGTTGTAACTCACAGCTATCAAGTCTTCAAACAGTTCTTGAGCCTTTGACTCTGTCAGCAAAGCGTCGAGTCTGTCTGTCATAAAGTGTCGAGACCATCTATCAATATGTGTCGACACAAGTAACTTAAGTGTCGACACAGCCTTTGGTGATGTCGACAAAGCTGCCTTGATGTCGACACAGCTTCTTGACACTACTTCTTGAGAATGTGTCGACACTGAGTATTTGTGTCGACACAAACACTTCACCATTCATCAGCAATCAACTTGGTCTTGACCCAGCTGTGTGTCGATAAAAGTCCTGTGTGTCGATACAGTTGATGTAGACTTAGGACATAGCGTGTGTCGACACTGCCTCCAGGTGTCGACATAGTTGTTGTCAACTCTGCCTCTGTGTGTCGACACTGCCTCCCGGTGTCGACACAGTCGGTCTCGACTATAATCTTCTTTGTGTCGACCCTATCTCCCGGTGTCAACACAAATTCTCTGAAGTGTCGACACAGCCATTTCCAAGTGTCGACACAATCTTACTGGAGTGTCGACACAGCTTCCTCAGGTGTCGACATATGGACTTAGAATATTTTTCCTGCATTCTAGCACATTCTTAACCTGCACATATAAACTCAAAATAACATAAAGTACACCTTGATGTATATCATTGAGCTAAGTGAGACTTCTCCAAATCAAGTACACATTTTCCAATGTACCCAACAATCTACCCCTATTTGGAGAAGTCATAACCCTTTAGCCAATGATATACACCACTTGGAAAATAAACAAGATGATGTATATAAGCATTATATGACAGGATATTATATAAACAAAACACATATCATTGTTACATCACAGAATAAAGATGTAAAAGAGAATGATCACAGAACAATGTTTTGTATATTAACTCAAAAATTTTTGTTACAAGTTGTTTACATTGATTTCTTTAACAAACTAACAATTACATAGTTCTTGAACAAAAACTATTAAAGCTTAGACAAAGGCTGGGCAGGCTCCTTGATGACTATCCCTTTTCCAGATATTATCTAAGCCTGAGCAGGAGGTTTTGAATCTTCCATGGGCTTTTTGCCTTTCAACTCAGCTTTCTTTTATGCATCAGCCTTGATCCTTTGCCTTTCAAAATAATGAAAAGGCTTGTGGAAATACTTGCTAGGCTCTTGAGCATCAGGAGATAGCTTCCCCATCTTAGACTTTCTCCTGTGTTGAACTATGGCCTCCTGTCTGGCTTCATACTTTTGCCATTCTTGCTTATTGTACCATTTTCCTCTTTCATGTACTTGATCTTTTACAGCTTTCCAAGCAGTTAAAATTATATTCCTTGAAGTGGGGCTCCACTGCTCAAAGTCTGGCTTTAATTCTGCTTGCTCTCTAAATCTTTTCTTTGATAATAGAGCATCTTGCTGAGCTTTGATAACAGTATCTGGCATATAAACCTTTTCAATAATAACATTTGTAACTGGTTGTGGAGGGTTGTACATTGACTGAACCTGTTCATGTTTCATCTCAAGATTTGCAGGAGGGTAAATAACTTGGGCAACCTCAGGTTGATTACCTTCAAGTAGAATTGGTTGCACCCCTGACTCAGCCATATTATCATCATCACACAAGGGTTGATATCCAAGAGTGGCTCTTATGCTGTTGGTTACCCAGTTGGCATGATCAGATCCAGCATAGACTAACACCCTCTCCCCCTTTATGACTTCTCTGGTCATATGATCTCTTAAGTCTTCTTTCTGAAATCTTATTTGCCCATCCAGGTAATTGATTCCATCTTTAAAGAATGGCTTTAACTTTTGAAGCTTGTCACTAATTAACTTCTCAGATGAAGTGATGGCAGTTTTAACTGCATCTTGGGTAGCTTGTAGCTTCTGATCATATTCTTGTTTTTCCTTAGCCCTTGTAGCAGTCATTGCAACAATAGTATTTGTAAACTCAGTTACTATGACATTGTGAGATTCTGTCAGATTGTCATTCATTCTTATTTGATTCTCAAGGACATAGCCTTATTTAACAGCCATCTCATCCACTTGCTTCTTTATTTCTTCTTGTTGCTTGGCAAGAAATACCACAGCATTGCCTCCCTTGTAGAAGCAATCTGTCATCTCTCTTTTATTCTGATTAACTTCAAATCTTATAGATTTTATATCTTGTGCCAGATTAAATTGAAGAGCCTTTTGGCTTTCATCCACATATTTTTCTAGAAGCAATCTCTGCTCATCCATTTTGACTTGTAAATCCATTTTTAAGTTTGTTGTAATCAATTGCAGGTGCTGGTTGGGAAGAAGTAGCTTGTAAAGCCTGCTTATAGCTTTGACTTCTTCTATTAAAGACCATCAATTTTCTCTTCTTTGCCTCCCTTACTTCTTCATGCTCAGATTCTGAAGAACTGTAAATATTAACCCTCTCTTGAGGAGTGGAAGAAATTTCTTTCTCAGCTACTTGTTGCTCTTCCTCTATATCAACCTGCTCCCCCTCAACCCTTACTTGCTCTCCCTCAAATCTTAGGGTCTCCATTTTATCTGATACTCCTCCAAGATCAGGAAATAGCTCTTTAAGAGTGAATTCTTGTTGTGTGAGAGTAGGAGATTGTACTTTCTCAGCAGCAGCAGTAACTCCAGAAATATCTAGATCAGTTTGAGAAACAATGTCCTCTGATAAATTGATTCTTTCTTCCTCTTGTACTTGTTCAGACTCTGGCTCCCCCTGCAAATGTGCATTCTCAGCATTGTCCTGGACTTGTATACTTTCCAGCTCCCCCTGCACTTGTGCAATTATAGTCTCTTCCTGGACTTGGGTAGTCACAGTCAGATCCTGAACATGTGCTCTAACTTGCTCTTCCTTGTCTTGTGCATCTTCATGACCATGCTTAGGCCTGTCCACATCAGGCATTTCTTTAGAAAGAACTCTATCCCATCTTAAGAATAACCTCATGTCCATTCTCCTCATATGATTTATCTTTGATCCAGGAATCTGTTGCATGACCTCTGGAATTATTCCAGCCAGGTACAGACTCATAATCCTAGCAAAGTTTGGCTTCTTTATTCCTTCTTTAATCTTATCAAAAAGTACTGCAGACCAATTGGTTTGAATCTTGAAGATTACCCTAATCATCAGGCTGAACATATAGGCTGATATCCTATCATGGCCACCTGGTTTGCATAAGATCACTTTTCCTATTATTTCAGACAGGAATTTCCCCTGATGATTCATGCCCTTCCTATTGATGGCAGATCCTATTTTTATGGTTGGATCCAATCCACACCATTGAAGCGCCTCCCTGGTCCTTGAGGCTGGGACCTCTTCCTCATCTTGTATTCTAGGAAGATGGAGAATCTTTCTCAACCTCTTTTGAGACAGCTTGACCCTTTCTCCATGTATAGAGGATTTGATCTTCAATCCTGTTGAGTCCATTGATGAAGCAATGTAGAACTCGAATACTTCTTTCTTCCATATCTTACTAGGTTCAGAGACAAGATATTCTAATCCGTTTTCTGAAAAAGTGAAATGACCTGTTTGATCTCTGAGTCGGCATCGTCGAATGCATGCCTAACCAACTCATATCCTTCATTGACGTTGTATTCAACCTTGGGCGCCATTGGAATGAAGAGAAAGCTTGATTGGAGAGGAGAGAGATTGTCGACACAAGGTTTTTGTCTCGAAACCCTAGTGAGCGTGTCGACAGAATAAGTTTTTGACCTATTTATACCCTTCTAATAAAAAAAGATCAAAAGGCGGGCAAAACCTATCTAAAAGTGTCGACACTGTTGGAATGTGTCAACACAAACTTCTATTGTCTCGACCACGGCGCAGACTACTATGTGTCGACATCAATTGATGATATGTCGACACAGGAGATACTTAGTAGTTCATCAGAAATTCTGTGTCGACTCTTATTATAAGTGTCGAGACAAAAATCTATAAGTGTCGACACCATTACTCTGGTTGTGTCGACACTACAATTCTGGATGTGTCGACTCTTTGTCCCTTAGGTGTCGACACATTTTCTCTGTATCGACACAATTTCCCTGAATTGTCGACATGAATTCTCTGTGTCGACACCTTATCACTGAATGTGTCGATACAATTTTACTTAGCAAATTTTTTGTAAACTAACCTATGGTCAGCATTCCAAATTCAATTTTAAATCTATTGAATTTAGTTTCATCCAGAGGCTTAGTAAATACATCTACATTTTGATAATCAGTTTTAACAAATTCTAATGAGATGTCTTCTTTTTCTACATGTTCTCTAAGAAAATGGTATTTTATCTCTATATGCTTAGTCCTACTATGTGAAACAGGATTGTTTGCAATAGAAATAGCACTTTTAGAATCACACAATAAAGGTGTTCTACTTACTTGAATACCATAGTCCCTTAGCTGATGTTGAATCCACAACAGCTATACACAGCAACTTCCTGCTGCCACATATTCAGACTCAGCTTTAGATATTGCCACACTAGTCTGCTTCTTACTGCTCCAAGATATCAATCTTCCTCCCAAGCATGTACCTGTAGTACTTTTTCTATCTTCTCTACAGCCTGCAAAATCTGCATCTGAATAACCTGTTAGTAGAAAATCTCCATTCCTAGGGTACCAAAGGCCTAGATTAGGTGTGCCCTTTAGATATCTCAAAATCCTCTTGACTGCAGTATAATGTGATTCTTTAGGGCATGCTTGGTACCTAGAATAGACACATGTTGCATACATAATGTCTGGTATACTAACAGTGAGATATAAAAGAGAGCCAATTATTCCTCTATATAAAGATTCATCTACAGGTTTACCTGCATCATCTTTGCATATAGACATACTTGTTTCCATAGGAGTTCTCATGGTGGAGGATGATTCCATGCCATACTTCTTAATTAACTCCTTGGTGAACTTAGACTGGGATATTTACAATCCATCATCAGTCTGTCTTACTTGGAGTCCCAAGAAGAACTTAAGTTCCCCCATACTGCTCATTTCAAACTTCCCTTGCATAAGTTTGGCAAACTTCTTACAAAGGTTATTCTCTGTAGACCCAAAGATTATGTCATCTACATAGATCTGAACTAAGATTATCTTCCCTTTATATTCCCTTAGGAATAGAGTTTTATCTATTTTACCTCTTGAAAATTTATTCTCAATAAGGAAAGTAGACAGGGTTTCATACCAAGCCCTTGGGGCTTGCTTTAACCCATACAATGCTTTCCTAAGTCTATAGACATAACAAGGTTTAAGAGAATCTACAAAACCTGATGGCTGCTCTACATAGACTTCTTATTTTAGATCAGGAATGTTGATTTCACATCCATTTGATATACCTTGAAGCCTTGATATGCTGCATAGGCAAGGAACGTTCTGATTGCTTCCAGTCTTGCTACTGGGGCAAATGTTTGATCAAAGTCTATTCCCTCTTCCTGCCTGTATCCTTTTGCAACCAATCTTTCTTTATTCTTCACAATAACTCCATTCTCATCCAACTTGTTCCTAAAAATCCACTTTGTACCAATGATGTTGTGGTATTTTGGTTTAGGAACCAACTCCCAGACCTTGCATCTTCTAAACTGATTAAGCTCCTCTTGCATAACATTAATCCAGTGTTGGTCTTGGATAGCTTCTTCAAATTTCTTTGGCTCCAATTGAGATAAAAAACTTGAGTGCAAGACTGTATTCAGATTTCTACTTCTGGTTTGCACTCCATGTCTTGGATAACCAATTATCTGATTTGCTGGATGATCCTTTAGATGTCTTACAGCTGGAGGTAAAATTCCTTCTGGCTGAACACCTCCAGTTTCTTCATTTTGCTGCACCTCTTGGTTGTCATCAGCTTCTAGAGAGTCTTGTACTCCCCCTAGACAGTAACCATCATTTTCCAATACTTCATCTGCAGTTGAGCCTTCTGCAATGGAAAGCTTGTCCATCTTATTGCTTATACCTGTTGGACTGCATGAACTACAAGGCAACTCACTGTTGATTAATCTTGTTTCATCAAATACAACATGTACAGATTCTTCTACAACTTGAGTATTCAAGTTGTAGACCCTATAAGCCTTACTATTGTTGCTGTACCAACCAAATATCCCATCTTGGGATTTGGCAGCAAACTTAGTTAGATAAGACTTGTCATTATTAAGGATATAACACTTGCAACCAAAGATTCTATAATAGGATAGATTTGGTTTTCTACCTTTCATGATCTCATAGGGAGTCTTTTTGTGATACTTGGTGATAGAAGCCCTATTGAGCACATGAAATGCAGTGTTTACTGCCTCAGCCCAGAAATATTCTGGGAGAGAAGTGTCACTCAATAGAGTTCTACCAGCTTCAATCAATTTCCTATTCTTTCTTTCAGCAATACCATTTTGCTGAGGTTTCTAGGTGAGGAGAATTATTGAAAAATCCTAAACTCTTCACACAATCTTGTCATACTTTCAGATTAAAATTCAGTGTCATGGTCACTTCTGATTTTGACCACTGTACTGTCCAGCTCATTCTGAATTTGTCTGAGAAAATTTTGTAAAACACTTGGGGTTTCAGATTTCTGTCTTAGAAAGAACACCCAGGAATATCTAGAATAGTCATCTACAACCACAAAAGTGTAGACCTTCCTACCTAGACTATGAACTGGCATAGGACCAAAAAGATCCATATGTAAGAGGTATATACACCTCACTGAATCCTTGTTTTCAAGGCTATGAAAGGAGGATTTTGTCTGCTTGCCCTTTTGACAAGCTGAACATATCCCTTCCTTTATACACTTAACTTGAGGACCATTCCTCACTAACTCTTTACTAAGGAGTTGGCCAATTGTCTTGTAGTTAAGATGGGCCAGCCTCTTATGCCATTTGACACAATGAGAAGCTTTCTCATTGTTAGAAACGAACCAAAAACAAGCCGGAACAGGTATAACTGAAATTTTATTATCAAAAAAAGGTGTCTATTACAAAGGTATGCCCTCCCTTATATAGAATGGAGGAGAGAAGAGAGAATACAAATAAGAGATGTGGGACTAAAAATTTACAGGACTAAGCGGACTATACAGATCAAACCGCACAGGCCGCGCGGTTAGACAGAAGGGCTAACCGCACGGCTACCACCAGAGAGAGAGAGAGAGACCGCCATGGGAGACCGCCAGACCGTTTGGCAACCAGACAGCAACAGCACAGCAACCAAACCGCTGAGGGAGACCGCCAGACCGCGCGGTCTCCAACTAGCCAAGACAGACCGCCCGGTCACACTTCAACACTCCCCCTCAAGCTGGAGCATATATATCGATCATGCCCAGCTTGTCACAAATATGCAGGAACGAGGCGGATACTGGCTTGGTGAAGATGTCAGCCAGCTCTTTCTCAGAAGTAACAAATGGAGTGCAAATTTGTTCCTTTAAAATCTCTTCACGAATGAAATGACAATCGACCTCAATGTGCTTGGTTCTTTCATGAAAGACTGGATTTTTGGAGATGTATATAGCAGCCTTATTGTCACAGAACATAGGTAGAGGATGGTTGTAGACCTCTCCTAAATCCAGCATGAGAGCCCGAAGCCACTTTAACTCACAAGTGGTCGATGCCATACTCCGATACTCTGCTTCAGCACTGGACCTGGAGACAACAGACTGCTTCTTGCTCTTCCAGCTTACCAGATTTCCCCCAACAAAAGTGCAGAAACCGGAGGTGGACTTGCGATCCCCTTTGTCATCAGCGTAACTCGCATCTGAGTATGCTTCAACCCTCAGATGACCATTCTTCTGAAAGAGCAATCCTTTCCCAGGGGCTGCTTTGATGTACTCCAAGATCTGCAAGGCGGACTGTAGATGGCACTCCCTGGGTGCTTGCATGAATTGACTCACCTTGCCCACAGCATAGGAAATATCGGGCCTGGTCACGGTGAGGTATATGAGCTTACCAACAAGTCGCCTGTACCGCGTAGTATCTGAAAGAAGAGGCGAATCATCTGTCCAGGTTTTGTCTTCTCCAACAGCCATGGGACACCGGGCAGGTTTAGCCCCAGTCAATCCTGCTTCTTTTAAAAGATCAAGGGCATACTTACGCTGAGAGAGGACTAAGGAGTTGGGCTTCCGAGAGATTTCAATCCCCAAAAAGTACTTCGGAGAGCCCATGTCTTTTGTGACTAGATGTTGACGAAGGTGCCGCTTTGTCAAGGCTACCCCTTCCTGATCATCGCCAGTGAGAAGAATGTCATCAACATAAACTGCAAGAACCACCAGTCCCGAGGAGGTTTTGCGAACAAATAGAGAGTGATCAGCAGAGCTGCGCACAAAACCAACGGCCGCCACGATGCCGCTGAACTTGTCAAACCAAGCCCGAGGGCTCTGCTTTAGGCCATAAATTGCCTTCTGCAGCCGGCATACTCGTGTCTCCCCCTGAGCAACATACCCAGGAGGTTGCTCCATGTAGACGGCCTCCTGAAGATCACCGTAAAGAAAGGCATTCTTTACATCCAGCTGGGAAATGGGCCAGTCTTTATTGACCGCCACAGAGAGAAGAACCCGTATAGTGCTGAGACGAGCCACGGGAGAGAAGGTGTCAAAGTAATCAACTCCATAGGTCTGAGTAAAGCCCTTAGCCACAAGGCGAGCTTTATAACGGTCCACAGTGCCATCCGGGGCAAATTTCACCACAAAGACCCAGCGACAGCCAACGACATCAGTACCGAAGGGAGGAGGAACAAGAGTCCAGGTACCCCGCTCCGTTAGGGTGGCCATTTCCTCATCCATGGCCATCTTCCAGTGAGGAATAACAAGGGCCTCCTGGTAAGAGCGGGGCGTGGCAGTGGCAGAGATAGCTAGAGCAAAGGCCCTGCGAGAAGGGGTAAGACGATCATATGAAACAACAGCAGTAGGGGGGTGTAGGGTACACGTCCGCACCCCTTTGCGAAGAGCTACAGGAAGATCCAGTTCAGCAAGTTCCTCGGCATCCGGAGCATCCGTGGCAGAGAGAGCTGGCCCGGGACTAGAGAGCGACGGCGGCGGAGATGCGGGAGACGGCGGTGGAGTGGGAGGAGTGGACGGGGATTGAGTAGGGGTGAATATCGTAGTAGGAGACGAGGGAACAAAGGGAACAGCAGGAGAATCAGAAGATGGGAGAGGAGGAGAGGAGTCATCCGAGAAGTAGGAGGTATTCTCGAAGAAGGTGACGTCAGCAGAAACGAACTGCTTACGAAGGATGGGATCAAAGCAACAATACCCTTTCTGAGTGGTGGAGTATCCCAGAAAGATACATTTGGTGGAGCGAGGGGATAACTTATCACGGGTGGCAGAGGGGGTATGCACAAAAGCAGTGCATCCAAATATTTGGAGAGGGAGGGAAAACGGCACCTTGCCCGGATACAAAATGGAGAATGGGGTTTTTCCGTGAAGAACGGTAGAGGGAATGCGATTGATGAGGTAACAGGCAAGGAGAACAACATAGCCCCAATAGGAGCGAGGAACATGCATCTGGGTCATCAAGGAACGAGCGACATCAAGAAGATGACGGTTTTTGCGTTCTGCCACACCATTTTGTTGTGAAGTATAGACACAACTAGTTTGATGAATAAGCCCATATTGCATGCAGAAGACAGAAAAATCATGACTGATATATTCTTTAGCATTATCAGATCGAAGAACTTTAATAGAAACATCAAACTGAATCTTGATCATGAGATAGAAGGATGTCCATACAGAGAATAATTCGGAGCGATCTTTTAACAGATACACCCACGTACAGCGAGAGAAATCATCAATGAATGTGACAAAATATGAACTACCCCGACCAACGGTAGGAGTAGGAGAAGGACCCCAAATATCGGAGTGGATGAGATCAAACGGATGGGTGTATCCACGAACGTGCTTTGGAGGGAAGGAGGAGCGGTGATGCTTGCCAAGCTGACAGGCTTCACAGTTGAGCGGAGGACTTTGTGGAGGAAGGTGGGGCAGAAGTTGACGAAGAAGATGAGGAGGAGCATGACCAAGGCATAGATGCCATTGGAGAAGATCTGTGGAGGTGGAGGAGAAGGTGGAGAAAGCAGAAATGTTGTCCAGGAAGTATAGGCCGCCACTCTCAGTCCCAGTAGCAATCGTCCGTTGGGAGGCCGGATCCTGAAAAGAGCAATTAGTAGAAGTAAAAGTAACAGAACATTGTAATTGCTTGCAGAGAGAGGTAACAGATAATAGGTTGCATGGGAACTTGGGCACGTAGAGAGTATCCTCCAAACGAAGAGACAGAGAGACATGGACTATCCCCGTCCCATGAACCGATGAAGAAGAGCCGTCAGCGAGAGTAACCGGGGGCAACCGACCATGTGTTTCTAGGAGAGAAAAACACTGGGGATTGCCGGTCATATGATTAGTAGCACCGGTGTCGATCAGCCATTTTCCTTGAGTAACAACGTGGGCACTACCATAAGACGTGACCACCGAGGCGAGCGGCTCTGAGGAGTATATGGAAGCCATGACAGGAGGAACAAAAGAACTGCAGCGGTCACGGTGACAGCACACCAGCGGCAAGAAGGGCCACGACCAAGATGCAGAGCAAGGCAAAAGGGAAGCACAAGCCGCGCGACACAATAGGAGGTCGCGGCGACTAACAAGCAGGACCGGCCGACCAAGATGCAGAGCAAGGCAAAAGGGAAGCACAAGCCGCGCGACACAATAGGAGGTCGCGACGATTAACAAGCAGGACCGGCTAAAGGAAGAGCCGCACAGAGGAAAAACAAGACGCTGCGACTAAGAGACAGGTCGCGGGGACAAGAGAGGGCAGCGAAGGAAGAAGGGCAGAGAGGCCGCCTAAACAAGGAAGAACGCACGCGAATAGAGAGAAATCGCGCGGATAGGAAGAAAAGATCTGCAGCGGTCACGATGGCAGACACCAGCGGCCAGAAAAGCCACGACCAAGCCGCAGAACCAAACAGAAGGAGAGAAGTCGGGCGGCTAGCAGATAGACCGCGCGAACAGAAGAGGAGGATATCTGGAGGCAAAAGGCAAACAAGGCAAAAGAGGCCGCGGAGACAGGTCGCGGCGACTAGAGAAGAGAAGGAGGGAGCGACGACTAGAATAGGTCGCAAGAAAGAAGCAAGCAACAGATACAGGCCGCGCAAACAGGGCGCAAGCAAACAGGCGGAAGAAACAAGCCGAGGAAAACAGGCCGCGAGAAGAAGAGGCAGGTCGCGCGGACAGAAGCAAAGGAGCAACAAGGCAACAGGTCGCGCACACAGAGGGCAACGACAAAGAAGGCAAGAAGCCGCGCGAACAAGGCGCAAGCAGGCGAAGGAAACAGGTCGTGAGAAACAGGTCGCGAGAAAACAAGCGGAAGAAAGCCGCGCGAACAGGGCGGACAGAATCAGGAGCCAATGATCGATTCCTCTGATACCATGTTAGAAACGAACAAAAAACAAGCCGGAACGGGTATAACAGAAATTTTATTATCAGAAAAAGGTGTCTATTACAAAGGTATGCCCTCCCTTATATAGAATGGAGGAGAGAAGAGAGAATACAAATAAGAGATGTGGGACTAAAAATTTACAGAACTAAGCGGACTATACAGATCAAACCGCACAGGCCGCGCGGTTAGACAGAAGGGCTAACCGCACGGCTACCACCAGAGAGAGAGAGAGAGAGACTGCCAGGGGAGACCGCCAGACCGTTCGGCAACCAGACAGCAACAGCACAGCAACCAAACCGCTGAGGGAGACCGCCAGACCGCGCGGTCTCCAACTCGCCAAGACAGACCGCCCGGTCACACTTCAACACTCATCAGCTACAAGACAAATAGGATAACCTTTGTTCTCACACACAAAGTCAAGACAATAAACATTTCTTTTTTTATACCCAGTCAATATGACCTTTTGATCACTTGACCTTTTGATATAACATCCATTTTTAACAAATGAAATGTCATATCCTAGATCACTCAGCTGACTTATGCTTATCAGGTTGTGTTTCAAACCTTTTACATAAGCCACTTGAGTGATGGTAATTTGGTTGGAAGAGATGTTACAAAATCCTTTAATGATTCCTCTTTCAGATCCACCAAAGATTACTTTAGGCCCATCCTTGATAGGTGTGTACTCCTTCAACAGCCCCTTTGTTCCAGTCATATGCCTGGAACATCCACTGTCCAAGTACAATATAGGAGCATGACAACTTGGACTTTCCTGCAATACAGAATTACTCTCCCTTAGAACCCAAGTAAGTCTTGGGTCCTTGGTTCAAGTTAGCACCATTCATATCAAAACTACCAGCAGCTCTTCTAACTGGTAGACTGTTGTTCTTCCTGACACTTATGTTATGCAAGCAGTCTAAGGAAAAATGGCTTGTCTTGCCACAGCACCATCATTCATACTTGTTGTATCTAGGTCTAGATACATTTTTGACAAAAGAATTTCTGTTCTGTGCTGGTGCTGCTGCAGCTACACCCACTGATTTCTTATAACCATGGGGTTTATGAACATGGGCTGACTAATTAGCATTAAGACCCTTGTTATTCAGAACATTAGTCTTATTATGACCATGAATGTTTTCAAGATCATACTTGTTAGAAGGCTCATGCACCTTTCTAAAAACTACAGGGACTTTAAAATTCAATGGCTGAACTGGTGCTTTGCCTTTTCTATTGAAATGGGTAACCCTGGTGTTACCTTTAAAGCCTATTCCTGCCTTACCCTTTTGAGTCACAAACTCATCTATTAAGGGTAAGACCTATTTTGGCTTAGAGTAACTAGCCACCAAATCTTTCTCTACTTAAAGTATTACTTCCAGACTTTTAATTAGATCATTTTTATATGTGATTATACCCATCTTAATAATAGTAATAGTTTTCAGCTTGGCAACCTCATTCATTTGTTGATCCAATTCTTTCTCTAAACCAGAAACAGTCATCTTAAGATCTGCAATTTCCTTAGCCTGATTTTTGGCCAGGTTTTTGCTTTTCTTAAGTGCCTGCAATAAGTCCCCATATTCATCTATCAACTGATGAATATCTCCTTCAGATTCTGATCCATCCTCATCACTTGATGAAGATGAATCTTACTCTGAACCAGTACTGTAATCAGAAATTCTAGAATTACTTTGTACCTTACTGGGACCAGGCTGATCCTGGCACTTGTTGTCTTCTAATTCAGCCATCAGTCCCATGCACTGATGGTCTTCTTGTTCATTGATGGAGTCCAGCAATTGCATAAACTCCTCTTCTTCACTAGCTGCATAAAGTCCAATATATGTTTCAGCTTCAGATTCTGACTCTGAGGAGGATTTATCTGTAAGACTCTTCTCTTTCTTAGCAACAAAGGATTTCTTCTTCTTGCCCTTTTGTTGAGTCTTTTTTCTGTCTGCTGACTCCTTCCTCTTTTCTGGACACTCAGCCACCACATATCCTGGCCTATTACAGCAATAGCAAACAATTTTTGATGTTGTAGCTTTGTTGGGCTTAGACCTGCTCCTTTCCTTTCTTGATGATTTTCTCTTTTGATAATATTCATCAACTGGCTGTGATGTGGAGGGCCTTGACTTCCACTGCTTATTCTTCAAGAACCTCTGAAACTGCCTTGTAAAGGCAGCAAAATCTGCATCTAAATCACTGCTATCTGAGTTCTGATTGTTTGAATTTTCTGAGATAACTTCAGCAACTTCCTTAGGAGGTGATGGAGACATCCTCCTGCTCTTTCTAGTGGATTCAACCTTGAAGGCCACAGTCTTTTCTCTATGCTCTCCTTTTGTATTTCTTTCTTCCTCCTTCCTAGTCATTAGTTGCATTTCATATGATAGCAACTTTCTAAATAAGGTTGGAGGAGAAATGTCTGCTAGTTTGGCCACTTCTCTAATGACACAAATCTTGGTATCCCAATCCTTTGTCAAGGATCTTAGGAATTTGTCATTCAGCTCATAAGTACTGAAGACCCTTCCATAGGACATCAGTTCATTCACTATCCTATAGAATTTCTTGTAGCATTCAGATATGCTATCAAACTTCCCTTGTCTGAAACTCTCATATTCTTGATTGAGCATAAACTTTCTGTCTTGTCTAACTTCTTCAGAACCCTCCATGTAGACAATCAAGGTGTCCCACATTTCCTTGGAGGTTTTATAGTGAATCAAATTTGGGAAAGTAGAATCATCTATGACACTCACTATGATATTCTGAGCTCTTTTATCTATAGTTGCCAATATAATCTCATCCTTAGTCATTTCAGAAAATCCTTGGGAGTTCTCTGATTTTCATCTAGAGCAGACACATTCATTGGGATATATGGACCTTCTTTTACTGTGATATATATCCTTGTGTCAGAGGCCTCCATAAATAACCTAACCCTTTATATCTAAATTCCAAAAATCTCTTTCCTGCAGATGGGTAATTTTATTGACCCTAATTCCTTGTGATTCTCTTCAAAACCCATTTTCTTGATTCTTGATTCTGCCTTAGGGATCTAACTCAGACTGTTAAGTCCTTCGTTGAGCAACCTCCCTCTGATATCACTTGATAGTTTTACTTTCAAGACTACCTAAACACCTAGAGGAGGGGGGGTGAATAGGTACTTTTCCTTGATTTAACTTAAGGCAGAATATAACTATAGTTCTTTGAATAAATCAGATATTTCTATAGCTAACCCAACACAGCAATCACAATCATACACACATCACAGATTGCACACAGATTTATAGTGGTTCCCCAAGGTCTGGGTACATCAACTTTCCCCCTTCACCTATCTAGCAATATGCTAGAGTCTGCCTAACTTCTTCCTTTAACTCAGATCCTCAGATCCTACAGCTCAGAATCGAGAAGGATTCCTACAGCTCAGGCTAACAATCCCTACCTCAGCCTTGCCACAAGGCCTACAACTCAGAGAATACCTTCTCCTACAACTCAGGCATAAACAGCCCTACCACTCAGAGAATAAATCTCCTACACTCAACCTTTATAAAATAGGCTTACAACTCAGATCTATGAATAGATCCTATAGAATTTGATGAGGAATTTTGTAATCTCTTACCCCTGTTGAGAGAGAAGGGATAAGAACTTTCTTGATCAGCTTCTTGAAGAGGCTGATGGCTGAAATCAACTTGATCTTAGCTTTCTTCAAAGGTTCTTGAATCTGAACTTAGTTGGGTTGATTTCCTTTGAATATAACTGACTGACAGCTTCCTTCTTAGACTTCAGAAATAGATCTGAATCTTCTTGACAGATTAGTTCAGTATCTGCTTCTTGAGAGACCTGTGAATGTCTCCTCCTTGACTTCAAATAGCTAGACCTCTCTCTATCCAATCCTCTTGAAAAAACTTCTGAATTCTTGATTGAATTCAACTTAGACAGAATCTGAATAGTAAACTACTTCAGAACGTCTTCTTAGATCTTCTCACGAAGATCTTCTTCTTTGTTACTTGTACTTTCTTGATCAGAGATCAAACTCTAATTGTGTTTATTGTGACAATACTTCTTCTCTTATATCTGTGTCTTTCTTCTTCTGAATCCATCTATTTATAGACTTCATCCATGGTAACCGGCTGATCCAATTTATAACTAACTTCTGACAAGTCTGACAGCTTCATTAAACCTGTTGTAACTCACAGCTGTCAAGTCTTCAAACAGTTCTTGAGCCTTTGACTCTGTCAGCAAAGCGTCGAGTCTGTCTGTCATAAAGTGTCGAGACCATCTATCAATATGTGTCGACACAAGTGACTTAAGTGTCGACACAGCCTTTGGTGATGTCAACAAAGCTTCCTTGATGTCGACACAGCTTCTTGACACTACTTCTTGAGAATATGTCGACACTGAGTATTTGTGTCGACACAAACACTTCACCATTCATCAGCAATCAACTTGGTCTTGACCCAGCTGTGTGTCGACACAAGTCCTGTGTGTCGATACAGTTGATGTAGACTTAGGACATAGTGTGTGTCGACACTGCCTCCAGGTGTCGACACAATTGTTGTCAACTCTGCCTCTGTGTGTCGACACTGCCTCCCGGTGTCGACACAGTCGATGTCGACTATAATCTTCTTTGTGTCGACTCTTCCTCCCGGTGTCGACACAAATTCTCTGAAGTGTCGACACAGCCATTTCCAAGTATCGACACAATCTTACTGGAGTGTCGACACAGCTTCCTCAGGTGTCGACATATGGACTTAGAATATTTTTCCTGCATTCTAGCATATTCTTAACCTGCACATATAAACTCAAAATAACATCAAATACACCTTGATGTATATCATTGAGCTAAGTGAGGCTTCTCTAAATCAGGTACATATTTTCCAATGTACCTAACACCATCACAGGTGAGTATATAATATCAAGTCTAATTTCCTTCAACCCATCACGGGTGAGCATGTTTCCAATCTCATTTCACAACCCTCCAATCCTATACGGGTGAGTATGAGTATCACTTTTCTTAGCCTAGTGTACTATTCTTGTCTACTAATTATTAAACTTAGTAGTTTAGGGTTAATCCCGGGACTGCCCATGGTATGCACAATGAAGGGGTCTCGAAGGCACTAGGAACCAAGATGGGATGACAAGCCCAAAGTTCCCTTTCGTAAGGATAATTATTCTTATTAGTGTCTACCCAGGATTATCACGTAACTCTCATTGTTACTTTAGAACGAGCCTAAAGACTTAAGGTGTTATTAGGAGCGCGATGGTCTTCCACCAGTCCCCATTATTGTTACTGCCACGGGATTTTCACTCTTCCACACATGGTTAAGGAATCCTCTAAGAGACCAACCAGGGTTAATTCCTCCACTAAGATCCTCACTTTACTAGTTATTCAGATTCCTCCCCTGGTGGCCCTACTAGTACGATCATCGGTGCTAGACCCTAACCCAGGTCCCCAATACCACCCATAAATGTGACCCTCTAATTCCTTTAGCCATATGCCTCAAATTATTTATCCTAGATTGGTATGGACCTATATGATGACCATGATGATTTCCATAATTTTTCCAAATTAATTACACCATTAATTAATTCCTTCAATTAATTCTTCAGGTCATTTTACACATGAAATATCATAAGTTATAATCCTAATGATGTAATAAATTTCCCTTACCTATAATATTGTGAAAGATCACTATTTTCCAAGAATCATAATTTTACCTTAAGTATTTCCATTTATTCCTTAATTAATACAAAATTCACATTATTGTCATTTTCCAAATGAAGTATAAGGAATATTATCTCAAAAATTCTAATTAAATTACAGAGCCTTGATAATAATGAAATAATACTATGTCCAGATTTCCATTTACATATAGGTTGAAATGGCCTAACAAAAGATGAAATTGAGTTATTTACCAAAATGCCATTATTAGGCCTAAGTACATTATTTTGCATCCAAAAATTCTGAAATAATTGCACAAGGTATGAAACATAAAATTACAGTAATATAAAATTTCTCAGACTTTTCAAAGGAATATTCCTATCATTTCTACACAAATTCTATAAGGGTAAAATGGTCATTTTGCTCCTTAAACTACTTAAACTTCATCCAATAGGGATATAATTTATTTCTAGTGTTTATCATGTCATTCCTTAGTCCTCAATAGATTTTGGACATTTTATGATAAGGGTAAACCTATTTTAAATTTATTTCCTCAAAAGGACCAAATTTTCAAAAAATTTCAAATAATGGGATTTTTGTTCCCCAAAATCCCACTATTGCTATGAGAGGTGTATTACACCCTCATGTATCTCTATAATGAAAATCAGGATTTTTGAATGTTTCAAGTTGGCTGAAAACACATTATTTCATTTTAGGCTAAATGCACACCAAGCCTATGACTAGCCAAATCATTCAAGTGGGTTTACCCAACATGAAATACTCCAGCATGGCTGAAATTTTACACATACCCTTATAATGTCCCTAAGGATATGCCACCCAAATTTGGGGCCATTTGGAGTCCCACAACTACAAATATTTCATTTATTCCATTTTGGGTATTTTAGTAAAAACTATAGCAAAAGTTTTCCCGAAAATTCTCAGTTTCGTACAGGAGTTAATTAGGCCCTAAACATTCATGCACCAAAAATTTTGGGTAATTTGGATGACTGGTTTGACTTGGGCATCATTTTGAAATTCTGCCCTAGTCTAGGACCAATCCTAGGAAAATAGCCATACATGCAAATATAATGTACCAAATTTGATGTTTAAGGTGCCATATTAAAGTTACGACAATAGGCTTCAAAGTTTGTTTAGGGTTCACTTTCTGGAAATGACTCTAAGATCCCATGCAATGTCACTGAAATAATGTGATAGAAATTTAATTTAATTTCATTAATTTATAAACTATAGGAATATGATTTGGACGAATCCTAAAGCAACAAACCGAAGGCATCGGTTCATCCCCTACCTCCAGCCAACAGCTGGGATTGATTCGCGCTGGGTCAACTTGTCTTCAATTTTTCGGCCAACTGAGCCACCACCACCGCCGCCGGATGTCGCCACCACCTTCACTGAGGTGAGGGCTAGCGTTTCCCAGCGGTGAGGCTGCCGGAGGTGACTCCTCCGGCGATCCCGAGCAGGATGAAAAGCTTGGAAAAATGCGCACTTTGTCGCATGGCATCGTGCTCAATTGAGCCCGATATCTCTCCTAATGGATCTAAGAAGCTAGCACGAGTAGAGGGGGGCGAAACGAACCTGGTTCGAGCCTTGGGGGCGAGTGTGGCGGCGGTTTGCCATGGCCGAGCTGCTCTGGCGATCTCCTACCCGAATTCTTGATTCTTCACCAAAATCTTTGATCCAGGACTCGTTCTCCACTCGTTTCCACTCACTGAAGCTGATGGTGAGGCTGGTTTGGACTGAGGTGGGGTATATGGGGAGATACAACCAAGGCAAGCTCGGTTTGGAGCCTTGGTTGTATCGACCATGGCTGCCAAGTGGCCCTCAGCTTCTCACCTCCTCCTAATAGCTCTAAGGAGGGCTGCCAGCAAGTCATGGCTGAAGAGAAGGAGCCATGTGGCCTCCTCCTCCCAATTTCACCTTTTCTCTCTCCTCTTTTTGGGTGGTTTCTCCAAAATACCCCCATGCATGTATTATCTCTCCTATTTCAGAGGGGTAGGGCTGGTCTTTGATTCCTTGGGATAATAATGGGCCATGCTTGGTGGGCTTAGCCCAAAAGAATGTGGCTTGGGTTCATTTTCCTTCCTTTAGGCCTCATGTTGACCAAGTTGACTTTTTGAGTTGACTTGATCAACATGATGAGGGGGTTGACCCCACTTAATGGTCATGAGCCTATTGGCACCTCCCAACTTGGGTTGGGTCAAGGGTGTGCCCCACTTAGGCTAATTGGGCATATAAGTATGAGTTTGACCCAAATAGGGCTAGGGTTGACTTGGGTCAACTAGGGCCAAAGGGTTTGACCTTGTGACATGCCTTAGGGTCCACTTAGATTATTTTTAGGGTTAGGGCAATGTGGGGGGTCATGGTATGGCTAGGGTCCCTATTTAGGCTAATTTGACTTAGGTTGACTTGGGCCCTATGGTGGGCCCCACATGGTTTCACTCACCTACTAGGGTCAACCTAGCTAAATACCCCTATCACCCACCCCATGCCTAACCCAATATAAGTTAAGGGGCCTAGAAGTAATATGGGCTGTTACAATTCCAATAAACAAAAAAAATAATTTCGTCCCCGAAATTTAAGTTCGAGTCCACGGGGTCTACTAGCAATAATTTAAGTAAATTTTTTTTTAAAACATAATTTATAGCATACCTGAAGCAAACAGCTCCGAGTGTCGCTCCAACATTAGATCCCTCAGCTCCCAGGTGTGTTCCTCCTGTCCATGATTGGACCACAACACATTCACAAGAGGGACCTTCTTCTTCCGCAACACTCGGACTTCTGTATCATCAATCCGGATCGGCTCCAAACGAACGGACCGGTCAGGTGCTATCGGACCAGCCATAGTAGTAATGTGCTGCTCTGCCCGTAGTAGTACTCTAAGTAGTGAAGAGACATGAAAGATGTCGTGTAGTGTACTCAACTCTGGTGGCAGCTGCAGTCTATAAGCCAAGGGACCGATCCGCTCCAGGATCAAGTACGGCCCCATATATCGAGGACTGAGCTTCTTGTGCCTCCGAACCCGAGAGACACCGTGCACCGAACGTATCTTCAAAAATACCCGGTCTCCCACCAGGAACCCCACCTTTCGGTGCCGAGAATCATAATATTTGGCCTGCTGAGAGTGCTAAGTTGTTAGCCTAAATCACCTAGAGGGGGGGTGAATAGGTGAATTGCGTGTCAAATGCGGAATTAAAAAATGAACACAGCACACATCAAGCAATCACAGACGACAAGAGATTTATAGTGGTTCCCCAATCTTGGGTACGTCCACTTTCCTCACCGATCTAGCAAATCACTAGACTCGGCTACTCCACTATCTCGGATTGAAAACAATCCTACACCTCGGAACCACGTTCCTACAAACTCGATCCAACTGGATCAACAAAACTCGGAAGAAAAAGCCTTCCTACAAATCTCGGAGAACAAAGCTCCTATAAAGTAAATTGTTTGAAAGGAAAAATACAAACAACAATATTCTCAGATCTGGATCTTGACAGTTTTCTTCCTTAAGAGCTTTGGCTTGATCAGAGTATGTTGAAGATGACTTGAGAGAGATCCACAAATCTGAAAAATGGAATCACCTCGATCGAGAAAATAGATCTGAAATCTTTGAGGCTCGGTGAGATCGAGTGATTAACTTTCTTCTGGATCGCTGGAGAATAAAAGTTGAAGGCAGCGATCGAAGATCGTCGATCCAGAGTTTCTTCCGTGAACGTCAATGGCGGCGGCAGCGGCGTGAGGAATTAGGGTTCACGGGATTTCCTTTTTCTCTTACTTAAAATAATAATCTTTCAAAGACTTGTTATTAGTCAAATCTGAAAGGACCTATTTATAGGTGGACTCCAACGGTCAGAAAATTTATTAGGGATGACACGTGGACCAATCAGAAATGATTGATTTGAAATACACAGAGGAATTAACTTAGAGAAATTTCAGGAAAAGTTTAAACAGATATACTCGAGTCATAAGAGAAACATACTCGAGTATTAGATGGTATATACTCGAGTGGATAAGGAGCATACTCGAGTATATGAAGGGAAACTACTCGAGTGATTCAAAGATCAGCACTCGAGTGAATTTAGAACTACTCGAGTATGAGAGTATATACTCGAGTAAGAATACTTAGAAAAATTTCTCAGATAAGAGGAGGAACTACTCGAGTAGAAGAGTTGGAGATACTCGAGTAAGAGAAGAATGAATTACTCGAGTATCTTGGAAAAGCTACTCGGGTAATCATTGAACTACTCGAGTATGAAAAACATCTACTCGAGTTCAGCGTCACTTACTCGAGTATATAGGGATCTACTCGAGTATGTAGACTTAGAATTATTCTGAGATGAGAAGCACAGATCTACTCGAGTATGAACAGACCACTTACTCGAGTAACTAACCAACTACTCGAGTACAAGTTATCATCTACTCGAGTAAAACAATCTACTCGAGTATGTAATTCAACTTACTCGAGTGCAGACCCACTTACTCGAGTATACAAGAGATGTACTCGAGTATGTGGACTTAGAGAAAATTCTGGATCTAAAAGCAGAAGGATTTACTCGAGTATAAGATATGACCTACTCGAGTGACTGACTATCTACTCGAGTATAAACTTATCTACACGATTACACAGAGTCTACACGAGTATGTCTAATGATCTACTCGAGTACTAAGTCACTTACTCGAGTATATGAAGAAACATACTCGAGTATGTGGACTTAGAAATATTTCTTCTGAAAAGATAAACTTCAAAACTTCAGTCCACCAATCCAAGTGCTTGTATAGGAAGTGTATCCCAATAGGGAGGCTATACATGGGCCAACACTTTGGATCACACAATGAGGGATTACATTGTATGGTCCTGTGTTTGGTGACCCATTATAGACTGACATTGGTCTACACTTGGCAATGAGAACCTGCACACATACAACTTAAACACAATATCAAATACACCTTAATTCATCTTAGTTCAAGGTCTGACCTCCTACAAATCTGAGGTATTGTGGAGACAAATCCCAACAATCTCCCCCTATTTGTAGATGTCAGCACCCTCTTCACTAAGGTGAATTACTTAAGAGTAAAAAGAACAATACACATATATCAAAAAAATAAAGTAAGCTAAAGCAGGGTAAATAACAAGATAGCCAAAACCAGAATCAAATATATATATAGAAATGTTTTTAACAGATTAAGAATATCCATTTCCACATTCTCATAGACTCAAGCAGGGGCTTCTTTATGCATCCTTTCTCTCTTCAGCTCTTGCCTCTCTAGGTAACTGAATAGCTTAGGAAAATAAGTTCTGGGCCTAGGAGGAGCAGCTGGGTTGTTGTGTCCCCAATTTCTGTCATGAAGTCTGATTTTGATTTGGGACACTTCATAGGCTTTCCATTCTGAAAAACTGTAAAACTAATCTCTGTTCTCACCAAGATCTGTCACTAACTTCAAGGTATCCAGGATTAGGGATTTGGAGGTTGGACTCCAAACCTCAGAATGAACAATTGGTGGTCTACCTTCAGAAGCTAGGGCAGGATCTTTTCTGGGTGCAGAACGACTGGTAGAAGCACCTTCACCATATTTTCTCTTCTTCCTTGGGGCTAGAATTTCATCTTGCCACATATCAGCATAGGAGAGAGGGGGCTCAGTCACATCACCATCAGGTCTAGGTGAGAAGACTGGCACACCTTCTGGAATGGTTGCCTGGGCTGGAGCATCTGCTGGAGGTTGTTCTACAAGAGGATTTAAGAAGTGTGGAATGATGGTAGGGTTGAGCTGGGCATTAGGGAAATTCAGGTTGTGCAGCCAAAGAGCAGTGTCATAAGTATAGAACTTCACAAACTGGAGCTGGGATAGAATATCTGCTTTCATGTCTTTTACAAGACCATCCACAGCTGCTTGAGCTTGTTTAGATAGGATTTCAACTTGTTTTTTACAGCTGCTTGAGCTTGTTTAGATAGTTTGTTCACTTGTTCTTTTACTACCTTCTCCCCCTTGGTGATATCTACAGATAGCTTAGCAATAGCTTCATCTCTGAATGTGCCAACTTCTTCACATATTTTCATAAGATTGGCATCAGCATTCTTGTCCAACTGTATCTGATTATTGGCAACAGTTTCTTGTTGATTTCTCAGTTCACCTATGCTTGTGATAATGTGGTCTATTGCTTTTCCACCTATCTGGAACAGTTTCTTTAGCTCATCAGTATTGGCTTGGATTTCAGCAAAGCCTCTACTCATATCTTGTTCAAGAGTAGTGACCTTGTTATTGACTGATGCTAGAGATTCATCAAAGTGCTTTCTCTGTTCAATGAGCATCTGTTCAATCTTACTCACCAGATCTAAAGAAGAGGAAGGGGCTGAGGTTGGTGCAGGAACTGAAGGAGCAGGAGCAGGAGAAATCTATGGAGGGATTTCTGTAATGACTACTGAGCTGACAGCTCTTTTGAAGGGTTCTATCTCAACAGATTCTTCTGTGTTGATGAAGGAAGGAAGGGTGAAGTCCAGTGTCCTCAGAGGGGCATCCACTGGTTCTGGAGATACTTCCTCATCATCAGACAACAGAATCTGTTCAGACTGGCTGGACTCTTTAGCTGAGGACTGGGCAGGAGATTGTACAGGAGTCTGAGCTGGAATCTGAATTGGAGACTGAATTGGAGACTTGGAAGGAGACTGTACTGGAGTCTAAGCTAGAGTCTGAGCTGGAATCTGAACTGGAGACTGAATTGGAGACCTGGCAGGAGACTCTGCAGCTGATTCATTTTGAAATAGAGGAGCATCTGAGCTTAGCTCATCAATGAATTTATTTATATCTTCTGCTGTAGACAGTAGGTCTGCTGTATCTGGAATCTCTGATTCAGGAATTTCTGATTGAAGATCTGCTGGAGGAGGAGAAACTGGAGGAGTAGAAACTCTTACTTTTGCTAGGTCTGAAGGTTCTGAGGAAGCTGGGTACTTTGGATGATAAGAGGCAGGCTCCCCCTCAACTGGTCCACCAGAGGTAGCAGCAGTATGATGTGGAGGAGGAGATGGAATCCTGTCTTCAGATAAACTAGGTTCTTGGGATTTTTCTGATAGAACAGCAACCTTGGAAGCTTGGGCAGAATTTAGAATTTTAACATCATATCTCTGGATGGAGGAGATGGAAACTTTCTTCATGTGATGTAGGGGAGTCCCTTTGGATAGGTTAAACACTGATGGGTTAACTTCATGAAGCAGGAGGGAGATAATTCTAGCAAAGCTGGGATGCTTAATACTACATCTGATTTTGTCTAGGAGCAACAGTCCAAACTGGAACTGTTTGCGGCATATAATAGCTTGCATTATGTCAAACATTTCTATTGAAATGTCTCGAATAGAATACGTCTTGCACAACAGAACTTTTGCAATAACATCGACTAGGAACTTTCCTTCTGAATTGAAGTCAGCCCTGCTGAAAGAATGAGCTTGAGGGTTAGCTCCACAGAACAAGCTAGTTCTTATGGAATCTTCTGCAGTCATATCGGCATCTTCATCAACCACTGGGAGCTTCAATAGAGTTGCAAGAGAAACTTTATCTAGTCGAATTTTTATTCCTCTGACCTTGGATTTCAGGAGTTTGCCATTACGCTTTATCTTCAGATTCTGATAGAACTCTTCAACTGCTGGAAAAATAACTCTGCACGGCGACTCGAGAACGAACGATAATCCGGCGGTGTCGAACGAAATCAGAAGATTTCTGAAATCATCTGAGAGATCGGCGATACCCGCGGGGGCGAGTTCAGAGCCGATTCCGATTTTAGAGGAAGGGGCCATCTGCGATTCTAGAAGATGAGAGAAGCGAAGAAGACGATGCTCTGCATTTTCTGGAAGATGAGGAGTCGGCTGCTACTCGAGTAAATGAGAAGTGGAAAGGGTTTTCCCGATTTTTCTATATATATATATAATCCTAATTAGGTTTTAGGAAAAATAAATATAATTTCATACCTGAATGAAGCGGCAAATAGCTCGGTGCGAATAGAAAATGTAGAATTTCAAAGTAGAGAAGTCCGTATACTCGAGTAGGTCAAGTTCATACTCGAGTGGAGACGGAGCATACTCGAGTATGTGAAGTTCATACACGAGTAGTAACGAAGCATACTCGAGTGTGTAAAATTCATACACGAGTATGTAGTCAACTACTCGAGTATGTGAAACTCTTTACTCGAGTATCTTACTCTGAAGGACAATTTTCCTTGGAGATATTTACTGACATAGATCTCTTCAACTTTGAGAGTCCATTACTAGTCTTCTTTGTTGAGCAGCCCGAGTTCCGTTTTGAAGAACGAAAACTTGGACTCGTCCAGCGGCTTGGTGAATATATCTGCAACTTGCCTATCTGTGGAGACATATTGTAGATCAATGTCTCCATTTTCCACATGCTCCCGGATGAAATGATAGCGAAGCTCTATATGTTTGTTCCGGCTGTGGGAGACTGGATTGTTGGCAATTGCTATGGCACTGGATGAGTCGCAAAATAAGGGAATGTTCTGGAACTTCATGTTGTAGTCTTCAAATTGATTCTTGATCCATAAAAGCTGTGCATAACAGCTGCCTGCAGAGATGTACTCTGATTCAGCTGTTGAGATGGCTACACAGTTCTGCTTCTTACTGCTCCAGGAAATAAGTCTCCTTCCGAGAAATTGGCAAGTCCCGGAGGTGCTTTTCCTGTCATCTTTGCTACCTGCAAAATCTGCATCTGAAAATCCAATTAGTTCACTATCATTACTTCTTGGGTACCATAAGCCAAGATTTGGTGTGCCTTTGAGGTATCTCAAGATTCGCTTTGCAGCGATGTAGTGAGATTCCTTAGAGTTCACCTGAAATCTAGCACATACATATGTTGAGAACATTATGTCTGGTCTACTTGCAGTAAGGTAGAGCAAAGACCTAATTATGCTTCTGTACTTGGTTTCATCAAAAGGTTGCCCTTTCTCATCCTTGTCCAGAGACATAACTGAGGCCATAGGAGTCCTCATAGAGGTTGCATTCTCCATTCCGAATTTCTTAAGTAGCTCTTTGGTGAACTTGGTCTGTGAGATGAAAATTCCATCCTCAGATTGTTTTACTTGAAGCCCTAAGAAATACTTCAGATCTCCCATACTGCTCATTTCAAACTTCCCTTGCATAAGTTTGGAAAACTTCTTGCAGAGGTTGTTATCCGTAGAGCCAAAAATGATGTCGTCGACATAGATTTGCACTAGCAAAATCTTGCCTTTTATTTCCCTAAGAAATAATGTCTTGTCTATCTTTCCTCTTGTGAACTTGTTCTCAAGAAGAAAGGTAGACAACGTCTCATACCAAGCTCGAGGAGCTTGCTTAAGACCATATAAAGCTTTTTGCAGTAAATAAACATAATTAGGAAAGGTTGAATCAACAAAACCTGACGGTTGCTCTACATACACTTTTTCCTTTATGTCACCATTTAGGAAGGCGGACTTAACGTCCATTTGATAGACGGTAAAGCCCTTAAGTGCAGCGTAGGCAAGAAATAACCTGATCGCCTCCAGTCTTGCCACTGGAGTATATGTCTGGTCAAAGTCGATTCCTTCTTCTTGACGATAGCCCTTGGCGACAAGTCTGGCTTTATTCTTTATAATTGTTCCATCTTCGTCCATCTTGTTCCGGTAGACCCATTTTGTCCCGATGACGTTCTTACCCTTGGGTCTAGGAACAAGTGTCCAGACTTTGCATCATTTGAACTGATTCAGTTCTTCTTCCATGGCTAGAATCCAGGATGCGTCGGAGTTGGCTTCCTCAAACTTCTTTGGTTCAACCTGTGACAGAAAACTTAAGTATAAATTCTCGTTAGTTGTACCTCGATGAGTTCTGACGCCATCCCGAGGATCTCCTATGATTTGGTCTACGGGATGATCCTTCAAGTGTTTGAACTCTAAAGTCCTTGCATCTGGGATCTCTTCAGCCACTGGAGTTGCATCTTCAGCTGAGATGTGTTCCTCATCTTGGTCATCTACCTCTTCAATAGGGGTTGTAGAGGTGATCTTGATGAACGTCTCATCTCTATCTTTGGTAGTTTCATCCAAGCTAATTTCTTTCAACTTTGTACCTGCATCTACACTAGGCACACTAGAGGAGTTGCCTTGCAGCAGACTCGTCTCATCAAATACAAGATGTATCGACTCTTCTACCACCAGAGTTTTTCTATTGAATACTCTATAGGCCTTACTGTGGCTACTATAACCTACAAAAATACCTTCAAAGCTTTTCTCACTAAACTTGGTAGTGTGATACTTGCCATTGTTAAGTACGAAGCACTTACAGCCAAAGATTCTAAAGTATGAAATGGTTGGTTGCCTGCCTTTTAGAAGTTCGTAAGGGGTCTTATCATGATTTTTGTTGATGAGTGCTCGACTTTGCACGTGACAAGCGGTGTTGACGGCTTCAGCCCAGAAATACTCTGGAAGTGAGGCATCACTCAACATGGTCCGGCAAGCCTCTATGAGTGTTCTGTTCCTTCTCTCAGCTACTCCATTTTGCTGTGGGGTACGAGGAGAGGAAAACTCATGAAAGATACATTGACTTTCACAGAATTCTGTCATGGCTCCAGACTTGAATTCCGTTCCATTGTCACTTCTGATTTTGACTACGGAACAGTTGTATTCATTCTGGATCTGCCTAACAAAACTAGTGAAAATACCGAAAGTATCTGACTTGTGTTTCAGAAAGAACACCCACGCAAAGCGCGAGTAATCATCCACAATAACCAATGTATATTCCTTACCTCCCAAACTTCTAACTTGCAGTGGACCAAACAAGTCCATATGGAGAAGCTGTAAGCTTCTATTTGAATCCTTGCCTATTATGCTTTTAAACGAACTTCTTGTTTGCTTGCCTTTGATACAAGCGTGACAAGGACTGTCCGTAACGCACTTGACATTAAGTGCATCACGTACTAAGTTTTGAGAGAATAATTTATTAATAGTTTTGTAATTAATATGTGCTAGTCTCTTGTGCCATTGGTCAGCAAGAGATGCACTAATTTTTGCCAAAAGACACACTGGTGTCGAAGAGTCTATACAAATGAAATTTAAACAGAAAATATTTCTGCTTCGAGTGCCTGATAAAATGGTTTCCATGTTGTTAACCGATTTTATCAAACACTTGTCAGCTTGAAATTCAACTACGTATCCTTTGTCGCATAGTTATCTTATGCTGATGAGATTGTGTTCCAATCCTTCAACATAGGCTACATCCGAAAAGGATACGCTACTGTTAGAGATCATACCATAGCCTTTAGTTATTCCTCAATCTGAACCTCCAAAGATGACCTTTGGTTCGTTGTAGACTGAGGTGTAATTCTGGTGTAGGCTCCTTGTCCCGGTCATATGCCGAGAGCATCCACTGTCCAAGTACCAGATTGGCATTTTGGTGGCCTTTGGACATACCTGCAATTACAATCATTTAGCCTTAGGAACCCAAACAAGTTTGGGTCCTTGGTCTCGAGTTAGAATACTCCCCCTACGAGTATTAGCCTCGTGAGTGGTCACTCTCACGTTGCTAATTTTAGGGGTTGCAGCATTTTTAGGATTGAGCCAACAATCACTGGCAAAATGACCAATTCTGCCACAACACCAACAGTCGAACCTGTTGTATCTTTGCCTTGTGTAGTCCTGCTTGACTTTCTGGAATGAAGGTCTAGCAGGAGCTTTACTCTTGGAGGAAGAGGCTTCATGATGATGGCAATTACATGAAGTCTTCTCCTTCATAGGCTTTTCTACAATGGGTTTTACTTTTGGTGTCTTTTTGATATTGTGACCATGAGCATAAGGTCCATAGCTTTGAAGTTGAATCTCTTCATAAGGTGCTTTGAAGGCACTCTCGCCGAAGTTACGAGGACGAGTCCAACCTTGGTATCTTGACTTAGGCTTCTCAGGGATCGGCCTGGAAAAGTGTCCATAGGTAGACTCATAGTCGAGCTCGTTCGTAGGAAAGATAACTTTCTTGAACAGAACAGGTTCCAAGGGAGCTTTCCCTTTTTCTTCAGCTAGAGCCTTCCGGGCAGCCTTATTCTTTCTCTTGGCCTTGTTTCTCCTAGTGGATTTACTAGAAGAGCCAATGTGGCCTAAACCAGCACCCTTGGTCTTAGCAGAGAACTCAGCAATGATTGGAAGAACTATCTTAGGCTTAGAGAAACTCTCAACAAGTTTCTTTTCAGCCTCGAGTTGTTGTTCCAATTCTTTGATGATTTCCTCTTTAAGGTCGAGATGCTTGAGAGCTTGATTGTATTCATCCATAGCACTGTTTAAGATCTCTTGAAGAGAGTTAGTCTTATTGACTTCTTCTCTCAAGCTGCTCTCACTAGCCTGTAGAGATTTTATCTCTTTGGCTTGAGTTTTCACTACCCTATGACATTTTTCGTAGGCTGTGAGTAACTCCTTATACTGACCCATGAGTTCAAATTCATCTTCAGAGGAATGGCCCTCTTGATCATTATCATCATCAGAATCAGAGAGAGGAGTGTGAGATTTTACCTCCCAAGTGAACTGGGGGACATGTTCATCATCTGAGTGAGCCATGAGCCCAAAGTAAGCTTCCTCTTCTTCACTTGACTCAGATGAGTCGGAGTCGCTGAGAGTTTTGCTCTTCTTGGCTACTAGACTCTTCTCTGTCCTCTTCTTATGGTGTGAGGATTTCTTTTCCTCTCTTCTTCCACCCTCTTTCTTTTTGTGAGGGCAGTCGGCGATGACGTGACCTGGCTTATTGCAACAATAACAAATGATGTCAGTCGAAATTTGTTTGTTCGGTTGGGAGTTATACCTGTCATGGCTACTTGAGCCTTTCTTTTTCTGATCACCATCATGTCGTGATCTTCTGAATGAGGCATCCTTGCCTCTCCATTGCTTCTTCTTATTTAAGAATTTCTTGAATTGCCGGGAGAGCAGTGAGAACTCTCCTTCAGATAGTTCTGAGCCAGAGGAGCTTGGCTCGGAGCCTTCTTCTTCACTTACTTCTTGAGGAGGAGCTGGTGAAGCAGCTTTGCCCTTCCTTGAACTGTCAGCCTTTAGAGCAACTGACTTCTCTTTTGAGGAGAAGCGACTGTTCTCTTCTTCAGCTTTTCTTGAGTTGATTTGCAGTTCATATGACATCAGCTTGCCAAATAGGTTCTGTGGATCTGTCTCTGCTAGTCTGCCAAATTCTCGGATGACACAGACTTTGTTATCCCATTCTTTGGTGAGAGATCTCAGAAACTTATCATTCAGCTCTCCATTTGTGAAGACTCGGCCATACACTCTTAGTCCATTAACTATCTTGAAGAAGTTTTCAAATGTGTCAGCTATTGCTTCCTTATGACCCTGCCTGAAGGCTTCATATTTCTGGTTCAGGAGGGACCTTCGATCATCCCTCACTTCTTCAGTACCTTCCATTAGAGTCACTAGGGATTGCCACATCTCCTTGGCAGATTGGCAATGAATCAGATTCTGCAGCATTGAGTCATCGACTGCACTTGCTATAATATTTTTAGCTTTCTTGTCCAGAGAGACAAGTGCAATCTCATCCTTATCTAGATCCATCAATTTCTTAGGAACTTGCTTGGTGGAATCTATGGTGTAAGTAGTCATAGGAACGTGGGGACCTTCTTCAACAATCATGAAGATCCGGGGATCTACTGCTTCCATGAAGAACTTTACTCTTTCCTTCCACATAGGAAAATTGTTCCTGGTGCAGATAGGGAGTTTAGCAAAATCCTTGGTCTTACTCATGCTTGATACTTTTCAAGAAACAACTTAGAAGGATAAGATCAAGGTGTTAACCTTTTAACGATCAACCTTCCTCTGATACCAATTGACAGTGCTAAGTTGTTAGCCTAAATCACCTAGAGGGGGGTGAATAGGTGAATTGCGTGTCAAATGCGGAATTAAAAAATGAACACAGCACACATCAAGCAATCACAGACGACAAGAGATTTCTAGTGGTTCTCCAATCTTGGGTACGTCCACTTTCCTCATCGATCTAGCAAATCACTAGACTCGGCTACTCCACTATCTCGGATTGAAAACAATCCTACACCTCGGAACCACATTCCTACAAACTCGATCCAACTGGATCTACAAAACTCGGAAGAAAAAGCCTTCCTACAAATCTCGGAAAACAAAGCTCCTACAAAGTAAATTGTTTGAAAGGAAAAATACAAACAACAATATTCTCAGATCTGGATCTTGACAGTCTTCTTCCTTAAGAGCTTTGGCTTGATCAGAGTATGTTGAAGATGACTTGAGAGAGATCCACAAATCTGAAAAACGGAATCACCTCGATCGAGAAAATAGATCTGAAATCTTTGAGGCTCGGCGAGATCGAGTGATTAACTTTCTTCTGGATCGCTGGAGAATAAAAGTTGAAGGCAGTGATCGAAGATCGTCGATCTAGAGTTTCTTCCGTGAACGTCAATGGCGGCGGCGGCGGCGTGAGGAATTAGGGTTCACAGGATTTCCTTTTTCTCTTACTTAAAATAATAATCTTTCAAAGACTTGTTATTAGTCAAATCTGAAAGGACCTATTTATAGGTGGACTCCAACGGTCAGAAAATTTATTAGGGATGACACGTGGACCAATCAGAAATGATTGATTTGAAATACACAGAGGAATTGACTTAGAGAAATTTCAGGAAAAGTTTAAACAGATATACTCGAGTCATAAGAGAAACATACTCGAGTATTAGATGGTATATATCGAGTGGATAAGAAGGAGCATACTCGAGTATATGAAGGGAAACTACTCGAGTGATTCAAAGATCAGCACTCGAGTGAATTTAGAACTACTCGAGTATGAGAGAATATACTCGAGTAAGAATACTTAGAAAAATTTCTCAGATAAGAGGAGGAACTACTTGAGTAGAAGAGTTGGAGATACTAGAGTAAGAGAAGAATGAATTACTCGAGTATCTTGGAAAAGCTACTCGGGTAATCATTGAACTACTCGAGTATGAAAAACATCTACTCGAGTTCAGCGTCACTTACTCGAGTATATAGGGATCTACTCGAGTATGTAGACTTAGAATTATTCTGAGATGAGAAGCACAGATCTACTCGAGTATGAACAGACCACTTACTCGAGTAACTAACCAACTACTCGAGTACAAGTTATCATCTACTCGAGTAAAACAGTCTACTCGAGTGTGTAATTCAACTTACTCGAGTGCAGACCCACTTACTCGAGTATACAAGAGATGTACTCGAGTATGTGGACTTAGAGAAAATTCTGGATCTAAAAGCAGAAGGATTTACTCGAGTATAAGATATGACCTACTCGAGTGACTGACTATCTACTCGAGTATAAAACTTATCTACACGATTACACAGAGTCTACACGAGTATGTCTAATGATCTACTCGAGTACTAAGTCACTTACTCGAGTATATGAAGAAACATACTCGAGTATGTGGACTTATAAATATTTCTTCTGAAAAGATAAACTTCAAAACTTCAGTCCACCAATCCAAGTGCTTGTATAGGAAGTGTATCCCAATAGAGAGGCTATACATGGGCCAACACTTTGGATCACACAATGAGGGATTACATTGTATGGTCCTGTGTTTGGTGACCCATTATAGAATGACATTGGTCTACACTTGGCAATGAGAACCTGCACACATACAACTTAAACACAATATCAAATACACCTTAATTCATCTTAATTCAAGGTCTGAACTCCTACAAATATGAGGTATTGTGGAGACAAATCCCAACACCTGCCTACTCTGGGCCTCCAGCATCTGATCCCCGATCAAACGAACCTGAGCCTCCGTGTCCTCCACATAATCAGAGCCAAGAGCCTTGGTGTCCATGTCCTGAACCCAAGACAACGGTGTCTGGCACTTCCTCCCGTAAAGTGCCTCATATGGAGCCATCCCGATGCTAGCCTGGTGGCTGTTATTATAAGAGAATTCGATCAAAGGAAGCAGTCTTTCCCAAGGCTTCCCCGTATCCAATATGCATAATCTGAGTAGGTCCTCCATCATCCTGTTTGTCCGCTCCGTCTGGCCATCAGTCTGCAGATGGAAGGCAGTGCTAAAGGTAAGTTAGGACCCCAAGTAAGTCTGCACTGCCCTCCACTCCCTGGAAGTGAACCGACCATCGCGATCCGAGACGATAGTCCTGGGGATGCCATGGTATCTGATAAACTGCTCTACAAATAATTTCACCAAAACTGCAACTGGAGCATCCTTCCTGACTAGAATGAAATGCGCTACCTTGGTCAGTCTGTCGACTATGACCCAAATTGAATCGTGCCCGGAGTGGGAGCGAGGTAGTCCGTGTATAAAGTCCATAGTAATGTCCTTGAACTTCCACTCTGGGACTAGCAGTGGCTGTAATAAACCTCCTGGGCTCTTACATTCCGTCTTCACACGCTGACAGGTCTCGCAGTGTGTCACAAAATAGGTGATCTCTCTCTTCATCCCAGGCCAGTACATTGTCTTCCGTAAGTCTTCCCACATCTTGGTGATGTCGGGATGTACTGAATATCTGGAGCAATGTGCCTCTCTGAGTATGTCATCCCGGATACCATATCCTACTGGTATGTATACTCGTCCACGGAATCGAAGGAGGTCATCTTGCAGCGTATAATCCTCGAACTTGCCCCCTTTCAAGGCACTGAAAATCAGCTCTAAAGCAGCATCCAGCCTCTGATGTGTAATAATGCGCTTCCGAATATCATCATCACTAATTAATGAGCTTAGGTATTCTCGGTATACCGTTGGTTCGGCCTCAGATACTATGGTAATATGCATGTCTTCCATCATCCGTATCAGCTCTATAGACATCAACCAAGGCTCCGGTCCAAAGTGCAGCTCTCCTACTCAAGGCATCTGCTACTGTGTTTGCTTTTCTTGGATGATAGTGGATCTGATAATCATAGTCATAGAGGAATTCCAGCCATCTCCTCTGTCGCAGGTTCAGGTCCTTCTACGTGTCGATATATTTAAGATTCTTGTGGTCTGAATAGATATCACAATGAATCTCATATAAGTAATGTCTCCATATATTTAGGGCGAATACCACAGCCCCGAGCTCTAAGTCATGTACTGGATAGTTATGCTCATGCTTCTTCAATTGTCTTGAAGCATAAGCAATAACATGTCCATGCTGCATCAGGACAATACCCATCCCCTGGTAAGAGGCATCTCTATAGATTTGAAATCCTTCACTCCCGGATGGGAGTGCAAGAATAGGGGATGAGGTGAGTCGGTCCTTCAGCTCCTAAAAAGCTGTCTCGCACTGCCCTGACCAAACAAAATCTGCATCCTTCTTCATCAAGGACGTGAGGGGGAGGGCTAACCTCGAGAATCCCTCCATGAACTTACGATAGTAACCTGATAATCCCAAGAAGCTGCGGATTTCTGACGCTGTATTTGGCCGTGGCCAATTCTGTACTGCCTCTATCTTGGCTGGATCCACTGCCAATCCAGCCCCACTGATAGTGTGCCCCAAGAAGGACACCTCCTGTAGCCAGAACTGGCACTTAGAAAACTTCGCATACATCCGAAATTCTCTCAGTCTCTACAAAACCTGTGTCAATGTTCAGTGTGCTCCTCTGAGTCCGGGAATAGATCAGAATATCATCGATGAACACAATGACAAAGCGGTCTAAGTAGGGTTCGAATACACGGTTCATTAGAGTCATGAATGTTGAGGGGGCATTCGTGAGCCCAAAAGGAATCAACGTGAACTCGTATAGCCCATAGCGTGAACTGAATGCCGTCTTCGGTATGACCTCTTCTCGGATGCGGAGCTGGTAGTAACCGGATTGTAAATCTAGTTTAGAGAACCAGAAGGCTCCCTGCAGCTGATCAAATAATTCGTCTATCCGAGGCAGTGGATAGGTATTGCAAACCGTCAACGATTCAGCTCCCGATAATCTATGCATAGGCGCAATGATCCATCCTTCTTCTTTACAAAAAGTACTGGGGCACCCCATGGAGATGAGCTCGAACGCACAAATCCTGATTCCACAAGTTCCTGAAGCTGAGTTCGGAACTCTGCCAACTCTTTAGGAGCCATCCTGTAAGGTGCTCAGGACACTGGCCTCGCCCCTGGTACCAACTGGATCCTGAAATCCAAGTCCCAAACTGGTGGTAGCCCGGGCAATTTCTCCGGGAATACATCGGAGAAATCCCGAACTATCGGAATATCAGCTATAGAGTTCTCTGCTACTGCCATCTCGAAGAAGATGAGGTACACCTGCTCCCCTTGCTTATAGGCCTTGATAGCCTGTATAGAAGATAATAAAAGGTGGGGAATAGGTCGGATACCTTCAATAGTGACGTAAGAGTCTCCATGTCTGAGCGTGATCCTTTTTTAGGGGCAGTCGATCTGAGCATGGTTCCAATGAAGCCATGTCATACCCAAAATCAAATCAAAGCCCGAGTAATTTCAAGACAGCCGCCGGAACTTCCAATGCCTTGCCTCCGATCTCGGCCTCCATGTTGCAGCTAACCATGGTCCGTAGCTCCGAGCCGTCAGGAAGATGCACCCTCCTTTCTATGCCAGGGAACCTTTCCACGCCCTCTAGTCCTTCAATAAAAGTGTCCGACACAAAAGAGTGTGAAGCACCCGTGTCGAAGAGGGTATGAGCGGGCTTGCCGCTGATCATAACTATGACTTGGTTTTATTTGAGTTTTAAAACAAGTTGTCATTCTATGGCGTCAGGGTACTATGTAATTAAAGATTTTTAAATAAATTAACAGTAATCTTAATTACCTGTGATAACCTCCTTGGGATTCCTCGGCTCGGCGAGGTCTAGCGCATACACCTGCTCCCGGTCTCGGCCTCGTCCTCGACCTCGTCCTCGTCCTCGGCCCTGGTGTGCTGGAGGGGCCACTGGAGGTGGAGGAGGAAGAATGGGGTGGATCTGATATGGGCATTACGACCTGATATGCCCAGCTTGGCAGCATCCGAAGCATGTGATTTGTCTTTGGCCACGATCCTCCTGTCTCATCGGGTCGTGAGTCTGTAGAGGTGGGGGAGCTAGCACTGTAGGAGGCCTTCTCTCCTGTCTTAAGTTGGGACGATGACGTCCCCCACCCCTCCTGTATCCAATAACTTTGCCTCTCTGAGATGCCCTACTACTTTCTCCAGATGATGACCCCTCTAGCGGTCTCTTTCCTCTGCCTTGCACCATTAGCTGGTCCGCCTCCAGCTTCTTCGCCAACTCAATAATCTGTATAGTGGTACCATGATATATGAGCAATAAGGGCTGCCTTAAGGAGTCTCAGAGCCCATGATAGAATCTTTTTGCATACTTCCGGTCATCCCAATCATGGAATCCCGCAAATCTAGCCAAGTGGGAGAAATCTCTTTGATATTCAATCACAGATCCTCTCCCCTGCTGGAGGTTCAGAAATATCGCTTCCAAGGTATCTCTGTTTGTGGAGGATATATAGTGCTCTAAGAACGCATCACTGAATTCCTCCCAAGAAATATCCATCAGCTCTCTATCAGCATATGTGGAGTCTCGCACAGACTTCCTCCACCTCTTCGCATGAGCCTCCAGTACCGAGGTAGCAAGAGGGACTACCTGTCTGATTGGGCAGCTGATGCCAGCTAACAGCTCCTTAATAGTCTCTAGCTATTCCTCCGTCTTCACAACATCTTCTGTCCCGCGGTACACTGGCAGAGACTGACTCTTAAAGGCATTCAACCAGCTCGACCCTGGGTTTGGCTGCTGTACCGAGGCTTGCTGGGCTCTGAAGGCATCTAGGATAGCCGTCAGAGTTTGTCCCATCTCTGTCTGCATGAAAGGAGTGGAAGCTGGAGGGGGAGTAACCACATTCTGCGGAGGCTGCATAAAGGTAAGGTACCGTCAAAAAATGGCCTAACTCATTGCTTAATGGACTGTTTTATGTGACTTTTGCACATGGGCACACCATTGCTTCTGCTGCATAGTTTGTCCGCAAACTAATGCTTGAGAGGGGTGTTCTAGTATTGTTGACTTCTTTCTCATATGATCGTTTGAACATGTGGTACTGGCCAATCGTCACACCGATGCCAGTACGGTGACTCGGGTGAGGTGTACGGGTGGAAGGGCCAGTATGTTGTTTATTACTGCGGTCAGGAAGACAATCCCTGAAGACGTATACCCGACCTAAAAGTCTAGCAGGCAGCTAGCAATTATTATGTTGAGACTCTAGAGTGCACTTGGTACGTGTACAGAGGCGTACAAGAGAGGTCTTTGATTGGTGGTATGAACACCCGCCTAGAAAGCGGAAGCGCCGGTTCCGCTGCTGCCGGAGCCACAACGGCAGTACCTGAGAGTGATGCTAGCTCTCGAAAAGTGGTAACTAAAGGTCTGGGATCTCAGAGTCGTGTGTGTGTGTTGCACTTGCATGTTTTTTTAAACCATAGCATATTCATTCATACTCATTAGGTCATACGCTACATGGATCCTTATCATATAAATTAGTATGAGCTCTTTTATATGATAAGTTACTTTGGAAACTCTAACTTATAAGTTTGTATTGGAATTCATATAAGTTAGGGTACGCCTGTGATGGTAGATAGTTTTACCTTTCAGCTTTACCTTACTTTCTTCTCTTACTTTCAGTTCTTTCCTTTACTAGTACTGCGCTTTACTTACCTGTACTATATACTTAGAACTGCTAGAGTAGAATAATAATACCTATTACAACTGCTAGTTAACTTTTGTCACCTGCTTCCACTTTTGCTACCCCTTGTTGTCCTCCGCTTCGTCCTTCCGCTCGGTACCTAAGAGTTGCGGGGCGAGGTGAAAAAAGAAATGACTTAGTCTTTTTGACTAATGGTTGGTGACCATACTATTTTAGGAGCTCGTGGAGAAGGAGCACCAGCACGATGAGGAGGCAGGACTTGAGGAGCAGATACCGCTACCACAGAATACTACTACTACTACTGCGCGTCCTCAGGTGGGACGGGTTTTGATGTTTTGGTTAGCTTCTGCTTTGATTTGAGTGAGAGATTTGATATGATGTACTGGGCATAAGCCCTTATTACTCTTTTCACTTTGTGCTCATTGTGGACTGTGCTCTTTCATTCATATATATATATATATGATTTGTACCTGTGATTGTGGACTGGATGTTGCTATACTCTATGTTATACTTCTTTTCTCTTATTGACCGAACATGGTTGTGATCGTACTAGCCGGCAGGATTGGCGTCTTGCGGTGTTGACGAACCCGTAAGTTAGTGTCACCATAAGACGGCGGTTCTGGGCATAAGATCCGGGTTAACTCCTCGGAAGTGGGAGATGGGTCTTACAAACTGGTATCACTTGAACAAACGATCATATGAGAAATAAGTCCAAACACTGGAACACCCCGCTCGAGCATTAGTTTGCGGACAAACTATGCAACGGAAGCAATGGTGTTCCCATGTGCAAAAGTCACATAAAACAGTCCATTAAGCAATGAGTTAGGCCAATTTTTGACGTTAACTTACCTTTATGCAGCCTCCGCAGAATATGGTTCCTCCCACTCCGGCTGCCACTCCTTTCATGCAGACAGAGATGGGACAAACTCTGACGGCTATCCTAGATGCCTTCAGAGCCCAGCAAGCCCCGACACAGCTGCCAAACCCAGGGTCGAGCTGGTTGAATGCCTTTAAGAGTCTGTCTCTGCAAGTATACCGCGGGACAGAAGATGTTGTGAATACGGAGGAATGGCTGGAGACTATTCAGGAGCTATTAGCTGGCATCAGCTGCCCAGTCAAACAGGAAGTCCCTCTTACCACCTCGGTACTAGAGGCTCATGCGAAGAGGTGGTGGAAGTTTGTGCGAGACTCTACATATGCTGATAGGGAGCTGATGGATATTTCTTGGGAGGAATTCAGTGATGCGTTATTAGAGCACTATGTATCCTCCACAGACAGAGATGCCTTGGAAGCTAGATTTCTGAACCTCCAGCAGGGGAGCAGATCTGCGATCGAATATCAAAGAGAATTCTCCCACTTGGCTAGATTTGCAGGATTCCATGACTGGGATGATCGGAAGTATGCAAAAAGATTCTACCATGGGCTCCGAGACTCCTTAAGGCAGCCCTGATTGTTTATATCTCATTGCACCACTACACAGATTATTGAGATGGCAAAGAAGCTGGAGGCTGACCAGCTAATGGTGCAAGGCAGAGGAAAGAGACCGCTAGAAGGGTCATCATCCGAAGAAAGTAGTAGGGCATATCAGAGAGGCAAAGTTATTGGATACAGGAGGGGTGTGGGACGTCATCATCCTAACTTCAGACAGGAGCAGAGGCCTCCTACAGTGCTAGCTCCCCCACCTCTACAGACTCACGGCCCAATGAGACAGGAGGATCGTGGCCAGAGACAAATCACATGCTTTGGATGCGGCCAAGCTGGGCATATCAGGTCGCAATGCCCACATCAGATCCACCCCCTTCCTCCTCCTCCACCTCCAGTGTCCCCTCCAACACACCAGGGCCGAGGACGAGGACGAGGTCGAGGCCGAGGCCGAGGACATTACGGCTAAGGCCGATACCGGGAGCAGGTGTATGCGCTAGACCTCGCCGAGCCGAGGAATCCCGAGGAGGTTATCACAGTGTTGGGTACATTGGAAAATGTGTACCTGATTTGAAGATGCCTAACTTAGCTTTATGATATACATCAAGGTGTATTTGATGTTATTTTGAGTTGACATTTGCAGATTAAGAAAGTACTAAAAGCACAGGAAATTATTCTAAGTCCATGTGTCGACACCAGAAAAAGCTATGTCGACACTTCAGAAGAATTGTGTCGACACTTGAAGAAGACTGTGTCGACACAGAGAAAAATAGTCGACCATTTTTGTGTCGACACTGGGAAGCCGTGTCGACTTACAGAAGTAGAGTCGATGTTGGATCCCTAGGTTTTGATTTGAGTTCAGTCCTCTCTTTCTGTCTCTTGACCCAAGATTTATCTATGGTCAAAGGTTAGTTGATAGGTTAGATTCTCTAGTTGTGTAGAATTGCTTTTCCAGATGAATATTTGGTTAAGTAGTTTTTCGTTCGACTATAGTCGAACGTCGCTTGACTATCGTCTATCGGCTGATCGACGATCGTCTATCAGTTGGTCGACGTTCTATCTGCGTTGATAGCTCGACTATCTGTTGATAGGTCGACTATCTGTTTGTTTTGGTAGTTCGACTATCTGTCCTGATAGTTCAACTATCTGATAGCTCGACTATCTGTTGATAGGTCGACTATCTGTTTGTTTTGATAGTTCGACTATCTGTCCTGATAGTTCAACTATCTGATAGCTCGACTATCTGTTGATAGGTCGACTATCTGTTTGCTTTGGTAGTTCGACTATCTGTCTTGATAGTTCAACTATCTGATAGCTCGACTATCTGTTGATAGGTCGACTATCTGTTTTTCCTTGATAGGTCGACTATCTGTTGATAGGTCGACTATCTGTTTTTCTGTGATAGGTCGACTATCTGTTTGATAGGTCGACTATCTGTTTTGTTTGGTAGTTCGACTATCTGTCCGGATAGATCGACTATCTGATAGCTCGACTATCTGTTCTGATAGGTCGACTATCTGCTGAGGTAGTTCGACTATCTTCTTTGATAGTTCGACTATCTGGATCGTTCGACTATCTGTCCGATAGGTCGACGATCTCCGTGCGTCGGTCGATGATCTCCGAGGGTCGTTCGACGTTTTGCTGTTTGTTTTAAAATAGTTTTGTCGTCTTCTATGATGTGACTAATTTCATATCAGGATGGCATATTTTATAAAAGATTATCTGAGTAAATTGTGATAACTCTTCCATGCAATATCTATTCTATTCTTTATGCATGAGCTAATCTCTTCTGACAAAGTTGTTTGTCTTATAGCTGAGATATGATTTCTGCCAGGCTGTCCTTTATAGCCGTTAGACTCAAAAAGTCTTCCTTGGCTGTAAAGAGTCGTTTCTGATGTGACTTTCTCTTATATTATTTCATCAGAAGTATTTGCAGCTTCTTAGAAAGCTTTATCCTTTTATAGGATATCTGCCTGCAGTATTTTTGTTTTGCTTTATGCTTTTTGCAGCCCAGCTTGCAGAGTTCAGAAAAAGACAAGATTCAAACTCAGTTAAGAGCCGTTGCTGCTGCTATATAAAGACTTCTTTGAAGAAGAAATCAACTAGCTCTCAGATAAAAAATTCATTCAGCAAGCTTACAGCAAGATCAAGTTTACTGCTCTCAGCAATCTTCACTCAACTGAGAAGTGTTAGCTCTTCTGCTCTTCTTCAACCTGAGTTCTCCTGGTTCCAGGAAGTTCTGACTCAGAGATCTTTTGAAGAAGACGAAGAAGAAGATAGCTGCTAGAAGATTTTCATTTCTTATTTTATATCTTCTTGTAGTTCTTCCTTCAGTATTTACTGAAGTGTTTCTGCACTGAAGCAAGACTTCACCTGGACGTTCTTTGAGCCAGGTGGAGCCTTGATTCTTTTTGAGCTTTCTAGCTCAGTGCAAGTTATTGTGCTTCTCTAATCTATTGTAAAATAGAGAAGACACCTTAACCTCCTTTCCCCCTCCTGTACAGGGTTATTACTCCCTTCAAAAGTATCCCTTGGTGGCAGGGCACCTGATCAAAAACCTGTGTTGGTTTTTAGACACCTGATCAAAAGTCTAAAGGGTTTCTTGATCTACCTGAAGCAGATCTTGTTGGTGGCAGGGCACCTGATCAAAAACCTGAGTGGATTCCTACCTTGTTGGTAAAAGAGTGGACGTACCCAAGTTGTTTGGGGAACCACTATAAATTCCTTGTGTCGTCTGGATTGCTTTATTTAATTACTTGCATTGTGGCTGTGATTAGATCTTAACTAGGTTTGCTAGTTGCTGTTTAGGTTTCCAAGCCTTAACTGTAATTACAGTTGGCTGCCTTTTTGTGCACAACACTTGTGTTAGGCTTTAAGGTTTAAATCTCAAATATCTATAACCTTCATTCCGCATTTAACTCCAAAGGAGTTGAGTAGAAAGTCAACTTTGCCAGTGTAATTTTTGATTACTCTATTCACCCCCCCCTCTAGAGTAGTATCTATCCCTTCTCTTTCAATTGGTATCAGAGGGAGGTTGACTGACTGAATAGGCTAACACCTAAGTCACAAGATCCTGATAGATACCAAAGTTTATAGATATTCACTTTCACTATTATGGCCCAGTCCAAGGATTATTCTAGCACCAGACCTCCAGCATGCAACTTAGCCAAGTTCAGCATCTGGAAGGCAAGGATCAAATTATATATGAACTCTATTGATGAAAGTATCTTTGTTTCTATTTTGACAGGACCACCAAGAGCACCTGCTGCTGCTACTGCCTCATCATCATCTGATATGAGTGCAGTGCCTCCTCCAGACTACAATGATGAGTACAAAAAGACAAAGATAGCAGATGCCAAGGCAATGAACATTCTGGCTCAGACAATGTCTGATGAAGTATTCCAGAAGGTTGCTGACTGCTCCTCAGCAAAAGCTATGTGGGATACACTGAACCAGATTGTAGCTGGTTCAGCTGATGAAAGGAAGGACAGGAGGTCCAACCTTATCTCACAATATGAGAATTTCAAGAAAACTGATGCTGAATCAGTTGAAGCTATGTACACAAGGCTCAGCTCAATCATCAATGAGCTGAGGACCCTTGACAAGGATATCTCATTGACAGAGGTCAATGATAAGATTCTTATGCGCTTCCCTAGCACATGGGATCTGAGGATCTGGCCCATCAAGGAGGCCAGAAGCACAAATGAAATCTCAACAAAAGCCCTTCTCGGCAAGCTCAAGTCTTTTGAGCAAGTGCTGAAGTCCAGGGAAGCTGAAGCTGAAGCAAAGACCCCAACTCCTACAAGAAAAGAGCAAACCCTTGCTCTCAAAGCCGCTGACATTTCTGAAGGCAGCCAGTCCAATGAGGAACTGATGGCATTATTTGCCAAAAGGTTTCTCAAGATGGGAAGGAAGGAATTCAGAAAGAAATCTTCAAAGTATGAAGATAAACCAAGGTATGATCGTACCCCCTCTAAAGAAATAATCTGCTATGGTTGCAGGAAGCCTGGACATATTCTTCCAGATTGTCCAGAGGAAAAGAACAAAGATAAAAGAAAAGACAAGGATCAGCACAGGAAGCATTCCAAGCCATCCTCCTACAAGAACAAAAAGAAGGAGAGAGGCTTTGTTGCTGAAACCTGGAGTGATTCAGATGAGGAATCCTCTTCCTCAAGCTCCAGTGAGGATGAAGAAGAAAAGAAGGCAAAGGAAGTTTGCCTGATGGCAATTGATGCCTGCAGCAATCACTCAGCTGTAGAGAATTCAGATTCTGATGAAGAGATGCCAACTGAAGATGAGGTATTATCTTCTTATGATTTTACATCTGCAGAATTTAAATTAGAATTTAAATCCTTATGTTTAGATTTAATCAGTTCTGAAAAAGAGATTAAAGAACTTAGACATAGGCTAGCTGAATCAGAAATCATATCTATTGAAAACATTAAGTTAAAGGAAGATCTCACTAACTCTAGTGAAGAAATTAAATTTCTTAAGAATGAATTAGCTAAGTCCAAAAGGTTAGAAGAGTCTCTGAATGGTAGAAGCCTTAAGTTGCTTGAAATAACCAGCATGTCTAACACTAGGTCAGGCAATAACAAATTAGGCTTAGGAGCATCTTCTAGTGAGCCCCCAATCATTCTTAAAAACCAACTTTCAACTCCAGTGAATTTTATTTCATCTAGTGGAATAAAAAACACTGAGCAAGTCAATCAAGTAAACAGAGCTTTAAATAAAGCTAAAAGAGAGAAAAGAAAACAGAAATTTAAGGAATTACAAAGGGCGTCGAACGCTGCTCGACGATCGCAGGCCCAATGGTCGAACGAAGATCGACGATCTGGGTACCAATCGTCGAACGCTGCTCGACACTTTCAATAAGAATTTCAAAATTCAAACCAGAACTTTAGAAACCCAAATATGAATAGAAACCCTAGGTTTATTGACCCATCATCTGCATGGAGAATCCCACCTAGGAGATCTTACCCATTAGGTTATCACCCTCAGCCTGCTTATTCTTTTATTTCCAGTTTTTCTTATGTTAAAAACAAGGGACCCAAGGTTACCTGGGTCCACAATGTTTAAATTGATTTATTTGCAGGTGAAGACCTATCCTATCACTCAAAATAAGTGGTATTTGGATAGTGGATGCTCCAAGCACATGACAGGAAATATAGAACATCTGTCAAGGTTCAAGGCAAAGCTTGGCCCAAAGGTAATTTTTGGAGATTCAAGCTGTGGGCAAACTGAAGGCTATGGCAGGATGACAATTGGAGCTGTTACATTCAAGAGAGTTGCTTATATGACTGGACTGAAGCATAATTTAATTTCAGTAAGTCAGTTATGTGATGCTGGATACCAGGTATCATTCTCTAACTCCCTTTGTAATATTACTTTAAATAATAATGTTGTATTAGTAGGCATTAGACAAGGCAACATTTATTTAGTAGATTTTAATTCAACTGATTCTGAAATCTGCCTGTTTAATGAAGTAACTAATAATAATACCTTGTGGCATAAAAGGCTTAGCCATGTTAACCTCAAGAATATATCTAGGTTATCTAAACACAACCTTGTTAGAGGTTTACCTTCTTGCCCCTACAAGAAGGAGAGCCTATGCAAGGCTTGTCAACTAGGCAAGCAAACCAAGAACTCATTTAAATCAGTAAATAAAAGTGATTCTCCTAGAATCCTGTATTTATTACATTTGGACCTATTTGGCCCAATAAATGTACAGAGTTTAGGAGGGAAGTATTACACCTTAGTCATTGTAGATGAATTCTCTAGGTTCACTTGGGTGTTCTTTCTGAGAACTAAGGCTGATAACTTCAAAGCCCTTACAGACTTTCTATTATGTGTGTAGACTGAGTACTCTACTCATGTGGCCTTGATCAGAAGTGATCATGGTACTGAGTTTGACTCTCTTCTCATGCAAGAATTCTGTGAGAGAGAAGGTATCAAACATAGCTTCTCAGCTCCTAGAACTCCCCAACAAAATGGGGTAGTTGAAAGGAAGAACAGAACACTAATTGAAGCTGCTGGCACATTGTTGGCAGATGCTAATATGCCTCTTTCCTATTGGGCAGAAGCTGTTAGTACAGCCAACTATGTCCTGAATAGAAGTCTGATACACAAGCTTAAGTGTAAAACTCCTTATGAGTTACTTAAAGGAAAGAAACCTAAAATAAATTATTTTAGAGTTTTTGGCTGTGTTGTTTATATTCATAATAACAATAAAGAATATCTTAGAAAGTTTGAAGCAAAGGCTTCAATGGGAATTTTTCTTGGATATTCCCAAGTAAGCAAAGCTTATAGGGTATTTAATAAATCATCTTCTAAAATTGAAGAGTCTGTTCATGTGTCCTTTGATGAATCCCAAATGTTTTACAAGGAGAAGGAAACTTCCCCTTCCTCAAGTTCATTACAGGTACAAGAATCTTCCAAAGATGTCACTCAAGAAATCCTCCATCTTTCAACTCTTCATATCACTGAATCAGACAGTGATGAAGACATTGCAGAAATTGTTGCTATACCACCAATAGTAGATCAAATTCCTCCTGAGGAATTAATCCCAACTATTGCTGAAGATCACATCCCACCTGCTGATGTTGTCACACTTAGAGATCACCCTACATCTCAAGTGATAGGAGACATATCAGCTGGTGTTCAAACAAGACATCAGTTAAGACAGGATGTGATGCATGCTTGTTTCCTTTCACAGATTAAGCCCCTCACCATTAAAGATGCTGAGTTAGATCCCCACTGGATCATTGCCATGCAAGAGGAACTCAATCAGTTTGAAAGATATAAAGTATGGACATTGGTTCCAAGACCTAAAGGCCAACTGATCATAGGCACCAAGTGGGTGTATAGAAACAAGTTGGATGCAAATGGAATCATTGTAAGGAATAAAGCTAGGCTTGTAGCTCAGGGCTACAGACAGGAGAAAGGTATAGATTATGACCAAACCTTTGCTCCTGTTGCAAGGCTAGAGGCAATAAGGATCTTTTTAGCCTATGCAGCCTATATGAAGTTTAAGGTTTTTCAGATGGATGTCAAAAGTGCTTTTCTTAATGGTGAGCTAAAGGAAGAGGTGTTTGTTGAACAGCCACCCGGTTTTGTTTCTTCAACTCAGCCCTCACATGTATTCAAGTTGCAGAAAGCTCTTTATGGACTAAAACAAGCACCAAGAGCCTGGTATGAGACTCTAGCTAGTTTCCTGTTAGAGCACAACTTTATTAGGGGAGTAGTTGATAGAACCCTCTTCGTCAAGCACCACAAGGACACAATCCTGTTAGTTCAAGTGTATGTGGATGACATTATATTTGGCTCCACTGATCCCAAACTTTGCAAAAGGTTTTCTGACCTAATGCATTCTAAGTTTGAGATGAGTAGTATGGGTGAGCTGTCTTACTTTCTTGGTCTCCAAGTAAAGCAAGATGCTGATGGCATCTTCATCTCCCAATCCAAATATGCCAAGGAATTGGTAAAGAAGTTTGGGATGGCAGATGCTTCAGCAATGCATACACCTATGGCTACTAATGTAGTTATTGATTTTGATGATCAGGGAAAGCCTGTAGATCAAAAGAATTATAGGGCCATTGTTGGATCCCTATTGTATTTAACTGCAAGTAGGCCAGACATAATGTTTGCTACATGCCTTTGTGCTAGATTCCAGGTCAACCCCACGGAATCTCATCTGATTCTCCTCAAGAGAATCTTGAGATACCTGAAGGGATGTCCAAATCTAGGACTTTGGTACCCAGTTGAGTCAGAATTTGAATTAATTGGATATTCTGATTCTGATTATGCTGGTTGTCGAGTTGACAGGAAAAGTACCTCAGGAACTTGCCAGTTTTTGGGAGAGAGATTGGTCTCTTGGTTCTGTAAGAAGCAGGCCTCTGTCTCAACATCAACTATAGAAGCTGAATATATAACAGCTGCTAGTTATTGTTCACAGATCCTGTGGATATAAAACCAACTTTTGGATTATGGGTACTCACACAAGAACACTAAAATCATGTGTGATAGTATAAGTGCTATCTCCATTGCACAAAATCCAGTGCACCACTCTAGAACGAAGCACATTGAGATTAGACACCATTTCCTGAGAGATTGTGTGGAAAAAAACAAGATCAGCCTTGAGTTCATATCCACAGACCTTCAGAGAGGTGATATATTCACCAAGCCCTTAGATGAACAGAAGCATCTGTTCTTTTTGGTTCAACTAGGCATGATTAATAGAAGAGACTAAGTGTGACGTCTGCCTTGTTGAAACTTGTTCGAAGATAGTCGAACGAAGTTCGACGATAGTTGAGCAGGATCAAGCCTATCGTCGACCTATGGTTGAAGATAGCTTATCTGCTTGAAGATCGTCGACCGGCGTTCGAAGATAGTCGAATAGGTCGAGCTTATCGTCGATCTTTGGTTGACGACAGCTTGCTGTTTGTGAAGACAGAAATAGTCGAACGATTGATCGACTACTCTGCTTCAGGACCGATCGTCGAACGACCGTTCGACCATCGTCTCTAGTATCTTTTAAATAGATCGACGATCGCTATTTTAATATAAAGCCGATGGTCGACCTAGGTTAAGAGATAGTTGCTTTTATCGTCGATGGAGAGCGTCTTTTCGCATTCCGTCTTCCCGCTTGCTCTTTGTCTCGCATTTTCTGCCGCTCCGCCCTCGCCGTCTCTCTCTCGTCTTCTCCAGCTTTCTCGATGGCGATTGCTCCAGCGCTTCTTGCAGTAGTAAAGTTTGATGCCGGTTTCAGCGTAGATTTCGACGCCTTCAGCTGCTGCGAACCAGGGATAGTGGAGATTCTGAATCTGTGCAGAGATCAAGGATTAGAGAAACTCATGTCTTATAGAATAAAGATAATCACTCAAGAGATCAAAGAGTGGGCTTTCTCTTCGTCTTCAACTGACGACTCGATGACTAGAACAATTAGCGGAGAAGAGGTAATATTGAATCCTGCTATTCTGACTGAAATTTTTGGATTGATAAATGGTGATGAAGAGTATGAGCAAGAAGCTCCTGAGTTCGGAAGGATGTTAATAGAGCTGGGACATGCCGAAGGCATTCCCTCCAAGCTGCTCAAGGTGAATTTCCCGTTTAAGATCAAGTTTCTTGCGGAACTTGTTGGAAAAGTGCTACTGGGAAAGCACTCAGCCCACGATAATATTACAAGGCAACAATTTGCACTAATGTGTGCAATTGTTAATAAGAAGCAGATCAATTGGGCTGGCATTATGTTCGATTTAATCAGGAAAAAGAATGGAAAGAAAGAGGTTACCCTAGGAAGGGTAGTTGGAATTTTTCTGAAGGAGAAATACCCTCACCTGCTTGTGTCAGCCGCCACCTCCATCAACGCAAGCAAGAAGATGGATCCATCCTTGTTCTCAAAGTGGAAAAGGACCTTCCTGAAGCCCGCTCCCGCAGGGGTTGCTCCAGTTACTTCTGAGAGCACCAGGACTGTCGCAGTCACTCCCCCCCTTCTAGCAGCTGGCTCAGCAAATTTATCTCTTCCATCTTCTTCATCAGCTTTGCCGTCTACTTCAGTTGAAGTTCCTTCAACTTCAATTGAAGTACGACATTCTGCTTCTCCTCCAGCTTCTCCTCTACCTCCTCATCTTGCTGGGATATCTCAACCCAGTTTTGATTTGTTGGTGTCTGAGATTCCCACTCCTCCTCAGTCACCAATTCCCTCTTCAGATCATCTTGATCACCCTGCATCCACCCATGCATCTCCAGTTCATTCTCCAGCTCATCTTGCATATACCATCCCTGCTGATCTTCCATCTTCTGAAATTCCATCATCATCATCATCTTTTGAAATTACTCCTGCATTTATTTCTAGCATTGTGGAGTTAATTACCCCTTCAATCAAAACTATGATTGATGAGGCAATTGCTCCCCTTGCTTCCTCTATCTCCTCTCTAACTGCTGCCATTCTGAAACTCTCAAAGTCTGCTGAGCCCTCTTCTTCTAGGGGCCTGGTTTCAGTTTCTACTGAAATCAGGCAGGGGGAGATGCTTGATGAAGACGTCTCTGAGCAGCCCTTGGCCTCCCCTCCAGCAGTTCATCTTGCAGTAATAGAGAAAGCAATAGAAGTTTCAGCTCCTCCTCCTCCTTTATCTGAAAAAGAGATTTCTGATGCAGTTTTGAAATCTGAATTCTGTGTTAAAGCTTGTTTAGAAGAAAGTTCTACTCCCTTGGTTGCCCTATACCTAGAAGGAATCATCACCTCCTTTCTAGATGAATTGCGGGAGTTAGGACATGCTGTGGTCGATTCTGAAGGTATTCCCTTTACTTATTTTTTAGACTTGATAACTGATATGATAATTTGGGAATATCTGGAAGGCATGGCTAGATGTTATTTAGAACAATTTTATTCATAATACTACAGATAAATTGGAAGAAAGTCAAAATGTTCAAGAGCCGGTTATCCAATCTGCTCTAGAAGTTCAACCAGAACCAGAGGCTCAAATTTCTGAAGTCGCTCAGCCTGAAGTTCAAGCAGAACTAGGTCACTTTGACAGTTTCTGAGATTCAAGAATCAGCTGCAGATGCCCAGATTGAAAAATCTACTGTATGGGATGATTCCCCAGGCTTGGATTTAGATGCTCTATTGGCACAGGATGCCATAGAAGAAGAACGAGAAAGAGCTGCTTTAAAGGAAAAAGAAAGAGCTATGAAAGATGTTATTGACCCGTATGATATGCCTATCTCTTCAAATTCTGAAGATGAAATCGACTCTGATGAGTCTGCTGAGACTAAAAGAAAAAGGATTGCTAAGAAGAAAAGAAAAGCTGTTGCTCCTCCTCCTGCTAATCCAGACAATGATACACCATATTATATACTGAAAGGGATTGATCCAAAGTCAAAAGACTTATAGCATTGGATGTTGTTTTCTAAGAACCAGCAAAAGCAAAGGAAAAAGTCTAAGAGGTATGACTCTCCTGTTTCTAGATTGAATCCTAGAGGTCCTCCTCCTCCACCTCCCGGTGCAGGAGCCTCAGGAAACTTATCTTCTAAACCTGCCTCTCAATCTAAAAGATCAAATCCTTATCAATCTGCTCAAAGGAGAAGTTCACAAGGATTCCAAGGCAAAAGTCATACTGGACATCAAAGACCTGATATTGTTAAAGAACAAGTTAAAGAGGTAGTATATCAAAGACCAACCTTTTCTCCTCCTTCTCCAAAGAAAAAAGTCTCATCTCCAAAGCCAGCTCATACTGAGAAAGATGTTCCAAAAGGTAAGTGATTTATTTTTTATCTGAAAATTCTAGCAAGAACTTTGCTAAGTTCACTCTCTCTTGTTATCTAGTAAATCAGGATAAAGAACCAGTTGACACTTCTTCTGAGATTGTTTATGAAAGCCCAGAGCTTGATACTAACTTTAGGATGGCTCGTTTTCTTGAACTGGTTGGAGCAGCGCAAATAAGGAAAGCAAAAGCTGAAGGAAAGGACATTGCAGGATTAACCACAATGTCTAAATTCAGAAAGAAGGAGCTCGAAAAATTCCAGGTCAGACCTGAGATGTTTGATCCTTCAAAATATATGGAAAAGCATCCTGAGGCAGTGGTCCCAAGGACAACAAAACTGAAAATTATTGGAGAGCAAGACTTGAAGCTATCGAAAAAAGAAGCTCTAGATCCTACCAGAAAAATTACTTTTGTTTCTAGCTCTTCTAATCCTGAATCTAACTCTGAAGCACCTTAATTATTCATTGATTGACAGTTAATTTCTTATCTGATTGATTGATGATATCTGCTTAGTCATTTCTATTTTATGCATTTTATTTTACTTCCTGTAATTAGTTTTGTATGCTTTAATTGTTGAGAGACTTAACTCAAATAGGGGGAGATTGTTGGATCCCTAGGTTTTGATTTGAGTTCAGTCCTCTCTTTCTGTCTCTTGACCCAAGATTAATCTATGGCCAAAGGTTAGTTGATAGGTTAGATTCTCTAGTTGTGTAGAATTGCTTTTCCAGATGAATATTTGGTTAAGTAGTTTTTCGTTCGACTATAGTCGAACGTCGCTCGACTATCGTCTATCGGCTGATCGACGATCGTCTATCAGTTGGTCGACGTTCTGTCTGCGTTGATAGCTCGACTATCTGTTGATAGGTCAACTATCTGTTTGTTTTGGTAGTTTGACTATCTGTCCTGATAGTTCAACTATCTGATAGCTCGACTATCTGTTGATAGGTCGACTATCTGTTTGTTTTGGTAGTTCGACTATCTGTCCTGATAGTTTAACTATCTGATAGCTCGACTATCTGTTGATAGGTCGACTATCTGTTTGCTTTGGTAGTTCGACTATCTGTCCTGATAGTTCAACTATCAGATAGCTCAACTATCTGTTGATAGGTCGACTATCTGTTTTTCCTTGATAGGTCGACTATCTGTTGATAGGTCGACTATCTGTTTTTCTGTGATAGGTCGACTATCTGTTTTGTTTGGTAGTTCGACTATCTGTCCGGATAGATCAACTATCTGATAGCCCGACTATCTGTTCTGATAGGTCGACTATCTGCTGAGGTAGTTCGACTATCTTCTTTGATAGTTCGACTATCTGGATCGTTCGACTATCTGTCCGATAGGTCGACGATCTCCGTGCGTCGGTCGACGATCTCCGAGGGTCGTTCGATGTTTTGCTGTTTGTTTTAAAATAGTTTTGTCGTCTTCTTATGATGTGACTAATTTCATATCAGGATGGCATATTTTATAAAAGATTATCTGAGTAAATTGTGATAACTCTTCCATGCAATATCTATTCTATTCTTTATGCATGAGCTAATCTCTTCTGAGAAAGTTGTTTGTCTTATATAGCTGAGATATGATTTCTGCCAGGCTGTCCTTTATAGCCGTTAGACTCAAAAAGTCTTCCTTGGCTGTAAAGAGTCGTTTCTGATGTGACTTTCTCTTATATTATTTCATCAGAAGTATTTGCAGCTTCTTAGAAAGCTTTATCCTTTTATAGGATATCTGCCTACAGTATTTTTGTTTTGCTTTATGCTTTTTGCAGCCCAGCTTGCAGAGTTCAGAAAAAGACAAGATTCAAACTCAGTTAAGAGCCGTTGCTGCTGCTGCTATATAAAGACTTCTTTGAAGAAGAAATCAACTAGCTCTCAGATAAAAAATTCATTCAGCAAGCTTACAGCAAGATCAAGTTTACTGCTCTCAGCAATCTTCACTCAACTGAGAAGTGTTAGCTCTTCTGCTCTTTTTCAACCTGAGTTCTCCTGGTTCCAGGAAGTTCTGACTCAGAGATCTTTTGAAGAAGACGAAGAAGAAGATAGCTGCTAGAAGATTTTCATTTCTTATTTTATATCTTCTTGTAGTTCTTCCTTCAGTATTTACTGAAGTGTTTCTGCACTGAAGCAAGACTTCACCTGGACGTTCTTTGAGCCAGGGGGAGCCTTGATTCTTTTAGAGCTTTCTAGCTCAGTGCAAGTTATTGTGCTTCTCTAATCTATTGTAAAATAGAGAAGACACCTTAACCTCCTTTCCCCCTCCTGTACAGGGTTATTACTCCCTTCAAAAGTATCCCTTGGTGGCAGGGCACCTAATCAAAAACCTGTATTGGTTTTTAGACACCTGATCAAAAGTCTAAAGGGTTTCTTGATCTACCTGAAGCAGATCTTGTTGGTGGCAGGGCACCTGATCAAAAACCTGAGTGGATTCCTACCTTTTTGGTAGAAGAGTGGACGTACCCAAGTTGTTTGGGGAACCACTATAAATTCCTTGTGTCGTCTGGATTGCTTTATTTAATTACTTGCATTGTGGCTGTGATTAGATCTTAACTAGGTTTGCTAGTTATTGTTTAGGTTTCCAAGCCTTAATTGTAATTACAGTTGGCTGCCTTTTTGTGCACAAAACTTGTGTTAGGCTTTAAGGTTTAAATCTCAAATATCTATAACCTTCATTCCGCATTTAACTCCAAGGGAGTTGAGTAGAAAGTCAACTTTGCCAGTGCAATTTTTGATTACTCTATTCACCCCCCCTCTAGAGTAGTATCTATCCCTTCTCTTTCAGTCGACAACAGCTGTATCAACACTGGGAAGCTGTGTCGACACATTGAGGTAGAGTCGACACCAGAAGGCAGTGTCGACACATTGAGGCAGAGTCGACACCTGAAGGCAGTGTCGACACATACTATGTTCTGAATCTATAACAACTGTGTCGACACACAGGACTTGTGTCGACACACTACAAGTCTAGACCAAGTCATTTCCTCAAGAATGATAAAGTGCTTGAGTCGACACAAATTCTCAGTGTTGACTCATCCTCAAGATGAAGGTCTGAAGAAGCTGTGTCGACACCAAAGTAACTTGTGTCGACACATATAGACAGATGGTCTCGACACTTTCTGACAGTCAGTATCGACATTTTGCTGATCAAGACAAAGGCTAAGGATCTGTTTGAAGACTTGACAGCTGTGGGTTACAATAGTTTATCTGAAGCTGTCAGACTTGTCAGAAGACAGTTAGAAACCGGATCAGCCAGTTACCATGAAGAAGGTCTATAAATAGACAGATTCAGAAGGCAAATAAAAAAAAGAGATTGATTTAAGAAGAAACACACATACAAACTGATCAAGAAAGTGCAAGACACGAAAGAAGATCTTCATCAAAAGATCTAAGAAGACATTCTGAAGGGTTCAACCTATTAGGATCTGTCTAAGGAGAATTCGTTCAAGAATTCTGAAGAAGTATCAAAGGGATTGGATAGAGAGGGATCCAGCCATTTGAAGATCAAGAAGGAAGCTGTTACAAGTTTCTCAAGAAGCTATTTGGAAATCAACTCAGCTAGTTCAGATTCAAGAAGCTTTGAAGAAAGCTAAGATTCAGTTGATTTCATCCATCAGCTAATCAAGTATTATCCTGTCCTTACTCTCTCATCTAGGACAAAATTCTGTAAAACTCTTTTCTAATTTCTGTAGGATCTATTAAGGTAGATCTGAGTTGTAAGCCTAAATTATAAAGGCTGACTGTAGGAGAGTTGATCTCTGAGTGGTAGGGCTATGTTGCCTGAGTGTAGGAGAAAGTTTATCTCTGAGTTGTAGGTCTTGTGGCAAGGCTGAGGTAGGGCTGATTAGCCTGAGTTGTAGGAACCATTCTTGGTTCTGAGTTGTAGGAACCTTTCCAGGTTCTGAGCTGTAGGATTTGCTGATCTGAGTTAAAGAGGAAGTTTGGCTGAATCTAGCACACTGCTAGATAGGTGAAGGGGGGAAAGTGGATGTACCCAGACCTTGGGGAACCACTATAAAACTGTGTGCAATCTGTGTTGTATGAATTTCTGTGATTGTTGTGCTGTGTGATTTAATTCAGTTATTATATTCTGCCTAAAAGTGAGAACAAGCATTAGAACCTATTCACCCCCCCCCCTCTAGGTGTTTAGGTAGTCTTGAAAGTAAAACTATCAAGTTGTATCAGAGGGAGGTTACTCAAATAAGGACTTAACAGTCTGAGTAAGATCCCTAAGGCAGAATCAAGATTCAAGAAAATGGGTTCTGGAGAGAATCACAAGGAGTTAGGGTCAATGAAATTACCAATCTGTAGAAAAGAAATCTTTAGAATTTGGAAAGAAAGGGTGAGATTGTTCATGGAGGCTTCTGACCCAAGGATATACATTATAGTACAGGAAGGCCCCTTCATTCCAATGAAGGTATCAGTTCTTGATGCAAATATCCAAACTCCAAAGAGTTATTCAGAAATGACAAAGGATGAAATCATTTTGGCAACCATGGATAAAAGAGCACAGAACATTATTGTAAGTGCCATAGATGATTCTACATTCAAAAATTTGATTCATTGTAAAACCTCCAAAGAAATGTGGGACACCTTGATTGTCTACATGGAGGGTTCTGAAGAAGTAAGACAGGATAGGAAGTCTATGCTAAACCAAGAGTATGAAAGTTTCAGACAAGGAAAATCTGATAGCATAACTGAATGCTATAAAAAATTCTATAGAATAGTGAATGAATTAATGTCCTATGGAAGAGTCTTCAGTACCTATGAACTGAATGACAAATTCTTAAGATCCTTGACAAAGGATTGGGATACCAAGATCTGTGTCATAAGAGAAGTGGCTAAACTGGCAGAAATTTCTCCTCCAACCTTGTTTGGAAAGTTGCTATCTTATGAAATGCAACTAATGGTGAGGAAGGAGGAAGAAAAGAATTCAAAAGGTGAGCATAGATAAAAATCTGTGGCCTTCAAGGCTGAAGCCAATAGAAAGAATAGGAGGATATTTTCATCTCCTCCTAAGGAAGTTGCAGAAGTTAATTCTAAAAATTCAGACAGTCAGAGTTCAGAGAGGAGTGATTCAGATGCAGACTTTGCTGCATTCACAAGGCAATTCCAGAGATTCTTGAAGAAGAAGCAGTGGAAGTCTAGGCCCTCCACATCACAACAAGTTGATGACTATTATCAGAAGAATAAGTCATCAAGGAAGGAAAGGAACAGAACTAAGCCCAGCAAAGCCACTACATCAAAGATTGTCTGCTATTGTTGCAATAGGCCTGGACATGTAGTGGCTGATTGTCCTGATAAGAGAAAGGAGTCATCAGACAAGAAGAAGACTCATCAGAAAGGCAAGAAGGAGAAATCCTTTGTTGCAAAGAAGGAAAAGAGCCTTACAGATCAATCAACTTCAGAGTCAGAATCTAAAGCTGAAGCATATATTGGACTGTATGCTGCTACTGAAGAAGAGGAGTTTATGAAATTGTTGGACTCCATCTATGAACAAGAGGAACATCAGTGCATGGGACTGATGGCTGGATCAGAAGAAGACATGTGCCAGAATCAGTCTGGTCCTAGTAAGGTACATTGTCCTTCTATAAATTCAGTTTATAGTACTAGTGCAGAATCAGCTTCATCTGCATCAAGTGATGTAGATGGATCTGAATCTGAAGGAGATGTCTATCATTTGATAGATAAGTATGGGGACTTGTTGCAGGCCCTTAAGAAAAGCAAGAACCTAGTCAAATCTCAAGCTCAGGAAATTACTGATCTTAAGGTTGCTGTAACTGAGTTGGAAAAAGTAATAGATCAAAAGTTGAATGAGATTGCCAAACTGAAAAATATAACTATTATTCAGATGAGAACAATCAGATATACTAATGATCAAGTTAAGAGTCTGGAGGCCAGACTAAGAATAGAAAAAGATTTAGTGGCTAGTTACTCAAAGCCAAAATCTGTCTTACCCTTGATAGATGAGTTTGTGGCTCAAAAGGGTAAGGCAAGATTAGGCTTCAAAGGTAACCCCAGGGCTGCCCAATTCAAGGGAAAAGGCAAAGCTCCTATCCAGCCACTAAACCTTTCAGTCCCTGTTAAGTTTAGAAAGGTGCAAGTACCTTCTAACAAATATAATCTTGAGAATATTCATGGTCATATTAAGACTAATGTTCTGATAAACAAAGGTGTAAATGCCAACAGGTCTACCCATGTTCATAAACCCCATAGTTATAAGAAACCTGTGGGTGAAGCTGCTGCAGCACCAGCACTGGACAGAAATTCTTCTATCAAGGGTGTATCTAGATCTAGATACAACAAGTTTGAATGTTGGTGTTGTGGCAAGAGAGGCCATTTTGCCTTAGACTGCTGGCACAACACAAGTGTTAGGAAGAACAATAGTCTACCAGTTAGAAGAGCAGCTGGTAGTTTTGTTAGTGCTAACCTGAACCAAGGACCCAAGACTTACTTGGGTTCTAAGGGAAGGTAAATCTGTATTGCAGGAAAGTCCAAGTGGCCATGCCCCTATATGGTACTTGGACAGTGGATGTTCCAGGCACATGACTGGAACAAAGGGGCTGCTGAAGGAGTACACATCTATCAAAGATGGACCTAAAGTAATCTTTGGTGGATCTGAAAGAGGAGTCATCAAAGGGTTTGGTAACATTTCTTCTAACCTAATTACTATTACCCAAGTGGCTTATGTAAAAGGTTTGAAACACAATCTGATAAGCATAAGCCAGCTGAGTGATTTAGGATATGACATTTCATTTGTTAAGGATGGATGTCATATCAAAAGGTCAAGTGATCAAGAGATCATTTTGACTGGGTATAGGAAGAGAAATGTATATTGTCTTAATTTTGTATATGAGAACAAGGTTTCTCCCATCTGTCTTGTAGCTGATGATAATGCATCTCATTGTATCAAGTGGCATAAAAGATTGGCTCATCTTAACTACAAGACAATTGGCCAACTCTTTAGCAAAGAGTTAGTGAGGAATAGTCCTCAAGTTAAGTGTATAAAGGATGGGATATGTTCTGCTTGTCAAAAGGGCAAGAAAACAAAATCCTCCTTTCATAGCCTTGAAAACAAGGATTCTGTGAGATGCCTATACCTCTTACATATGGATCTTTTTGGTCCTATGCCAGTTCATAGTCTAGGTAGGAAGGTCTACACTTTTGTGGTTGTAAATGACTATTCTAGATTTACATGGGTGTTCTTTCTGAGACGGAAATCAGAAACCCCAAGTGTCTTACTTAGTTTTGTGAAGCAAATTCAGAATGAACTGAATTGTACAGTGGTCAAAATCAGAAGTGACCATGGTACTGAGTTTCAATCTGAAAGCATGACAAAATTATGTGAAGGCTTTGGGATTTTCCAAGAGTTCTCCTCACCTAGAACACCACAGCAAAATGGCATTACTGAAAGAAAGAATAGAACATTAATTGAAGCTGGTAGAACTCTATTGAGTGACACCTCTATTCCAGAATATTTCTGGGCTGAGGCAGTAAACACTGCATGTCATGTGATCAATAGGGCTTCTATCAGCAAGAGCCACAAAATGACTCCCTATGAGATTATGAAAGGTAAAAAACCAATTCTATCCTACTTCAGGATCTTTGGTTGCAAGTGCTATATACTTAATAATGGCAAGTCATATCTGACTAAGTTTGCTGCCAAATCCCAAGATGGGATATTTGTTGGGTACAACATAAATATTAAGGCCTATAGGGTCTTCAACTTGACTACTCAAGTTGTAGAGGAGTCTGTATATATTGTATTTGATGAAACAAGATTAATCAACTTTGAGTTGTCTTGTAGATCAAATGATTCAACAGGTATAAGCAAAAGGATGGACAAGCTTTCCATTGTAGAAGCATCAAATGCAGATGAAGCATTGAAAAATGAAGGCTACTGTCTAGGGGGAGTACAAGACTCAATAGAAGCTGATGAAATCCAAGAGATACAGCATGATGTAGGAGCTGGAGATGTTCAACCAGAAGGGAATCTACCTCCAGCTACAAGACATTTAAGAGATCATCCAGCTAATCAGATTATAGGTGATCCAAGACAGGGAGTTCAGACAAGAAGCAAAAATCTGAGCACAGTTCTGCATTCAAGTTTCCTGTCTCAAATGGAGCCTAAGAAGTTTGAAGAAGCCATCCAAGACCAACACTGGATTGATGCTATGCAAGAGGAGCTGAATCAATTCAGAAGGTGCAATGTCTGGGAGCTTGTTCCTAAACCAAAAGGCCACAATATAATTGGCACAAAATGGATCTATAGGAACAAGTTGGATGAGAGTGGAATAATTGTGAAGAATAAAGCTAGGTTGGTTGCTAAAGGATACAGGTAGGGAGAAGGGATTGACTTTGATCAATCATTTGCCCCAGTAGCAAGGCTGGAGGCAATCAGAATGTTCCTTGCCTATGCAGCATATCAAGACTTCAAAGTGTACCAGATGGATGTGAAATCAACATTCCTGAATGGTGATCTAAAAGAGGAAATCTATGTAGAGCAGCCATCAGGTTTTGTAGATCCTCTTAAACCTGATTATATCTATAGGCTTAGGAAAGCTTTGTATGGGTTAAAGCAAGCCCCAAGGGCTTGGTATGAAACCCTGTCTACTTTCCTTATTGAGAACAAATTCTCAAGAGGGAAAATAGATAAAACTCTATTCCTTAGGGAATCTAAAGGTAAGATCATCTTAGTACAGATCTATGTAGATGACATAATCTTTGGATCTACTGAGAACAACCTTTGCAAAAAGTTTGCCAAACTTATGCAAGGGAAGTTTGAGATGAGCAGTATGGGGGAACTTATGTTCTTCTTGGGACTCCAAGTAAGACATACTGAAGATGGCTTGTCCATATCCCAGTCTAAGTTCACCAAAGAATTAATTAAGAAGTATGGTATGGAGTCATCGTCCACAATGAGAACTCCTATGGGAACAAGTATGCCTATATGCAAAGATGATGCAGGTAAACCTGTTGATGAATCTTTGTATAGAGGAATAGTTGGCTCTCTACTATATCTCACTGCTAGTAGACCAAATATTATATATGCTACATGTGTCTGTGCTAGGTACCAAGCCTGCCCTAAAGAATCTCATTATACCGCTGTCAAAAGGATTCTGAGATATCTTAAGGGCACACCTAATCTAGGCCTTTGGTACCCTAGGAATAGAGATTTTCTACTAACAGGTTATTCAGATGCAGATTTTGCAGGCTGTAGAGAGGATAGAAAGAGTACTACAGGTACTTGTCAATTCTTGGGAGGAAGACTGATATCATGGAGCAGTAAGAAGCAGACCAGTGTGGCAATATCCACAGCTGAGTCAGAATATGTTGCTGCTGGAAGCTGCTGTGCACAGCTATTGTGGATACATCATCAATTGAAGGATTATGGTATTCAAGTAAGTAGAACACCTTTATTGTGTGATTCTAAGAGTGCTATTTCTATTGCTAACAATCCTGTTTCTCATAGTAGAACTAAGCATATAGAAATCAAATATCATTTTCTTAGAGAGCATGTAGAAAGAGAAGACATCTCATTGGAATTTGTTAAAATAGATTATCAAATAGCAGATGTATTTACTAAGCCACTGGATGAAACAAAATTCAATAAATTTAAAATTGAATTAGGAATGCTGACCATTGACTAGTATATCAATAAACTTTCAAGTGGTATCAACAAACAAATATTGGCTAAGTAAAATGATATCTACACTTATAGTGATAAAGTGTCGACTCAGTGAAGTCTGGTCGACTAATCAGAGAAATTGTGTCGACACAGAGAATATGTGTCGACACTTAAGGGTCAAATAGTCGACTCATCCAGAAATATAGTGTCGACTTCACCAGAACATTGGTGTCGACACTTACAGATTTTGTGTCGACACTTGAACAAAGAGTCGACACAGAATTTCTGATGCTTTACTATGTATCTCAGGTGTCGACATATCCTCAATTGGTGTTGACACATAGTAGACAGAATTGTTTGTCGAGACAATAGAAGTTTGTGTCGACACATTCCATCTGTGTCAACACATTCAGATTATTTTTGCCCGACTTTTGATCTTCTTTCTTTAGAGGGTATAAATAGGTCAAGAACGTATTCTGTCGACACGCTCACAAGGTTTTCGAGACTAAAACCCTGTGTCGACATTCTCTCTCCTTCTCTCAAGCTTTCTCGACTGATTCAATGGTGCCTAAGGTTGAAGATAACGTGAATGAAGGATATGAGCTGGTTAGGGCTGCGTTCGACACCGCTGCACCAGAATTCAAACAAGTGATTTCCCTTATTGCTGAAAATGGATTGGAATTTCTGGTTTCTGACCAACGAAGATCTGGAAGAAGGAGGTACTTGAATTTTACACTTCTGCATCAGTGGATTCTTCTGGACTCAAGATCAAATCCACAGTTCATGGCACCAAGGTCAAACTTACTCTACGGAGTTTAAGACAAATTCTTCAATTGACAAGCATTGAGAATGAAGAAGAGGTTCCAGCCTCTAAGACAAGGGAGGCTCACTAATGGTGTGGGTTGGATCCAACCATAAAGATTGGAGCAGCCATCAATAGAAAAGGAATGAATCACCAGGGCAAATTTCTGTCTGAGATAGTTGGAAAGGTGATTTTGTGCAAACCTGGAGGACATGATAGGGTCTCAGCCTATATGTTCTGCCTTATGACAAGAATTGTTTTTAAAATTCCAACTGACTGGTCAGCAGTTGTATTTGATAAGATTAGGGAAGGACTTAAGAAGCAAAATCTGGCTAGGATTTTGAGTTTATACTTGGTTGGAGTGATTCCAGAAGTCCTGCAAAAGATATTAGGGACTAAGATCAATCACATGAGAAAGATGGACATGAGATTATTCTCAAGGTGGGATAGAGTACTATCCAAAGAGATGCCTGAAGAGGTCAGGCAAGACATAACTGAGATGTCACCTAGACATGAGCAAAGTACTGAACAACATCAAGGAGATCAAGTGAGAGAACAGGGTGAAGATCAGTCTGGATCAACTCTAGTCTAGAAAGAAACATTACCTGCAGAGGAGCAGGGGGAGCAAGTTCATTCTCCTACTCAGGATATTACTGATCCAGCTCAGGTGCAGGGGGAGCAAGGTTATTCTCCTGCCCAGGACATTCCCAATACTAAACAGGTGCAGGGGGAGAACATTTCTGAACAAGTCCAAGAGGTAGAAAGGGAAAACCTACCAGAAGATCTGAATAAAGCTGATCTAGATGTCTCATCTTCTGCTCCAGCTCAGCAGGAATTCACTCTAGATGAGTTGTTTCCTAATGATGGAATTGCTAATGGTGGAATTGTTAATGATGGAATTGCTGGTGATGGAATTGCTGATGAAATAGAGGTAGAGCAAGAGGTTGAGAAAGAACAAGAGGTTGAGAAAGAGCTAGTTGTTGCTGAGGAGCAAGTTGTTGAGGGGGAGCCTGTGAATGTTGAGGTTGAACAACATGTCACTGTGGCAGAAATTCCTGCTCCTTCTCATGAACAAGTTCAGATTGACAGCCCTTCAGAATATGAGACTGCAGACGCCAAAGAGGCAAAGAAAAGGAAGCTTATAGTCTTCAAGAGATGAAGCCAAACCTATAAGCAATCTCTCCAGACTACAAGTCACCAAACTCCTGCTGCTTTTGATTATAATAAGTTCATGGTGGACTTGCAAGTTAAGTTGGATGAACACAGATTGGCTGTGGAAAAATATGTTGATGAGAATAATAAGTCACTTCAGTTTGATTTAGCTCAGGATATTAAATCAATCAAATTTGAAGTTAACTTGAACAAAAAGGAAATGACAGATTGCTTCTATAAGGGAGGTAATGCTGTAGTATTTTTGGCTAAACAACAGCAGTCAATTCTTACCAAGGTAAATGATATTGCACTAAAGCAAGGTTATGTTCTAGAAAATCATCTGAGAATGAATGAGAATCTGGCTGAATCTCACCATGAAATTCTTGATAAGTTGAAAAAGAGTGCTACAGGGATGACTGAAGCAAGAGCATAAGAGATGGTAAATTTTGATAAGAAACTCAAGGATGCCTTAGATTTAGTTTAAACTGCTATCAAAACCTCTCAGACAGAGATATCTACTAAGCTTCAAAAGTTGAAACCATATTTTAAAGAGGGTGTGAATTATCTTGATGGCCAGATCAGATTTTAGAAGGATAATCTCAGAGACCATATTGAAAGAGAAGTCCTAAAGGGGGAGAGATTATTAGTTCATGCTGGCTGAAGGATCAAGCGCATACCCAACTGCACCAAAAGCCCGGACTGTTGGAGAGGGTGCTACTTAATTTTTTTATATAAGTAGCAGAGCGCCACGGGTCAAGTGAAGGAACGCCGGACCCAACAATCCCCCCCGGCGTCCAGCACAACCCGTCGGCTCAGAGGTGGGGTTACCACATGGCCCACACGGCTCAGAGGTGGGGTTACCACATGTCCACGGTTGCCTGACCCACCGGACCCACACAGGTAGAAGGGAAAAATCAGGATTTAATAGCGCCCCCCCGGTCTTGAACTCGTGACCTCCTCTGATACCAATTGAAGGATCAAGCGCATACCCAACTACACCAAAAGCCCGGACTGTTGGAGAGGGTGCTACTTAATTTTTTTATATAAGTAGCAGAGCGCCACGGGTCAAGTGAAGGAACGCCGGACCCAACACTGGCTCAGAACACACCAAATGGGTGACTAATAGTATTCGAGCCACATTGGGATATCCACCTTTATGTGATGATGATATGGTGGCTGAGTCAGGAATTCAACAAGGTTTACTTGAAGGCAATCAACCTGAGGTTGCCCAAGTCATTTACCCCCCTACAGATTTTGATATGATTAATCAGCAAGTACAGGCTATGTATAGTCCTCCACAGGAGGTTATAAATGTTGTTATTGAGAAAGTTGATAAGCCTGATGCAAGTTTGAAAGAACAACAAGATACTCTACTGTCCAAGAAAAGATTTAGAGAGCAAGCTGAACTTAGGCCTGACTTTGAGCAATGGAGTCCCACTTCAAGAAACATTATACTGACAACATGGAAGGTTGTAAAGGATCAAGTTCATGAAAGAGGAAAGTGGTATACTGAGATTGAATGGCAAAAGTATGAAGCTAGGCAGGAGGCTATAGTTCAATATAGAAGAAAAGCCAAGATGGGGAGGCTACCACCAGATGCTCAGGAGCCAAGCAAATATTTTCCAAAGCCTTTTCACTACTTTGAAAGGCAAAGGCTCAAGGAAGAAGCTCAGAAGAAAGCTGATCTGAAAGGCAAGAAGCCTGCTGAGGTTGCTGAACCAGCTATGAAGGCTCAAATTCAATGTGGCAAAGGAATTGTCATAAGAGAGCCTGATCAGTCTTAGCTTAAACTTACCAGTCCTTTCAATTGTTTTGTAATGTTTTGTTAAGTCATTCAATGTAAACATCTATAACAAACATTTCCAAGTTATAAACAAAACATTGTTCTGTAATCATTTATTAATGTTCATCTTTATTCTATGATGAATTTGCTGTATGTTTTGTTTATTAAAGTATTCTTGTAATGTCATGCTTATATACATCATCATATTATATTTTTTAAATGGTGTATATCATTAGCTAAAAGGGTTATGACTTCTCCAAATAGGGGGAGATTGTTGGGTACATTGGAATATATGTACCTGATTTAAAGAAGCCTAACTTAGCTTTATGATATACATCAAGGTGTATTTGATGTTATTTTGAGTTGATATGTGAAGATTAAGAAAGTACTAAAAGTACAGGAAATTATTCTAAGTCCATGTGTGGACACCATAAAAAGCTATGTCGACACTTCAGAAGAATTGTGTCGACACTTGAAGAAGACTGTGTCGACACAGAGAAAAATAGTCGACCATTTTTGTGTCGACACTGGGAAGCAGTGTCAACTTACAGAAGTAGAGTCGACAACAGCTGTATCAATACTGGGAAGCTGTGTCGACACATTGAGGTAGAGTCGACACCAGAAGGCAGTGTCGACACATTGAGGCAGAGTCGACACCTGAAGGCAGTGTCGACACATACTATATTATGAATCTATAACAACTGTGTCGACACACAGGACTTGTGTCGACACACTGCAAGTCTAGACCAAGTCATTTCCTGAAGAATGATGAAGTTCTTGAGTCGACACAAATTCTCAGTGTCGACTCATCCTCAAGATGAAGGTCTGAAGAAGCTGTGTCGACACCAAAGTAACTTGTGTCGACACATATAGACAAATGGTCTTGACACTTTCTGACAGTCAGTCTCGACACTTTGCTGATCAAGAAAAAGGCAAAGGATCTATTTGAAGACTTGACAGCTGTGGGTTGCAACAGTTTATCTGAAGCTGTCAGACTTGTCAGAAGACAGTTAGAAACTGGATCAGCCGGTTACCATGAAGAAGGTATATAAATAGACAGATTCAGAAGGCAAATAAAAAAAGAGATTGATTTAAGAAGAAACACACATACAAACTGATCAAGAAAGTACAAGGAACGGAAGAAGATCTTCATCAGAAGATCTAAGAAGACATTCTGAAGGGTTCAACCTATCAGGATCTGTCTAAGGAGAATTCATTCAAGAATTCTGAAGAAGTATCAAAGGGATTGGATAGAGAGGGATCCAGCCATTTGAAGATCAAGAAGGAAGCTGTTATAAGTTTCTCAAGAAGTTGTTTGGAAATCAACTCAGCTAGTTCAGATTCAAGAAGCTTTGAAGAAAGCTAAGATTCAGTTGATTTCATCCATCAGCTAATCAAGTATTGTCCTGTCCTTACTCTCTCATCTAGGAAAAAATTCTGTAAAACTCTTTTCTAATTTCTGTAGGATCTATTAAGGTAGATCTGAGTTATAAGCCTAAATTATAAAGGCTGAGTGTAGGAGAGTTGATCTCTGAGTGGTAGGACTGTGTTGCCTGAGTGTAGGAGAAAGTTTTTCTCTGAGTTGTAGGTCTTGTGGCAAGGCTGAGGTAGGGCTGATTAGCCTGAGTTGTAGGAACCATTCTTGGTTATGAGTTGTAGGAACCTTTCCAGGATCTGAGTGGTAGGATCTGCTGATCTGAGTTAAAGAGGAAGTTTGGCCGAATCTAGCACACTGCTAGATAAGTGAAGGGGGGAAAGTGGATGTACCCAGACCTTGGGGAACCACTATAAAACTGTGTGCAATCTGTGTTGTATGAATTTCTGTGATTGTTATGCTATGTGATTTAATTCAGCTATTATATTCTACCTAAAAGTGAGAACAAGCATTAGAACCTATTCCCCCCCCCCTCTAGGTGTTTAGGTAGTCTTGAAAGTAAAACTATCACACAGGTAATTAAGATTACTGTTAATTTATTTAAAAATCTTCAATTACATAGTACCTTGATGCCATAGAATGACAACTTATTTTTAAACTCAAATTAAACCCAGGCATAGTTATGATCAGCGGCAAGCCCGCTCATACCCTCTTCGACACGGGTGCTTCACACTCTTTTGTGTCGGACACTTTTATTGAAGGACTAAAGGGTGTGGAAAGGTTTCCTGGCATAGAAAGGAGGGCGCGTCTTCCTGACAGCTCGGAGCTACGGACCATGGTTAGCTGCAACATGGAGGACGAGATCGGAGGCAAGGCATTCGAAGTTCCGACGGTGTTCTTGAAATTACCGGACTTTGATTTGATTTTGGGCATGACATGGCTTCATTGGAACCATGCTCAGATCGACTGCCCCTCAAAAAGGATCACGCTCAGATATGGAGACTTTTACGCCACTATTGAAGGTATCCGACCTATTCCCCACCTTTTATTATCTTCTGTACAGGCTGTCAAGGCCTATGAGCAAGGGGAACAGGTGTACCTCATTTCCTTCGAGATGGCAGTAGCAGAAAACTCTATAGCTTATATTTCGATAGTTCGGGATTTCTCCGATGTATTCCCGGAGAAATTGCCCGGGATACCACCAGTTCGGGACATGGATTTCAGGATCCAGTTGGTACCAGGGGCGAGGCCAGTGTCCCGAGCACCTTACAGGATGGCTCCTAGAGAGTTGGCAGAGTTCCGGACTCAGCTTCAGGAACTTGTGGAATCAGGATTTGTGCATATGAGCTCATCGCCATGGGGTGCCCAAGTACTTTTTGTAAAGAAAAAGGACGGATCATTGCGCCTATGCATAGATTACCGGGAGCTGAACCGGTTGACGGTTCGCAATACCAATCCACTACCTTGGATAGATGAATTATTCTATCAGCTGCAAGGAGCCTTCTGGTTCTCTAAACTAGATTTACGATCTGGTTACTACAAGCTCCGCATCCGAGAAGAGGACATACCGAAGACGGCATTCAGTTAACTCTATGGGCTATACGAGTTCACGGTGATGCCTTTTGGGCTCACGAATGCCCCCTCAGCATTCATGACTCTAATGAACCGTGTATTTGAACCCTACTTAGACCGCTTCATCATTGTGTTCATCGATGATATTCTGATTATTCTCGGACTCAGGAGGAGCATACTGAACACTCGACACAGGTTTTGCAGAGACTGAGAGAATTCAGGATATATGCGAAGTTTTCTAAGTGCCAGTTCTTACTACAGGAGGTGGCCTTCCTGGGGCACACTATCAGTGGGGCTAGATTGGCAGTGGATCCAACCAAGATAGAGGCCGTACGGAATTGGCCACAGACAAAGACAGCGTCAGACATCCACAGCTTCTTGGGATTAGCAGGTTACTATCATAAGTTCGTTGAGTGATTCTCGAGGTTAGCCCTCCCCCTCACGTCCTTGACGAAGAAGGATGCATATTTTGTTTGGTCAGGGGAGTGCGAGACAGCTTTTTAGGAGCTGAAGGACCGACTTACCTCATCCCCTATACTTGCGCTCCCATCCGGGAGTGAACGATTTCTGGTCTACACAGATGCCTCATACCATGGGATGGGTGCTGTCCTGATGCAGCATGGACATGTTATTGCTTATGCTTAAAGACAATTGAAGAAGCATGAGCATAACTATCCAGTACATGACTTAGAGCTCGGGGCTGTGGTATTCGCCCTAAAGATATGGAGACATTTCTTATATGGGATTCATTGTGATATTTATTCAGACCAAAAGACTCTTAAATATACCGACACACAGAAGGATCTGAACCTGTGATAGAGGAGATGGCTGGAATTCCTCTGTGACTATGATTATTAGATCCACTATCATCCAGGGAAAGCAAACACAGTAGCAGATGCCTTGAGTAGGAGAGCAGACACTTCTGGACCATAGCCTCAGTTGATGTCTATAGAGCTGATACGGATGATGGAAGACATGCATATTACCAAGAATACCTAAGCTCATTGATTAGTGATGATGATATTCGGAAGCACATTATTACACATCAGAGGCTGGATGCTGCTTTAGAGCCGATTGTCAGTGCCCTGAAAGGGGGCAAGTTCGAGGATTATACGCTGCAAGATTAACTCCTTCGATTCCGTGGGTGAGTATACATACCAGCAGGAGATGGTATCCAAGATGACATACTCAGAGAGGCACATTGCTCCAGATATTCAGTACATCCCGGCATCACCAAGATGTGGGTAGACTTATGGAAGACAATGTACTGGCCTGGGATGAAAAGAGAGATCACCTATTTTGTTACACACTGTGAGACCTGTCAGCACGTGAAGGAGGAATGTAAGAGCCCAGGAGGTTTATTACAGCCACTGCCAGTCCTAGAGTGGAAGTTCGAGGACTTTACTATGGACTTTCTACACGGACTACCTCGCTCCCACTCCAGGCACGATTCCATTTGGGTCATAGTCGGTAGACTGACCAAGGTAGCGCATTTCATTCAAGTTAGGAAGGATGCTCTAGTTGCAGTTTTTGTGAGATTATTCGTAGAGCAGTTTGTCAGATACCATGGCATCCTCAGGACTATCATCTCGGATCGTGATGGTCGGTTAACTTACAAGGAGTGGAGGGCAGTATAGGCTTACTTTGGGTCTCGACTTACCTTTATCATTGCCTTCCATCCGCAGACCGACGGCCAGACGGAGCGGACAAATAGCATGATGGAGGACCTACTCAGATTATGCATATTGGATATGGGGAAGCCTTGGGAGAGACTGCTACTTTTGATCGAATTCTCTTACAATAAAAGCCACCAGGCTAGCATCGGGATGGATCCATATGAGGCACTTTCCGGGAGGAAGTGCCGGACACCATTGTCTTGGGTTCAGGATGTGGACACCAAGGCTCTTGGCTCTGATTATGTGGAGGACACGGAGGCTCAGGTTCATTTGATCAGGGATCAGATGCTAGAGGCCAAGAGTAGGCAGGCCAAATATTATGATGCTCGACACTGAAAGGTGGAGTTCCAGGTGGGAGACCGGGTATTTTTGAAGATACATCCGGTGCACGGTGTATCTTGGGTTCGGAGGCATAAGAAGCTCAGTCCTCGATATATGGGGCCGTACTTGATCCTGGAGCGGATCGGTCCCTTGGCTTATAGACTGCAACTGCCACCAGAGTTGAGTACACTACACGACGTCTTTCATGTCTCTTCACTATGGAGAGCACTACTATGGCCGGAGCAGCACATTACTACTATGGCTGGTCCGATAGCACCTGACCGGTCCGTTCGTTTGGAGCCGATCCGGATTGATGATACAGATGTTTGAGTGTTGCGGAAGAAGAAGGTTCCTATTGTGAAGGTGCTGTGGTTCAATCATGGACAGGAGGAACACACCTGGGAGCCGAGGGATCTATTGTTGGAGCGACACCCGGAGCTATTTGCTTCAGTTATGCTATAAATTGTGTTTTAAAAAAAATTTACTTAAATTATTCCGAGTAGAACCCCGTGGGCTCGAACTGAAATTTCGGGGACGAAATTATTTTTTTTGTTTATTGGAATTGTAATATCCCATGTTACTTCTAGGCCCCTTAACTTAGATTGGGTTAGGCATGAGGTGGGTGATAGGGGTATTTAGCTAGGTTGACCCTAGTAGGTGAGTGAAACCATGTGGGGCCCACCATAGGGCCCAAGTAAACCAAAGTCAAATTAGCCTAAATAGGGACCCTAGCCATACCATGACCCCCCACATTTCCCTAACCCTAAAAACAATCTAAGTGGACCCTAAGGCATGTCACTAGGTCAAACCCTTTGTCGTTAGTTGACCCAAGTCAACCCTAGCCCTATTTGGGTCAAACTCATACCTATATGCCCAATTAGCCTAAGTGGGGCACACCCTTGGCCCAACCCAAGTTGAGAGTTTCTACTAGGCTCATGACCATTAAGTGGGGTCAGCCCCCTCATCATGTTGACCAAGTCAACTTGGTCAACATGAGTCCTAAAGGAAGGAAAATGAACCCAAGCCACATTCCTTTGGGCTAATCCCACCAAACATGGCCCATTATCATCCCAAGGAGTAAAATACCAGCCCTACCCCTCTGAAATAGGAGAGAGAATACATGCATGGGGGTATTTTGGTGAAACCACCCAAAAAGAGGAGAGTGAAAAGGTGAAATTGGGAGGAGGAGGCCACATGGCTCCTTCTCTTCAGCCATGACTTGCTGGCAGCCCTCCTTAGAGCTATTAGGAGGAGGTGAGAAGCTGAGGGCACTTGGCAGCCATGGTCGATACAACCAAGGCTCCAAACCGAGCTTGCCTTGGTTGTATCTCCCCATATACCCCACCTCAGTCCAAACCAGCCTCACCATCAGCTTCAGTGAGTGGAAACGAGTGGAGAACGAGTTCGAGAGCAAAGTTTTTGGCGAAGAATCAAGAATTCGGGCAGGAGATCGCCGGAGCAGCTCGTCCATGGCAAAAAACGCCGCCACACTCGCCGTCAAGGCTCGAACCAGGTTTGTTTCGCCGCCCCTCTACTCGTGCTAGCTTCTTAGATCCATTAGGAGAGATATCGGGCTCAATTGAGCCCGATGCCATGCGACAAAGTGCGCATTTTTACAATCTTTTAATCCCTCTCAGGATCGCTGGAGGAGTCACCTCTGGCAGCCTCAATCTTTCTAATTGAAACTTTCTTTTGCCAGGAACATTAGCTGGTACAGAGCGGACTGGACACGAAACTTTGAATACACCTTACCGCCGAGAAACGCTAGCCCCCACCTCAGTGAAGGTGGTGGCGACATCCGCCGGCGGTGGTGGTGGTTCAGTTGGCCGGAAAATGGCAGACAAGTTGACCCAGCGCAAATCAATCCCAGCCGTCTGCTGGAGGTAGGGGATGAACCGATGACGTCGGTTTGTTGCTTTAGGATTCGTGCAAATCATATTTCTATAGTTTATAAATTAATGAAATTAAATTAAATTTCTATCACATTTTTTCAGTGACCTTGCATGTCAAATATAGGGCTCTTAGAGTCATTTCCAGAACATGAACCATTAATGAACTTTGAAGCCTATTGTCTTAACTTTAATATGGAACCTTAAACATCAAATTTGGTACAATATATTTGCCTGTAGGGCTATTTTCCAAGGACTGGTCCTAGACTAGTGTAGAATCTCAAAATGATGCCCAAGTCAAACCAGTCATCCAAATGACCCAAAATTTTGGGTGCATGCATGTTTAGGGCTTAATTAACCCCTGTATAAAAATGAGAATTTTTGGGAAAATGTTTTCTATAGTTTTTACTAAAATACCCAAAATGAAATAAATAAAATATTTGGAGTTGTGGGACTCCAAATGGCCACAAATTTTGGTGGCATGTCCTTAGGGACATTGTAAGGGTATTTGAAAAATTTCAGCCATGTTGGACCATTCCATGTTTGGTAAACCCACTTGCATGTGTTGGCTAGTTATAGGCTTGGTGTGCATTTAGCCTAAAATGAAATAATGTGTTTTCAGCCAACTTGAAACATTCAAAAATCATAATTTTCATTATAGAGACACATGAGGGTGTAATACACCTCTCATAGCAATAGTGGGATTTTTGGTAACAAAAATCCCATTATTTGAATTTGTTTGAAAATTTGGGCTTTTTGAGGAAATAAATTTAAAATAGGTTTACCCTTATCATAAAATGTCCAAATTCTGTTGAGGACTAAGGAATGACATGATAAACACTAGAAATAAATTATATCTCTATTGGACAAAGTTTAAGTAGTTTAAGGAGCAAAATGACCATTTTACCCTTATGGAATTTGTGTAGAAATGATGGGTATATTCCTTTGAAAAGTCTGAGAAAATTTATATTGCTGTAATTTTATGTTTTATACCTTGTGCAATTATTTCAGAATTTTTGGATGCAAAATAATGTACTTAGGCCATATAATGGCATTTTTGTAAATAACTCAAATTGAGCTTTTGGTAGGCCATTTCAACCTAGATGTAAATGGAAATATGGACATAGTATTTTTTCATTATTATCAAGGCTCTGTAATTTAACTAGAATTTTTTAGATAACATTCCTTATACTTCATTTGGAAAATGACAATAATGTGAATTTTGTAGTAAGGAATAAATGGAAATACTTAAAGGAAAATTATGATTCTTGGAAAATAGTGATCTTTCACCCTTTCGAGGAGTTAACCTGGATCTTATGCCCAGAACCGCCGTCTTGCGGTGTCGACTAACCCTCCCATGTTACTATATCTAGGGAGAGCTACAAATCGTCTTTATTCTCGGCCCTCCACGCTTCTCTTCTTTCCTCTACTTTGATTATTCGTGGTGTCGAGACCTCGAACTCTATCAGGAGCACAACTTTATAGCCATGAGAGAGATTGAAGGGGGTCTCACCTGTAGCTGTGTTGGGCATGGTCCTCAGGGCCCAATGAACTGAAGGGAGCAGCTCCACCCAACTCCCCTTTAGATTCTCCACCTTCTTTTTGAACAAATTTATATTTATCTTGTTTGCCGCCTCCACCTGCCCGTTGCTCTTGGGGTAGTGGACCGATGCTAAACAGAGATTGATCCCAAGCTGACCACAAAAACCGATGAACTCTGTGCTGGCGAACTGTGGCCAATTGTCCGTGACAATGGCATGAGGCAACACGTGCCTGCAAATAATTTCCCCCCATACAAAGTTCTGAATCACTTGGGAGGTCACCTTGGCTAGCGCCTTGACCTCCAACCACTTAGAAAAATAATGATCATCACTAGTAAGAATCTTTTCTGCCCGTTGTCTTGGGGGAAGGGTCCCACAAGATCCATTCCCCAAAGAGTGAAGGGCTAGTGGGCAATGATGCTTTTGAGCCTCTGGGCTGGTAGCAGTTGGAGAGGGGCGAATAACTAGCACTTCGCACACTTCTTTGCGAACTCAGTAGCATCCTGGCCAAGGGTCGGCAAGAAGTACCCTTGCCTTACTATCCTTCCCTCCAAGGTCCTGCTCCCTGAGTGACTCATGCACTCCCCAGAATGAGCTTCCTCCAAGATCATCGGTACCTCCTCTTCTGCCATATAGCGTGCTAGAATCCCCGAGAGAGTCTTGTGATATAGCTTCCCATCACGCATCAAGTAGTATGCTGACTTTTACTTGAAGCGCTTCTTGTCCAGGCCTTTTGGGAACTCCCCTGTAGACAAGAGGGTTATGAAGGGGTCCATCCAGGAGGTGCGCCGGTCCACTTCCATCAGCCCCCCCCTTCAATGGACGAGCGGAAGAGGTCGGTCAGGGTTCCCCCCGCATGGGGTCGAAACTTGGATAGCTGATGCACTTGTTCATTTTCTTCCCTCGACACATGTATGATGGAGAACGTTTGGAACATGATGATGACCCCTTTCACCTTTATTAGGTACAGCTGGAGGGTGGGCTCCCTCGCTTCAAACTCACCATTGATCTGGGACGACACCACCATGGAGTCTGTTAGTACCTTAACATCATGCACCCAAAGCTCCCTGGCCAGCCGTAACCCCGCTATCACCACCTCTTACTCTTCTTGGTTGTTGGTGATGGGAAATTGGTTGACCACCATTTATTCTATCTTTATCCCTTGAGGACTCTCCAGGATCACTCCTACTCCTAAGGAGTACCTTCCCGAGGAACCATTCACCTTCACCTTCCAAGTGACTGGATGAGTTAGCCTGATCTCCGCCACCTCGACCACATTATTGGCCAGGAAGTCGGCCATCGCCAGGGCCTTGATTGAGAGGCGGGGAATAAAAGAAATGCCAAACTCACTCAACTCCACCGACCACTTTGCCAACCTTTCGGAGTGATCCACCCCCTCAAATATGTTATGAATGGGATGGTCAGTCACTACTCAGATAGAATGGGCCTGGAAATAGGACCAGAGCCTCCGAGTAGAGATGACTAAGGCAAGGCTAACTTCTCCAAAATAGGGTATCAAAACTCTGCCTTCCTCAGGACCCTACTCACATAGTAGATTACCAGCTGCTACTTCCCCTCCTCCCGAACTCGGATGGAGCTTACGACCTCAGCCTCGACCCTAAGGTATAGAAACAAGTCTTCCCCCTCCTTTTGTCCTTGGAGAAGCGGAGCCTGGGTCAGTTGCCTCTTTAAGGCTTGGAACGCCTTCTCACACTCCTCATACCATTCAAACTTTTGTCCTCTTAGCGCTTTGAAGAAAGGTGAGCATTTCTCTCATGCCTGAGAGAGGAACCTGCTTAGCACCACCAGCTTTCTTGTCAAGCACTGGACCTCCTTGGCATTACGAGGTGATACCAACTCCATTATTGCCCTCACCTTATCAGGATTAGGTTCTACCCCAGTGGGAGTGAGGATGTACCAGGAACTTTCCCCTACTTACCCCGAAGACACACTTCAAGGGGTTTAGCCTCATTTTATATTTCCGCAGGGTGACTAAGGTCTCTTCCAGATCCTGGAGGTGAGAGTCCACGTTCCTACTCTTGATTATGAGTTCGTCCACGTATACTTCCAAGTTTCTTCACTTATGTTCCCGAAAGACCCGGTCCATCATCCTTTGATATGTTGCCCCTGTATTTCTCAACCCAAAGGGCATCATTTTATAACAGTAGCACCCCTCCCCTGTGATGAAGGAGACATCTTTCATGTCGGGTGGGTGTATCCTAATCTTTTGATAACCTGAAAATGCATCTAAAAAGCTTATTAGAGAAAAACTGATGACTAAGTCAACCAGCGCGTCGATTCAAGGCAAGGGGTAACAATCTTTAGGACATGCTTTATTTAAAAGAGAGAAGTTGATACATATCCTACAGCAGCCATCCCCCTTCTTTACCATCACCGCGTTGGATACCCGTCCTGGATACTAGATCTCTAACACAAACCCCGCCTTCACGAGCTTCTCCACGTCCTTATGGATGGGCTCGACCAAATTATCAGTGGTGGTCCTCTTCTTTTGACGGATGGGACGGACGTCGGCATCGAGGTTGAGACGGTGGCAAGCAATATGCGAAGTTGACTTAGTTTTGGTAGCGACAATTCTACTACAAGCTAAATTTGATGTCATCTTGGGGATGGACTGACTAGTAGAGTAGCGAGCTAGTATTGACTGCCTATTGAAGGTAGTGACCCTGAGGTGCAGAGGTAGAGTTGAAGTCAAGTTTGAGGATCTTAGTGGAGTGGCCTGCTCCCTGATTTCTGTCATACAGATGGTGCGCACAGTAAATAAGGGAGGCATAACATTCGTAGCTCTATTGCAGGTCCACTCCACGAAGCTGTTGATTAGAAAAGTATCGCTGGTGGTAGAGTTTGAGGATGCGTTCCCCGAGGAGCCTCCAGGAGCACCTCCTTGGGCTGAGATTGACTTCACGAGTGAATTGGTGCCAGGAGAAAGGCTGTTGTCATGTCCTTTATTTAGGATGACACAAAAGGAGCTAGCCGAACTCAAAGTGCAGCTGTAGGAGTTGTTGGAGCTAGGGTATATTAGGCCTAGCTCTTTGCCGTGGAGCGCGCCAATATTATTTGTAAAGAAGAAAGATGACAGTATATGGTTGTGCATAGACTACCGTGAGTTGAATAAGCTGACCGTCAAGAATATATATCTATTTCTGCGGATAGATGACTTATTTGACCAGTTAGTAGGGTCGATGGTATTACTAGTTGCGTATTCAGGATGAGGACATTCTTAAGACAACATTTGGGATGAGGTATGGACACTTTGATTTCTCGGTGATGCTATTCGGTTTGACGAATGCGCAATCAGTGTTCATGGATTTGATGAACCGAGTATTTCAACAATACTTATATTCATTAGTGGTTGTGTTTATCGACGACATCCCAGTGTATTCTTTGTTGGAGACAGAGCATGAGACTCACTTGAGAGTGGTCTTGCAGATCCTGAGGGAGAACCATCTTTATGCTAAGTTCTCGAAGTGCGAGTTCTGGTTAGAGATGGTAGCATTTTTGGGCCATTTGATTAGTGGTGATGGGGTGGCGATGGATCTGGCGAATGTTGAGGCCATCGGGAATTGGATAGTTTTAAGAACCATAGCAGAAGCCAGGAATTTCCTTAGACTAGTCGGGTACTACAAAAGGGTTGTGGAAAACTATTTGCGGATAGCATTTCCCCTCACTTCTCTTACTCATAAGGATAAAAAGTTTAGCATCCTGACTTTTATTGGGCCATTAAAACCCTAGTGAGCCCAATAAAAGTTACCAAACCTCTACCCAAGACCCATAATGAGGTAGGAGGTAACCCTAGTTAGGGATTTTGAGGAAGAAAACTTCGATTTAAATTTTGTCAGTTCATGTGACCTCGTATAGTTAATATGAGTGCATTGGACCTCGCTTCATTGAATTCTGAGGTCATATGGTGGATAGATTGTTCCTCATAGAAGGCCACAAATACGAGATTTTTGTATATTGAGCTAGGGCACTCCGATCTTAGTTTTGTCAGTTCTTATGGATTTATATAGTCGACATGAGCACATTGGAACTTGTTGCGTTGCAATCCAGAGTCAAATGATGAATTTGACCGTTTTGACCATTTTAGCGTGTCACGACGTGCAAATTCTGGATATTTATCAAATGAACTCCGATTTGACCCCAGTTAGTGGCATTGGATTCATATGGTCAATACGTAGTCATCAGAGTTTGCCCCGATAAATTTCGATGACAAATGATCAATCTGTGGTCAGACCGAGCATTATCATGCATCAAAAGCATGCACACACCAATTATGGTACGATACCCCAACTTTTACCCGACCCCTAATGACTTGGACCTATTTTGATATTGACCAGTATGAGGGTTCCACCCTAGGTTTGACTTCGGTCAAACCCTTATTTTTTCCCCTATTTTAAGAATTTTTTCAAGGAGGAGTGCACCTACTTTCCATATTATTGCATAGACCCACCCTGTCACCCTTGGTCCACTAAAACTAACCAGCATTTGGGTGAGGAATTGGGCGCTAGTGAAGGCCCAACATATATCCCTACCCTCCACTTTTCTCTTCTCCAAGCCCAAGCCTACCAAGGATCATTAGGCTTCCCCCCTCCATTTCTCACATGATAAAAAGGGATCAACCTCTAGCTGTCTGTAAATAGCTGGAGGGTGGTGATTAATCCCTCCCTAAGGAGGGATTAATCTGATAAAACTAGGAGAGGGAAGGAGGCCACTCCCCTGAAAATTTATAGCCTCACACCCCTCCCTTCTTTGCAAAAAGCATTGGTGGGCCCTTCCCCAACGCCAGAGCTACCACACCCGAACTTTCCACCTCTACCACTTAATGGAGAACCAGCCAGGACCCTCTAAAGCTCCCTAAATCCAGGTGGAAACTTCACCCCTCCCCCTTCCTCATATCCCCTACGTGCTGTATGCACCTCTTGGTGCCCCGAGCACCACCGACGCTTCCCAAGACAAGCTCTAGCTCGGGTGGTGGCTATATAGTGTAAGCCTTGCCCAACACCGGTGGTGGCACTTGGAGGGTGTTATACAATTAGGGGTGTTAATACTCGACAGTGGGTGGCCTTGGTGTCGGAGGAATTCGACGCTACGACAACACCCGATAAATTACCTTTTTTTGTTTTATTTTCTGCGATGGCGTCCGGCAATGCCAGGCCACCGGAACACTATAGGAGGGAAGCCCAACCCCCGGCATGCCTTCCATGGGTGGTTCCATGGCCGGAGAGCCACCAAAGAGGCCGGGCAATGCGACATCGCCGGGAGTAGAGTAGCTGCGTCACCCCGCTCTCGTGATGAAGAAATCTTGCGGTGGCCGGCACCGCTGGGCCGTCGTAACACTGTCCATAGGTTTTTCAGCCCCTGACAAATCGACCAGGGGCAGCACCGGTTGCTGGAAGCTGCTGGAAAGTAGTGGTAAAGGCCTCTACCTTCTCCACTGTTGGGGAGCAGTAGTTGCTGTCCGAGTTCCACGATGAGATCAAACGCCCTAGATTATCTGGATTCCTGCCCCCGCCTCAGCATTAGCGTCCCTAACAAAGGATCAGTTCAAGATCTGTTATGGGGACATAAGATACAAATTGCATGTCTAGCTCGATCTTAGCCACATGATGAGCCTTTGATGGCTATTTGAATACCAAATATTTAATAGAAACTTTGGGATTATTTTGAGAAAAATTTAGGCATCTATCACAAAAGTTTTGAACATGAAAGTAGTTTTCCTTAATGAAGACAATCTCCACAAAAATTTTAGGAATTTTATGATTTGATTTGATATCCTAAAAAGCCTAAATAAGAATTATTAAGCCAATTTATAGGCCCAAAAATACTCGGAAAATTTTGGAAAAATTTATATGCTCATTTTAGGCCTCTTTAATTTTGTGTTAAAATTTTGAGACTTTTGGGTGAAAATTGAAGATTTTCCAAAATCTCGAAGCCTAAGGTCATGCATTTAAATTGATGCGTTTAAATCTTTCGAAAAAAGAGAATTGACATGCGCGATCGTGTTTTTAATTGAATATTGAGTTAAAAATAAATGATCAACGAGATTTATTGAGGCGAGATGTCAACTCAGAGTGTTTTGAGGATTTTTGTAAATCCAGTGAGCGCCTCATTTTTGAAATAAATCTCAGATATTTTGGGTTAATCTTAGAAGACAAAATACCCAACCTCGTCTCGGGCGAAGAATTTCTCCCACGTTTGAAAATGATTTTCGAGGTTGAAATTCAAGGAAAAACATGCTCTCTAAATAGATGCTCGAATTTGATCCAACGTGAGCAAATGAGTTGATAATTATTCACTAATGAATAATAAAGGCACAACCCATAATAAGCTTCCCCAATTTGATTAAACCATGATTGAAATGCGTAACTAAACTTTTATCGAATCCTAATAATGGGTGCAGCTCAAAAGAATTTTCAAAAAAATAAAAATGGAACAAAACTTGCCTCCTATGAACGGAGATGGAACTAAACTTACCTCCTATGAACGGAGATAACTGAACTTACCTCCTGAGAATGGAGATGGAACAGAAGCCTCCTGATTGGAGTGATTGGACTACTAACCCTTTTCTTATTTATTTATTTCAGTCTTGTGCTGGTCCAGTTCCTTCATTTATTTTAGTTTAGTACTTCCTTTCCAGCTCTCAAGTCTCAGACTAGTCCTTCTTATTTCTTTCAGTTCAGTTCAGTTCTTTTAAGTACTAATCCAATCTCATACTAAACAAGTTCCTTTCAGTACATATTTTTAGTTCTTATTGTTCAGCATATTCCTGTTTCATACTGGTCATATTTCAATTCAGCATTTTAATTCTACAACTTATATTCTCAGCAGCTTTTTTTACCATACTTATATTTCATGCAATTTACTGTTTTAGAATTTTAAGCACGGGTCCCGCTCTGATAAGCAGTGATTTTTTTATCTTGAGCCTTAGTTAAGGATAATATGAGTTGAGTTATTCCTCCAGAATTAGCCCCAAATAAAGTGCTCTGAAGCTCCATGCTGAGAGTTGGGCCGAAGGACTCCTACCCAAATTATTATTTTTAACATAGAAGGGCAGGCCATCGCAAACTCAATGCATGTTAGATTTATATTATTTTAATTAAATGCTTGTAAATTGCTTGCGGTAAATCATGCCGGGTCAGTCAGTTCCGCAAATCATTCGTACAGGTGCGAGAAAATCGGTGACTTATGGCGATAGGGAGATGTGTATTGCGGGTGACCGATCATTATTTCTCTCCCCTTTGGATTTCCACCACTAGTCAGCCTAAATTTAGAATCGCCAGATGTAGCTCACATCCAAGAGTATACGGGTTTATACGTTGGGGAATGGTAAGTGCAGTACGACCACTTCCATAAGTGGTAGGACTGTCCACTTTCAGCCACGGCCATATCGGTAAGGCCCGTGGGGAATGCTACCCTGATTGAAGAGAAGCGGTCCATACTATATCGATATAGGGTGTGTGTGCGAGTTTTGAACACCTGTAGAGTGTTGACAGGTTATAATACCTACGGTGTGAATAACGGGTTGTGAGCACCTGCCATATTAATAGCTAGTCGAGCGTTTATTACACAACTGACAATTAAGCTGCTATAATTTACAGTTATATTATGTTGTATATTCTTATATATAGTTTCTCCAGGATTATATATATGAAATGTAGTATTAACCCTCTTATGCTTCGGCTATTTACATTAATTGGGAGCATGAGCTCATCCCTAGATATGGATCCGGAAAGAAGATGTGTTTCCACTTAGCTCTGTGACTAATAATTATTTTAATAACCATTCACATGAGACGGAGCACCATGATGTCTAGCTGTCGCGGCCTGATGCTCCACCTAATAGGACTACCCAAGAGAGACTGCCCCGTCGTCTTCAGACTTCCGAGACATAAGTTCTTAGTGCACATGCTTGCGAGTGAGAGAGTGTTAGTAGTAGTTATATTTGGAGTCTATGGGCTTATTGTATAAACAGTGACTATGACCTTTACTTACTCTGATATATATATATATATATAATATTTTCGTGGTATTCTGTTATTGTTTCCCCAATTCTGTAATGTTTTGTGAATGTTGTGATTTAAGCTAGGTAAGGCGCCCAACTAGTGCTTGGTAGAGTGGATTGTTGCCTCTTAGGAAATACTGGGTGGATGTCTTGGGCAGTAAGGCCCGTCTCTGACTACACCCGGCTAAGGTTGGGGGAGGGGGTCGTATAATTGGATCAATTGTTGGATCCTTAGTTGGATTTGGGCTAGGTTCACTAATTTTTGCTGAGTCTGATCAACCTTGTATAGCCAGGGTCAAGTCTAGTAGTCTTAGAGTGTAGGCTAAGTCATTAAGTTCAACATTCTTGAAGTAGACAACAGAAGACCTAAAAAGACTCAGACTTAGAAGTTTAAAGAGAACAGTTTGATCAGTTCGAATTTCTTCAAACTCAGCTCGACGATCATCGATCTCAGATTGATGAACACAGAGTTAATTCTCTGAGCTGAGCTCGACGATATTAGAGCTCAGGTCGATGATCAATTTTCTTCAGACAGATTCTCAGCTCGACGAACTCAGTGTGCAGATTTGGCAAGTCCTTCTCAGAACACAGTTCATAGAGCTCAGGTCGACAAATTGGAATTCTTAGGTCGATGATCTTGGATCTCAGGTCGATGAATTCTGGTCAGTGATCAACGATTTCTGTCCCGCTCCAGAATGAGAAGTTTTTCTTCCTTCTGTCCCTTACTTTCTATATTAATTAGCAATGATATTCCTGAGTAATTAATGCTCATATTCCTTTGAATATAGCCATTATTGGCAGCATTAATTATGGTATTCATCAGGATATTCCCTTGCTTATTTTATTAGGGACAGTTGGGGAAACACATTAATGTTATATTCCAGCTGTTTGTATTCTCCAGATCTACCAGCAATTAAAGACAGGATTCAAAATTCAAAAGAGAATATTTATTGATAGAGAATATAAAAGAGATTTTTCTCTTTTTAGAAAACACAGGAATTACCAAAACCTACAGACAAACATATATCACAAGAATACAGAGATAGACTGACCTCTTAGAAAACACTCTCTTTCTTAGTGCAGAAAAACTATCTGTGTTTTCACCTTGTCAAGTCTGAAGACAGAAGAAGGACAATCATCAAAATCAAGTGTCTTCTTCAAGCTTCACATCTAGGAACATTCAGGACAATAAATCCACATTCAGTCAGAGATGTTCCAGGATTATTTTTAGATAAGGCTGAAGACCTACACCCAGAAGCAAAGCTCTAGTCTTCCTTGTTGGGTACACTGAAAAATATGTACCAGATTTGGAGAAGCCTCATCTTACTCAATGATATACATCAATTTATATTTGATGGATGTTTGAGTTTCATTGTGCAGGTTTAAGGTTTGCAAGAAATTTTTCCAAGTATAAGTGTCGACACTTGTAAAGAATTGTGTCGACACCCATAAGTTGTGTTGACACTAGGAGCAAGGCTTGTGTCGACACCCAGGCATTGTGTCGACACCTAAAGAAGGAGTTGTGTCGACACCCAGAATTGTGTCGACATCAAAAGCATAAACTGTGTCGACACCTAAAGAAGAAGTTGTGTTGACACCCAGAATTGTGTCGATATCCAAGGCAGGAGTTGTGTCGACACCTAAAGTAGAAGCTGTGTCAACACCAAAGAGTTATGTCGAGATCAGAAGAAAGGCATGTGTCAACACTCAGGAATTGTGTTGACACATGTAGAAGGGTTGTTTCGACACACGGGACTTTTGTCTACACACACTCAACGCCATCTTACAGCAACAGCTATACATACACTCAATGCTATTTGTCTGCATCAGCTATGTCAATACCAGAAGCAGTTGTGTCGACACAAAGGACTTGTGTCGACACACACTCAATGACAGCTAGACATACACTCAACGTCATTTGTCTGCATCAGTTATGTCAAGACCAGGAGCAGTTGTGTCGATACACAAGACTTGTGTCGACACATACAAACACAAGATGTGTCGAGTAGCAGAAGAATGACTATGTCAACACATGGAGTGTTGTGTCGACATCATCAAGACTTGTGTCGACACTTAGTCTATTTGTGTCGACACATATGAAGCAGTTTGCTGAGTGGTTCATGCTGAGTTGTAAAGTCTTTTGAGGAATCAACTGTCATGACTGGTGACTCGACAGTTATCATAACCAATAGGTCTGAAACCTTTGTCAGAACTGTCAGAATGTTGTTACAAATCAGATCAGTCGGTAATCATGAGAAAGCTCTATATAAAGGACTGATCCTTGACAACTAGAAGAACTGATACAGAGATAAGAAAGTGAATTATCCAAAGAGAGAATTCAACAACAAGAAAAGGGGAGACCCTTAAGAAGGCAGATTCTGAACAGTCTGTAAGAGAAGATTCAGATCTTATTCTGAATTCAAGGAAGGAGCTGACAGGAGATCAACTTCTACATCAAGTAAAGTTCAACCTTATTTTGTTCTATCAAGAAGCTTTGAAACAGCTAAGCCAGGTTGAATCTGAAGATTCAGTTTATTAAAGAACTGATCAAGAAGCTCACACCAATAAAAAGATCTATCTGGTGATATCTTCATATCTCTTAAACATTCAATTATCTTGTAGGATCTTTGTAAGATCTGAGTTGTAAGCATGTAATTATAAAGGCCAAGGTAGGGCTCAGTGCCTGAGTTGTAGGACTGGTAACAGTCTGAGTTGTAAGCCCAGTGATAAAGGCTGAGGTAGGGTTGAGACCTGAGGTAGGATTATTGGGGAGAATCTGAGGTAAGACTTGTATAAGTTTGAGCTGTAGGAACCAATCTGGTTCTGAGTTGTAAGATCTGTGGATCTGAGTTAGTGGAAGGAAGTTGGGCTGAATCTAGTTCTCTACTGGATAGGCAAAGGGGGAAAGTGGATGTACCCATACCTTGGGGAACCACTATAAATCTGGTGTTTGCTGTGCTGTGATTTGTGTACTGTAAATTATTTGTTCTGTGCTGTGTTAATACTATTTAAATTGCTTGAATTATAAAAGAAAATTGGAACCTAATCACCCCCCTCTAGGTGTCTAGGCTCTTGAAATAAGTCTTTTTAAGTGGTATCATAGGGAGGTTACTCAAAGATTGACCTAACAGTCTGAGTGAATCTCCAAGGCAATTAACAGCTTTCAAGAATGGGTTCAAATGAGAATCAAAAGGAGTTTGGATCTATGAAACTGCATATTTGCAGGAAAGAATGTTTTGGCATATGGAAGGAAAGGGTTAGATTGTTTATGGATGCTTCTGATACCTTCATTCCTATGAAGGTATCAGTTCTGGATGCAAATATCAGAACCCCAAAGAGTTATTCTGAAATGACAAAGGACGAGATCATCCTGGCAACACTAGACAAAAGAGCACAGAACATTATTATAAGTGCTATATGATGCCACATTTCAGAATTTGGTGCATTGTAAAACCTCCAAGGAAATGTGGGACACCCTGATTGTCTACATGGAGGGAAAAAAGTAGTTAGAGAGGACAAGAAGTCTATGTTGAATCAAGAATATGAGAGCTTTAGACAAGCCAAGACTGACATCATAGCTGAATGTTAAAAAAGGTCTTCAGGATAGCTAATAAGATGATGATATATGGAAGAGCCTTCAACACATATGAACTGAATGACAAGTTTCTCAGGTCTCTGACAAAGGACTGGGACACAAAGATTTTTGCCATCAGAGAGGTGGCCAAGCTTGCTGATACACCTCCTCCCACACTATTTAGAAAGCTGTTATCATATGAAATGCAGCACACTACCATAAAGGAGGAAAAGAAGAGCAGTAGGTCTGAGTACAAGGATAAGTCAGTTGCCTTCAAGGCTGAAGGCACAAGAAAGGGTAGGAGAAAATCACCTTCTCCATCTAGAAGGAGTGCTGAGGCAGAAGAAGGAATTCCTTACAACAACACATCAGATAGCGAAACCTCTGATGAGGACTTTGCTTCCTTTACAAGACAGTTCCAAAGGTTCATGAAAAAGAAGAAGTGGAGAACCAGACCATCAACATCCTTTTCCAAGGATGAGTATTACAAGAAAAAGAAGACTCCCAAGGAGGACAGGTATGCCTCAAAACCTAGTAAATAAACTAATTCTAAGATTATTTACTATTGTTACAATAGGCCAGGGATGTCATAGCTGACTGTCCACACAAGATGACTGAATCTAAGGATAAGAAGAAGCATCAAGTGAAAGGCAAGAAGGAGAAATCCTTTGTTGCTCAAAAGCAGAAGAGTTTGACAGACTCTTCATCTTCCGGATCAGGAGAAGAAGATGATGCAGAAACATATATTGGGCTATTCTCAACAGAAGAGGATTATAGGGAACTAGAATTCCTACAAATGCTGGACTCCATAAATGGATTGAAAGATTATTGCTGTAGAGGGTTGATGGCCCAGTCAGAAAATGATCAGTGCCAAGATCAGCCTTGTCCAAGCAAGGTATACAGTTCCCCCTCAGCTTCTGATTATTTCACTGGATCAGAATCAGAAGCATCTGTATCAAGAGATGTGGATGGTTCTGAGTCTGAAGGGTATATACACCAACTCATTGATGAGTATGGTGAGTTATTGCAAGCTCTAAAGAGAAGCAAGCTTCTTGTCAAGGAGCAGGCCAAGGAGACTGAATCTCTTAAGCAGGCAACATCAGAATCAGCCAAGTTGATTGATTTGAAATTGAAAGAGGTTGCCAAACTGAAGAACATAATTGTTATTCAGATGGGCACAATCTCTTTCAAGGAAAATCATATCAAGAATCTGGAGGCAAGACTCAGAAAAGAAAGAGAGTTAGTGGCTAAATTCTCTAAGCCAAAATCTATCTTGCCCTTAATAGACAATTTCATTTCTCAAAAAGGAAAGACTGGTCTAGGTTTTAAGGGAAGAACTAGGGCCACAAATTCTCAAGGAAAAGGTAAGGCCCCAGTTCAGCCACTAGCCTCTAAGCCCCCTATTTTTTTTAGGAAGGTGATGCAACCTACAAACAGGTATGATCATGAAATTACTCATGGTCACTGTGAGTATGGAGATCACATTTGCAAGTGTGCAAATGCTAGTAGGACACTCTATAGGCAAGCCCATCAGGTTCAAAAGGAATTCTTGGGGTTTGCTGCTCTAGCACCTACACTTAAAAAGACTGCTGACAACAAGGTTGTGAAGTCTATACCTAAGAGAAGGTACAATAGATTTTAGTGTTGGTGTTATGACAAGGTAGGGCACTTTGCCATGGATTGCTAGTTTAACACAAGTGTTAAAACTAAGTATAGTTTACCTCTCAGAACAGCTGCAGGATTTCAAACTAATGAGGATCTAGGACCCAATAATAATTTGGGTTCTAAGGATGAGTGATTCTTTATTTGATACAAGTGAATCCAAGTGGTCATACCCCTATATGGTACTTGGATAGTGGATGTTCCAGACACATGACTGGAATATGAAGAATGTTGAGGGACTATATACCCATAGAGAATGGACCCAAAGTAATCTTTGGTGGATTAGAAAAAGAAATCATCAAAGGATTTGGTAACATTTCTAGTGATTCAATTACTATCACTAAAGTGGCTTATGTGAAGGGTTTAAAACATAACCTGATTAGCATAAGTCAACTTAGTGATCTAGGTTATGACGTCTCTTTCCTCAAAGGGGAGTGCCAAATAAGGAGGTAAAGTGATCAAGAGATCATTTTGACTGGCACTAGGAAAGGGAATGTATATTGCCTTAATCTAGATTGTTAGTTTAACATCTCACCCATTTGCCTAGTTGCAGGTGAGAAAGCTTAACAATGTATCAAATGGCACAAGTGACTAGCTCATTTGAACTATAAGTCTATAGGATAGTTGTTTAGCATGGGATCAGTGAGGAATGGTCCTCAAGTCAAGTGCATTAAAGAGGGTGTGTGTTCAGCTTACCAAAAGGGAAAACAGACTAAGTCCTCTTTCCATACACTTGATACCAAAGATTTAATGAGATGTTTATATCTCTTGTATATGGATTTGTTTGGTCCTATGCCAGTTCATAGTCTTGGTAGGAAAGTATTCACTTTAGTTATTATGGATGACTATTCTAGATTCACATGGGTTTTCCTCTTAAGACAGAAATTTGAAACTCCTACTGTTTTCCAGACCTTTGTTAGACAAATTAATAATGAATTTAACAATTCAATGGTCAAAATCAGAAGTGACCATGGAACTGAATTTCATTCTGAATGTATGACAAAGTTCTGTGAAAACTTAGGATTCATCAGGAGTTCTCCTCACCTAAAACACCTCAGCAAAATGGTGTTGCTGAAAGAAAGAATAGGACTCTAATTGAGGCAAGTAGAACACTACTTAGTAACACTACTCTCCATGAGTACTTCTGGGCTGAGGATGTAAATACTGCATGTCAGGTACTCAATAGAGCCTCCATCAATAAGAAACATAAGATGACTCCCTATCAGATTTTGAAAGGTAGAAAACCAAACATTTCCTACTTTATAATCTTTGGTAGCAAGTGTTATGTCCTAATTAATTGTAAGCACTATAAAACTAAGTTTGCTACAAAATACCTAGAAGGGATATTTGTTGGGTACAACAATAACAGTAGGGCATACAGGTTCAACAACTTGACTACCCAAGTTATAGAAGAATCAGTTCATGTTGTATTTGATGAGTCTAAATTTATTAACAGTGAATTGTCTAGTTCTTTAGTTAGTTCTACAGGTCTAACAGATAGGCTGGACAGGCTGACACTCAATGATAAAGCCTGCTAGGATGGATGAAGAAAAGGATGCATGCTATCCAGGGGAGAACAAGACTCACTGGATGAAGAAGACAATGAGGAGCATCAGGTTGAGGAAAATGAAGAAGGTCAAGAGGTTGGCAGATTTCCTCATGCAAGAAGACACCTAAAGGATCATCCAGCTCATCAAATCATTAGTGATGCAAGTCAAGGTGTACTAACCAGGAGTAAGAACATGAACACAGTTTTATGTTAAAATTTCTTGTCACAGATAGAACCCAGGAAGTTTGAAGAAGCCATGCTAGACACAAACTGGATTGATGCTATGCAAGAAGAGCTGAATCAATTCAGGAGGTGTAAAGTTTGAGAACTAGTTTCTAAACCAAAGGATCACAACATTATAGGAACCAAGTTGATCTACAGAAACAAACTTGATGAGAATGGGACTATAATCAAGAACAAGGCCAGGCTTATAACAAAAGGCTACAGGAAAGAAGAAGGGATTGACTTTGATTAAATCTTTGCCCCAGTGGTAAGACTGGAGGCTATAAGGTTGTTCTTGGCCTATGTTGTCTATCAAGGGTTCAAGGTATATCAAATGGATGTAAAGTCAGCATTTCTGAATGATGACTTAAAAGAGGAAGTCTATGTTGAACAACCCTCAGGTTTTGTAGATTCTCATTATCCTAATTATGTATATAGGCTTAGGAAAGCCCTATATGGTTTGAAACCAGCCCCTAGGGCTTGGTATGAAACATTTTCTTCTTTTCTTATTGAGAATAAATTCTCTAGAGGAAAGATAGACAAAACTCTATTCTTTAGGGAATCTAGAGGCAAGATAATCCTAGTCCAGATATATATTGATGACATTATCTTTTGATCTACTAAAAACAACCTTTGTAGAAAGTTTGCCAAACTTATGCAAGGGAAGTTTGAGATGAGCAGTATGGGTGTGCTGAAGTTCTTCTTGGGACTTCAAGTAAGACAGACTGATGATGGATTGTCCATATCCCAGTCTAAGTTCACCTGGGAGTTGATTAAGAAATATGGTATGGACTCAGCCTCCACCATGAAAACTCCAATGGGAACAAGTATGCCTATAAGTAAAGATGAGACAGGGAAACCTGTTGATGAGTCTTTGTATAGAGGGATAATTGGCTCCCTACTCTACTTGACTACTAGTAGACCTGACATCATGTATGCTGCATGTGTCTATGCTAGGTACCAAGCTAGACCAAAGGAATCTCATTATGCTACAGTTAAGAGAATTTTGAGATATCTTAAGGGCACACCTAATCTAGGTCTTTGGTACCCTAAGAATAGAGATTTCATACTAACAGGTTTATCAGATGTAGACTTTGTAGGATGCAAAGAAGGCAGGAAGAGTACTACAGGAACCTGTCAATTCCTAGGTGGAAGGCTGGTGTCTTGGTGCAATATGAAGCAGACCAGTGTAGTTATATCAACACCTGAGTCTGAATATGTAGCTGCAGGCAGTTGCTGTGGATAATTATTGTGGATAAAGCACCAACTTGAAGATTATGACATCAAGGTAAGTAGAATTCCACTGTTTTATGATTCAACTAGTGTTATTTCTATTGCTAAGAATCCCGTATCACACAGTAGAACCAAGCATATAGAAATTAAGTTGTATTTCATAAGAGAACATGTGGAGAGGGAAGATATTACTCTAGAATTTGTAAATACAAATAATCAAATTGCTGATATTTTTACAAAACCTATGGATGAAACTAAATTCAATCATTTTAAAATTGAATTAGGTATGTTGAACCTAGAATAGGTCGGCACAAGCATTCCTAAGTAGAATATGTCAGTACAAAATTTCTTTGGAAATTTGTCTAAGTACAAAGTCTGTGTCGATACAAGTAGACTTTGTGTCGACACACTCTGCATGTTGTGTCGACAAAGAAAAAGTAGGTGTCAAAACAGAAATAGTATCTGTGTCGACAGAAGAATAGGTGTTGACACAACTATGCCGAGACTTTAAGTTAGCTAATTTTTGTGTCGACACACAAAAATCAAAGTCGACACTCTGTGTCGAGATATGACCAGTCCATGTCGACACTGACATAAGAATGTCGACACGTAGACGTATCGACTAAACCTAAGTATTTTTGAGATTTAAGTCTTTTATGTCGACACATGTACACCTATGTCGATATGTAAGGTGTGTCCTTTTACCTACCCTTTACAAATACACTATAAATAGGGGAAGACAAAATTTGGTCGACTACGCCTTTAGATTTCTCGACTCTAGACCTTGTGTCGACATAGATATTCACTTCTCTTCTCTTCTCTCTCTCTCTATTTTGTCAATGGCGCCAATCAAGGAAGATAAGGTGAATAAAGGTTATGAGCTGGTTCGTGGTGGATTCACGACAGCGTCACCATAAATCAAGGGTGTAATTACCTTAAATTCAGAAAATGGTTTGGAATTCTTGGTCTCAGAGACGACTAAGATCTGGAAGAAGGAATTCATGGAATTTTATTCATCAGCCACTGTGAACATAGACGGGAAGAAGATCCAAGCCACAGTATAAGATTCCCGAGTGAAACTTACTCTAAAGATGTTTAGGAAGTCACTCAGACTTCCTAAGGTTAAGGATGAAGATGACATCATTCCATCAATGACAAAAGATGCCTTAAGCTTGTGCGGGCTAAACCATAATACCAAGGTTGGATCATCCATCACCAGGAAAGGGATGAATTCACAGTGAAAGTTTCTGTCTGAAATAGTAGGCAAGGTAATTCTGTGTAAGACTGTTGGACATGACAGAGTTTCAGTCTCCATGTTTAATCTAATGACAAGGGTCATCTTCACTGTAAAAACAGACTTGGCATCAATAATGTTTGAAAAAATATAAGAAAGTAAAAAGAAACCAAATCTGGGAAGGATTCTGAGTTTATGTTTATCTTCAGCAATAACAAATGTAATGAGTCAACTTCTAGGAACAAAAATCAACCATATGAGGAGAATTGACACTAGAATACTGTCTAGGTGAGATAGAGTATTAACCAAGGAGTTTTCTACTCCACAAAAATAAACCAAGAAAGAAAAGAAGAAGAAGGAAATTGTTCAGCAAACAGAATCTTCTAGTGATTCTGAAGAGGAAGTGGTCTTCTGTTAAGATGAAGACAGGCAACAAAAAGATGCTTAAGATCAAGTAGAGAGCAGTGTGCTCCCAAGGCAACAGATAGACACTACTCCAGGGGGAGAAAATCCTGCACCAGCAGCACAAGATACTGTACTTTCTGAGCTGCCTGCTCAAGGGGGAGCAATTAATGTAGTCACTCTAGAGAGTGAGTTTGCAGCTGATATAGTAATGGATATTGTATCATATATCAATAAAGAAGCACTGCTAGATGTGGAGGGAGAGGCATAAGATGTGCAGTTAAAAGATACTGCTCAGGATGAGCAAGTAAGTATCTCTTTTCTAGAGATGTCCCTGGACAACGATCTGGATGTCTAGGGAGAACCTTTTGTTTTCCAAACAAACCTTGTTCCTCCTATATAGATGCAGCAAGAGGTAACTATGGAAGAGCTATTTCCTAATTTACCAGCTGCAAGGACTGAGGGGGAGCAATCATAGATAGAAAAGGAACTGCAAAGAACTGAGGGGGAGAAGCTACTAAATGCCCCATCTAAAAAGGAAAATATTGATATAGAAAGCTCATCACAACCCTCTGATGATGATGAGGAAGCCTCTATGGCTAAGAAGAGGAAGATTGTTGCAATTAAGAAAAGGAGCTCAGGCAACAAGAAAGCCTTGCAATCAGTCACTCAATCATCTGCTCCAAGCATGGACTTCAGTTCATTGCTGGTCCAATTACAAGTTAAATTGGATGAATAAAGGCAGTCTTTAGAGAAGTATGTGGATGAGTCAAATAAAGAACTGCAGTTTCAGCTGGCTCAAGACATAAAATAAATCAGATTTGAAGTCAATCTGTATAAGAAAGAGATGACAGATTGCTTTCATAAGGGAGGCAATACTGTAGTATATTTGGCTTAGCAACAATAGCTTATAAAGATTGAGGTTGAAGACATTGCCACCAAGCAAGGATATGATTTAGAAAATCAATTCAGATCTAATGAAAACCTCAAAGACTCCCGTGAATAAATCATCAAAAAACTGGGAAGTATTTCAATAGATTTGAAAACTGAAATATCAAAGCAAATACAAGAAGATCTAGCTTCTATCCAAACAGCTATTGGATCCTCTCAAAAGACCATTTCTTATTACCTAACTATGTTCAAAGCTTACTATCAAGAAGGTACAGAATATCTGGTTGATCAGATAAGGTTTCAAAAGAATGATCTGAGAGATCATATAACTAGCGAAGTCATAAAGGGGGAGAGATTGTTAGTAAAAGCTAGCTCTAACCATGCAAAATGGGTCTCTAATTCCATCAGAGCTACACTTGGCTTTCCTCCTTTGTGTGATGATGACAATATTGCTGAGTCTGGAGTGCAACCTACTAATATTGAAGGAGATCAGCCTGAAGTTGTACAGGTTATTTACCCTCCTGCTGACTTTGACATGGTTCAACAAGGAGTGCAGACAATATACAACCCTCAACATGAGGCACCAAATGTGATCATTGAAAAAGTAGAAATGTCAGAGGCTGCCAAGTAAGCTCAGAAGGAAGCACAATTATCCAAGAAAAGGTTCAGAGAACAGGCTGAGTTGAAGCTAGATTTTGTGCAATGGAGCCCTACTTCCAGGAATATTATTTTGACTGCCGGGAAGGCTGTAAAGGATAAGACCCATGATAGGGGTAAATGGTATTCTGAGCAAGAATGGAATAAGTATCAAGCCAGGCAAGAAGCCATTCTTCAGTACAGAAGGAGTGCAAAAGCTGGGAAGTTATCTGCTAATGCTCTGGAGCCTAGCAGATACTTTCGCAAGCCTTTTCACTATTTTGAAAGGCAAAGGATCAAGGCTGAAGAACTAAAGAAGAAAGATCTCAAAGGGAAGAAACCTACTGATGATACAAAACCTACTGTGCAGGCAAAGATTAAATTTGGAAAAGGCATTGTAATCAAGGAGCCTAGTCCATCATAGGATAGATAGGCTTATGTGTAGAACAATGTAACTTTTTGTTTTTTGTTCTAAGAAAAAACATGTAAACCCAGAATTTTTTTACTAATAAATAAAATCAGCTTCACTATTGATTTTAGTTGTTTATATTGTTTGTATGTTATCTTGCACTAAAATATATGTACATCTATTTTTATGTGCTTTATTATGAGTGATGTATATCTTTTACTAAGGGTTATTACTTCTCCAAATAGGGGGAGATTGTTGGGTACACTGAAAAATATGTACCAGATTTGGAGAAGCCTCATCTTACTCAATGATATACATCAATTTGTATTTGATGGATGTTTGAGTTTCATTGTGTAGGTGTAAGGTTTGCAAGAAATTTTTCCAAGTACAAGTGTCGACACTTGTGAAGAATTGTGTCGACACCCAGAAGTTGTGTCGATACTAGAAACAAGGCCTGTGTCGACACCTAAAGAAGAAGTTGTGTCGACACCCAGAATTGTGTCGACATCTCAAGCAGAAGTTGTGTCGACACCTAAATAAGAAGCTTTGTCGACACCAAGAATTATGTCGACATCTAAGCCAGGAGTTGTGTCGACACCTAAAGCAGAAGCTGTGTCGACACCCAAGAGTTATGTGGACATCAGAAGAAAGGCATGTGTCGACACTCAGGAATTGTGTCGACACCTGTAGAAGGATTTTGTCGACACACAGGACTTATGTCGACACACACTCAACGCCATCTTACAACAACAGCTAAACATACACTCAATGCCATTTGTCTGCATCAGCTATGTCAAGACCAGAAACAGTTGTGTCAACACACAGGACTTGTGTCGACACACAGGACTTGTGTCGACACATACTCAACGACAGCTAGACATACACTCAATGCTATTTGTATGCATCAGCTATGTCGAGACCAGGAGCAGTTGTGTCGACACACAGGACTTGTGTCGACACATACAAACAGAAGATGTGTCGATTAGCGGAAGAATGACTATGTCAGCACATGGAGTATTGTATCGACATCATCAAGACTTGTGTCGACACTTAGTCTATTTGTGTGGACACATATGAAGCAGTTTGATGAGTGGGTCATGCTGAGTTGTAAAGTCTTTTGAGGAATTAACTGTCATGACTGGTGACTTGACAACTGTCATAACAAATAGGTCTGACACCTTTTTCAAAACTGTTAGAAGGTTATTACAAACTGGATCAGCCGGTAATCATGAGAAAACTCTATATAAAGGACTGATCCTTGAAAACAAGAATAACTAATACAGAGATAAGAAAGTGAATTATCCAAAGAGAGATTTCAACAACAAGAAAAGGGCAGACCCTTAATAAGGTAGATTCTAAACAGTTTGTAAGAGAAGATTCATATCTTATTCTGAATTCAAGGAAGGAGCTGACAGGAGATCAACTTCTACATCAAGTAAAGTTCAACCTTATTTTGTTCTATCAAGAAGCTTTGAAATAGCTAAGTTAGGTTGAATATGAAGATTCAGTTTATTCAAAAACTGATCAAGAAGCTCACACCAATAGAAAGATCTATCTGGTGGTATCTTCATAACTCTTAAACATTCAATTATCTTGTAGGATCTTTGTTAGATCGGAATTGTAAGCCTGTAATTATAAAGGCTAAGTTAGGGCTGAGTGCCTGAGGTGTAGGAGTGGTAACTGTCTGAGTTGTAAGCCTAGTGATAAAGGCTGAGGTAGGGCTGAGGCCTGAGGTAAGATTCTTGGGGAGAATATGAGATAAGACTTGTATAAGTCTAAGACGTAGGAACCATTCTGGTTCTGAGTTGTAAGATCTATGGATCTGAGTTTGTGGAAGAAGTTGGGCTGAATCTAGTTCTCTATTAGATAGGCGAAGGGGGAAAATGGATGTACCCATACCTTGGGGAACCATTATAAATCTGGTGTTTGCTGTGCTGTGATTTGTGTACTGTGAATTGTTTTTTCTGTGCTATGTTAATACTAGTTAAATTGCCTGAATTATAAAAGAAAATTAGAACCTATTCACCCCCCCTCTAGGTGTCTAAGCTCTTGAAATAAGTCTTTCATTCTTGAACCATCAACATCTCAGGGGGGGGCATTGTCGACATCAAAGATCCACTAAGTTTTCTCTGTTGAATAGAGAAAGAGAAGACAACACCTCCTCTCACCTTCTATAAAAGAGTTTTAACTTCCTTCAAAAGTTAACTCTTGGTTGTCAAGTCTCCTGATCAAAAGACTTGGGTTGGTTTTTGGGCACCTGATCAAAAGCCTTAAGGGTTGTAATATCTCCCTGTAAATAGATATTTTGGTGGCAGACACCTGATCAAAACCTGCTACTGGATTCCTACAAGGGTGGTAGAAGAGTGGATGTACCCAAGTTTATGGGAGCCACTATAAAATCTTCTTGTGTTGTCTGGTTGCTCATTTTCTATTTTTGTTCTTGCTGTGGCTGTGATAGTTAGAATAGCTTAGCTTATTTCTGTTATTATATTTGGTATCACTTATTTTCACTATGATATATAAAGCTTAATACAACAAAAAATTTTAATACTATATTCACCCCCCCTCTAGAGTAAACTAGATCAAACCCCTCCTTTCAATTGGTATCAGAGGGTTGTTCTCTTAGTTGAACAAGGTAAAACTTGAACCAATAGATCCTTCTTTGATCTAAAATTCTCTAGCCTATTTCTTATAGCATGGCACAAAACAAGGATTATGCAAGCACCAGACCTCTAGTGTGTAACTTAAATAAGTTTGCCATCTGGAAGGCAAGAATCAAACTTTATATGAACTCTATTGATGAGGACATTTTTAATTCCATTTTGACAAGACCTCTTGCTCCAGTGACTGCATCCACCTCAACTTCAAGCACTCATGTTGTTCTACCACCTAAGTGGACAGATGCTCAGAAAAAGGCCAAGACTGCTGATGCAAAGGCCATGAATATTCCGGCTCAGACTATGTCTCATGACATCTTCCAGAAAGTGGCTGAATGCACATCAGCCAAAGCTATATGGGATTCTCTTAACCAGATGGTAGCTGGTTCTGCTGATGAGAGAAAGGATAGGAGATCCAATCTCATCTCATAATATGAGAACTTCAAGAAGGATGAAGCTGAGTCAGTGAGTGATATGTACAACAGGCTTAGCTCAATCATTAATGAGCTAAAGACCTTGGACAAGGACATCACTCTGACAGAAGTCAATGATAAAATCCTCATGTGCTTCCCTAGCTCATGGGATTCAAGAATCTAGCCAATTAGAGAAGCAAGAAGCATGATAGAAATCTCTACTGAATCACTTCTTGGAAAGCTCAAATCCTATGAGCAATTAATGAAGACCAGAGAAGTAGCAGCTGAACAGAAGACTCCAACACCTATCAGGAAGGAGCGCAACATTACATTCAAGGTTGCTGAAGAATCTAAAGGGACTCCAGTCAATGAAGAACTGATGAGCCTCTTTGCCAAAGTATTCTTCAAGATGGAAAAGAAGGACTTCAGAAGAAAGTCATCAAGGCAAGATGACAAGCTAAGGTATGACAAGACTCCATCTAAAGAAATTGTTTGCTTTGGTTGTAGGAAGCCTGAACATTTCATCTCAAAATGTACAGAAACTCAGAAGAAGGACATGAGAAGAGAAAAGGATTCCAGAAGAACACATCACAGTAAAAAGTCCTCTAGCAAACATAAGAGGAAGGAGAAAGGATTTGTTGCAGAAACCTGGAGTGACACTGAGGAAGAGTCATCATCCTCCAACTCCAGTGATGAAGAAGAAGAAGATAAGGCAAAGGAGGTTTACCTAATAGCAATAGATGATTCCAGCAGTCAGTCAGAGGCTGAAGCTTCAGAAGATGAAGAGACTCTATCTGCAAAGGACCAGGTAATAATATCCTATGATTTTGATTCAGGAGAATTTAAAACTGAATTTAAAAATCTATGCTTAGATCTAATAGGCTCTGAGAAGGAAATCAAACTTCTCAGAGAAAGATTAACTGAATAAGATAAATATATTGCTGAAAATACTAAACTAACAGATGAACTTACCTCGGCAAATGAGAAAATTGCTTTATTTAAAACTGAATTAAGCAAAGCCAAGAAATAATAAGAATCACTTAAAGGTAGAAGCTTACAACTGTTAGACATAACTAGTACTCTAAATGCTAGGGCAAATAACAGTAAACTACGACTAGGTTCATCATCTAGTAAACCACCTATAATTCAGAAAAATAACTTATCTAAACCTATAAATTTCATTTCAGATAAGGGTAAGAAGAATACTGAACAAGTATACAAAGTAAATGAAGTCTTAAAACAAATGGAACTCAAATAAAAATCAAAGAACAAGAAGAAAAATAACTACAACAATTTTTAACAGATTTCATTGAACACAGATCGATGAAATGTATATAATTCATCAACCTCAGAACGACAAACTCCGAACGCCAACTACAATAATAGTTATTCTTCAATCCACGATCGACAAAACCAATCTTGTTCGTCGACCAGAGATCGACGATATTGGTGCCCTAAGAATGAATACCTTCATTCTTCGAGCAAAGATCGAAGATCTTATCCCAATTCATCGACCTCAGGTCGACGAACTTACCAGAGTTCGTCGATCCCAAATCAATCTTATAGAAACTTCAACTCTAACAGAAACTTTAATAATAACCTTAACCAACCTAGGGAGAATATCAATCCATTCACCAAATGGATAATTCCTCCTAGAAGATATCACCCCTTAGGTTATAAAAGCCAACCTGAATGTTCTTACATTTCCATCTTTTCTTATGAAAAGAAACAAGGACCCAAGGTTACTTGGGTCAAGAACATCTAACTTTTTTCCTTACAGGTGAAGAACCATCCTATCACTCAGAATAAGTGGTATCTGGATAGTGGGTGCTCAAAGCACATGATTGGATGCAAGGACAGCTTAATCAATTTCAAGACAATACTGGGTCCAAGAGTGATCTTTGGAGACTCCAGCTTTGGACAAACTGAAGGGTATGGAGACTTCAACAATGGAGCTATCACTTTCAGAAAAGTGGCATATGTAAATGGTCTAAAAACTAACCTAATATCCATAAGTCAGTTACGCGATGCAGGTTATCAGGTTTGCTTTACCAATTCCAAATGTATTATTTCTTTAAATAACCAAATTGTTTTAACAGGATGTAGACAAGGGAATTTATACCTAGTAAACTTTAACTCTGCTAGTTCAGAAATATGCTTATTCAATCAAGTTAGTAATAATAATATTCTATGACATAAGAGACTAGGACATGTTAACCTTAGGAACATCTCTAAGCTATATAGGGACAACCTTATCAGAGGATTGCCTTCTATCGCCTACAAGAAGGAAAGCCTATGCAAGGCTTGTCAAGAAGGCAAGCAAACTAAAAATTACTTTAAGTCAATTAATAAGAGTGACTCACCTAAGATTCTGTACTTGCTACATATGGATCTTTTTAGACCCATTGCTGTATAAAGCTTAGGAGAGAAGTCTTACACTCTAGTTATTGTAGATGTATTCTCTAGATTCTCTTGGGTGTTCTTCTTAAGAAACAAGTCAGATAACTTTAAAGTCCTTACAGACTTTCTTAAGAGCATAAGATTGAGTATTCTATTCTAGTTGCATTGATCAGAAGTGATCATGGTACTGAATTTGATTCTCTTTCCATACAAAGATTCTGTGAGGAGGAAGGTATCAGACATTGTTTCTCTGCTCCTAGAACTCCTCAACAAAATAGGGTAGCAGAAAGGAAAAATAGAACCCTCATTGAATCTGTAGGAACATTACTTATAGATACAGACATGCCCCTACCCTTTTGGGCAGAGGTTTTGAGCATAGTAAACTGTATGCTGAATAGGAGTTTGATACACAAACTTAAGGGTAAGACTCCCTATGAATTACTCAAAGGGAAGAAACCAAAAATTGATTACTTTAGAATCTTTGGGTGTAGATGTTTCATTCATAACAATAATAAGAAACACATTATAAAATTTGAAGCTAAAGCTACAGAGGGAATTTTTCTTGGATATTCCCAATATAACAAGGCTTATAGGGTATTCAATTAATTATCTTTAAAAATGGAAGAGTCTGTACATATTTCATTTGATGAAGCTAACATGTATTATAAGGAGAAGGATTCTTCTATAATAGATTTATTGCAGGTACCTCACTTGTGTGAGAAATTGGGTGAGTTAAACCTTACACAAAAGGTCATATCACATCCTCCTCCACAAGGTGATGAAGATAGTGAAGAAGAAATTTTGGAAGTGGTTGAACCTCCTCCAATAGAAGACATTATTCCACAAGAGGAATTAATTCCAAATGCTATTGCTGAACCAAGTCCACCCACTGACCTTGTCACACTAAGGGATCACCCTAGATCTCAAGTAATTGGGGACATGTTAGTAGGTGTATAGACAAGGCATTAACTAAACCAAGATGTGATACATGCCTATTTCCTCTCTCAAGTTTAGCCTCAATCCATAAATGATGTAGAGCAAGATCCACACTGGATCATTACTATGCAACAGGAGCTCAACCAGTTTGAGAGATGTAGAGTTTTGGACTTAGTTCCAAGACCCAAAGACTACCCAGTCATTGGAACTAAGGGGGTATTCAAAAATAAACTTGATGCCCAAGGCACTATCATAAGGAACAAGGCAAGGCTAGTAGCTCAAGGCTATTGGCAAGAGGAAGGCATTGACTATGATCAGACATTTGCCCTTATTGCAAGGCATGAGGTTATAAGAATCTTCCTTGTATATGTTGCCTTCAAAAAGTTCAAAGTCTATCAAATGGATATCGAGAGTGCATTTATGAATGGAGAACTTAAAGAGGAAGTATATGTGGAGCAACCACCAGGTTTTATCTTTCCAACTAATCCCTATCATGTGTTTAGATTGCATAAAGCTCTGTATGGTCTAAAGTAAGCTCCAAGAGCTTGGTATGAGACCTTAGCTAGATTCTTGTTAGAGCATAAATTTTCTAGAGGCATGGTAGATAAGACTCTTTTTATTTCTGACCTTATGCATTCAAAGTTTGAGATGACTAGTATGGGTGAATTTCATACATCCTTGGTCTCCAAGTGAAGCAATTGCTTGATGGCATTTTCATATCCCAATCCAAGTATGCTAAGGAGCTCATCAAAAGGTTTGGGATGTCAGATGCTTCAGCAAAGAAAACACCCATGGCTACCAATGCTGTGGTTGATTCTGATGAACATGGAAAGCCTGTTGATCAGAAATTACATAGGAGCATTGTTGGTTCCCTATTATATCTCACAGTAAGTAGGCCAGACATAATGTTTGCTACATGCCTTTATGCTAGGTTCCAAGTGAACCCTAAAGAATCTCATCTAATTTTCCTTAAAAGAATTTTAAGATATATAAATGGTTGCCTAAATCTAGGAATCTGGTATCCAACTGAGTCAGAATTTGAGTTGACTGGATACTCAAATGCTGACTTTGCTGGATGTAGAGTGGACAAGAAGAGCACATCAGGAACATGCCAGTTCCTTGGTGCTAGACTTATCTCCTGGTTTTGTAAAAAGCAAACATCTGTGTCTACATTAATAGCAGAAGTTGAGTACATAGAAGCTGGCAGTTGCTGTTCACAGATGCTGTGGATTCAAAACCAACTTCTAGACAATGGATACAACTTAAATAATTCAACATTACTCTGTGATAACACAAGTGCAATTTCTATTGCTCAGAATCTAGTTCATCATAGTAAAACTAAGCATATAGAGATAATACATCATTTCATAAGAGAGTGTGTGGAAAAAAAGAAAATTAATCTTGTCTATATCTACACTAATTTGCAAAGTGCAGACATCTTCACCAAACCCTTGGATGAAAGAAACCACTTATTTTTCCTAAATCAGCTTGGTATGATTAATGGAGAAGCTTTAATTTATCTTTCTGTCTGTGGTCGAAGAATTTGCCACAATTCGTCGAATGGAGATCGACGAACTGAGAAAAGTTCTTGAGATAATTCATCGACCTGAGATCGACGAACTCTCAGTGTGAGTCATTTTCGTCGACCGGAGATCGACGATCTGGCTTCAAAAAAATTTCGTCGACCTGAGAACGACGAAAAGTTTTCCCTCCTTCAGGCTGAGTTCGATGTACTGTTTTGTCGATAAAATATTTCGTCGACCTCAGATCGAAGAATTTTTCATTTTCGCAGGACGGAGTTTGCGTTTAATATTCTGTAAAACCTTATAACTAGGTTTTATTCGACCTCCATCCCACGCTTTCAGTTCCCTCACACTTTATCTCTCTGTTTCTTTGTTGCAGGTGATCATGGCGATTCCAGCTAGCGCACTTGCAGTAATGAAATTCAATATGGGTTTTTATATTCATTTCAAATCATTCCAGCATTCAGATCAAATCTTCCTTGACATTCTGCAACTGTTTGAAGATTTACATTTGAAGAATCTAATGAAAACCAGGATAAAGATTACGGCGACTGAGATTAGAGAATGGATTTACTCGTTATCATCTCCAGATGCTGACACATTGGTAGGAACAATAGTGGGTAATGCCATCTCTCTCACCCCTGAAATTATTTCTGAAATTTTTGGCTTAGTGAATGGAGAAGAAGAATTAGAGATCGACTCTGCTGAATTTGATGAAATGTTGAGTAAAATGGGTTATTCTGTAGACAACCCCAATAAGAGGCTGAAGAAACATCTGTTTGCTGATTACAAGTTTCTGGCAGATGTTGTAGGAAAAGTTCTGCTGGGCAAGCATACCGCCCACAATTACATTACTTGACATTAGTTCCTAGTAATGTGTGTTGTGGTAAATAAGAAGGCCGTGAGCTGGGCCAGAATTATGTTTGAATTGATAAAGAAGAAAAACACAAAAAGGCAGTTTTTTGGGAAGAATACTGGTAATCTTCCTCCATGCCAAGGCTGCTGAATCACTAGTCACCCTGACCATATTCATTAATACCTCTAAGAGGCTAACCTACACCTTATTTGGCAGGTGGGAGAGGAGCATTCCTAAGCCATCCAAGGCTTCCTCTTCAAGATCTTCTGAGAGTACATGGGCTGTTCCAGCCTCTCCCCACCCTACTGAGGATATCCGCATTCCCCCTCCACCTCCATCTGTTCAAATAACTTCAACATCCCTCCAACTTACTTCCACAACTCCAGCACATCAACCTACACCTCCTGCTTCCCCTATCAATATTTCTTCATCAGTTCATTCACGACTACCTCAACATTCACCAATTAATTCTCCAGTACATCAATTTCCTCAACATCAAATTCTAGAGCATACTCACTCACCAGAGCATGTTACTCCTCCTCTGTCCCCTCTTCCTTCTCATCTTACTAACATTCCTCCTCTTGACAATCTATCATCCTTACCTTCATTCAATCTTCTTTCATCCCCCAGTCATTCTCTATCCCCTCCAGATGAGCAAATGCTATATTCTCATCCCTCTTCTTCCACCTTCAATTCATCTGTATCTATTCAAACCCCACCTGAATTCATGGACATAGTTTCACCCTCCATTTCATCCATTCTGCAATCCATCATACCTCTCCTTAAGCAACTCATAGTTGAGGCCATTTCACCTCTTGCTTCTTCTATTTCATTTCTTGCTGCCCAACTACATCCCTGTTCCTCCTTCTTCAGTCAGGGGCCTGGCTCCAGTACTTACTGAAACCATGAATGGGGAGATACTCCATGAAGAAGTAGCTCCAACATCAATAGTAGTAGAGATAGGGTTTGTTGATATTGAGATACCAGATGCAGAACTCAGAGAATTTTTGGACACTGATTCTGAGACTGTTGATTTAGTTCATTCTTTGGATATTTCTTCTGGAGACTGCTTCATTTCTCCAGTAGTTGAACTGAACTCGGTTCTTGATTCTTTTGATCTTATGTATAGAAACATTCTTTTATTTGTTTCTCCCAAGTACTACACATATATTATTTGGTATACAGCTCCAGTAAGTATAGAAAATCTTAAGGCTATTTAGGACAGTTTTGCCACTAACATGGTTGTGGAACCTATAGGCCCAACCTATGTTATGGATGACAGTCTTATTCCCAGCATAGATGATCTAATTGCACAAGATGTTGTATAGGAGATTTTCCAGATGCAAAATGATCCAGAGCTGAATGATTTTCTATTGACTGTTAAAGAAATAGAAGATTCTCAGATGATTTCAGAGTTTGCAGCTCCTCTTCAGACTGATAAGCAGATTTCTCAGGAAATAATAAAAACAATAGATGCTTTATATGATTTTCCCCAAAACTCCTCTTAAGTTGACACAGATAATGATTCATATGATTCTACTGATTCCAAATCTAAGAAGAAAGTTATTAAGAAGAGAAAGTCTGTCCCAAAGGCTGCTCCTAAGCTCAATCCCAATAATTACACTCCGTACTATATATTGCAAAAGATAACTCCATACCCAGGAATGCCCCAATGGAAGTGGTTGTCTAAGAATGATCATAAAGAAAGGAAGAAGAGGAGAAGGTACAGGTCTCCTCCTAGGCAGTTCTGGAAAGACCCTCCTTCTCCTCCTCCCTCTTCAGGTACTTCTGGAAGTATTACTCAGAGAGCTGCTCAAGTGACAAAGACTTACCAAAGACAGTCAAGGCATGACAGTCAGCAAAGTTCTTCAAGCCATCCTCCTCCAGCTTCATCCAAGAGAGCTTCTATAGATACTACTGATAAATCACAACAGGACTCAAGTCCAATCAGGCCAGAGTCTCCTCCTATTCCATTTGTAGATCCAGAACAGGAGACCTCTGCCAGAATGGCTAGATATCAAGAGATAGTAGGAATCTCTCAGATTAACAAAGCTAAAGCTGAAGGCAAGGATCCTTCTCAGTTTACAACAATGTCATCTTACAGGAAAGAAGAACTGAACAGGTATGCTAAAGCAAACAAGTTCTTTAATGTAGATGAGTATATAAAATTACATCAAGAGGCTGTAGTACCCAGAACATCTTCTCTGAACATTATTGGTGCATCTGACATGTTCATGTCAAAGAGAGAAGTTGCTAATCCTAATATGGAAATCTTATTCAAACATCCTGCTGAAAAGTCCGAGAAAGCAATTCCCAAGCATAAACAGTAATTTTGTTTTTGTGTTATTATTAGTTTTGAACTCTATTTCTATTTATATCATGAAGCATATGTTGTAAATATCTGCTGAATTTTATATTTCTGTCAAATATATATTTTCTTGCTTTATGATTATTTTTTATTTTTATTTTAGTGACCTCACACAAATAGGGGGAGATTGTTGGATCCCTAATTGGATTTGGGCTAGGTTCACTAATTTAGGCTGAGTCTGACCCACCTTGTATAGCTAGGGTCAAGTCTAGTCGTCCTATAGTGTAGGCTTATTCAATAAGTTCAACCTTCTTGAAGCAGCCAGAAGAGGACCTTAGAAGACTTAGGCTTAGAAGTTTTCATAGAATAGTTTGATCTGTTCGAAGTTCTTCGAACTCAGCTCGACAATTGTTGATCTCAGATAGATGAACTCAGAGTTAATTCTCTGAGCTGAGCTCGACGATATTAGAGCTCAGGTCGACGATCAGTTTTCTTCAGACAGATTCTCAGCTCGACGAACTCAGAGTGCAAATTTGGTAAGTCCTTCTCAGAATGCAGTTTGCAGAGCTCAGGTCGACGAACTGGAATTCATAGGTCAACGATCTTGGATCTCAGGTCGACGAATTCTGGTCAGTGATCGATGATTTCTGTCCCTATCTAGAATGAGAAGTTTTTCTTCCTTCTATCCCTTACTTTCTATATTAATTAGCAATGATATTCCAGAGTAATTTATGCTCATATTCCTTTGAATATAGCCATTATTGGCAGCATTAATTATGGTATTCATTAGGATATTCCCTTGCTTATTTTATTAGGGACAGCTGGGGAAACTCATTAATGCTATATTCCAGCCGTTTGTATTCTCCAGATCTACCAGCAATTAAAGACAGGATTCAAAATTCAAAGGAGAATATTTATTGACAGAGAATATAAAAGAGATTTTTCTCTTTTCAGAAAACACAGGAATTACCAGAACCTACAAACAAACATACAGCTCAAGAATACAGAGACAGAATGACCTTTTAGAAAATTCACTCTTTCTTAGTGCAAAAAAACTCTCTATGTTTTCACCTTGTCAAGTCTGAAGACAGAAGAAGAACAATCATCAAAATCAAGTGTCTTCATCAAGCTTTACATCCAGGAACATTCAGGACAATAAATCCATATTCAGTCAGAGAATTTCCAGGATTATTTTCAGACAAGGCTGAAGACCTACACCTTGAAGCAAAGCTCTAGTCTTCCTGAACCATCAACATCTCAGGGGGAGCTTTGTCAACATCAAAGATCCACTAAGTCTTCTCTTTTGAATAGAGAAAGAGAAGACAACATCACCTCCTCTCACCTTTTATAAAAGGGTTTTAACTCCCTTCAAAAGTTAACTTTTGGTTATCAAGTCTCCTAATCAAAAGACTTGGGTTGGTTTTTGTGCACCTGATAAAAAGCCTTAAGGGTTGCAATATGTCCCTACAAATAGATATTTTGGTGGCAGACACCTGATCAAAACCTGCTAGTGGATTCCTACCAGGGTGGTAGAAGAGTGGATGTACCCAAGTTTAGGGGAACCACTATAAAATCTTCTTGTGTTGTCGGGTTGCTCATTTTCTATTTTTGTTCTTGTTCTGGTTGTGATAGTTAGAATAGCTTAGTTTATTTTTCCTTCTGTTATTATATTTGGTATCACTTATTTTCACTCTAATATATAAAGCTTAATACAACCAAAATTTTTAATACTCTATTCACCCCCCTCTAGAGTAAACCAGATCTAACACCTCCTTTCATCGATCACGATCTGTCCTTGTGGAGTAGTCTTAGGATCACCTCACTTCGTTCCTTGGTTTGGGACGAAGTATATAGCGGAAGTCTGGTGGACCCTTGTGTAGAGGCTTTGGGATTCTAGACTATATGATAGCACGTCCGCACACCTTTTGTTTCCACTTTATTAGTGTTTTGCAATGTACTGCAACTCTTTTCCTATTACTTCTCTAGATATAGAGTAAAGTAATTAGAAATCCACCTCCACACCCAATAGCCCCTGCAACTGTACTGTTCACTGAGACAGACTTGGGGCGGACATTGACAACTATTCTGACTACATTCCAAACAGCCATGAAGCATTCACAACAAAAAATTATGGTACCCACTAACCTTTTGATGACCTTCTAAGGGCTGAGGCATCCTCTGTTTAGAAGCACGTAGACTGCCATATAGATTAAAGTGTGAGTTGAATGCATTAAGGAGCTGCTAGTGGGCATGATGTGCCCAATAGTTTCTGTAGTTTCTTTGGTTGTGACTTTGATAGAGGGGTATGTAGAGACTGGTGGAGAGCTACCAACCGCTCAATGTTCAGAGGGCGACCGCTGAATGGAATCCTATTTGGGGGGGGGGGAGTTTTCAGACGCATTACTAGAGCATTTCATTTCTGATGCCGACCGAGTTACACTATAGGAGAGGTTCCTGAATATTCATTAGGGTGACTAGGACAGTGCCCGACTACTAGCGGGAGTTTATTCACTTAGCTTGTTTTGCTAGGACGTTCGCATCTACTAACAGGGACCAGACTACTTGTTTCTATCGAGGATTGCAAGATGACTTGAGGCAAGCTTTGATCATGATCTCTCAATCCACCTTCCACACCATAACGACTCACACCACCGTGTTAAAGGTAGACCAGAGGATGGTGGCCCAGCAGCGCCGATGACAGGTAGAGGTCCCCAAGGTCAGGGATAAGACAAAGGAGCAGCTCCCCACTAATAGAAGAGAGTGCGTAGACAGCATCAGCACTGACAGCCTTATAGAGCCCACCCCCACCAAGACAGACACCAGTACTCCAAGTACCCCGAGCAGTACCGCAATAGGATCCCAGACTAACTCCAGTACCCCATCCTTTGCCAGCAGTGTGATGAGATGTTCCCTTTATATGGAATTATTTTCTATGACAACATCTAGGGCATGTTAGAGCCTTCCGCCCACAGGAGGCAAGGAAGGCCGAGGATTAGGAGCAGTATAGGGAGGACTAGCTGCGAGAGCACAGGGCCAAAAAGGCTGAAGAGGTAGACCAGACAGGAGAGATCAGTAGGGCCGAACAACGCACTTAGAGGCTTATGCATTAGATCATACACACAAACCGACACTATATGTAGTGATAGGTATCTATCTTGGTTGTTAGTGATATGGTAGATGTTCTAATGCTTATCATATGACTAGATCTATACTCTATGTATATATACCTATATCTAATCTATGTACCTATTATATGATATGTTTATACACCTATATGTTATCAGGATTACTCTTGGTAGAAAGACATCCCGCAAAAACTCTCTTTAAAACTAGAGCGACACATTCCTTCATGTCTCAGGAATTCATTATAAATAAGGAGAATGTTATCTGCTCATTTGGAATGTCCATATAGATTTGTCTACCAGATGGATCAGATAGGACTTCTGCCTAAGTTTTGGAACTTTAAGGTGGTCAATTAGCTTCTAGAATATGACAGGAGCCCAATTTGTCTTTTTCTTTAATATAACTCTTTTGATAAGCTCAAACATAGACTTGGAAATACTATCGTGGCAATATGTCTTGCACAAGGTTGCTTTCCTAATGATATATGCAAGTAGCTTGCCTCTATGGTTAAAGAACTTTATTTTTAGAGACCCATATTTCTCTCCAGTAAACTCACACCATTCCAAAGCTTGCTTTATATCATAAGCAGAAGTCTCTTGATGCTCTTCAGTGTCTGTGGATGGAAGGTGTAAGGCTTGGGCAATCATTTTGAGGGTAATATTAATCTTAACATCCCATATCTTGCTTTTGATTGACTTTCTGGATAAAGAAATTTTAACATGGGAGAAGAATTATAACACTTCATCCTTCAGGATTGGAGTTGGTTCTGACAGAACAAATTTTAAGTAATGGCTTCTAACATCTTGATGACTTCTTTAATCTCTTCAGAAGCATGTTGAAATCCTTGTCAAACTACCTCCTATCCTTTGTGAAGGATTTTTTTTTCTTTTGGAGCCATGGTATTTGATTTCTTAGTTAATGATAGCGTTTAGACGAACGGAACAAACTCGACGACATTCTAGGGTATAGATTTTATGTTCTCAAGTAATCCTTGGCTTTATATATATATATAAATTTTAATATATTTATAATGGGGTTCTAAAAGAAATCGAAGCGCCACACAACTAAGATGATCATTAAAATGATCTAATATCTGGAATGATTGAAAAATTAATACAGCAGCTCGTCTCGATGGTATTATTGAGACGGAGAGATATACCATTGAGCATTTTCTTAACTATCTCCACGCATAGCCACGATGGGCCTAAATTTCCATCCGAAATGATAGAAAACAGATGAAATTGGGTTAATTGACTCAAACGAAGGTTATATACCTAACATCTAACAACTAACTAAACTAAGTTATCAGAACAAGGTTCTAGCAATTAACAGAATTAAATGAAGATAAGTATAATGATGAAGCATAATAACTAGAATGTTACAAGAAATATAATCTATTCTATGCTAAGCATTCCTAACTCAATCTTGAAAAAAATGAACTTTGCATCATCAGTGGCTTAGTAAAGATATCTGCCACTTGTTTATTTGTGGGGACAAAGTTAAGACAGATATCCTTATTCTCAACATGTTCTCTAATAAAATGATATCTTATTTTTATGTGTTTAGTCCTGCTATGTGATACAGAGTTCTTAGAAATAGAAATAACACTGAATGAGTCACAAAACATTAGAGTGTTACTTACCTGGAGGTTGTAGTTCTATAGTTGATGTTGAATCCACAAAAGTTGTGCACAACAATTTCCTGTTGAGATGTACTCAGACTTAGTTGTGGATATAGCCACACTAGTTTGCTTCTTGCTGCTCCAGGATATCAATCTCCTTTCTAGGAATTGACAAGTTCCACTTGTGCTCTTCCTTTCTTCTTTATAACCTGCAAAGTCTGCATCCGAATACCCAATTAGTTCAAGGTCATTGTTCCTAGGGCACCATAAGCTAAGATGTTGGCTGCCCTTAAGGTATCTCAAAATCCTCTTTGTAGTTGAGTAGTGAGATTCATTAGGGCATGTCTGGCACCTAGTACAAACACATATTGCATATATGATATTATGTCTACTTACAATCAAATATAATAGGGATCCAATGATACACTTGTACATGGATTCATCAAAAGGTTTACCTTTCTCATCCTTGTCCAGGGATATATTTGGTGCCATATGAGTTTTTATGGTGGAAACTAATTCTATCCAAAATTTCCTAATTAGTTCTCTAGTATACTTAGTTTTAGAGATGAAAATCCCCACATTAGACTATTTTACTTAGAGACCTAAAAAGTACTTTAACTCTCTCATACTGCTCATTTCAAACTCCTCATGCATGAGGTTGGAAAACATATTACAAAGGTTTTCATCAGTAGACCTAAATATTTTGTCATCAACTTAAATTTGTACTAAGAGACTCTTGCCCTTTATTTCCATTAGAAATAATGTGCTATCTATCTTTCCCCCTAAGAACTTGTTATTATTGAGAAATTTAGATTGAATTTCATACCAAGCTCTAGGGGCTTAATTTAACACATACAAAGTTTTATAAGAAAGTAAATATAAGAGGTTAGGGTTGGATGCATAAAACCTAAGGTTTGCTCTACATATACCTCCTCCTTGAGATTTCCATTTAGGAATTATAATTTTACATCTATCTGATAGACCTTTAATCCTTTGAAGGCATCATAGGCAAGGTACATTTATTTTGCCTCTATCCTTACAACTGGAGCAAAAGTTTGCTCAAATTCTATGTCATCCTCTTACCTGTAACCCTTGGCTACTAATCTTGCTTTATTCTTGACTACTACACCATTCTCATCCATCTTGTTTCTGAAGATACACATGGTGCCAATGATGTTATATCCTTATGGCCTTGGTACCAACTTCCAAGTTCACTTTATGATAATCTTCATGGATGACATTTTGATCTACTCGATGATAAGGGTAGATCATTCCAGACACCTATAGATGGTGTTGCTTAAGCTTCGAGAGCACTCTCTCTTCGCCAAGTTCAGTAAGTGTGAGTTTTGGTTCGATGAAGTTAGATTCTTGGGCCACACCATTAACAAGAATGGGATAGCAGTGGACTAGGCTAAATCCAAGTAATCCAGGACTGGACACCACTTAAGATGACAACAAACATTCGAAGCTTCCTTTGTATCGCGGGTTATTATCGGAAGTTTGTGGAAGGATTTTCTAGGATAGTGTTACCTGTCACCTCTATTATGAGGAAGAATGTTATTTTTTGGTGGATACCGGAATATGAGGATGCGTTCGTTGAACAAAAGAAGCGACTTACTTCTGCCCCGATCCTTATAATTCCCTCGGGAAGTGAATGGTTCTAGATTTATATTGATTCATCCTTAAAGGGATTGGGAGTTGTCCTAATATAGCATGGCAAGATAGTCGCATACATGTCTCGACAGCTTAAGCCGCATGAGCTAAATTTCGCAGCTCATGATATAGATTTGGGTGTCGTTGTCTTCACCCTTAAGATCTGGAGACACTACCTATATGGAGTCAGATGTGAAATCTTCTCCGACCACAAGAGTCTCAAGTATATCTTCACTCAAAAGGAGTTAAACCTCCGATGGCACCGATGGTTAGAATTTTTATGTGATTATGACTTTTCTCTCTAGTATCACCCCGGGAAAGACAACAGAGTTATTGATGCATTGAGCCGCTAGCCCTCTGTAGCTGGAAGTTGGTTGGAGTTAATACTAGAGGAACTACTTCTGTCTTTTATAGATATGGAGATTACCCTTGTTTCTTATAGGGACCCAGAAGAATATCAGTCCCAACTGTACAAGATGGAGGTATAGTGTGACATCCGGGACCGAATACGGGAGGCCCAAATGATTGACTCGGAAGTGGCCTCGATTATCCAATGTTTGCAGGATAGAGCATAAGAGGAGTACAAACTGTATGACGAAATCTTACAGTTCAAGCATCATGTGTTATTCCCCTATACTAGGGGATTCAAGATGAGATTCTTTGAGAAGCGCACCAGACAAGGTATTCCATTGATCCTGGTGTGTTTAAGATGTATGCTGACCTACGCCGGACTACTTACTGGCCAATAATAAAAAGATACGTCACCAACTTTGTGGATCAGTACCAGACCTATCAAACGGTTTAAGCATAATGCCACATTCTAAGAGGCCTGATGCAGCCCCTGTCGATACCATAGTGGAAATTTGAGGATATTTCTATGGACTTCGTCTATGACTTACCTCAATCCCATGCTGGAAACGACTCTATATAGGTTATTATGGATCGAATTACAAAAATAATGCGGTTCATTTCAAACCGACAGAGTGATGGAGTTGAATTTCTTGCCAGATTATTTATAAAGTAGGTAGTCCGATTGCATGGAGTACCAAAGTCCATTGTGTCGGACCATGATGACTGCTTCACATCCAAAGAATGGAGGTGCGTGCATGCGTACTTGGGGACCAAGTTGGCCTTTAGAACCGCCTTCTACCCTCAGATAGATGGATAAATGGAAAGAACGAATTGGATAATGGAGGGTCTTCTCTGAATATGCATAGTGGAGCACAGCGAGCCATGGGAGAAACTGAAGCCACTAGTGGAGTTTTCTTATAACAACAGCTACCAGACCAGCATTAAGATGGCACGGTATGATGCATTATATGGAAGGTGTTGTCGGACCCCATTGACTTGGTCCAAGGATGAGGATCCACAAGCACTAGGAGTGGCATATATTGATGATACAACGACAACAATACATCTAATCTAGGAGTGGATGCGGGAGGCATAGAGCTGGTAGGCCAAGTATTATGATGTGTGACACCGACTAGTGGAGTTTAGCATGGGGGAAATGGTATTCCTGAAGATCAAATTCATGCATGGTATCTCCCGGTTGAGGAAGCAGAAGAAGCTAGATCCCCTCTATTTGGTTCCCTACCAGGTGATTGAATGTGTTGACCCCGTTGTAAATCGGTTTGCCCTTCCCTTAGAATTGGTAACATTCATGGTTCCTTTCATGTCTCTTCCTGGAGGCGAGTCCTCCAACAACTAGATCAACACCTTCCTACACTAGAAATACCATTGCAGTCAGACCGATCCATCCATGTGGAATCAGTGAGAATATTAGATTTTAAAGTGAAGAATCTACGCAAAAAGGCCATTCTTATGGTTAAGACATTATGTTCGAATTAACGAGATGTGTATACGTGGGAACCCGAAGCACTCGTCAAAGAAAAACACTGTGTGCTCTTTCCCCAGGTATTTTAGAATTTTGTCCCTTACTTAAAGCAAGTTTTTGAGGACAAAAACCCTCTTATTTTTATTTGATTGTAATATCCCGACTTTTATTGGACCATTAAAAGCCTAGTGAGCGCAATAAAAGTGACATGAACGTCTACCTTAGACCCCTTACAAGGAAAAGGTAACCCGAGTCAGAGGTTTTGAGCTTGAAAACTTCGATTTGAGTTTTGTCAGTTCTTGTGCCCTAATATATTTATTACGATTGTGTTAGAACTCGTTCCGTTGAATTCTGAGGTCATATGGTGGATATGACCATTCCTCTTAGAACATCACGAATATTAGATTTTTGTATATCGATCTAGGGAACTCTAATATGAGTTCTATCAGTTCACATGGCTTCGTATAGTCGATACGATTGCATTGGAACTTGTTGCGTTGCAATTTGGAGTAAAACAACAAATTTGACTGTTTTGACCATTTTAGTGCGTCGCGACACACAAATTTTGGATATTTATCAAATGAATACCGATTTGACCACAGTTAGTAGCATTGGATTCATATGGATAATAAAAAGTAAACAGAGTTTTCCCCGATCAATTTCAATGATGAGTGGTCAATCTGCGGTCAAACCGAGCATTACAATGCACCGAAAAGCATGCGCATGCCAATTATTGCATGATACCCCAACTTTAATCAGATCCCCTATAACATGGACTTATTTTGACTTTGACCAGTATGGGGGACCCACCCTAGGGTTGACTTTGGTGAAACCCATATTTTTTTTCTTATTTTTAGAATTTTTCCAAGGAGGAGTGCACCTCCTTTCTAGGTTATTGCATGTCCCTACCCTTTCACCCTTGGGCCACTAAAACCAACCAGCATTTGGGTGAGGAATTGGGCCCTAGTGAAGGCCCAACATCAACCCCCACCCTCCTCTTTTCTCTTCTCCAAGCCCAAGCCTACCAAGGCCCATTAGCTTTGCACCCCCTCTCATTTCTCACATGGAGAAAAGGGATAAACCTTTAGCTATCTATGGAAAGATGGAGGGTGATGATTAATCCATCCCAAAGGAGGGATTAATACCATACTGGAGGGAGAGGAGAGGAGGCCCCCTCTCCCATCTATTTATCACCTCACACCTCTCAATGTTTACAAACAGCTCTGGTGAGCTTTCCCCCCTCGTCAGAGCTACCCTCGCCAGAAACATCCACACCTTCAATTGCCACCTCTACCACCATTAATGTTCAAACATCTAGGATCCTCGAAAACACCCCAAATCCAAGTGGAAACTTCTCCCCTCCCCTTTAGTCAACTCCCCCACATGTTGTATGCACCTCCCATCAGTCAGGACCGTTGCCGGAGCCACCCAAGCCAAGCTCCAGCTCAGGTAGTGTCCGTGTGGTGTACTCCTTGCCCAACACTGGTGGTGGAACTAGGATGGTGTTACACCACCAGGGGTGTTAATCTCCAGCAGCGGCGGACTATAGTGCCTCCAGAATTTGTTGCTTCGGTGGCACCCGAGAAATCGCAATTTTTATTTTATTTTCTATGATGGTGGTCGGCGGTGCCAGGCCACCGAACCTCCGACGGAGGGAAGCCCAAACCCTGACATGCTTGCCTATTGTAGTTTTATGGCTGTAGAGCCACCAAAGAGGCGGGGCAACGAAGTATTGACAGGAGCAGAGCTGTCGCGTCACCTCGCTCTCGGGATGAAGAAATCAGGCGCTGGCCGATGGCACTGGGCCGCCAGACCACTGCCCAAAGGTTTGACGACCCCCTGCAAATCAACCAAGGGTGGTGACGGCAGCTGACAGCTGCTGGCCGATGGTGGCAGAGGCTGCTACCTTCTCCACCGTTGGGGAGCAGTAGTTGTCGTCTGATCTCCACGATGAGATCAGACGGCCATGATTATCTAGAATACCTCCTTGCCTCAGCATCAGGACCCCCACAACAAATCAGTTCTAGATCTGCTGTGGGGATAAAAGATTAAAATAACGTGTTTGGCTCGATCTCAGCCACACGATGCGCCTTTGATGGCTATTTGTAGACCAAATATTTAATGGAAACATTGAGAGTTTTTTTGAGAAAAATTTAGGCGTCTAGGAAAAAAATTTTGGACATGAAAGTTGTTTTTCTTGATGAGGGCAATCTCCAAAAATTTTTTGGGAATTTTATGATTTTATTTGATATCATAAAAAGTATAAATAAGAATTATTAGGCCTATTTATATTCCCAAAAATACTCGAAAAATTTTGGACACATTTTTAGGTTCATTTTAGGCCCTCTTTAATGTTGTGTTATAATTTGGGGACTTTGTGGTGAAAATTAAAGATTTTCTAAATTCTCGGAGCCTAAGGTCGCGCTTTAAAATCGATGCATTTTAAACTTTCAGAAAAAGGGATTCGGCGCGAGCGACTGTGGTTTTAATTGGATATTGAGTTCAAAATAAATGATCAATGAGATTTATCGAGACGAGATTCCTACTTACTATTTCGAGGATTTTTGTAATTCCATTGAGCGCCGCAATTTTGAAATAACTCTCGGATATTTTGGGGTAATCTTGGAAGGTGAAATGCCCAACCTCGTCTCAGGCAAAGAATTTCCCTATGTTTGAAAATGATTTTCGAGGTTGAATTTCATGGAAAAACGTGCTCTCTAAAAAGATGGTCGGATTGGATCTGACACGAAAAATGAGTTGATAATTATTCTCGAATAAATATTAAAGGTGCAACCCTTAATAAGCTTCCCCAATCCGATTAAACCATGATTAAAAGGTGCAACTAAATATTATTGGATCATATTAATGGGTGCCACTCAAAAGAAGTATCCTAAAAATAGAAATGGAATTAAACTTGCCTCTTATGAATGGAGATGGAACTGAACTTGCCTCCTATGAACGAAGATGGAATTGAACTTGCCTCCTGATAATGGAGATGCAACTGAAGCCCCTTGATTGGAATGATTGGACTACTAACCATTTTCTTATTTATTTATTAAAGTTTTGCACTGATCCAGTGCCTTCATTTATTTCTGTTTAGTACTTCCTTTACAGCACCCCAATCTCGTACTGGTCCTGCTTAATTCTTTTAGTTAAGTTCATTTCTTTTAAGTACTAATCCAATCTCGTACTGGTCAAGTTCTTTTCAATACTTACTTTCATTTCTTTTTGTTCAGCATATTCCTATTTTGTACTGATCATATTTCACTTCAGCATTTTAATTCTGCAACTTATATTCTCAGTTGCTTTTATTACCGCACTTATATTTCCTGAAATTTACTATTTTAAAATTTTAAGCACGAGTCCTACTCTAATAAGAAGTTGATTGTTTTAGGTTGAGCCTTAGTTAGAGATAATATGAGTTGAGTTATTCCTCCAGAGTTAGCCCAAATAAAGTGCTCCCATGCTCCTTGCTAAGAGTTAAGCCGAAACCCGCTTGCCCGAATTATTATTTTTAGCATAGTAGGGCAGTCCATCGCAACCCCGATGCGTGCTAGATTTATATTATTTTAATTAAATACTTTTAAATTGCTTACGGTAAATCGTGGCGGGCCAATCACTTCCGCAGACCGTTCGTACCAGTGCTAGAAAGTTGACAACTAATGGCGATAGGGAGATGCGTACTGCGGGTGACTGATTGAAAAAATATAGGATTAAATGTATTTCCCAATTCCACGAACTATAGGCAAGATCACCTATCGTTCATAGTATTGAATTTTTTTAAAATTAAATATCAAATGTCATATTTTTCGGGCCTGTTGAGTACTTATATTCACGCAAAATAATATTATTTTATCGGAATATAAAAAGAGGTTAATTAAACTATAGAAATAAAACTGCAATAAAATAAACACTTGATCTAGAATCCCTTTGGATTAAAATAATTTTTTATGAAATAATAAAATACAAGCTTCTAATTACTTACTTCGACCGTAGAGGTCCTAAAATACAAAAATGCCTCTCTCGAGAATAAGCTCTTGACTAAACTTTGGCTGATTGATTAAGATCCCTCGGACAGTCAAAACCCATAAGCTTTCTGTTGGCAGTGATCCCCACTATTGGATTTGAATCTAATTTGAAAGATTTATGTTGTCCTCTCTCGTGGAGTGCATGCAACTCCTTCTACCTTTGAGTGATCTACTCGTATCCACAACCTCTCGGTAAATCTAGGATATGGATCTAGGGTCGATAACATATTCATGTCATATGAATTTGATGCAACTAAATTCAAAGAAAAATCGAAGTGAATATTAGTGAGCTTGGTAATTTTGAGAAAAATAAAGAAGTTGATTTTATCCAAAGTTCATCATGATCAAGTTTTAAAAGAAATTTAGTTACTTAACATGATAAATAAATTACATAAAAATAGGGACCTGATTGCAAAAGAAAAATACTTGAATTAAAAATAAACAAAGCTAAAGGTAAATAAATAAATGAAAAATACAAGAAAGAAATGCAACAATGCTGAAATGTAAACTCTAAAATCTAACTCAAATCTTCTCTCTCAGCTTCTAGTTTTGTTTGTAATTTATAGAGAACTTTACTGGTGAGTTACGCCGCTAGGTCAAACCCGTGACCTAGATTTTGTTAGGTATGGAACCGACGTCTTGAAAGCCCTTAAACGTTTGGAGAAAACCTCCAGAATCTATTAAATTGCAGGTCACGCCCAAAGGTCACGCCCGTGACCTAGGGCGTGTCTTGACTATTCCTGGAAATGGTGGGAACTTGAAACAATGGGAGTTAATCTAGCAGTTGCAAAAGAGGCCACACCCCTAGGTCACGCCCGTGACCTAGGGCGTGTAAGCTTGGAACAATTCAGATCAAAAACTGGCTTCTTAATGTTGTGTCATGCCACTTAGCTGGCTATCATGCCTATGGGTCACACAGGTGACCTAGGCATGCAACTTTAAACCGACATGTCATTGGAATCTAAAACTCCTTCCGCGGTTCACACCCATGTCTGGTGTCACGCCCCATGTCACGCTCGTGAATTAGGGGCATGTAACTTTAATTGACGTGGAAATGCCTTTGGAAAAGTTGAATGCAGTCACAATTGTGACAATTGTGACGCCCATCGGTTACGCCGTGACCTTTGGGCGTATACTTGTAAATTTTTCCAAATTTTCTCCTAATCAATGTTGCGAACTTCAAATTGATAATTGCAGCCCAAATTAACTTGAAATTAGAAACTTAATTGATAAAATAAAACTATAATTTAATTAATTATTAAATAAAAAATATATAAAAATAAAGATAAAATTAGAGTTATTAGTGACCGACCGTTATTTCTCTCCCCATTGGATTTCCTCTACTAGTGAGCCTAAATTTGGAATTATCGGATGTCACTCGCATACAAGAGTATATGGGGTTATATGTTGGGGCCTAGGAAGTCTGATATGACCATCCATAGAAGTGGCAATAATAGCCACTGTCATCGACGGCCACATCAATGAGGCCCGTGGGGCTCACTACCCTTCTTGAAGAGAAGTGGTCCAAACTATGTCGACATAGAGTGTGTGCGCGGTTTTTGAACACATGCATAAGGTTGGCAGGTTTAATTCCCGCGGTGTAAATAACAGGTTATGAGCACCTATCATATTGATATCTAGTAGAGCGTTTATTACATAACTGACAGTTACGCTGCTACTATTTCTAGTTATATTATGCTGTATATTCTTACAGATAGTTGCTCCTAGCTTTTATATACAAAATGATGTACAAACTCTCTCATGCTTCAGCTATTTACTTTTGTTTAGGTGCGTTCGCTCGTCCCCAGGATATGGATCTTGGGAGGAGATGTGTTTCCTTTTAGCTCTGTGACTAACAGTTATTTTAATGACCATTCATAGGAGAGAGGGCACCATAATGTCCAGCTGTCGCGGGCCGATGCGCCAGCTGATAGGACTACTCGAGTATAGGCACCCCCGTCATTTCCAGACATCCGAGACGTGAGTTCTTAGCACACATGCTTGCGAGTAAGAGGGTGTTAGTAGTTGTTGTCTTTTGAATCCTACAAGTTTGTTGTATAAACAGTTGTTACAGTCTTTGCTTACTCTGAAATATATATATATATATTAATATTATTTTCATGGTATTCTGTTGTTACTTCTGCAACTCTGTTATGTAATGTAAATGTTGTGATTCAAGCAAGGTAAGGCGTCCAACTAATGCTTGATAGAGTGGGATGTTGCCTCATAGGAAGCACTAGGTGGATGTCTTTGGCAGAAAGGCCCGTCTTTGACCCGACCTAGGCTAAGGTTGGGGGAGGGGTGGTAAAAAAAGTTTATGGGGATGCCAGAGTGAGCCCGAGCATTCAAGACCTTGAAGGAAAGGTTAATGTCTACTTCGATCCAAAGTCTTCCTTGCGGGACTAAGGGATTTAAAATTTTAAGTGATGCGTCAGGATGCAATTTAGGTTACATGTTTTTTAAGATGACAATGTGATATCTTATGGGTCTAGATAGTTGAAGCCTCATGGGAGTAATTACCCTGTTCGTGACTTGGAGATGGCATAGGTAATCTTTGCATTAAAGTTGTGGCAGCACTTTGAGTATTGCGTAAGGGTGGAGATCTTCACGCACCATAAAAGCCTAAAGTATCTCTTAGACCAAAAATATTGGAACATGCGACATCTTAGGTCGGTCGAGTTCCTTAAGGACTACGACCTGGTGATTCAGTACATGCTAGGTAAGGCCAATGTTGTAGTCGATTCTTAGAGTAGAAAATTCTTCGGGCAAGGGAATTGGTTAGACAAGCATGATGAGCAGTTGGTGCAAGACTTTGAGTCTCTTAGCATTGTCTGTGTGGCTAGACGTAACTCTATTTTGGCTCGGTTGAACTAGATAGAGTTGCAGTGCAACTTGTCTAATCGAATTCGGGAGGAGATCAGTGTGGATGCAGAGTTCCAACCATTAGTGATGGAAGCACAGAAAGGAGAGGGTAGTGCCTTGGAGATGGTTGATGATATCTTAAAGACGGATGAAAGGGTTTGCATACTGTAGTTCGACAAGCTCCGTAAGGAGTTGATGTTTGAGATCCACTTTACGTAGTACTCCATTCTCCTGGACAGTATGAAGATGTACTTGGATTTCAAGAAATTCTTTTGGTGGTGAAGGATGAAGCGGGATGTAGCTTTATATGTGAGTCGGTGCCAGACTTGTGCCTTAGTGAAGGCTGAGTGCCAAAGGCCGGGCGGGTTCTTAAAGCCCCCTCCTATTCCTGAGTAGAAATTTGAAGGCGTCTCCATGGATTTTGTGCATGGTTTGCCTCGGTCTCCACAGGGTAACGATGTAAATTGGGTTATCGTGGACCTCCTAACCAAGGTGGCTCACTTTATTTCAAATCGAAAGGAAGATAGTGCGAAGAAGCTCATGGAGATTTATGTTCGGAACATTGTGTAGTTGTATGGGATTTCAAAAAGTATCATTATTGATCGGGATGGACGGTTCACGTTCAAGGATTGGGGGTTAGTGTAGAAGTGCTTGGGCACCAAGCTTAAGTTCAGTACATCGTTCTATCCACAGACCAATGGTCAAACGTAGAGGACGAATCGTACTTTAGAAAACATGTTGAGGATATGTGTTCTTGATTTTGGCAAGAGATGGTGGGGTTTACCAATAATAATAGCGAGCATTCAGATGACAGTTTGAAGCATTATATGGTAGGCAGTATCGAGCATCGATATCATGGATAGAGGCGGGAGACACCCAACTTTTTGGAAATGAAGTAGTGTCAGATGCTTGTGAGTTAGTTCAGACGATCTTAGAGCGCATGAAGGTTGGTCAAGATCGAAGAGTGAAATATTTTAATGCACATCAAATATATGTAGAATTTGTCGTGGCTGACGTGGTCTACTTGAAGATCAAGTTGTTCAAAGACGTTTCACAGATTCGACGACTCAAGAAATTGTGTCTGAGGTATTTGGGTCCATTCTAGGTTAAAGAGCGTATAGGTGAAGATGCTTATCGGTTGGCATTGTTCGAAGAGCTGAGTGTACTACATGATGTTTTCCATGTCTCAGTGCTAAAAAAATCCTTAGTGGAGCCATGTGACGTGGTCGAGTCAATGATAGTGTCAATGAAAGCTGATTTGAGGACGATGGTTCGTTCGGTTTCCTTGGAGGATTTAGAAATCCGGCGCTTGAGGAATAAAGAAGTCAAGCTCGTGGAGGTATGTTAGGAGAATTTCAGGCAAGATGAATTCTCTTAGGAGTGCTAGAAACCGATGCTTGATAACTTCCCAGAATAGTTTGCTTAAGCTATGTTTTATGTTTTGTAGAACTTAAATTTTGAGGACGAAATACTTTTAAGGGGGAGGAGTTGTAACAACCCAAAAATGTGGGCCTAGAGTCTTAGGGTAGGCATCATGTACGACATTGAATTCCAAGCCCGATGCTTGACATCGAGTTCACTCAAAGCCCGAGGCTTGACGTTGAATTCACTCGATGCTTGTGTAAGACCCCATTTTTTTTTAAAAAACCACCGGGGTTCTAATGCCCAGAATTGGCACTTTGCGATATCACCAACACACCCGGGAAGGTCGTCACTACAAAATGCCAATCCTGCTGGCCATACCGATTGCAGAAGAGTAGAATAAATGTAAGAGTACATGAGTAAATTTGAACATGAAGTATTAGATTTCCTTAAGTTGAGGCCACCCAAAAATTATGAACTCTATATGTTAGCAAAATATCAGTGAAATACCAAATTTCACAGATTCTTATAAATGTAATAACCTTCAAATAATTAATTCAAAGTAATTCAAATAATTTGAGTTATAGAAGGGAGTACCACAAATCATAGTCCAAAAATTACATAAAAATTACAAGAGCCTTATAATAATCATAAAACACTACTGACTAAGTTTCATGTAATTCCAATGTAAGTAGGCTATATAGAAAAATACTTCAAGTAAATCCATTAAAGTGCACTTTGTGAAGAAACATTCTCATAAACTCATCCAATTAACATGCAATTATTTTCTAGGTTTTATTATGCCCTAAAAGATTCTCTGGCCAAATAACACAATTTTCCAATAAGATATAATATTTATTATCTTTTTATTAATATGGTGCACTAGTTCACTTAACGCATGAAGTACTAAGATGAAATTTCCAAATGATCCAAATAATTTACTAGTGTCTCTAAATGATATTTAATTAACCTTACCAGAGTTTAATATCATTCTAAGTTAATCTAACCATGGTTACTCCAAAATCATCACTAGGGGAAAGATGGTGGTAATAACTACAAGTATAGGCTAATATTTTCTAAAAATCGTATAATAAATTTCAGAGGTCAATAACACTATAAAATTACTTCTACCAAAATCTCATGAAGATCCAAGATCATATTACTCTCCAATATTTTCATAAAAGGTATAGGCCTACACTATCCCTAATTGGTTTATGTTGTGTATCTAAATTTAAGAGTCACCAAATTCCTTCCTAGGGCATTCCAACACCCTAAAATCACATGGACAAAACACCAAGTCCACACAAGGACATATCACCTCATGTCCTTCACAAACCCCCAAAGTTCATCCTTAGGGTTTGAACTAGGGTTTTAGGGCAAATCCACCCTAATCAACCCCAAACTCCATGTGAGGGTGTTTAATGTCATAACACATCAGTGGCCCAAGTTTACACCTCTATTGAAGTTATTTGGTCACTCAACACCACAAGAGACAATTTAACCAAATTACCCCTTCTTGGGCCTAGGCTAGGGTTTATCAAATTCCATACCATTCCATATCCAAATGGAATGAAATTTTATACAGAGTCCTATATGCACCCAAAGAACTACTCACCAATATTTGGGAAGGTTTAGAGGTCATTAGACCCTTTAAATAATTTATACGTGTATTATTAAATTACTACAAAAACCTTAGGAAAAGGTTTTTCAAAAAATCCCATTTTTAGATATGTTTTAGTTATAGGTAAGAGTGACCCCATCCAAACTTTCAAGTCATTTGGATGGCTGGATTAATGGGGGCACTCAAAAAATCTCTAATCTAGCCTAGGTATAGACCTCACCAAAATGTGTGTTGTGGTCTGACCTGAACTCCAAATTGGTTTAAATATATTTTAAACTAAACTAGTCTCATAGATCTACAAGTTTTATGTTGACCACTTTTTTAGAATAGACCACTAAGTATTTGTAATTTAAATTACAAAACAGGTGAAATTGTGTGACAGAATGTACATAAATCAGATTTAATAGATTAGATCTTGCACTGATCTTGAAGTTGGATAGACGAGCCCTGACTTTCTTCTTGCTCCAACCAACGGCCTAGATCTACTTGACCTGGAGCAAACTCCAAGCCCAATTGCCGGCCATCCAGCCTCCTCCCTGGCAGGCCACCATCGTCACCACCTCCGTTGAGGTGGGGTTATCGGCGGGCGACAGCACAACCGCAGGAGGAGTGGTTTTCGGCGAACCCGAGAGGAAGCCCAAATCCGAAAATTCATGGAATTTGAAGCTTGGAATCGGCTCAACTGAGCCCGATTCTTATCTCTAAAGATTCCTAAGATCTAACCCATAAAGAAGGAGTAGAGGAGGACCTGATTTGCAGACAGAAGACGTGCGCTCGGCCTCCTCACCATTTCCAGCCACTGAACTTTGGCTCCTCTGCAACTTCTACACCAACCTCATTGGAATTGAAAAGGAATCGGTGGAAACGATTTCCCTTGCCTGTGTGAAGGTCCTTAAAGAAGAAATTTGGGAGAGGAGGCTTGTAACTCCCCAATGTCATTAAATTTCATTAATGGCCATTAACTCCACCCCTTCGGTTTCAGCCAAATTAATAGGTCTTAGCCATCCCAATGGCCAGCCACCTCTAGAAACTTCTCCTCTCCCTCAGAGGAGTAAAAGCCCATAAAAATGGGGGTTATGGAGCTTCCATGGCCATAATGGCCATTAATCTCAAGCTTTTCTCTCTCCTCCAAATAACCAATTCCAGAAGCTTAGTTCTACCAATTTTGTTATATTCGTCGAACTACATTCGGCGAATTTTCCCCATTCGTCGAACTTCCTTCGACGAATTTATTCCATTCGTCAAACTCTGTTTGACGAATTTGCTCTATTTGTCGATCTCCGTTTGATGAATATGCCCGTTCGACAAAGGCTGAACCTTGTTCAAAAACTTACTCCATTCGTCGAGCTCCGTTCGACGAACTCTGAACCCAGTTCAGCACTTGCTTCATTTGACGAATTATTTACTGAGTTTGACGAACACTCTTTGGTTTGATGAATTGCTAGCTGAGTTCGATGAATTCTTCTCCGTTCGACGAACTGCTGGCTGAGTTCGACAAAACTGATTGGTCTTTAATTTCTAAGTAAAATGGCGTTGAGTGAGCTTAACTCACTCAATGCCAATCAGTCCATGGCATTGAGCCAAGACACCACACTCAACGTCGAAATCGGCAAGAAATATTCCAAAGTAAAATGGCGTTGAGTGAGCTCAACTCACTCAATGCTAATCAGTCTATGGCGTTGAGTGTGCTTAACGCACTCAATTCCACAAGCAAGAAAACTTTCCAAGTAAAATGACGTTGAGTGCACTCAACTCACTCAACGCCAATCAGTCCATGGCGTTGTATGCACTCAACTCACACAACGCCAATCAGTCAATAGCGTTGAGTGCAGTCAACTCACTCAACACCAATCAGTCCATGACATTGAGTGCACTCAATGCCCCGAGCCCAAAAATCTTTCTAAGTAAATAGCTAATCTAATCGTCGAGTCCTGTCGACTCACTCGATGCTTCCCAAACTTGAGTCAACTTGGCCTCTTTTTGGTTGACCCTAATGGGTCCTTGGTGACCCATTGACCTCCCTTAGGTCATGAGAAGTCTAGGTGGGTACCTTTAGCTAAGGGGGTGTTAAGTGGGCATGGGTGAGCTTAGTTTGACCTAATCAGGGCTTGGGTTGACTTTAGTTAACCTGACCTTTTTAGTTGACCCTAGTGGGTCCCTATGGCTCTACTAGACCCTCTAATAGGTTAGTGATGTTGTGGCGGGGTCATGGAGTCATGATGAAGCCCTATGGTCATCCCTAAGCTAGTAATTTGAATTCTACTATTTGTAGACCAAGGTTGTCTCACTTTCATGCCTAGGTTCACTTGGTCTTCTTGGGCTTCCTAGGGTTTTGTCATGACCTAGTCATGAAAAAACCACTCCCAGGGGCCTTGTTGTCTGAGGGATGTTACAAATCCCAATACATAAAAGTAAAAAAAAATTCCTCGAAATTCAAGTTAGGCCTACGGGTTTTCAAGTGTGAGAATTAAGATGTAACATCTCGAGGGTTAAAGGGAATACCTTACGTGAAAAGTCCAGGGTACCTTTGCTGCATCAAGTCTTGTGGCTCCCACGTGTGCTCCTTTTGTCCATGATTCCTCCACAAGACCTTGAACAGCGGAACCTTCTTGCGCCACAAGACCCGCATCCCAGTATCGTTTATCCGGATCGGCCTAAGTGCACCGATCGATCAGAAGCTATAGGCCCATCTGTCATCGTAATATGTTGCTCCGATCAAAGTAAAGCTCTCCTGAGGGAGGAGATGTGGAAGACTTCGTGCAAACCCGCTATCTTTAGTGGAAGCTCTAGTCTGTATGCCAAGGGACCGATCCACTCCAAGATCCTATAAGGCCCTATGTATCTCGGAAAGAGCTTCTTATGACCACGCATCGGCGAGACTCCATGCATCGGTCGTATCTTCAAAAACACCCGATATCCTACCTGAAACACTACCTGATGATGCCGAGCATCGTAATACTTAGCCTACCTGCTCTGGGCCTCCAACATCCTGTCTCGAATCAACCGCACCTGAGCATCCGTATCCTCAACGAACTCCGAACCATGTGCCTTCAGATCATCATCCTGGATCCAAGACAAAGAAGTCCTACATCTCCGTCTGTATAAAGCCTCATAAGGGGCCATACCGATGCTGGACTAGTGGTTGTTTTTGTACGAGAACTCATTCAATGGTAGCTTCCTCTCCCATGGCTCTCCACGGTCCAGTATACAAAGACATAATAAATCCTCCAGCGCCTGATTGGTGCGCTCTGTTTGTCCATCCATCTGAGGGTGGAAGGCGGTACTAAATGTCAACCAGGTCCCCAAATAAGCCTGGACAGACCTCCACTCCTTAGACGTAAATCATCCATCACGATCGGACACTATCGTCCTTGGCACTCCTTGGTATTAGACGAACTGCTCCAAGAACCTCCGCACCAAGCCACCCACTAGAGCGTCCTTCCTGATTGATAGAAATCTAGCCACCTTTGTCAATCGATCGACAATCACCCATATCGAGTCATTCCCCGCATGTGACCGAGGAAGACCATGTATGAAATCCACGGCGATATCGTCGAACTTCCACTCCGGCACCGGATGTGGCTACAACAATCTGGCTGGACTCTTACACTATACCTTCACTAATTGACAGGCCTCGTAATGGGTCACAAAGTATGTGATGTCTCTATTCATGCCCGACTAGTACATCATCCTCTTTAAGTCGGTCGTCATCTTGGTGATGCCCGGGTGCACCGAGTACCTACTGCAATGAGCCTCGATTATAATGTTCACCCAAATTCTGCCCCCAACCGATATGTACACCCATCCTTTAAAGTATATCAACCCATCTCTCTCTGTATACTCCCCAACCATTCCTGCCTCCAAGGCACTGAATACTGACTCCAACTTGTCATCCCTTCTCTGCTCAGCCTTGATGCGATCTCGAATATCATCGATAGTGCTCATCGCGGCCAGATACTCCTCATAATGCTCTGAGTAATTTGTTGACACCAAGGTAATCTGCATATCCTCCATCATCCGTACCATCTCCATAGACATCAACTGGGACTCTGCGCCTGAAGTGGTAGCCCTCCGGCTCAGTGTGTCTGCCACCACATTCGCCTTCCCAGGGTGATAGTGTATCGTATACTCGTAATCAGATAGAAATTCCACACATTGCTTCTGGATGATATTCAACTCCTTCTGCGTGTCAACATATTTCAGATTCTCGTGATCCAAAAATATGTCGCAGCGCACCCCATAAAGGTAATGCCGCCAAATCTTCAGAGCGAACACCACTGATCTTATCTCCAAGTCATGCACAGGGTAGTTCTGCTCGTGTTTCTTCAGCTGGAGGGAGGCGTATGCTATCACAAGCCCATGCTGCATCAGTACATCAAGCATCCCTTGAAATGACGCATCAGTGTACACCTGGAAGCCCTCCTTCCCAAACAGAAGAGAGAGGATTGGGGCTGGCGTAAGGCGACCTTTCAACTCCTGGAAGGCCGCCTCATACTGCGGCATCCACAAGAACGGAGTGTCCTTCTTCGTCAAGGAGGTAAGTGGAAGGGCTATCTGAGAGAATCCCTGTACAAACTTCCGGTAATACCCGGCCAATCCCAGAAAACTTCGGACATTCATGGCCGTCTACAAATGAGGCCAGTCTCGCACTGCCTAAATCTTCGCAATATCCACCGCCAATCCTGCTCCACTGATAATGTGGCCTAAAAAGGCCACCTCCATCAGCCAAAACTGGCATTTATTAAACTTGGCATATAACTGGTGCTCCCAGAGCTTCTCTAAAGTCAAGGCCAGATGTTGCGCATGCTCTTCCTTCATCCTCGAATAAATGAGGATGTCATCTATGAACATAATGACAAACCTGTCGAGGTATGGCTCGAACACCCAGTTCATCAAGCTCATGAAAGATGACGGTGCGCTCGCGAGCCTAAAGGGAATCACGATAAACTCGTACAGGCCATATCTACTGCTAAACGCCGTCTTCGGGATGTCTTCTTCCTGAATCCGTAACTGATAGTACCCTGACCTCAAATCCAGCTTCAAGAACCAATGTGCTCCAACTAGCTGATAAAATAATTCATCGATCCTTGGCAGTGGATAGGTGTTCCAGATTATCAACCGGTTTAGTGCACGATAGTCGATGCACAACCTGAGGGTCTCGTCCTTCTTCTTCACAAACAAGACCGGAGTTCCCCAAGGAGAGGAACTTTGCCTAACGAATCCAGCCTCCACCAGTTCCTTCATATGATTCTTGAACTCCACCAGCTCCTTTGGAGCCAACTGATAGGGATCCCTAGACACCGTCTTAGCACCCTTCACCAGTTGGATCTGAAAATCCTTCTCTCGATGCGATGGCAATCCTGGTAGCTTCTCTAGAAACACATCTGAAAATTCCCACACCACAGATATATTGGCAACCATCGCCTTGGCCTCGACCATCTCGAAGAATACCTTATATACCTCATCTCCTTACATGTGGGCCTTGATTGCCTGAATAGAAGATAACATCTTATGGGAGACGGGAGTAATACCTTCGAAGGTCGCGAAGGTGTCGTCGTAACTCAGTACAACCTTATTTACCAGGCAATCTATCTGGGCATGGTTCCAAGTAAGCCATGTCATGCCCAGGACTAGGTCGAAGTCTGGCATCCTCAAGATCGTAGTCGGGGCCTCGAGTGTCAGACCATGAATAGTCACCTTCAGGAGGCACTTAGTAGTAGCTGAGACCTCCGTCCCGTTGGGGAGACACACCCTCCTTATGACTCCCGAGTAATGTCTAACTCCTTCTAGTCCCTTTAAAAACTCCTCAAAGATGAAGTTGTGTGACGCCCCCGTGTCCACCAAGGTGTGGGCAGGTTTGTCGCACACCATAACTATTCCTGTTTATTTAAGTGTGTTTAGGTAATTGAGCCTATGGTTTTCATTCCTAGTAAGCTACTGTTGTTTGTTACTTCAAAAATTTCCAAAAGTAAATAAAGAAATAAACTTACTAGCATACTGGCAATCACCCTGCTCGGGTCTCGTGGTGGAGCCAAGTCTAGAGCATACACTTGCTCCCTCTCTTGCCTCCAATCTCAGCCCTGGAAACCACGTCCTCTTCCACGGCCTCGGCATTCAAACTACTGAGCCGGTGGGGCGTCCTGTTGTGCCTGTAGGGGTGCCCCTCTCATAGGATAGTTACTCCGAATGTGCCCTACCTGATGACAGTTGTAGCACTTGGGCGAGGGAAGTGCCACACCTCCAGGCCTCTGTATCTCCCGCATCTGAAGCGGTTGAGGGGCCAATACCATCGGCTCCCTCGGCTCCTGTCTCACCTCCTCGCGGGGTTGGTCCTCTGCCTTTCTCTCCTCAGCAAAGTGGCCCCTCCGCTGATCATTCCTGCCTCCTCGACCCTGAACCTCAGTTGGCCACTTCTAGCCTCGAGTCATGTGCCAGTCAGCCTCCATCCTCTTTTCCATCTCCATAATCCGATTTATAGGCCCATCAGATACAAGCAAAAGTGCGTGTCTCAGATCCTCTCGAAGGCCCTTATAGAACCTCTTGGTATACCCTACTTCGTTTAGCTGATAGGAGTCCGCAAACCGGGCTAAGTGGTTCAACTCCCGATGGTACTCCACCACCGTCTTGTTGCCCTGCCTCAGCTGTAGGAACCTGTCTTCCAGCTTGACTCTTGCCGACTGTGGGACGAAGTGCTCTAACAGTGCTTCCCTGAACTCCTCCCAAGTAATGTCAGCAACTTCCCGATCTGCAAACACTGTATCCAGAAGTGTCTTCCACCACCTCTTGGCATGAGACTCCAAGCTGGAGACCACTAGAGGTTCCCTCTCCTACCACTGGCACCGTATCCCCATTAGCATCTCGAACATGATATCAAGCTACTCTTCTATCCGTACTGTCGACTCCGTCCCCATGTAAGATGGGGAAGAGAGTCCTCGGAAGATGCTCAACCAATTGGCCCCCGGGTTCGGCTGTCGAGCCGGAGCCTGCTAGGCCCTGAAGGCCTCCAGAATGGTCGTCAGATTTTGCCCCATCTCCAACTATGGAAATGGAGTGGGAATCGGGGGAGGTGGTGCAACATTCAAAGTTTGCTGAGCTCTGCCCTGTGGTGTAGGATGTGTCAGGGGCTGTATGGCAAATGCCAATTGTAAGAAATTTGACCCAAACCTAGTTAAAAGTGGACAATTACATGTAATCCCCCATATAGGCACACCACAACTTTCGCTGCTTAGTTTCTCCCCAAACTAAACTCGAGTGGGGGTGACCCAGGGTTAGTGGACTTCTACTCTTCCGATAGAGGTTTCCCTCTGATACTAGTTTGTAAGACCCCATTTTCTTTAAACCACCGAGGGTCTTATGCCAAGAATTGCCGCTTTGTAGTGAAATTAAAACACCCGGGAAGGTTGTCACTACAAAATGCCGATCTTGCCTGTTGGAGCCAGTAAACCCGACTCCCCCTAAAGCTCGAATCTAAAACTGCAGCTCATACTTACTCTCCTCGAACCACCCCTTATATGAGAATCTCAGAGGAACAGACTGTGGGCTTTAGCGCGGAGGTCCCACCTCTTACCCTGAAAAATTATCAATTCTCCCCCTCCCTAGCAAATATTGAGCTAGGTGCCTTAGAAGAAGAAAAGAAGGGGCAACAACCTTCTATTAGGCACCTTATCGGTCAATTTATAGGCCTCTGATTCTTAACTGCAAATAACCAAACTTAACCAATCGGAAATTACTAGAATACCCTTAGTCGGGTCTGCGAACGGCCAAACTCCGCTATTCTAAAGGGTTATATGTAGACCACCAAGGGCAAAAGTGTAAAATCGCATGGGGCTAAAAAGGTGAACCACTTTTCACCTGAACCGGCCCTTGACCAAACACTGAACCAACAGTAAGCCCCTCGTCGAACCGGTGCTTGGCAAGAGTGTCGTCTCGCGGGCGAGAGCTCTCCCCTCTGGAGCCCTCTCGCCTAGCGAGTAAGATCGTGCCCTGCGAGTGGCCCTTTCCCTGGGATCCACTCGCCTAGCCAATGGCACGGATCTCGCCTAGACCCCTCTCGCCTAGTGAGCAGCTCTCGCCCCTCCTATGGCCCTTTCCCTAGGATCCATTTGCCTAGCGAGTAGGCTCTCGCTTGGGCCCATCTCGCCTTCTTTTCCCTGAGCCCTCCGCTTCTGCGAGCCCAAGGTTATACACAATCCCCGCTCTTTTTGAGATTGCCTCAAGCTCGAAAGAAAGTCCAACCGAGGCTCGCATCATTAAAGTTAATTTATGACAAAATCTTTTAGGGGGGCCCTCCACCTGAACCTATAAATATAGGATTTCTGCCCCTGTATAGAGAGTGCCTTCCCCCCTTTCAACATTTTGTCCTCCTCTAGCTTTACTGCCATCATGTCTCACATCCAGAGCTTCCGCGACCGTATTGCGATTGTGCGCAAGCGGAATAAGGCCAACGTGGCCGCTCTGACCACGGTTCCGATTTGCACCCCCCTCCTTACCGTCATCATCATCTTGCCTGAAGAAGGCGAAAACAACGGACCCCTGTCCCTTGGCGGAGGAGTCCTCTCGCTCCTTCCCGGAAATCCGCGCCCCTCCTCCTCTCGCATCTCCCATAGAGAAAGAGGTGAGCTTCCGCTTCTTGTCCTTATTTCTCATTTATTCACATTTTCTCACTTACTATTCACTTTCAGAGGGATCTCGCACCCCAACCTCAACCCGAGAGCCTGCGGGACGTCACCGCCGACCATCACCAAAATTCCGACTCGCCTCAACCGTCCACCCCTCCATCTATTCCTCAAAGTGCGAGGGAGGAGGACCTTTCTCACGCTGTTGGGACCTCTCATAATCCTGGTAAAAAACCTTCCCTTTCAGACATCTGTCCCGCTCACTACTCCAATACACTACTGCGAGAACCCCCATTACTCTACCCTCCTGCCCCTTGCGTAGGCGTCCAGGTCGACTCTCCTACTGAGGAATTATCTAGGCAACTATTCGTCTCGCCCCCTCCTCCTATAGACGAGATTGAAGACTACCTGGGTGACCCCATGGATCTGCTAGAGATGAAGCGCAGAATAGCCGAGATGTTTCTGAAGTACGCCCGTATCATCCGTGAGTTGGAACAAGATAACAAGGCGTCCGACCGGCGAATCGACTGGTGGGAAGTTGAATGCGCTCGCTTGTCTTCAGAAATCGATGCTGACATTGAGGTGGATGAGACTGATCCTTAGGCCATCCTAAACGAGGTCGATCAGCAGCTTCGTCTCGCGCGCCGTGGTTTTGACGCGGCTCGTGCTTTTCATCTCCCTAACCGACCCCTTGTGCAGGATCTCGCGGCAGCTGTTGGAAATGGCACAAGCACTGAAGACCCCTCGGCTCATCTCACCTAATTTACCCGTCTCGCTCTTCGAATTTGTAATATTCCTATAATGTTTATTATGCTACTGCCTCGCCCAGATCCTAGGACCTGCGAACTTATTGATCGCCTTGTGCGGGATGGGATAATTAAAGAATTGGTATTTCTGGTTTATTTTTTTGTGCTTAGTTTTAACTTCTTTTTATTTATTTCTTTTTGCCATTCGCTCTTTGTCTCGCCTTGCTGAGGGAACCCGCGTTGGGCCGCACATCAATCGAGGTAGAGAGAGAGTGAAACGTCGGCAGACTCTCCCCCTTCTTCTATATATTTTTCCCGCCCATTTTTCTTTTCACTGTCCATATCCTCTATAAATAACCCCTCACCCCGGATCAGAGCTACGCTCTTACCTCTGTTGCGCTCCAGCTCTCATCCTTTTGTTTTCCCTCGTCTCACCTATCATTCTCGCCCTTTGTTACTCTCGCTCTTTCTTCTTTCGGCCGTCTCGCCAATCTTTCTGCTCGCCACCTCTTCTTTTAATCGCCTCGCCTCTAATCGTTTTGCCAAAAATGGGAAAGAAGAAAACTGATGAGGGGGAGGGGAACATCCACTGTGGGAAAAGGTTTACCGACCATGAATTCCCTCTCGGTAAGATCTCTTAAGAAGAATACGACGGCTTCGCCTGCGAGTTCCTGAGGGAAGGGTTCGAATTGCGGCCCCCCAAAGTTGGCGAGGCGATCAACACCTACTACCCTGAAGAACTCGCCTTCCCCATCTCGCACTTCGAGGTGGGGTTGAGACTGCCTCTATGGCCGGAGGTAAAGCAGGTCCTGAAATATTTTGGCGCAGTCCCCGCGCAACTTAACCTGAATGCTATTTCGGTGTTAATTGCTTTCGCCATCTTTAAGCGCCGGAAGCGCATCGAGTTTAGCTTGACGGTCTTCCGCAAGCTGTTCGTCTACCATGCTAACGCCGACGACGTCTCCTATTTTACTGGGCAAGGGCTCAAGGTGTGTGAGACGCCCAATAAGAACCACCACTGGCTCACCAAATTTGTCTTCATCCGTGGAAACTTCTGGGTGTCCCACTCGCGCCTGTGACGCATCCCGAGATATTTTGCGTGTCTCTGCAGGTGGGTGGCACCGATAAGCTGTTGTACAATTTCTTCATCGACAAAAACTTCGAAGTCCTCTTCCTGCGGTGGGGCCTCGACTCGCTACTTCCCGTGCTGCCTGGTGAAGGTACTCTCGCATCCCTTTGGTCTCGCCTTTACTTATTTCTTCTTGCTTTATTATCACCCAATTATGTTTTTAGGAGAGAGGAACGTCCCCGTTCACCCCCCTTACAGGAGTAACGCTAAACCATCCAAGGATCCCGCTCTCGCTAACATGGCGGCCGAGGCGGCGAAAGAGTCCTTGGCCCCCTTTGTCAAGAAAAGGCCCGCTTAAGGCACCGCCTCGTCTCACCCCAGCCTCGAAAAAAAGATGAAGAAGGTTGTGTGCTTCTCCAAAGAGATAAAGGGGAAAGCCCTCAAAGATAAGAAGGAGATGTCGGGGTCCCTGAGCCCCATCTCCATAGGATCGCAGTCCCCTCAATCACCTCCTCGGTCGTCTCGTCCACAGGCCATCTCGCTTACCCGCGAGATGACACTTCCCAACCAACCTGCCGGCACCTCGATTCAACCAGCTATGTCTCCATCTCGTGCAACCTCTTCTTCCAGTCGCCCTACCCCCTCTTCTCATCAAAATTTCAACATGGGCCCCTTGGTCCAAGACGCCTTTAACGACTTGGTTTTAGTATGGGAGAAGGAGGCGAATTGGGTATCAATCTCCACCCTCTTTCCTTCATGAAAGGAGCAGTACCCACCCACTAGCCACGCCTTCTCCCTGGGTTTCGGCCTTTACAGGGGCCCAGGGCCAGATTCCGTCGAGACGGAAACTTGCGAGGTCTGGTTCTAAAGACTACGCATGCGCAGCTGCGCTCCTTGGAGCTTTCGCAATGGCTCTCGCATCGCCTGATTTTTAATAATCGAAAATTGAAAGAATCTGAGGCTAACCTGGCGGCGGAACGCAAGAAGTTCGAGGACCTCGAAAAGAAGCTGGTTGTTGCTGAGGCCCTTCTCGCTAAGGCCCGGGGTGGTGTGGTAAGCTTCATCTTACCTTCTGTCTGCTTCTCTCATGTGTTCCTTAGGTTAACTAATAAACTTTTGCAGGATGCCGAGACGACGGACCGACTGCATTCGCGCAGAGAGGCAATGGATGAGGAGGTCAAAGATCTAAAGTCTCTAATCATCCATCTTCGAGACAGCGCTCCGTCGCCTTCTCGCTCTGTACTTTCATAGGCTCCTCCCCCTCATTATTCCTACGAGGAGGTCGAAGAGCTTTATCGAGACTCCAACATTAGGACGGCCAAGCTCATCCTGAAAATGATGGAGCTGGGGGTTGTCAAGGAAGAGTCTGAAAATGTTACTGCCCGCGATCTTGTGCCAAAGATTTATGGTGAGGAGGATGATGACTCGTCTTCCAGCGAAGAGGAATGAAACACTTCTGGCGAGACCTAGGGCTCTCTCTTTTTGCTTCCTTATAACTTTATACGTAATTTCTTTCTGTAATGAACAATTATATGGATAAGTTTATTTACTGTTACGTTATTTCATTGTATTGCGAGACGATTCTTAAATTTGCTCACTCTTGCGAGATGGGACCATTCCTTATCTCGCCACCCTGCGGGAGACTGGATTTTGCCCAGAGTGCGAGTTACCGCTTTCCCCACCGCTCTTGCGTGCGGGAACGACTTGTTCTCCCATCTCGTCTCACCTCATGGTATCTCCGACGCGAGTGGTCTTGAGGGGTCAACCCGCTCGTCTTATTATTTTATGAATTTTCCTCGTTTGTTGATCAGTAGGGATGCTTCTTTAAGGGACCTCACCGCTTACTCTGCCACTTAACCTGCCCACAATCCTTCAAGCTTAGTGAGCCTGGTAAACATAACTTCTTAGTGCCCTGTCTTTCTACCTGCCACCGAGTGAGCCTTCAGCCCTGCCAGCTTGATGAGAGCCTTGTCAGCAGATCTTCTCGGGGTCTCCTCTCCGAACCAACTCCAACCATCGAGTGAGTTTACAACCCTGCCAGCTTGGTGAGAGCCTGGCCAGCGGGTCTTCTCAGGGTCCCCTCTCCAAACCAACTCCAACCACCGAGTGAGCCTACAACCCTGCCAGCTTGGTGAGAGCCTGGTCAGCATGTCTTCTTAGGGCCCTGTCTTTCAACCTACCACCGAGTGAGCCTTCAGCCTTGCCAGCTTGATGTGAGCCTGGTCAGAGGGTCTTCTCGGGGTCTCCTCTCCGAACCAACTCCAACCACTGAGTGAGCCTACAACCCTGCCAGTTTGGTGAGAGCCTGGCCAGCGGGTCATCTCGGGGTCTCCTCTCCAAAACAACTCCAACCACCAAGGGAGCCTACAACCTTGCCAGCTTGGTGAGAGCCAGGTCAGCGGGTCTTCTCGAGGTCTCCTCTCAAAACTATTTCCAACCACCGAGTGAGCCTACAACCCTGGCAGCTTGGTGAGAGCCTGGTCAGCATGTCTTCTTAGGGCCCTGTCCTTTAACCTGCCACTGAGTGAGCCTTCAGGCCTGCCAGCTGTATGAGAGCTTGGTCAGCGGGTCTTCTCTAGGTCTCCTCTCCGAACTAACTCCAACCACAGAGTGAGCCTACATCCCTACCAGCTTGGTGAGAGCCTAGACAGCAAGTCTTCTATAGGTCTCCTCACGAAACCAACTGCAACCATCAAGTGAGCCTATAGCCCTGCCAGCTTTGTGAGAGCCTGGTCAGCGATTCTTCTCGGGGTCTCCTCTCCAAACCAACTCCAACCACCGAGTGAGCCTACAACCCTGCTAGCTTAGTGAGAGACTGGTCAACGGGTCTTCTCGGGGTCTCCTCTCCAAACCAACTCCAACCACCAAGTGATCCTACAGCCCTGCCAGCTTGATGAGAGCCTAGTCAGCGGGTCTTCTCGGGGTCTCCTCTATATACCCACTCCAACCACTGAGTGAGCCTACGGCCCTGCCAGCTTGATGAGAGCCTGGTCAGCTGGTCTTCTCGGGGTCTCCTCTCCAAACCAACTCCAACCACCGAGTGAGCCTACAACCCTGCCAGCTTGATGAGAGCCTGTTCAATAGGTCTTCTTGAGGTCTCCTCTCCAGACCAACTCCAACCGCCAAGTGAGCCGACAGCCCTGCTAGCTTGATGAGAGCCTGGTCAGCGGGTCTACTTGGGGTCTCCTCTCCAGACCAACTCCAACCACCGAGTGAGCCTACAGCCCTTCCAGCTAGGTGAGAGCCTGGCGAGTGGGTCTTCTCGTGGTCTCCTCTCCAAACCAACTCCAACCACCGAGTGAGCCTATATCCCTGCCAGCTTGGTAAGAGCCTGGTCAGCGGGTCTTCTCGGGGTCTTTTCTCCAAACCAACTCCAACCACCGAGTAAGCCTACAGCCCTGGGAGCTTGGTGAGAGCCTGGTCAGCATGTCTTCTTAGGGCCCTGTCTTTCAACCTGCCACCGAGTGAGCCTTTAGGCCTGCGAGCTTGATGAGAGCCTGGTCAGCGGGTCTTCTCCGGATCTCCTCTCTGAACTAACTCCAACCACCAAGTGAGCCTACAGCCCTGCCAGCTTAGTGAGAGCCTGGCAAGCGGGTCTTCTCGGGGTCTCCTCTCCAAACCAACTCCAACCACCGAGTGAGTGTATAGCCCTGCCAGCTTAGTGAGAGCCTTGTCAGCAGGACTTCTTGGGGTCTCCTCTTCAAACCAACTCCAACCACCGAGTGAGCCTACAAACCTGCCAGCTTGGTGAGAGACTGGTTAGCGGGTATTCTCGGGGTCTCCTCTCTAAACCAACTCAAATTACCGAGTGATGTTACAACCCTTCCAGCTTGATGAGAGACTAGTCAGAGGGTCTTCTCAAGGTCTCCTTTCCAAACCAACTCCAACCACCGAGTGAGACTACAGCCCTGCCAGCTTGATGAGAGCCTTGTCAGCGGGTCTTCTTGGGATCTCCCCTCCAAACCAACTCCAACAACCGAGTGAGACTACAGCCCTGCCAGTTTGATTAGAGCCTGGTCAGCGGGTCTTATCATGGTCTCCTCTCCAGACCAACTCCAACCGTCGAGTGAGCCTACAACCCTGCTAGCTTGATAAGAGCTTGTTCACCGGATCTTCTCGAGGTCTCCTCTCTAGACCAACTCCAACAACCGAGTGAGCCTACAGCCCTGCCAGCTTGATGAGAGCCTAGTCAACGGGTCTTCTCGGGGTCTCCTCTCTAAACCAACTCAAACAACCGAGTGAGCCTACAGCCCTGCCAGCTTGATGAGAGCTTAGTCAGCGGGTCTTCTCAGGGTCTCCTCTCCAAACCAACGCCAACCATCGAGTGAGCCTAAAACCCTGCCAGCTTGAAGAGAGCCTGGTCAGTGGGTCTTTTCGGGGTCTCCACTCGAAATCAACTTTAACCACCGAGTGAGCCTACAACCCTGTTAGCTTGATGAGAGCCTGGTTAGGGGGTCTTCTCGGGGTATCCTCTCCAAACTAACTCCAACTGCTGAGTGATCCTACAACCCTGCCAGCTTGATGAGAGCCTGGTTAGTGGGTCTTCTCGGGGTCTCCTCTCCAAACCAACTCCAACCGCCGAGTGGGCCTACATCCCTGCTAGCTTGATGAGAGCCTAGTCAGCGGGTCTTGTCGAGGTCTCCTCTCCAAACCAATTACAACCACCGAGTGAGCCTACAACCCTGCCAGCTTGATGAGAGCCTGGTCAGTGGGTCTTTTCGGGGTCTCCTCTCCAAACATCGCAATCTTATCTCATGAAGTAAAATACCTTGAATTTTATTATATCAAGAAGCCGAGCCCAGTTTACAAGTATTGAAAAAGGCAAAATATCAAGTACTGAAAAAGACAAATAACAAGTATGGAAAGAGACAATATTAAGGGTAAAATCTTTTCAATTCGTCGCTGCTTCGGGCGCGATAGAGAGATACCCTGTCCATATACTAGAGATGGTACCCTCCTTACTTCAAGGCCTCCCTTACTATGAAGGGACCCTCCCAGTTGGGGTTGAGCTTCCCTACTGAGGCTCCCCTGCTCGCTGCATCCACTTTCTTAAGGACCAAGTCCCCCATTTGGAACTGCCTAACCCTGTTGTGCTTATCAAAATACTTGGACATTCGGCGCTTGACTTCCTCCTGTCGGATTGATGCTAGCTCCCTGAGCTCCTCCACCAAGTCAAGGGAGAGCTTCTGCTCTTCCTCATTTTCTTCTTGCCACCCTTCATCTCCTTTCCTTGCCGTTGCCACCCTGGGGGATTCATCCTCAAACTCTACAGGTATAACGGCCTCTGAGCCGTGGGAAAGTTTGAATGACGTCTCTCCCGTGGCGGTATTCGGTATAGTTCTCAAATCCCAGAGAACGGAGTGGAGCTTTTCTACCCAACTCCCCCTTAAATTCTCTACCTTCTTCTTCAAGAGGTTTACGATGACTTTGTTTGCAGCTTCAACCTGCCCATTGCTTCGAGGATGATGAACTGAGGCAAATCAAAGATCTATGCCCAGTTGGACACAGAAATTCACGAATTCCCTACTAGCAAACTGCGGTCTATTATCCATGACGATGGCCAACGGGAGCCCATGTCAGCAGATGATTTCTCCTGACACAAAATTTCTGACTACCTGTGACGTCACCTTTGCTAGTGCCTTCAACTCTAGCCATTTCGAAAAATAATCCACCATGACCACTAGGAATCTCCTCTAGCCACTGGCTTTGGGGAATGGGCCAACTAGATCTAGTCCCCATATGGCAAAGGGCCATGGAGCCGTGATTGTGTATAACCTTTGTGCCGAGAGGAGTTTAAGAGGGGAAAACTCCTGGCATTTCTTACATCTCCTTGCGAATTCCTCAGCATCCCTCCTGAGGGTAGGCCAGAAGTAGCCTTGCCTCAACACCCTTCCTTCCAAAGTCTGACTTTCAGAATGGTTCCCACATTCTCCTGAGTGAATTTCCTCTAACACCCTTGAGGCCTCCTTCTCCGATACACACCAAGCCAGTAGGTCTGAAAGCGTCTTCCGGTATAAGGTTCCTTCTTTCGATAGATAATATGCTGATTTGTACCTGACTAGCTTCTTCTCAAGGTCTCTCTTGGGTAGACGTCCCAATGTCAAAAAAGCGATAAATGGATCCATCCAGGACCCTTGCTGGTCCACTTCCATTAACTCTCCCTCCTCTATGGAAGGCCTGAAGAGCTCTATCACAGTTCCTCCGGCCCGAGGGCCGTGCTTAGTGAGCAGGTCCGCCTGAGTATTCTCTTCCCTAGGTACATGACCAATTGAAAAGCTGTGTAACTGCCCGATGACACCCCTCGCCTTCGTTAGGTACAATTGGAGGGTGGGATCTCTTACTTCAAACTCTCCATTAATGTGTCCTGCAACTACCATAGAGTCTGTGGAGACCTTGATGTCCTGTATGCCAAGCTCCTGAGCCAGCCTGAGCCCTGCAATAATGGCTTCGTATTCCGCCTGGTTGTTGGTGTGGGTGAAGTGAATCTTTAGGGCCTGCTCAATTCTGGTCCCCTCAGGGCTCACTAGAATCATCCCTCCTCCAAAATAGATTCTTCCCGAGGCCCCATCTTGGAGCATCTCCCAAGCCTCTACAGGGGGTGCTTCAGCTTCTTTGACCTCGAACACATATTCCACCAAGAAATGTGCCACTACTTGCGCCTTGATAGCCACCCGGGAGATGAAAGTGAGATCGAATTTGCTGAGCTCTATCGACCATTTTGCCAACTTTCCCGAATTCTCCACCCCATCGGGGATGCAACGGAGAGGATGATCCATCAAAACCTGGATAGAGTGAGCCTGAAAGTATGGCCTGAGCTTTCTAGCTAAGACGATGAGGGAGAAGGCCAGTTTCTCAAGGATAGGGTATTTTAGTTCCGCCTTTTTCAGGACCCTGCTGACATAATAAATCGGGAACTGTATCTTACCCTCTTCTCGCATGAGGATTGAACTTACTGCTCCTGTCCCTACTCTTAGGTAATGGAACAAACTCTCTCCCTCTCATGTCCCTTCGAGTAGCGGCATTTGGGTGAGCTGTTGCTTCAGAGCTAAAAAAGCCTTCTCACATTCAGAGGTCCATTCGAATCTCTTTCCTCCTCTAAACATTTGAAAGAAAAGCGAGCACCTATCTACTAGTCTGGAGAGGAACCTACTCAATCCAGCCAACTTGTCGGTGAGACGTTGAACCTCTTTGGCATTCTTCGGAGATTCCAACTCTAAGATTGCTTTCACTTTGTCTGGGTTAGGCTCTACTCCTGACGGGGTAAGGAGGTGTCCAAAGAATTTCCCCTACTGACCTTGAATACACACTTCAAAGGGTTGAGCCTCATCTTGTATTTCCTTATAGTTCTAAAGGTTTCCTTTAGATCTAGGACATGAGAACCGAGGTCCCAAATCTTGATCATCAGGTCATCTACGTAGACTTTGAGGTTCCTCCCCTTCTGCTCCTGGAAGATCCGGTCCATCATCCTCTGATAAGTTGCCCCCGCATTCTTCAACCCGAAGGGCAACATATTGTAGCTAAAGCACCCATCCTCAGTGACGAAGGTGACATCCTTGATGTCTGGAGGTGCATACGTATTTGTTGGTATCCGGAAAAGGCATACAGAAAACTCATTATTGAAAAACTGACGGCTGAATCAACCAGCGCGTCGATTCGAGGAAGAGGGTAACAATCCTTAGGGCATGCTTTATTTAAAAGGGAAAAATCGACACACATCCTCCACTTCCCCTCCCCTTTCTTCACCATTATAACATTACTCACCCACCCATGGATACTTGTTTTACAGATATGAACCCTGCCTAGAGCAGCTTCTCCACCTCCTCTCTGATGGGCCTGGCCATCTTAGAAGCGATGGCCCTCTTTTTCTGATGAATGGGATGAGCCTGGGGGTCAAGGTTAAGACGGTGGCATGTCACGTCTAAATCGACCCCCGGCATGTCAGATGCGCTCCAGGCAAAGACGTCGATGTTCTCCTGTACGCACTTTCTGATTTTCTCCCGATCCTCGGGGCTGAGCTCTCCACTGACTTTTATTTTTTCCTTCGTTCCTTTCTTGATGAGGAATTTCACCTCCAACACCTCAAATGCCACCTCCAGCCTCAAAGGCTCCTCCTCTCCCTCCTGCTCCCTCATCTCACGTTCTATGGCTTCACGCTCCTTAACGACCACAACCACCTACCTCAAGAACCTCTCCGCCTCTTCATCGGCACCCCTTCCTTGCGACGTACCTCCTCTCCTCCCTGGTTGAGCCTCGCATTTGGACGACTCCCCCTCTCCCCTTATGTTTCTTTTTCTTCCTCCTGCCACTTCTACCTCCTCTCCAACCTCCTGCTCTCGTGCCATTTCTAGCTCCCCGCAATGCCACTGTCCACTCCTACAGCTTTTCTCTCCTCTTCCACCTCTCTTCCGACCTCCTGCTCTCCCGCAATTTTTGGCTCCCCCGTAATGCCACTCTCCACTCCTACAGCATCTCTCCCCTCTTCCACCTCTCCTCTGATCTCCTGCTCCCTTAGCTAACGTTCTATGGCTTCACGCTCCTTAATGGCTGCAGCCACCTCCCTCAAGAACCTCTCCACCTCTTCATTATCACCCCTTCCTTGCGGCATACCTCCTCTCCTCCCTGGCTGACCCTCCCCCTTGGACGACTCCCCCTCTCCGCTTATTTTTCTTTTTATTCCTCCTTCCACTTCTAATACCTCTCCAACCTCCTGCTCTCTTGCCATTTTTGGCTCCCCCGCAATGCCACTCTCCACTCCTACAGCTTTTCTCTCCTCTTCCACCTCTCCTCTGACCTCTTTCTCTCCTTCTATTTCTGGCTCCCCTGCAATGCCACTCTCCACTCCTACATCTTATCTCTCCTCTTTCTCCCATTACTCCATCCTCTTCTCCAGCTCCTCAGCATCACCTTTCCAAGAAATGGTGTTCACCGCTGTCACGTATCATTCTCTGGCTGTCTTTGGATCTCCTCGCACCCTGATCTGAGTCCCCCCTAAGTTGAGCTTCAAGCACTAATGGAAAGACGATGGTACACATCTGAAGGCACTGATCAAAGGGAGCCCAAAGATGGCATTGTAATTGCTGGGAGCATCCACTATAACAAAGAGGCAGTTCCTGGACAGCCCTCCCAGAGTCACTTGGAGTCCAACTCCTCCCTCGACCTCCTTCCTTTCTCCTGAAACTCCGAACATCGGTCCGTCTGCTGCCAACACCCTCCTGGCCTCTACCCTCATCTCATTGAATGACTTCTTTGAAATGACATTCACTGAGCTCCCGTTATCCATCAAGATCCTTGACACCGTGAAGTTTTCGATGGAGGTCCGAATCACCAATGCATCGCAAAATGGATCCTCGTGATCCGGCAAGTCCTTCCTAGAAAAATTGATCTTCTCATCCGGGGGCGGGGCTTGTGACGTTGAGGCAATGCTCCGACGGTACATGGTATGAAGGCTGGCCTTGCGGGTAGCTTCAATCCCAACCCCCCATGGATCACCCCAATCCCCCCACGATCTCCCACATCGATCGGTCTACACATCGATCCTCCTCCCATGTTCAAGTCACCTCTACTATCCGCACCGGTAGTTGCTGCTCACCTACTCCTCTCCTCTCCTTCAATTCCAGAAACTCTGTGCAGGTAGCCATCGTGTGACCTTCCTCCTCGTGGAAGTCACAATACGGAAAGGCTACCTCCCACTCCCGCCTTCCCTTTGGGTGGTTCCTCCTCCCTACTCCAACTCCCGCTCTTCCCTACTCTCTTCCTCTTCCCTGCCCTCAGTCAATGGCCATAGTTTACTGAGGCAGGGGTGGGAGTGGTCTAGGACCATCTCCCCACCCTAGTTGATTGAACCTCCCTTGTCCTTCCTGGTAGTAGTTCCTTCCCCCTTGGGGGAAACCTCTTCCTTGCCTTTGAGTAGGGCCTCCTGGCTGCCTCTAACCCAACTCTTGCAGCACCGGACCCCACGACTCTTCCCTCATCCTTCCTTCTTGCTTCCTCGCTCCACCTGGTTCCCTCGACTCCACCTCCGTCAACCTTTCAAACTTCTTTGCAAATGCCTGGTTTGCTGCCTTCATCGCTATCTCCTTCTCTTCCTTCTCTATCAACCATTCGAATGACAACGGCGCCTTCGTGGTCAGACTCATCTTGAAGAAGCCCTCCCTCATCCCCATGGTGAAGGCCATTTGGATAGAAAATCCTGGCACCTCCTGAATGTCTAGGATTTCCTCCTAAAAGCGATCCACGTACTGTGCTAAGGATTCGTCGGCCTTCTGCTTGATCAAGAAAAATAGACTCCGGATTCTTCTTCCTCTTCTTCGAGGTCGAGAAGCGCAATTGGAAGCTCCCACTGAAGTCCTCGAAACCATATATCGACCTGCCGGGAGTTGATGAAACCAGTCCCTAGCTTTATCCTTTAAGGTGATGGCGAAAAGGCGGCACTTGAATGCGTCCGTTGATGAGTACAATTATGATAGGCCTTTTACTATCATAATTGTAATCATGTCCACTGTTTTCTACCTCTTTATCAAGTAATTGCGTGAGAATTGTTAGGAATTGGTATTATCATGAATAGTAGAGCATAGTTTGAAGTTGCTCTTATTTCATGTATTGAGCAATTCACTTACTACTTCATTTTCTAATACAGGTACTGCGAACCAGTGAAACTAATAGTTTTAGAACAAACAGGGGAGGTTACGGATCCAACATGGCTGATCACAGAGAAGAATTGGTCACACACGGGTAGGAACATGCCCGTGTTCCATTCCGGCTATAGACAGAGGAGAAGTCAGAGCACCACACGGATGGGAACACGCCCGTGTTCCCAGCCTGTGTTCTTTTCGGGACAAATATGAAGTATATAAGCCGGCCAACCCATGTCTGAAGAACATGAAGAACAATACGGTCGTGTTCTCCAATACGGCCGTGTCAGTACTTGTGTCAGCTAACACGGCCCACGACCAAACACATCAAATCATGTGGAACCACCCTGGAACTTCCCACACAGGCTGTAACACGGCCGTGTTGGAACCCGTGTTTGACCATGTTTGCTATGAGACTATAAAAACTCTGAGAGAAATTTATTCTGGACTTTTGGATCAATTTGCATTGGAGCTTTTCTGGAGGACGAAAGTGGAGCACCCAAGAGAAGGATAATTTAAGAGGATTTTTGTTGCCTTTAATTCTTCATATATTTTCTTAATTTTGATTTTATCTTGGTGATTCAACTTTCCTTATTTTATATTTTACATGAACTTTGTATTTGAACAATTTGTTTAATCATGCATCGCATTGTGTTCATCAAATTTATGGTAGTTTATGCGTATATAATCCTTAGAACAAAAATGAGTATCCTAAATATGAATTTAGCTTTTGTTATTCATGAATTTCAAACCTCTAGATTGAGAAATTTGATGTTTGTAATGATGTTAATAATTTCATAATTATGTGTTATTTCTATTTACATTGCAATTTTCATGATCGAAAGATATATTAATTGTATAATTTTGATACGTATAAATGAATTTATGATATGTTAGAGATAGGATTTCATGAGTTTGTGTAGTACATAGGGTAACGTATTTAATACAAATTTGAGTATTGTAAATTGTTCGAGAGAAAATTTACTCACTTAGGTTAGATTTTGAATTGCTCGAGAGAGAATTTAATGGATGTTTTACCCTTACATTACAATGGATTTGATAATATTGCTATCACATGATTAGATAGATTTGAATCAATGCGAAAGTAGTTTCATGTGAATGCTCTTAACTTTCACCTTTTCATGAATTTAACACTCCAATGTATTTTTATCTAAATAGTCATAGTTAGGTTAATGTAGGTTAGAATTCAATTTTAATTATCAGGTGTGATAATAGAGTGAGGGTGAGTACGAGTATTTGAAAAAGCCCAGTGGAATACGACACGAGATGTAGAAATCTCCTATACTATGATTGATAGGTGCACTTGCCTGAAATGTTAAATCAATTTAGCTTATGCATGTCTACAAAGTTATTATTAAATTGTAGAATGAATTCACATCAAGTTATTACCATGTTATGTGAAAATAATCATCAAGTTGGATTCTTTCGTCGCTTCTGCCGCCTACGTTGACCTTCATTTTGACCTCCCTACGCGCGACCTTGCGGGCAATATCTGGGCCCGTCTCTCCTTCGACGTCGACCCTTATGAAGCTAAGAGGTCTAAGGCCTCAAAGTTGGATTCTGTCGCCCTCCATTACATCGACCATTTACTTAGTCATACTCTGAGCGGCCGAGGCGAAAGCTTCGGCGTTGTTAGTAGGTCGGATATTTTATATTTGTTTAGCATGTCATCCCGTTACCCATCCATCTGGGGTACATGCTCGCTCAGTTCATCCTCCACCAGGCTGACAATTCCCAAATATGGACTATTTGTGTAGCCCCTTACATTACCCGCCTGGTGAAAAATATGGGCATATTCACGCCCTTCCCTGCTATGACCATAGTGGCAAAGACCATGCCTATCACCATGGCCAGCCTTCGCTCTATCCGCTTCGTCACCGCCCGTTAGGGCCGGGGTGGGATGACATATACCATTGCGAGTCGTGGACGACATGCACTGCTCCTGAAGACAATGATAAGGTCGATCCTGACCTCGATGAGCCTCTCATCCCCCCAACCCGCTCGACTTATACTCAGGGGGAATCCTCTACTGCCCAGCCTCCGCGGTAGTCTCGCTACGCGCAGGAGCTACAGTACTTCTACGAGACTAAGCTCTCTCCATGCCTTCAACATATCGAGGACACGCAGCAGCGGACTGAGGAAGCCATATATCAGATCCGACATCACTTGGGGATCACCATCCCACCACGGCCAGCTCCTCGCCAGCCTTTACCCTAGGATGATCAGGATGGCACACCTATGTACCCCTGATATATATCACTGTCTATTTGGCTATGTCTTGCTGTAGTTTTTACCTTTATATTCATGACCGTCAGTTCTTTATATGCTCATGCAATTGCTCTCTCAAATTTTTTTTACATTGCAATGAGGACATTGCAACATTTAAGTCTGGGGGTGGATGTCTTTCAATTTTAAAAATTTTTGCGATGGGCATGATTACAATTAGTTATATTTTCTCTATCATAGTACTCAATGTTGTTATACACCCCTCAAATTTTTTTTTACTTCTCTTTAAGCTTTCATTACTTCGCTCATTTGGGAGTATAACTATCTAATTTACTTTCGCACGCTGATTAAAACGAATTCGTGTTCAAATTGGTTAATTAGTAACTACGTATAGAAATTCATTAGCTTACTTTTCTCCATATAATTTATTTTAAAAATATTGTCCTTTATATTATTAACTAATAATCACTCCATTTTAGAAAATATATTTATTTATACTAAAGTGAGTCGATGAGTGTAATATTTTGATAATTTTGTATTAGGAAATCAAAATAAAGAATTTTCTCTATTGGTTTCTAGAACTTACTAGCGATCCTCAAAACTTTTGCACAAGTTTATTAGTAAGGGTGGAAATGACTTAGGCCTCCTTTTGGATAGCTTGAGCCTTTCAATCCCAAAACCTTAAACATTATACCCTTACACACCCAATTCGGGCCTAATCCCTATACCTTTTGATACTCCACCATTAAAATTCACCAAGGCCAATCATTGCCTAGTAGCACACCTATCATTGAGATTTTCATGAAATGAGTTTATTCATAGTGATATGTGGCCTGAGTGCGTGTACACTTGCACCCACTTGGAATGATCCCTACTATGAATCCCCTAAAAGAACAACATAGTGATATAAGGCCTGAGTGAGTGTATACTGGCACCCACTCGGAATGATCCCTAATATGGACCCTTGGTTAAGAAAAAGAAAAAAAATATAGAGTATCCATCATCAAAAAAAATATGGGAAGTATAATAAGTGCAAAGTCTGGGGGTGCTCTTATAATATTGATGTATGTTAAGGTATCTACCATACAAAGGGCTCAATTGTGATCTAGGTGTGATTAAAACCATCAAATTTATCGTTGATTATCTCACCTGTAATCACCTATCCTAAGCCAAAAAGGTTACACCATAATAAAAGTCCTAAGGATCCAACCTAACTAATTCTCACTAGTGTCGTGGAGAGGGTGTGTAAAGGAAAGTGTATGAATATCAATATGAGTATTTTTAAGTTTTGAAATACTAATGCATATTTTATTAAGATTGTTATTTTCTCCTCACAATGGTTATGGATAACTATAATCCTAATTCTAAGAAAGAGCGAAAATAGTTAAGATATATATTGGAGGAATTTTAAGATAAAGTTATATTTAAAAAAGTCTGTTATACTATCTCCTATACAATTGCAACATCAAATTTATATTTGAATTCATAACAACCAATGTGTGGAAGAAGAATTATGTATCGGTAACCCAATTGTTTGAATTAGTTTGCTTAGGGACAAGCAAACACTCAAGTCTGGGGGTATTTGATGAGTACAATTATGATAGGTTTTTTACTATCATAATTGTAATCACGTCCACTGTTTTATACCTCTTTATCAAGTAATTGCGCGAGAATAGTTAGGAATTGGTATTATCATGAATAGTAGAGCATAGTTTGAAGTTGCTCTTATTTTATGTATTGAGCAATTCACTTACTACTTCATTTTCTAATACAGGTACTGCGAACCAGTGGAACTAAAAGTCTTGGAGCAAACAGGGGAGTTGACGGATCCAACATGGCTGATCACAGAGAAGAATTGGTCACACACAGGTAGGAACACGCCCGTGTGCCTACCCATTTTCCATTCTGGCTGCAGATATAGGAGAAGTCAGAGCACCACACGGGTGGGAACACGCCCGTATTCCCAGCCCGTGTTCTTTTTGGGACAAATATGAAGTATTGAAGCCGGCCAACCCGTATTTGAAGAACATGGAGAACAATAAGGTCATGTTATCCAACATGGTCGTGTCATTACCCATGTCAGCTAACACGGCCCACGACCAAGCACGTTTAATCTTGTGGAACCACCCTGGAATTGCCCACATGGCATGTAACATGGCCGTATTAGAACCCGTGTTCGACCATGTTTGCTATGAGACTATAAAACCTGGACAGAAATTTATTCTGGACTTTTGGATCAATTTGCATTGGAGCTTTTCTGGAGGACGAAAGTGGAGCACCCAAGATAAGGATAATTTAAGAGGATTTTTGTATGCCTTTAATTCTTCATGTATCTTCTTAAATTTTATCTTATCTTAGTGATTCAACTTTCCTTATTTTATATTTTACATGAACTTTGTATTTGAACAATTTGTTTAATCATGCATCGCATTGTTTTCATCAAATTTGTGGTAGTTTATGCGTATATAATCCTTAGAACAAAAATGATTATCCTAAATATGAATTTAGCATTTGTTATTCATGAATTTCAAACCTCTAGATTGAGAAATTGGATGTTTGTAATGATGTTAATAATTTCATAATTAGGTGTTATTTCTATTTACATTACAATTTTCATGATCGAGAGATATGTTAATTGTATAATTTTGATACATATAAATGAATTTATGCTATGTTAGAGATAGGATTTCATGAGTTTGTGCAGTATATAGGGTAACTTATTCAATGCAAATTTGAGTATTGTAAATTGTTCGAGAGAAAATTTACTCACTTAGGTTAGATTTTGAATTGCTCGAGAGAGAATTTAATGGATGTTTTACCCTTACATTACAATGGATTTGATAATGTTGCTATCACATGATTAGATAGATTTGAATCAATGCGAAAGAAGTTTCATGTGAATGCTCTTAACTTTCACCTTTTTATGAATTTAACACTCCAATGTATTTTTATCTAAATAGTCATAGTAAGGTTAATATAGGTTAGAATTCAATTTTAATTATCGGTGTGATAATAAAGTGAGGGTGAGTACGAGTATTTGAAAAAGCCCTGTGGAATACAACACGAGATGTAGAATTCTCCTATACTATGATTGATAGGTTCACTTGCCTGAAATGTTAAAACAATTTAGCTTATGCCTGTCTACATGGTTATTATTAAATTGTAGAATGAATTTGCATCAAGTTATTACCGTATTATGTAAAAATAATCATCATCCGTCATCGGCCTGATGAAGACCGCATCTTCGAACCATTGCAAGTGCAGGAGGGGGTCCTCATTCCCCACGTAGTAGGTCATCTCCGGCTCGCGAAACCCTTCCGGGACGGGAGCCGAAAGAATCAACTCGCAAAAGGGAGACCCTCTCGCCGGAGGTCTCTCCACTTCCACTCGCGTGACCATCTCCCCTGGAGAGAAGGCACTCGCGGGACTAGCGAAGAGCTCCCTACCCTCCAGGTCTTGTCGGCTTCCTTCTACCACTTTCTCTTTCCCTAGTCTCCCCCCCAGTGGGTCCTCGCCTACTCTTGCCGAGACGATACCCTCCTGAGGCGCAAGACCAGGCGCCTTAGGTGTGCGGGTCACGCAATCACCTCATTGCGAGATCTGCTGCAGTATGTCCATGATGCCTCCAATGGATGCCATGAACTCCTCTCTACCAACGTATCCTCCCGAGTTCTGGGATCCACGCTCGTTTGCTTCTCAAAGAGCTCCTACCATGGAGTAGTCCAAGGTTCTTCTGTGTAGGCAGTGATCCACGCTCACCACACCAAAAATGTTTGAGCCAGTAAACCCGACTCCCCCTAAAGCTTGGATCTAAAACTGCAGCTCACACTTACTCTCCTCGAATAGCCCCTTAGATGAGAATCTCAGATGAACAGACCGTGGGCTTCAGCGTGGAGGTCCCACGTCTTACCAGGAAGAATTATCAATTCTCCCCCTCTCTAGCCAATGCTGAGCTAGGTGCCTTAGAATAAGAAAAGAAGGGGCAACAACCTACTATCAGGCACCTTATCGGTCTATTTATAGGCCTCTGAATCTGAACTGCCAATAACCAAACTGAACCAACCGAAAATTACCAGAATACCCTTAGTCGGGTCTGCCAATAGCCAAACTTCGCTGTTTTGAAGGGTTATTGCAGACCACCAAGGGCAAAATTATAAAATCTCTTGGGGATAAAAAGGTAAACCACTTTCCACCAGAACCGGCCCATGACCAAACACTAAACCGGCACTAAGCCCCTCGCCGAATAGGCGCTTGGCAAGAGCGTCCTCTCACAGGCGAGAGCTCTCCCCTCTAGAGCCCTCTCGCCTAGCAAGTCGGCCCTTGTCCTGCGAGTGGCACTTTCCCTGGGATCCACTCGCCTATCCAACGACACGGCTCTCTCCTAAACCCCTCTCACCCAGTAAGAAGCTCTCGCCCCTCATGTGGCCCTTTCCCTGGGATCCATTCGCCTAGCGAGTAGGCTCTCGCTTGGGCCCATCTCGCCTTCTTTTCCCTAAGCCTTTCGCTCCTAGGAGCCCGAGGTTATACATTGCCGGCTATACCGATCGCAGAAGAGTAGAATAAATATAAGAGTACATGAGTAAATTTTAACATAAAGTACTAGATTTCCTTAAGTTGAGGCCACCCAAAAATTATGAACTCTACATGATAGCAAAATATCAGTGAATACCAAATTTCCCAGATTCTTATAAATGTAATAACCTCCAAATAATTAATTCAAAGTAATTCAAATAATTGGAGTTAAAGAAGGGAGTACCATAAATCATAGTCCAAAAATTACATAAAAATTATTAGAGCCATTATAATAATCATAAAACACTACTGAATATGTTTCATGCAATTCCAAGGTCAGTAGTCTATATAGAAAAATACTTCAAGTAAATCCATTAAAATGCACTTTGTGAAGAAACATTCTCATAAACTCATCCAAATTACATGTAATAATTTTCTTGGCTTTATTATGCCCTAAAAGATTCTCTTGCCAAATAACATAATTTTCCAATAAGATAAAATATTTATTATCTATTTATCAAATATGGAGCACTAGTTCACTTAACACATGAAGCACTAAGATGAAATGCCCAAATATTCCAAATAATTTACTAGTGTCTCTAAATGATATTTAATTAACCTTATCAGAGTTTCATATCATTCTAAGTTAATCTGACCATGGTTATTCCAAAATCATCACTACGGGTAAGAAGGTGGTTATAACTACAAGTATAGGCTACTATTTTCTAAACATCCTATAATAAATTTTAGTGGTTAATAGCACTATACAATTACTTCTACCAAAATCTCATAAAGATACAAGATCATATGACCCTCCAATATTTTCATAAAAGGTATAGTCCTACACTATCCCTAATTGGTTTATGTTATGTACCTAAATCTAAATATCACCAAATTCCTTCCTAGGGTATTCCACCACCCTAAGATCACATGTACTAAACACGAAGTCCATACAAGAACATAACCCCGCGTCCTTCACAAACCCCCAAACTTCATCATTAGGGTTTAAACTAGGGTTCTAGGGCAAATTCACCCTAATCCACCCCAAACTCCATGTGAGGGTGTTTAATGTCATAACACATCAGTGGCTCAAGTTTAAACATCTGTTGTGGTGATTTGGTCACTCAACACCATAATAGACAATTTAACCAAATTACCCCTTCTGGGGCCTAGGCTAGGGTTTATCAAATTCTATACCAATCCATCTCCAAATATAGTGATATTTTGTAAAGAGTCCTATATAGAACCAAAGAACCACTCGCCAATATTTGGGAGGGTTTGGAGGTCATTAGACCCTTTAAATAATTCATACATGGATTATTAAATTTCTACAAAAACCTTAGGAAAATGTTTTACAAAAATTCCCATTTTTAGATATGTTTTAGTTATAGGTAATAGGGGCCCCTTATGCAAATTTTCAATTCATTTGTATGGCTGTATTAATGGGGGCACTCAAAATAATCTCTGATCTAACCTAGGTATAGACCTCACCAAAATGTGTGTTGTGGTCTGACCTAAACTCCAAATTGGTTCAAATCAATTTTAAAATAAACTAGACTCATAGATATATAAGTTTTATGTTGACCACTTATTTAGAATAGGCCACTAAATATTTGTAATTTAAATTACAAAACAGGTGAAATTATGTAACAAAATGTACATAAATCAGATTTAATAGATTACATCTTGCACTGATCTTAAAGTAGGATCGACGGGCCCTGGCTTTATTCTTTCTCCAGCCAACAGCCCAGATCTACTCGACCTGGAGAAAACTCTAAGCCCAATTGCCGGCCACTCGGCCTCCTCCCTGGCCAACCACCACAGTCACCACCTCCATTGAGGTGGAGGCTATCGCCGGGTGGCGGCACGACCGCTGGAGGGGAGGTTTCCGGTGAACCTGAGAGGAAGCCTAAATCCGAAAATTCATGTAATTTTAAGCTTGGAATCAGCTCAACTGAGCCCGATTCTTATCTCTAAAGATTCATAAGATCTTACCCATGAATAAGGAGTAGAGGAGGACCTGATTTGCGGCCTGAAGACGTTCGCTCTGCCTCCTCACCATTTCCAGCCACCACACTTAGGCTCCTCTGAAACTTCTACACCAACCTCAATGGAATTTAAAAGGAATCGGGGGAAATGATTGCCCTTGCCCTGGTGAAGATCCTTAAAGAAGGAATTTTGGAGAGGAGGCTTGTAACTCTCCAATATCATTAAATTTCATTAATGACCATTAACTCCACCTCTTTGGTTTCAACCAAATTAATGTGGCTGAGCCATCCTAATGGTCGATCACCTCCAAAAACTTCTCTTCTCCCTTAGAGGAGTAAAAGCCCCATAAAAGTGGGGGTTATGGAGCCTTCATGGCCACAATGGTCATTAATCTCAAGCTTTTCTCTCTCCTCCAAATCACAAATTCCATAAGCTTAGTTCAACAAATTTTGTTCTATTCGTCGAACTCTGTTCGACGAATTTTCACCATCCGTCGAACTTCGTTGGGCAAATTTATTCCATTCGTCGAACTCCGCTCGACGAATCTGCTCTATTTGTCGATCTCCGTTTGACGAATATGCCCATTTGACAAAGGTTGAACCTTGTTCAGCAACTTGCTCCATTCGTCAAAATCCGTTCGACAAACAATGAACACAGTTATGCACTTGCTTCGTTCGACAAACTGCTTGCTGAGTTTGACGAACACGCTTTGGTTCGATGAATTGCTGACTGAGTTCGACGAATTATTCTCTATTTGACGAACTGCTGTCTGAGTTTGACGAAACCGACTGGTCTTAATTTATAAGTAAAATGGCATTGAGTGAGCTCAACTCACTCAACGCCAATCAGTCCTTGGCGTTGAGTCAAGACACACACTCAATGCCTAAATCGACCAGAAATCATCCGAAGTAAAATGGCGTTGAGTGAGCTCAACTCACTCAATGCCAATCAGTCTATGCCGTTGAGTGCGCTTAACGCACTCAACTCCCCAAGCAAGAAATTTTTCCAAGTAAAATGGCATTGAGTGCACTCAACTCACTCAACGCCAATCAGTCCATGACATTGATTGCACTCAACTCACTCAACGCCAATCAGTCCATGGTTTTGAGTGCACTCAACTCACTCAACGCCAATAAGTCCATGGCATTGAGTGCGCTCAATGAACTCAACGCCCCGAGCCAAAAAAATCTTTCTAAGTAAATAACGTAATCTAATCTTCGAGTCATGTTGACTCACTCAATGCTTCCCGAACTTGAGTTAACTTGGCCTCTTTTTGGTTGAACCCAGTGTGTCCTTGGTGACCCATTGACCTCCCTTAGGGCTTGAGAAGGTCTAGGTGGGTCCATTTTTCTAAGGGGTGTCAAGTGGGCATAGGTGAGCTTAGTTTGATGTAATCAGGGCTTGGGTTTACTTTGGTCAACCTGACCTTTTTAGTTGACCCTAGTGGGTCCCTATGGCTCTTCTGGACCCTATAATAGGTTACTGATGTTGTAGTGGGGTCATGGAGTCATGATGAATCCCTATGGTAATCCCTAAGCTAGTAATTGGAATTTTACTATTTGAGACCAAGGTGGTCTCACCTTCATGCCTAGGTTCACTTAGTATTCTTTGGCTTCCTAGGGTTTTGTCATGACCTAGTCATGACAAAACCACTCCTAAGGGTCTAGTTGTCTGAGGGATGTTACAGCTTGAGACTAGTCCTTGAGTACACTCAACTCTTAAGGCTTGTCGTCTTGTTCACTCGACGCCCTGAACCAAAGCACTTTTTGTTTAAGTGACGTGAACTAGTTTTATAAATTGGCTTTTTTGAGCATCTGATCTTCTTGGAACTTGATCCAATGGATCAGATATTTAGCCCGTGAGACATAAATAAGGTGTAGGAGATATTTACTCTCACTTTTCTCAAGTTCTTGACACTTGACGACTCGTGAGAGGGAAGGTGCGGAGGAGGAAGATGACCTAGTTTCCTCCATTGTTAGAGCTTCGGAGCTCCGATTCACGATCTGAGACTGACATCACAGAGAGGGCTTGAATACACACACTTCCATCTGTGAAAATTAAGATATTCATGGATAGGAAGTGATTACGCAAGGTAACGATATCTGTCATCCTGGTTTTAGGATACGTGCATGACATCCCTTTTATTTATGCCCTTTATTTTTGCATTTTTGAACTGGATCTCTCAAATGAGAGAGATTCGAGTCGCTTTGGTTCAAGACGAATAATCGGGTCGATTGAGTATCTCTCCGACATACTTTTAATTAGATATCTACTCCATTACAGGATTATGAATGGTGGGTGAAGCCTTAATCACGACTAGTGGTCCTATTCGGTGATGTTGATATACGTTAATTTTTGGGTTTTTGTTAGAAATCCGATTACGGCAAAGAAGCCATTTTAATGCCCCTTATTTTTGTAGGAGAACGAACATTGGCTAGGGAGGGGAAATGTAAGTGATGGATTGTGATGTCCATTTGTACGTGAATACGTGGCTTTGTCTTTGTGGTCAGCTGGCTTACACCATGATGTTATGGTTCACGTTTGAAGAGTGTCCAGGAAAGATGAGTCCCTTTTTTGGTGAAAACAGACGAGAACGGTTGTACTTTGGGCAAGCCTAATGGTGTTGTGATCTATGTGTGAGTGGGGACTAAGAGAGAGTTCTTAGCATTAGTTGTGTTTTTTTGGTGAAATTGGCCAGAATGGTGGAGCTGATGAACAAGCCCGACAGTGTTGTGATCCATGTGCAGGTGGGGTATCAATGAGGGTTCTTTGCCATGGGCTTGTATGCCTTCGTGGAAATGAGAGTACCCATGAATATTGTTGTGATTGATGATGTGTGGTGATATATTATATTCATATATGCTATAGGGTGCCTTGGGAGAAACCTAGGTTTGTATACAAGCTGTATTATAGGCCCCTTTTTATTTACATGCTCAACATAGAAATTTTTTTGATGAATGTGACACCAACTCATGTTGCTTCTATGTAACTTTATATTTTATCACATATGCATACGAATTGCTGACCTGTAGGGCGATGGAGTGCCCCTGGGTTCGCTAGGGATGACCGAGAGGAGGGTATTTGTTACATAGTTGAGGTCATCCTTAACTGACCCACTTACTTTAAACCTTTACATGGCAAGGATTGTAAGCTGGAGCTAGCTCACTGAACAAAAAGGCCTAAGCCTCATAAAGTGTTACTTCTCATGTTTTTTTAGTTTATTATGTTTCCTTACTCTGTTTCTGGCTTGCATGCCGAGGTAGAATAGGATTGTTGTACTCCTGTTTTTAGAAGTGTTGATGATGTTTTGGACATTTGGGTGGTGTTAGGCCATAAGGCCATTTTGGACTCCTTTGTTCTCATGGACAACTTCTAGTCTGTGTTGGAATGTTTCCGCTGCTTTATATTCTGATTTTTTAGGTTGGTAGTTCTTTTATATCATTTTATAATACCAAAGCTGTTGCGTCTATATATTATGGGGTCCCAACCAGGCCCATATTATATGGTCTTTGTAGGAGAGGTGTTTCATTTTGTCACCTCCACCCAGACGTACTCCAGCCCTCCAAAGGCACAAATTAACATAGGTTCTTCACCATCCTTCACCCGAGCGGAGCCCGGTTCTCTAGAGGCGAATGAACAAATGTTCTTCTCCACCTCCACCCAGACAGACCCCGATCCTCTTGAGATGCGAATGAAAAAAGGTTTCTCGCCTCCTCCACCATGACGGACCCCGATCCTCCTAAGATATGAACGAATAAAGTCTACTCACCAACTTCACCAGGACAAACCCTGGTTCTCTTAAGGTATTAACAAACAAAGGTTCTTCTCCACCTCCACCCGGACGGACCCTGGTCCTCTTGAGATGCGAACGAACAAAGGCACCTCACCAACTCCACCTTGACAAACCCTGTTTCTCTTGAGGTGCCAAAAAACAAAGGTTCCTCGCTAACTATACCTGGACGAACCCCAGTTCTCCTGAGCCAAAAATGAACAAAGGTTCCTTGCCAAATCCAACTGGACAAGTCCTGGTTTTCCTAAGGCGCAAACGAACAAAGGTTCCTTAATAACTCCACCTGGACGAACCACAATTCTCTTGAGGTGCAAATGAATAAATGTTTCTCTCACCACCTCCACACTGACGGACCCAGTTCCTCCCAATGCACACACAAATAAAGTTTCTTCACTACCACTACACACACGAATGTTGATCCTCCCAAAGTGTGAGCAAACAAAGGTTTTTTACCACCTTAATCAAAATGGACTTCAAGTGCTTTCACACAGACAAGGTAAGGGGGGCATGCATCCTACCTTTTATCAAGCTTAAGTAACGAGCCCCGTAATTAATTCTCGTTGACCATTGCTAACGATAGCTCTCGGTGAACAAAGAACGTGAAGCACAAGATATTTACATACCACCGCAATGAACAAAAGTATGTTTGGATGCAAAGTCATGCCTACAGCTATAAGGATAAAAGCAATACACTATTCGTCAACTGCTAAGAACGCCCTGAAAATGATGACTATAGGTTCTTTGTCATATAAGGATGACACCCGAGGAACGTCCCAAGCTCAGCGCATCATGCCAAAGCTCGTACTCCTTAATAAAGGGAAGAAATAAGGACAATGCACCAACTAAAGTTACAAAGAGCGTACAGGACACAAACGTAATCAAGTGCTCCCCTGAAATCCACACCATCCCTCGAGGCATCACCTATCGAAGGGACAGAATACCCCCATCCGTCGCGAATAACCTTTCAACAATTCCAAGGAAGAGCATGGTGATGAGCTCGTCCTGCCATGACAATCGAACACTCATAAGTCAGTCCCATGCAACCATCCAAAAATGCTCTGCTCCAAGGACCTAGAACTCCCAATGATTAACAAAAGGAAAATCCCACGCCACTCCAGCATACTAAGGCACAAAAACATCAATGCCCTCCATTTTATGTTCCCTCTATAGTGTCGATACAAGGGGAAAAAAAATACATCCATGTCACGATCAAAAATTCACCACCAGCACTAGTGCCCAGCGACGACCACTCAATCTATCACGCAATGGCATACTCGCGCGCTCAATGGGGAGTCAAAGTATCTAGTGTCTACCTAAATAGCCTAGAGGGGGTGTGAATGGGTGATATCGGTGTATTTTTGCAGAATAAAAATACTTTAAAAATAAGAGCACACAAACACAGAGATTTATAGTGGTTCCACGAGTTTGGTACGTCTACTCTCCAGCCTCACCTATCTACCACGAATGACTAGATTCAACTACTTCACCTTTCTTAGATTTCACAAAATCTTACACCTCAGAGCCACAAATCCTACAACTCAGAGACACTTCTCCTACCACTCGATCCATAATCGGATCTACAACTCGATCCACAAACAGACCTACAACTCGATCCATAAATGGATCTGCAACTCGATTCACAAAGGGATCTACAACTTGAAGAAAAATCTCCTACAAATGTAAAAGAAAATTACACGATAGTTTTACAAGAAAAATCTTAACAAGATCTGAAGTCTTCTATCTGTCGATATTTGTTTAGGTTGAACTTGAATGCTTGGCGAACACGGAGAAATCAGAAATCTTGAAGACTTTTAATCTTGATACTTTAAAAGACTAGATCTGAAGGATTAGATATCTTTAGAATACAAAGATCCGTCGAATCGAAAGAGGGAGATCGAATCATGCAATTCTTGTATCGGCTGAATGGAAGTTGCGTACGTACAGGAGCCGACGGTTTCTCTTTTTGGAATCTTTTATGATTTTGAATTGTAGAAAATTAGCATGATTATGGTTGATGAAAAATACACCCTAGGTATTTATAAGCATCCTCAATAAGAACAGCTATAAAGGAATTTCCAAAATGAGACTTGCGAAATAAGTGTACAAGGCTGTCGTTCAAACCGAGCCGCTATTTGAAAAATAGATGGAAAAAATGTCCCAAGTCCTTTTCATAGAGTATCGTCGAGTGTAGCTGAGTATACTCGACGAATAAGTAGTGATATTCAATGAAATGTACTTAGAGAAAATTCATCTCAAACCAGCCAGCCACTCAACGCCATGTTATAGTCATAATCGACGAATTCGACGAGTATCAGCTAGTATACTCGACGAATTCGATGAGTATCGGCTGTCTTATTCGACGTCTTTGACGCACTCGACACCTTCGACACACTTGACACAGTCGACCCCTTAAACCCACTCGATGAAGACAATGAATATCGGCAATCTCACTCGACGCTGTCGATGCTAGACCCAGTGATTGTCGATGAATTAGACTTAGAAAATCCAAAGAAGTAAAATTAAATTGACTCGAAGAACTCATCGCGTATCGACAAGTATATTCGATGAATTCGACGAGTATCGTTAGATACATTCAACAAATTTGACGAGTATACACGAGAATACTCGATGCTTTTTTACTTGCGGATATTCCAACTCTTAGAGATTTTACCTCAAGTACAATATGTTAAATTCGATGAGTATTAGTAAGTATACACGAAAAATTCAACGAGTATTAATGAGTATACTCGACGAATTCGAAGAATATCCCTTACAATAGTCGACGAAATTTACATGGGTAAAATTTCTATCCTTCTGATTCCATCTACTTCCTGGATCCTCCTCATGCACTTAGAATAGAAGTACACCCCAATAGAGAGATTACACACGAGTCAACACATTGTCCTATAAAATGATAGATTACATTGTATAGTCCTGTGTTTACTGACTCACTGTAACCTAACATTGGTGTGTACTTAGCAATGTAGACCTACAAGTACATACCTAAAACAAAGCATCAAATACAATCTCAATTCATCTTAGCTTAACTGGGCCCTTCTTCAAATTAGGGTTATTGTGGATACAATACCCAACAATCTCCCCCTATTTGAAGAAGTTTAGAATCCTATAAGCTAAGGTGAATTGCAGAATAATAATAATAAAAACATAAAAATGAAATGATATGCAAATTAATGAAAATTAAACACAACGCACATTCTAGTCAAAATATTTAAATTATATATATATATATATCAATTAGAGTTCATGTTTGGGGGCAACCACAACCACTCATAATAATCCATAACAAATAAAAACCATCATCCCTGCCTGCCTTGGCTCTTCTGAAGTTGTATAAAAAATATGTCTTTGGCTTTGGATAGTATCTCGGAGGGGCTGGAGGTGCAGCTGGATCATTATGCTTGTGGTTCTTGAAGTGATTCCATCTCTAAGCACATGACATCTCATAGTTCTACCACTCATCTCTATCATAGTGTCTCCACCTGTTTTCTCCTCCAACATCGACTAAGATGAAAGTGTCTAAGATAATTCTTCTTGAAATTAGACTCCACACCTCAAACATCTCTCTAACTGGCTCTTCTCTGACTGGCTCTGACTTGACAGCTGATGTGCCTTCACCATATCTCCTTCTCTTGTACACAGGAGGATGTATATCTTCATCCACTTGAATCTCTAGAGACACAACAATAGCAGTAGTAGCAGCAACAGACCTATCCTGAGAAATATCATGTGTGTATGTCCAGTATTGAGAGTAATACTCAACAGGATGAACTTCAACATGAGTAGGCAAAGCAGGTACTTGAGAGCTTAACATCTGACCATGTAGGCACACAAAATTAGCATAACAATAGTCATTGACCTGTTAAAAGTTTGCAAGCATTGCAACCTCAACAACATCCACCTTTACTTTAAGGGCATCCTCCCCTTTTCTGACTTCCTCAGCTATAGCATTTGGATAGGAATCCATGGTCTTGTCAAAATGAGACAATGATCGATTGTGAGCCTCAATTATAGTTACAAAATTCTTATCAACATTTTGAAGAACTTCCACATTACTTTTAGCCTAACCATGTTTATGAATGAGAGCTTCACGACCCTTTCCAAACTAGGAGTCCAGCTTGGAGTCCATCTTATCAAACCTGACATTAACCTCCACAGGGCCATTATTCAGATCTTTCTCTATTTTCTTGACCTTGTTTAGAACTTTTTGCGTTGAGGAATCAAAGTGAGCTTGCTATTTATCCAACATGGCTTCTATGGTCTTCAGAATAGAATTGTCAGCACTAGAACTTAGAACATTAGGAGTAGGAATACTGGGAAGAGAGGGCAGATCTTCACTAGAAGACTAATCTATCGGAGATAATCGAGCTTTAGAAACTAGACTGAGATCTTCAGCAGTAGGTAGGATAGAAGTATGCTCCTCCGTATTTCCTTCCTCCTCAGAAATATCAACTACTTCCTTTGGAACAGCTGGAGGAATACTGGATGCCTTGGCAACCCTTTTCTCTAGGTTGCGGATAAACCTGTCAACCTGAGTAGTGACTAATATCAAGGTCCAAGTCGCCTCCCCCTCAAAGCTGAAGCAAGAATAATATCTGGTAGAGGTACAATCATGTTGTCCACTAACAACTGCTCAGCACCATCATTTGCATTATCAGCAGCTTTGGGATCATCAACAACAACCAATACCTCATCAGTATCTATCTCATAATCAGCAACATTCAGATCATCTTCAGCAGCATCATCAACTTTGTCATCATTAGGCACAATCTCCCCAGCAAAAATACTGCCTGTAACTGTCTCAGAAGAAACACTCAAGGGAACTTGTTCAGTTGCCACTTGTGTATCAGTTGGCTCCCCCTAAGCTCCTGCACTCAATATCTCAGGAGTTTCCCTGAGGGTTGGAGAAGGAATCTTATCCTCATGAACATGTTCTTCATCCTCATTAGGAAAATCTCTGGCTCCCACTGGCCTCAAGATCCTCCTATCCCACCTCATGAAGATTGATGAAACAATTTTCTTGAAGTGGTGGATAGGTACTCTCTTGGACATATCAAATTTGTCCTGATCCATCTGATTCAGATATAAGCTGAGTATCCTTCCAAAATTGGGTGTGCGGAGACTATCCTTAATCTTTTCAAATAGCAGAGCACCCTAATCCATTCTCTTTCTACAGATGATAACCACAAGTATCTTGTATATCTTTGAGGAGAGGTTGTCATGAGATCCTGTCTTGCAAAGCAGCACTGTACCAATGATATCGAAAAGTAGCTTTTCTTGTTCATTCATCCATTTTATCTTAACTGCCTTTGCGCCCCTGGGCAGTCCACAGAACAATAAAGTCCTAGTAAATTCTTGCTCTTTGAGATAATCGACCTCTTCACAAGTAAGAAGCCTTGTCAGGAGGGAAGCCTTCACTTTGACTTTGGTATGACTCACTTTGCTCTTAAAAACTGTATCCTCCCTGTGGAGTTTAGCATGCTGAAAGAACTCTAAGACGTATTTATCCAAAATCTTGCACAGATGGTCTAGGAAAAAAGAGAGGCCGACCAATTTTAGCATGAGAATCACATTCCTGAATTAAACAGATGCAGAGGTGAAACCCGTACGAACCAATTCGCCATCGCCTAGCAAGTCGCTGGTACTTCGAGGGGCTATGGAGAATTGAATTCTAAAAATTATGAGTTTGGCTCTGTCCGGACCTATCGGAAGCTGACTGGATTTTTTCTACTGACTGACACGGCGAGAACAAATCGGCGGCAGAATCAAACAACAGATGATGTACCTTTGTTCTAGAAAAGATGCATAATCTCTGGAAACCTAATCGTCGGGAGAGATACTAGTTCGGCGCGGAATCAGGGTCTCTTTCGACGAGGGGAGTGATTTTCCCTAACCCTTATTATATATATAATTTAAAATTTAACATGGGAAAGGCGCATAGCTGATAAGCCGTGACTCTTCTGATCCAATATAGGAAAGAAATTTTTGACCTAAGTGAAATTCGGCGAAATTTACTGGACGCAAAGTAAAATTCGTCGAAATTAGCCATGTATATCCGACAAATCGCTGAGTTCTGCTGACTGATATTCGATGAATTTGCCTTGGACAAATTTTTCTGCTTTTTGAAGAATTTCCCTTGTCCTCTTGGCGATCTTGACGAGTCCTTGTTCACCATACCCAGTTCTTTTTTGAAAAGCGAGAACTTGGTCTCGTCTAGTGGCTTCGTGAAAATATCTACGACTTGTTTATCCGTTGAGACATAGCTGAGGGCTATATCCTTGTTCTTTATATGCTCCCAGATAAAGTGAAATCGAACTTCGATGTGCTTTATCCGACTGTGAGAGACTGGATTATTTGCGATCGCTATCGCACTAGAGGAGTCGCAGAACATTGAAATCTCTTTGAACTTTAGGTTCTAATCTTCAAGTTGATTCCTGATCCATAGAAGCTATGCACAACAACTACCCACAGAGATATACTCTAACTCAATAGTTGAAGTTGCCACACAATTTTGCTTCTTTCGAGGAATTGGTATGTCCCGGAAGTGCTTTTCCTATCATCCCTGCTACCTGCAAAATCTGCATCTAAAAATCAAATTATCTCGAAATCATTACTTCTTGGGTACCATAAGCCAAGATTGGGTGTACCCTTAAGGTATCTTAAAATTCTCTTTGTAACGATGTAATGAGATTTCTTAGTGTTCACCTAAAATCTAGAGCACACACATGTTGAAAACATTATGTCGGGTCTACTCCCAGTGAGGTAGAGCAAGGATCCAATTATGCTTATGTACATGGTTTCATCAAAGGGTTTCACTTTCTCATATTTGTCGAGAGACATAGTTGATTCCATTGGAGTCCTCATCGAGGTTGCGTTCTCTATTTCGAATTTCTTTACTAACTCCTTGGTGAACTTCATCTGAGAGATGAAAAATTCCATCTTCAGATTGTTTCACTTGAAGTCCTAAGAAATACTTTAGCTCACTCATACTACTCATTTCAAACTTACCTTGCATAAGTTTGGAAAACTTCTTGCAAAGATTGTCTTCCGTAGAGCCAAAGATAATATCGTCGATATAGATTTGCACTAGTAAAATCTTGCCTTTTACTTCCCTAAGAAATAATGTCTTGTCTATCTTTCCTCTTGTGAATTTGTTCTCAAGAAGAAAGCTAGACAATATCTCAACCAAGCTTGAGGAGCTTGTTTTAAGTTGTAAAGAGCTTTATTCAGAAAATAAACATAGTCAGGGAAAGTAGAGTTGACAAAAACTTGAGGTTGAGCTACATATACTTACTCTTTCAGATTCCCTTTTAGGAGTGCTGATTTTACGTCCACTTGATAGACCTTGAACCCTTTGAGGACAGCATAAGCAAGAAACAACCTGATCGCCTCGAACCTGGCCACTGGAGCACAGGTCTGGTTAAAGTCGATCCCTTCTTCTTATCTGAATCCTTGTACTACAAGCTTGGTTTTGTTCTTTATGATTACGCCATTCTCGTCCAGCTTGTTTCTAAAAACCCATTTGGTTTCAATCACGTTCTGTCCCTTGGGCTTGGGCACTAACTCCTAGATTTTGCCCCTATCAAACTGGTTGAGCTCCTCTTGCATTGCCATGATCCAAGAGGCATCCTTGTTTTCTTCTTCAAACTTCTTTGGCACAACCTGAGACAGAAAACTAAGATGCAATATCTCGTTAGTTGTACCTCTTCTAGTTCTAACACCGTCACCTGGCTCTCTAATGATCTGGTCAACTAGGTGATCTCTCAAGTGTCTGAACGCTAGATTTCTTCCTCTCCTACCAGCAGGTTCTGCTAAGTCTACTGCATCTCCTGCAGGTTGAGGTTGTTTCTTCATCTAGTTATTCTTCATCCATCATACTTGGATCGATGACCTTGACTGAACTGGAGCTTCTTCCTTGAGATCTTCTTCCAGGCTTAGATCCTTAAATTTGGTACTTGCATCTACACCAACAAACTAGATGAGCTATTATGTAGCATGCTTGTCTCATCAAATACAACAATGATAGACTTTTCTACCACCAGGGTTTTCTTATTAAAAATCCTATATACCGTACTATGGCTACTATAACCTACGAAAATACCTTCAAAACATTTATATCTAAACTTTGTGTGATAATACTTCCATTGTTAAGTACAAAGCATTTACTTCCAATGATCCTAAAGTATATCACAGTTTGTTCTCTGCCATTCAATAGTTCATAGGGATTCATACGATGGTGTTTGTTGATTAGTTCTCTGTTTTGCACGTGACAAGATGTGTTGACTGCTTCAGCCCAGAAGTACTCTAGTTGTGAAGCATCATACAACATTGTTGTACATGCTTCAATTAGGGTTCTATTCCTTCTCTCGACAACTCCATTTTATTGTAGAGTATGCAGGGAGGAAAACTCTTGAAAGATACCTTGACTTCCACAAAATTCTTTCATGGCACCATACTCAAACTCTGTTCTGTGATCATTTCTAATTTTGACCACTGAGCAGTTTAATTCATTCTGTATTTGCTGGACAAAATTAGTGAAAGAATCAAAGGAGTCTGACTTGTGTTTCAAAAAGAACACCCAAGTAAAACGAGAGTAATCATCAATAATTACCAACATATATACTTTACCTCCTAAACTGTGAATTGGCATAGGACCGAATAAGTCCATGTGATGTAGATAAAACTTCTTGAGGAGTCTTTTTCAGAAATACTCTTGAAGGTAACCCTTGTCTACTTACCCATCTTGCATGCATGACATGAACTCTCTTTACAACACTAAATGTTAGTGGTATCATGCACTAAGTTGTGATAAAATAACATATTTATCATTCTGAAATTAATATGTGTTAATCTCTTGTGCCATTGGTCATAAAGAGACGCACTACTTTTTGCCAAAAAATACACTAGTGTAGAGTTGTCTAAACATAAAAAATTTAAACAAAAGATATTTCAAATCCGAGTGCCTGTTAAGAATTTCTCAAAATTAGCAGACAGTTTTATCAGGAACTTGTCCTTGTAGAACTCAACGATATAGATTTTATCACATAGTTGACTTATGCTTATCAGATTATGTTATAATCCTTCAACATAAGCCACGTCTGTGAATGAGACTTTGTCGTTGAAAATCATACTGTAGACTTTAGTGATTCCCCTATCTGAACCTCCAAAGATGAACTTTGGATTGTCTTCAACTGGGGTAAATTCTCATATTAGGCTTCTTTTCCTGGTCATATGCCGAGATCATCCACTATCCAAGTACCAAATTAGAGTTTTATTATCCTTTGGACATACTTGTAACCATAGATCATTTTACCTTAGGAACCCAAAGAGATTTAGGTCACTGGTTCCTTGTTAGCTTAATACCACCAGGAAAATTAACCTAGTGAGTTGTCAGTCTCACACAGTTAACTCGTGGAGTTTCAAAATTGGCAGGGTTAAACCAATAATCTGTGCCAAAATGACCAATTTTGCCGCAGCACCAACAGTCAAACCTGTTGTACCTTCTCTTGTATTCCTACTTTACCTATTGCATGGTAGATTGGGGCTACAAACTTGGAGGTGGAAGCCTCCTGATTGCATCTTACACAAGGCTTCAAAATTACCTTAGTCATAGGTACGATAGTTTTGGCTTTCGACGCCTTCTTAAAATTATGCCCATGAAGGACCATACTCTTTTAGAATTATCTCTCCATAAGGAGCCTTAAAAACTCTTGCCCCAAAGTCCCTGGGATGGGTCCAGCCTTGATAAAGCTTCTTAGGCTCTACATAGGTAGGCCAAGCAAAGTGTCAATAGGACGTCTCAGAGTCATATTTATTCGTGGGGAAAATCACCTTCTTAAAGGTGGGTTGACTCTGAGGTGCCTTCCCTTTACCTTTGGCAGCGGCTCTCTTAGCAACCTTGCCTTTTCAGCTATGTGGCCAAGACCACTACCCTTATTTGGAGCGAAAAATTCATCGATGAGAGGGAGAATTGTTCTCGGCTTGGAGTAGCTTACATCAAGTTTCCTATCCACCAAGAGCTTTTATTCTAGCTCATCTAAGTATTTCTCCTTTAGGCATAATGTCTCAGGGTAAGAATTTTGATTCCTTTTTCAAGGAGTAGACTTCATCTCTGAGAGGATGTAATTTTGCAAGTTCCTCCTCCAGACTTGTTTCCACTGCCTTGAGGGATACAATCTCTTTTTCTTGGTTTTTTACTACCTTACGACATTTGTCAAAAGATTTCAAAAGTTCATGATGTTGAGCCTTCAAGTCAGAATCATCTTCCTAAGAAAAATGGCCTTCATGACCATTAGTTGACATTTTCGATTTAGAAGTATTGTGTACGAGTTTACATTCCCGTGATACTTGGAGTCGCCAACTTTCTTGTCTGATCGAGCCATAAGCCTGAAGTAAGATTCCTCATTCTATGAACTAGACTCACTTGAGTCACTGTGTTGAGAGTCTTGGACTTCTGGGCGACGAATCTCTTCTCTTCTTTCCTCTTTCCCTTTAAGGATCTCTTCTCCTCTTTCTTGTATCCTTCCTTATTTTTGCATGGACACTCCGCTATCATGTGTCTTGTCTTATTACAATAATAACACACAAAGTTAGAGGAAGAATGTTTATTCAGTTCATATTTATACCTTTCCTCCCGGTTGTAGCATTTCATTGCCCGATCACCATCACGATGTGATCTTCTAAAATCAGAGAAGGATGACTAATTCTTCATTTATCTCTTCTTACTAAGCAATCACTTAAACTGCTTAGAGAGTAGAGAGAACTATCCATTAGAAATCTCGGAGCCTGACGTGCTTGGCTTTGAGTTCTCTAGGTGTCCAGAGCACGTGTCCTTACTGGATACATAGCTTTATACTTTCTCGAACCTTCAGCCTTGAGATCAACAAACTTCTCTCTGCTTGAAGTCCTGTTGCTTTGCTCCTCCTTCTTCTTGGTATTCATTTGAAGCTCGTAGAAGAGCACCTTTCCGAAGAGGTTCTGGGGTGAAAATCTCCAACAACTTCCCAAACTCTCTAATGGCTACAACTTTAGTATCTCAGTCCTTTGTCAAGGATCTGTGGAATTTGTCATTTAATTAACCATTAGTGAAGGTGCGGCCATTGTTTCTGAGACCATTGACTATATTGAAGAATTTCTCGAAGCTGTCTGCAATGGTATCACTTGATACTTGCTTGGATGCTTCGTACTCTTGATTCAGTAATGACTACAATCGTCTCTAACTTCTTCGGTACCTTCCATGAGCACAACTAGGCAGTCCCACATCTCCTTGGCAGATTTGTAGTGGAATAAATTTTTAAGTAAGGAATCATCCACTGTACTTGCAATAATGTTCTTTGCCTTCTTATCCAGGGAGACCAAGACAATTTCATCCTTAGTTAAATCCATCATCTTCATAGAGATCATGATTGCTGGATTCAGGGCAGAGGCTTGTGTTGGAATATGCGGTACTTCTTCCATAATCTAAAAAATCTTCGGATCTGCTGCTTCCATGAAAAATCCGACTCGTTCTTTCCACATGGGAAAATTTTCTTTGGTGTACACCGGTAACTTCATAGAAGAAAGTTCTTTGCTTTTATCCATAGCCATGAAGCGAAATCTCTTGACACTAGATAGGAGATCTTGTTCAAGGTGTTAAACTTTTACCAAACAACACCCCTCTAATACTAATTGAAATTATTTAGTGTCTACCTAAATCACCTAGAGGGAGGTGAATAGGTGATGTCTGTGTCTTTTTGCAGAATAAAAATACTTTAAAAATAAGAGTACACAAACACAAAGATTTATAGTGATGTTTGTGCCTTCAACACACTTGACACATTAGACGTCGTCAACCCACTCGATGTAGTTGATGAATATCAGCAATCTCACTCAACGTTGTCGACGCTAGACCCAGTGATTATCGATGAATTAGACTTAGAAAATCCAGAGAAGTAAAATCGAATTGACTCAAAGAACTCATCGGGTATCGACTAGTATATTCGACGAATTCGACGAGTATTGTTAGATATATTTGACGAATTCGACGAGTATACACGAGAATACTCGACGCTTTTTACTTGGTTAATTTTTCAACTCTCAGATATTTTAGCTCAAGTACAATATGTTGAATTTGACGTGTGTTAGTAAGTATACACGACGAATTGGACGAGTATTAACGAGAATACTCGACGAATTCGACGAATATCCCTTACAATACCAGACGAATTTTACTTAGGTAAAAATTCTGTCCTTTTGAATCCTTCTACTTCTTGGATGCTCCTCATGCACTTTGGATAGAAGTACACCCCAATAGAGAGATTACACGTGAGTCAATAATTGGCATATACTATAAGGGATTATATTGTATAGTCCCGTGTTTACTGACTCACTATAACCTGACATTGGTGTGTACTTAGCAATATAGACCTGCAAGTACATACCTAAAACAAAGCATCAAATGCAATCTCAATTCATCTTATCTTAACTGGACCCTTATTCAAATCACGGTTATTGTTGATACAATACCCAACAAAGAGCGTAAGAAGCAACACGCTTCCGCACCGACTGAAAGTTATTACTTTAAGGTTAGCTAATTTCCTAGAAGGGGGTGAATACGTCTTTGAAATTACTAAAGTCTTTTGCTATTTTCTAAATAAATGATTTAGATCTTTTCCTTATTACCTGCAATATAAAAATAAGAACAAACAACATAACAAAGCACACAAGTATTTATAGTGGTTCCCTAATTGGGTACATCCACTTTTCCTCCCACCTTTCTAACTTATGTTAGACAAGGCACAAACTCCACCAAAATGCTCCTTAGAGCTTACACCTCGGGCCCTCATCCTTACACTTAGTTTCTCTTTAAAACCCTACCACAGAATCATAAGGGTTCCAATCTCAGAGCCCTGCAGAGCTCCTACAACTTAATGGTCCTAAAACCAGCTACCTTAGTCTTATATTTAAGGCCTATAGCTCAGGCTTCTCAGCCCTAACACTTCAAGCACAAGGCCTTACTCTCAGAGTGCTGTAACACTTCTACATCTTAGTACCCTTCTAGGTACTTACCTCAGTTCCCTTCTAGGGACCTACAACTCAACCTCCTCCAAGGCCTATAACTCAGGGACACACTTGTCACCTACAGCTAAGTGACTCAACAGTCACCAACCTCAGCCTTATCACTAAGGCCTATTACTCAGGTTGGGAGGAAAGCCCTACTCTTAGATCCACACTTGGATCATAGCTGAGTACCCCAGCAGGGCACTTACCTCAGTGACTAATTAGTGACATACAACTCATGCACAAAGTGCCCTACAACTCAGATTCAGGCAACCTGAATCCTACAGGAAGTTAATCAGGAAAATAGAAATACTGACTCAGAGAAAAATCTCTAAGTCTAACTTGCTGGACTGGGCAGATATCAGTCCAGCCCACTTGTTGTATAAGGAATTAGTCTTCTTCTACAGCTACTAATTCCTCTACTATACTGAAGACAGCTAACTGTTGTTGAAGGCTTACAGCCCTTCATCCAGCAACCTCCTCTTGATTATAGAATGAATCAGCCAACTTGTTCTCCAAGGTACAATCTTGCTGAACTGGAAGAAGCTTTAGCTATCTTTTCCTTCTGGCTTTCATTACTGGACTTTTCTTTCAAGCTTGTAAGAGAAGATGAAGTCCAGCCACCTCTCTTTCATTTTCTACTTCCGTTCTCGCTTTTGTTTTTGTTTTCGTTTTCATTTTCGTTAATATTTGTTGATTTGAATCAATAACACAATTTGAATGTGGGCCCAGTCACGGATGTTGAGCGCCACCTCCCTCAGAAGAAGACAAACAGTACTTTTCGGCACTGCTGCAGCTTTCCCGCAACAGCATAAAGTACCCTGACTGTGCTCGACAAATAGTAATCTGGGTTCGATGAATTTTGAAATTAGTTCGACAAATTCCAAACTGAGCTCGATGAACTCAGAGTCTTAAACCTTTAACTTAAGATCGATGAAAGGTGAGCTGGGTTCGATGAATTCTGGAATCAGTTCGATTAATGCTGAACTGGGCTCGACAAACTCGGAATCTTTAATCTTTAACTTGAGCTCGACAAAAGCTAAGTTGTGTTCGACGAATTCTTGAATCAGTTCGACAAATTCTGAACTGGGCTCGACGAACTCAGAATCTTTAAACTTTAACTTGAGCTTATTCTTTAGAATTGTTGAGTGAGCCTTCCTCACTCAACTCTTCTGGACTTAGAGAAATTCTGTTGGCATAGTCTCAGCGGTTTCTTCTCAACTGTCTCAGCAGTTTCTTCTTCATAACTGAGACTGTTTTATGTCTCAGCAGTTTCTTCTCAACTGTCCTAGCGGTTACTTCTTCACAGCCGAGACTGTCTTCTATCTCAGCAGTTTAGCTGATACCAACACTTCTCTTAACGATTTGTGTTGAGCTTCCAAGCTATCTTAGCGGTTCTGCTGAGACATTCTTCTCAGCTGTCTCACCTGTCTCAGTGGTTATGCCTTAATCAAGTTATCTGACTTCTAGCTTCCTCTTCCTGTTCACCTGTCCAATCAAGGACAACCTGCATGCTAGAAATCAAGCACACATCAAATACATTATACCCCTTAGCATGATTGGTTATGCCTCTTCAAATCCTAAGGAACATTGAGGGGCACAATTCCCAACACCAACATAGTGTGTGAAACGCAAAACAAGTGGGAATCTGTGACATGTGGGAAGCATTGACGGCGCACGAGCAACAAACCTGTGGTACTTATATTCTAAATATCCACCGCAAAGCGATCAAAATTGACGCCAAGGCATGATAATACACCACCGCTTCCACAAAGCACCATAAACAAGGGGTAGTCCTCTCAATGGAGAATCTTAACCCTAAGACAAAGTAACCAAGCTTGGAAATTTTCGAGCTCGTCGCTTTGTAGATCACAACCCACAAAAATTTTGGGGGAATTTGATGGGGTTCCCCATAAATTTTGAAGTCAAGCTGGGAAAATTTTGACCGAAAATGCGAAGGGAAGCCAACCCATCAAAACATGTCGCGTGCACCATGCAACACTCACCTAGAGACTCAAAATCACCCTAAAAGGGGAGCGAAGCCAAAATCACCGCACACGCGTACATGACACACACAGGTGGGCGTGCACACACAACATGCCCTGAGACACACATGCACCGCGATAAGACGTGTAGGCGACGCCCACTTGCAAGCGCACTACCTAGCGAGCGTGCGATGTGCTCTCCCTCGTGTGCGCGAGTAGCATGCACTCCTATATATGCGTGTGGCATGCCTCCTCCTCTGTCGACCGCCTTCGCTACTAGTCGTCGTCATCGACGGGCAACTTGCTCGGGCCGCCCGGACTGCCCGTGGGGAACTTTTGTCTTTGTAAAGTGATTGTTTAGGATAGAGAATGACCTAGAGGGGGGGGGGGGGGTTAATAGGTCCAATTCAAATCTTGACTACTTTAAATCACATAAATTTCATAGTACATTTATCAATGCAGCCACAGCATTCAAGAACACAGATGATCTACAGATTACAGTACATATCTAAATAAACAGTAACAACACAATTCACAACACAAATCACAACACATCGCACAGTAAATTTATAGTGGTTCCCCAATTTATGGGTGCATCCACTTTCCTCGTTCGCCTATCTTGTAATGAACTAGATTTGGCCAAACTTCTTCTTACTTTTCTCAGATCCTCAGATCTTACACCTCCGAGCCCAGCTAGCTCCTACAACTCAGGTTCCTCCTCAAGAACCCTTCCTCAGAATGCACCTCAACTCCTACTCCTTAGGCAAACCCTTGCCCTACAATCTCAGAACCTTCCAGTTCATACAACTCAGAGAAATTGACCCTTATCCTACCTCATGCACACAACACTACCTCAACCTTTATAATTTAGGCTTACAACTCAGAGAAATAAATCTCCTACCCTCAGATCTACAAATAGATATTACAAAATTATAATATCAGAAGGAATTTTGTGTTTTGAAATGTCACCCAGAAAGAAAGAGATTGGTGACTACTTATTGATCAGATCTTGATGTGTAACCTTCTTCCTTAATCCTTGCTGTGAATAAATTAATCCAACCCTTCTTAGCTTTTTCAAAGCTTCTTGAAGGAGAAGTTAGGGTTGAACACTGATGGAGAAATTAGAAGTTGATTCTCGATCTGACTTCTTTCCACCTTCAGAATTCTATAGAATTATTCTGACAGACTTGATGAGAAGAAATGAGAGTTATTCATGTGTTTCTGTCAAGTTGATCTCCATATATAGGCTTTGGCAAGATTGACCGGCTGCCCCAGTTAATCCACTGACATCTGACAGTTCTGATAGTTGTCAGAACTTCAGTCTTTGAATATTGTACTTAAAAGAAATTCTGTCCAGAGAGCTTCTGCATGAAGTTGTTGACACTTCTGTACTTTGATTATGTTGACACTAGTCCTGGGTGTTGATACTTTTCTTATAGGGATGTCGATACCTATCTGTGTGCGTCGACACTGCTAGCTTGTAGTCTCAACACAACTTGGTGAAATGTGTCGACGCTAGTCCTAAGTGTTGACACAACTGATTTGTTGTCTTACGGTGTCGAACTAAGTCCTGGTTGTTGACACAGCTTTCATTTAGTAGCTATATAACTTGTGTAAAGTGTGTCGACACTAGTCCTGAGTGTCGACATAGTTCCTTTCTTTTTTCACGGTGTCGACCCAAGTCCTGGGTGTCACAACCCGCATTTTCTCCAAAAGGACAAGTATCAGAGTATGAGGAAACAGGCGTCGTGATGCCACATCGAGCAGGGGATAACTGCCGACGCTCAGGCAATCAGAACTACTATTATAAAAATATTCATAAGTTTAATGATTAGAAAGTTGCTTATGTAACTACGGGTCGTATCCCTCGGCTCAGTGTTTCATTAGCCCACTTAGAAGAAAACATAATTTACACTACGGAAAATACTTTAATTAAGATAGCTTAACATCCTACATGAGTACAAACGTCCATGAAGGACAACTCATGTCATGCAAGACTCTAGATTTAGTATAAGTAGGGAAATGCCTTTTTTTGCTAGCTGTAAAATAATTCTTTTAAGCTTAAAGACATGAGATGTATGCCATACTATTAGTAAGGTTTAATATTCAAAATAACTAACATGTATACTAGCATAAAACATTCCCAAGAGACAAGTTACAGCTCCCAAATTGGGTAACCAAACTAACATAGAAGAGTAAACAGTAGTCTGAGAAAAACAACCACCGAAGGGCGCCGACAAACTGACACGAACCCCTCGTTATACACAAATGTCTGAGTCAACAAAGCAACAAGCAATCTCACCTAAAGTGAGAGAAACACTCCTACAAAGCGGTCAAACAAAACGCAGCTCCAAACAAACCGCTCGGACGGCTGCAACCTGGACCTGAGGCATTCAAAGACAGAATACCTCAGCACAAATAAAACAATGCAAGTGGCAAAAAGAGATAAAAGCTCAAATCTAATAAAAGATCAATCAATAGGGGAGGATCAACCCCCACCCAACAAGCTGTCAAAATCTGCAACAAGTCAACAAATGAATGAGATTATAGCAAACAAATCATCAATAAAAGCTGAAGGAAATGCACCAAGTGCCTCGGGAAAACAACCCACTTCGGCTCAAACCTGCTGAAGCAAAGCAAGAAATTGCTAAACCAGCCCACAATCCAAAACAAGGATAAGAGCAACGGTCCAAGTATCGTGATAGGAAAATCATTAACACTTAGTGATCCTCGTCTCGGAGTAGTGGGTGACCCTTATTTCAAAGGCATTTTATTTGCTTGTAACGACCTGGCAAGCTAAGTAGCATAGCGTCTCCCGGCCCACTAGCAACCCATGGAGGACCCATGGCGCTAAAGTGGTGTAGCCGGAATCTACAAGACCTGCCACGAAAACCAACACCCACAGAACACCTCACCAAGACCTCGGTATCACCGCATGCTAACCAGCCATACAAACTGACAGTTCCATCCACATTAACCTCTATCAACATTTCCTGGTCATACTTTCCAAAGGTTGGGGTCAAAACCTCGAAACAGACCCCCAAGGACTTCACTCAGCGAAAACGATGAAAGACAGACAATTCCTTCGGAATTCATCGGGTATCACCATTGATACTCGATGGATTCGTCAGGAATTGTCGACGAAAACCAATGGGAGTCATCGAGTATCGTCGAGATACTCGACGATTTTCCCTAAATTTGTCAGGTATCGTGACGATACTCGACGAATTTCCCTAAATTTGTCGGGTATCGCGACGATACTCGACGAATCTGCTAGGGGCATCTCGATGATCTGGCCTACCAATCTCGACGAAAAGCCTTCGATTCTTGACGACTAACATAACGATTCTCGCCGAACCTGCCTTTCCATTCTCATCGATTTTGCCTTAGCGTCAACGTCTCTACCGGTGATTCTCGAAGATTCCTACTTCGACGATTGTCTAGTGATTCTGGACGATCCCTACTCGAAAATTGTCTAGTGATTTTCGACGACTCCAACCTGATACTCGCCGACTCTGCCTTGTGATACTCGCCGAATCTACCTGGTCATTCTCGCCGATTTTTACTTAGCATTTTAGGACAGCCAAACCGCGGGTAACGAGGATACACAACGAATTCGTCGAGTATCCAAAGTGATATCCGACGGATTCGCCTCGTAGCGCGGGAAAGACCGGATAATCGCCCTATAGCGTAAACCTACTCAAAATAAAGGAGATAAAATAAAGATAAAGGGAAGAACTGGAGCAAGCAAGAGAAGAAAATCCACTTGCCTCGATACCCACGGAGAAGACGTCGCCCGCCTCGGCCGCTTCCAGATCCGGCCACAAGGAGCACCAAGCAACGTTTCCTGAAACTTTTGGGGACGAAATCAAGCCAAAACCCCTAACCCTAACCTTCAAAAGTCAAGGAAACAGAAAAATCTTACCTCTACCGAGAAGCCCTCGCCGAGAGAAGCCCGAAAATCCTGTCAGACAACGAGAACGAGCCCTCCTGCTCCACACACCGCCAACCGATGTCCTCGCCGAGTCTGCCGCTCCCCAAGTATCGCGAAAACGAAACTGCCGTCGGGTTTGGGAAGAAGAAGAAACATACGGACCGGACAAACCCCATCTATCCTATTTATACCCTAAATAAAATAATAATAATATATTATATAATATATATATATATATATATAATAACACACAATCCTAATACAACGCTCAACACAAACGAACTCGGAAATGCGCGAAACTCGCGCCGTAGCCAAAAACCAACGCTATGAACGCAACGGCGAGGTCGGAATTATAATTCGATGGGTTGAACTCAGGCAAACACATACCAAAGCCAAAACACAAGCGGCTCTGCCGAGTCACCAAAACAGACCCGTCCCGCTAGGGAAAACTCACCAACAGGCTAAGATACTACCCTACAGAGAATTCAAGGAGCCAAGATCATACTCTAACCTCGGCACATGTCAAACACGTGCTAGGGTAACCCTTCTGACGTCAAAAGCCGGACAACTAAAGAATATCAGAAAATCAGGGGCGTTACACTGGGTATCGACATAGCTTGCTTTGTGTCTCGACACTACTTTAATAAGAGTGTCGACACTAGTCCTGAGTGTCGACATAACTTGATTCCTTGTCTCAGCACTGCTTCTTACAAAGGTGTCGACACTTGTTTAGTGTCTCGACACTTGTTTAGTGTCTCGACACTTTTGTACATAGTTTATTTTTTCTGCACAAATAAACTTAACATACATTAAATACAAATTTGTGTATATCATTGAGTTGAAAGGGCTTCTCCAAATCAGGTACACAATTTCTAATGTACCCAACAATCTCCTTTGGAGAAGTCATAACCCTAATTTAATGATATTCATCATGATACCAAAATATGATGATAATGATATAAATTCAATAGTGCTGAACAAAAATATGAAGTGACATAATAGATAGCACAGAGAGAATACAGTGCAATCCAACTTTCCATTATATCTTATCAAAAGATTACATTTTTCAGATTTGTTACACTGTTCTTATAAAGCAAAAATTACAAATGTTCAAAAATAAAATCTAGGAAAGATCTGGCTCCCTGATGACAATCCCTTTTACTGATTGTATCTTGGAATTAATTTCGGGCTCTTTGTCATCAACTATCTTTTTGCCTTTGTCAAACTTGTCCTTAGTGATCTTTTCCTCCTTAAGCCTTTGCCTTTCAAAATAGTGAAATGGCTTGCGAAAGTATTTGTTGGGCTTAGAAGAATTAGCTAGAATCTTCCCTGTCTTAAGATCATGTCTGAATTTTTGGATGACTTCCTGCTACTTTAAGTGCTTAGACCATTCTCGCTATATATACCATTTCCCACTATCAGTAGAATTAGATTTGACTGTTTTCCATGCAGTGAGGATAATTGATCTAGAAGTTGGGCTCCACTATTCAAAGTCTGGCCTAGCTTCAGCTTGTTCCCTGAACATTTTCTTTGACAGCTGAGCTTCTTTTCTTTAATCGTAGCAGAATCAGACATTTCCACTTATTCACACGCTATATTGTAAACTTGTTGTAGAGGACTATACATTATTTGGATAGCATACTGAATAGCTTCAAAAGGAATTGGTGCAAGAGGATTATACATATCTGCTTGCACACTAGTATGAATAGCCTCAAAAGTTGTTGGCTTACAACCAGACTCAGCAGTTTGGTCTCCATCATATCATAGGGGAGGATGTCCAAGAGTGTCTCTGATGTTATTTTAAATCCAAGTAGCCTGCTCAGAGCTAGAATTTATCATTACCCTCTCACCCTTTATGACTTCCCTTTCTATATGATATCTGAGGTCATTCTTGTGAAATCTTACTTGAACATCTAGGTGATTGATTCCAGAAGTTAAAGTGTTCTTGACTTTCACTAAATGATCATCCAAATCCTTGTTAGAAGCCTTAATATCCTTGATCAATGAGGCTGAATAGGTTGCCAGCTAAGTTTCCATGTCCTTTGTGGCAAAAGCAATCTTAGTATCCAAAGCAGTAATTTGTTTCTTAATTTCTTCCAATGTAGTATCATGCATAATTATAATATTCTCATTCATCCTTCTTTGACTTTCCATGACATAGCCTTGTTTTAGAGCTATGTCATCTTCTGTGTTCTTTGATACTTGCTGCTGTTTAAATATAAACCACAGCATTTGCTCCCATCTGGAAGAAATCAGTCATATCTGTCTTAAGAAGATTTACTTCAAATCTTATAAATTTAATGTCTTGAGCCAGTTGAAACTGCAGCTCCTTGTTCCTTCCATCTACATACTTCTCCAGTTGAGTTTTGTGCTCGTCTAGCATAATCTGTAGTTGCACTAGCGATGAACTTGAATCGACAGCAGGAGCTAGATTTGATTTAGACTGGATAATATTTTTATAACTACTACTTCTCTTTTTCAGTTCTGATAGTTTTTTTTCTTCAATAGAGTATCTTCTTCATCCTCAGAGTTAGAAGTACTTACCACTTCAACAGATTTTTACTGCTCACCACCTTCAGTACTTGGGGCTAGATTTGGTAACTCCCCCTCAACCATTGCAACTTCTTTAACAATATTGGTGGTATTCAGGTTGATCTCATCTTGCTGATCTTCAGCATCTGGAATAGGTTCCTCTGGAAGTTCTGTCATCTCCCCTTGGATATGTATATTTGTATCCAGAAGTGTTTCTTCTTCAGTTTCCTTGCAGATTTCATTATCCATCTCTTTGGCATGTATTTCCTTTTCAGGAACCTTTGTTTGTTCCAGTTCTTGTACAACTTCCATTATTATTGTATTTACAGTATCCATTTCAATTTTTTGCAAATCATTGAGGTTTTCCCCCTCAATTGGATCCTTTTCTTGTACAGTCTCGCCCTGCATCTGATCATTATTTTCAGGTGAGGGCCTTTGAGAATTCTCTTATTCTCCATCATCATTTTTATCTGAACTAAAACTAACTTATGCTTCAGAATTACTGGAAGAATCTTCTTCCATCACCACAACTTTCTTTCTTTTTCTCTTTCTCCTTCTCAACTACAAAAAATTCTTTGGATAGGAATCTATCCTACCTGGCTAATATCCTTATGTCCATTCTTCTCATATGGTTAATTTTAGATCCAATCTTTAGGTTGAGGCTGTCAGGAATGGCATGAACCAGATATAGACTAAGAATTCTCCCCAAGTTAGGTTTCTTGATACTTTCTTCTATTTATCAAACACCACTCTGCTCTAGTTAGTCTTGAGTTTGAAAATTACTCTTGTCATAAGCTCAAGTATCTGATCAGATATCCTGTCATGTCCTCATATTTTACACATCAACACCTTCCCAATTATTTCTAACAGGAACTTTCCATGAGAATTCATACCCTTTCTATTCAAAGAGCTTCCAATCTTAGTGGTTTGAGCCAAGCCACACCACACTAATGCCTCAGCAGTCTTGGTGGTGTCAATTTCATCTTCCTGATCGATTCTTGGTATTTGAAAGATCCTTTCCAGCCTTTTGGATGTGAGTTTTAACCTTAGCTCCATTTACTTTTGACTTTATCTTTGTAGATTTAGAATCCAGTACAGCATTTGAGAAGAACTCTGAAACTTCACATTTCCAGATCTTTGATGGTTCTGAGAGTAGATATTCTAGACCTGTCTCAGTGATTAGGTCAATGATGTTCCTAATTTCATCTTATGCTGAGACAAATCCATTGCGCATTAGTTTATAACCTTCATTAATGATGTCGTCGATCTTCGGAGCCATTGGAGTTGAGAGAAATAAATAATGAGATGTGTTGACTAAATGAATTCTAAGTCTCGACACTCTAGGATCAAAAGTTCAAGAGATCAAGAAATTGTAGTCGACTTCTACTCTTACACCCCTTTTATAGTCAAATCTTCCCTGAAGTGAAAAGGGCACGCTACATTTAGACCATTCTAAATTTTTTGGTAAAAACCTAGTGTTGATACAAGGAAAGATGTCTGTCAAGATGTGTCGACTTAAGTCGACACAAGGATTATGTCTCTCGACACATACCTTAGGGTCTCGATACCGTTATGCCTCGAGACTTATTTTAGTGTCTTGACACTTTGCATTTATGCAGTGTCGACACACAAATTCTAATGTCTCGACAAAATACTATCTATAGTGTCGACACACTTTTTGGTGTCTCGACACTTTTTCAACCGTCTCGACACAAATTTTTGACTTAGTCAAAATTTTGTTTTCTGAAATGTATATACTTGACTTTTATGATGCCTTACTTGTTTATTTAGATTGGTAGACTTTGTTACTTAATGTATACAAGTTGAACAAGGATTTTTTTATATATATTTAGGTACCAATTAAAATGATTATTCTATGTTTAACATACCTAGTTCAAACTTGAAGAAATTGAACTTGTTTTCATCTAAGAGTTTTGTGAATATGTCAGCAATTTGATTTTCAGTTGGAGTATAATGTAAACTGATATTGCCTTTTTCAACATTTTCTCTAAGAAAGTGATATCTGATTTCTATATGTTTGGTTCTACTATGAGAAACAGGATTATTAGCAATTGAGATTGCACTAGTAGAATCACAATACATAATAGATTTACTTAGCTGTATACTTTAGTCCAGAAGTTGATGCTGAATCCATAGTAACTGTGTACAATAACTCCCGGTTGATACATACTCAGACTCAGCTATTGAAATAGCCACACTTGTTTGCTTTTAACTGCTCCAACCAATGAGTCTTCTCCCAAGAAATTGACAAGTTCCTTATGTACTCTTTCTATCTTCTTTAAATCCTGCAAAATCAGCATCTGTGAATCCAGTTGGATCAAAATCACCATTCCTAGGATACCAAAGCCCATGATTGGGTGTGCCCTTTAGATATCTTAGTATTCTTTTAGTAGCTATATAATGAGACTCTTTAGGGCATGCTTGGTATCAGGCACATACACATGTTGAAAACATGATATCTGGTCGACTAGATGTCAAGTAAAGGAGTGATCCAATGATTCCTCTATATAAGGATTCATCCACTGGTTTTCCAGATTCATCCTTATATAGTGACACTGAGGAACCCATTGGGGTTCTCATGGTAGACGAATTTTCTGTACCATACTTCTTAATCAACTCCTTAGTGAACTTAGACTGAGAGATGGATATACCATCTCTAGATTGTCTAACTTGGAATCCTAAAAAGAACTTCAGCTCACGCGTGCTGCTCATTTCAAACTTGCCATGCATAAGCTTGGCAAATTTTTGATATACCAGCTCATTAGTAGACTCAAAAATGATGTCATCTACATAAATCTGGACCAGGATGCTTGAACTTTTGATGTCCCTAAGGAATAGTATCTTATCTATCTTCCACTATGAAAGAGAAGGGATAGATCACACTAACTCTAGAGGGGGGTGAATAGAGTTTAAAAACCTTTTGATTAATTTTATAGCGGATTAAAATAAGTGATAAGTATATGTATAAAGATAAATAAAAACAAAAACAATCACAGCACATAGAAATAAACATAGAGTAATCCTGACGACAAAGATTTTATAGTGGTTCCCCTAAACTTGGGTACATCCACTCTTCTACCACCCTGGTAGGAATCCACTATAATTTTTTTGGTTTGGTGCCCTGCCACCAGAATATCTATTTTCTAATGGAGATATAGCAACCCTTTGAGCTTTTGACCAAGTGCCCAAAAACCAAACCATGTCTTTTGATCAGGATACTTGACAACCAAATGGAATAACTTTTGAAGGAAGTTAAGAAACCCTTTTACAGAGGTGAAAGAAAAAAAATATGATGTCTTCTCTGTCAACAATCAGAGAGAAGACTAGTGGATGTTGTTCTTTTCAAAGCTCCCCCTGAGAAGTAAAAGAGATCAGGAGAATGAGAGCTTTGCTCACGGTGTAGGCCTTCAGATTGAAGAATGATCTTCAGGAAACTTTTTGACTAATGAAGATTGTTTGTCTTTTGAAAGTCCTGAGGCAAAATTGAAGAAGACAGAAAGTGTATATGAGCTGTGTTCTTTTTCAGTTTTTTTGTATTCACACTTCAATAGCTTCTGCAAATTCAATTGTGTGTATTGGAAGAAGAAGAAGAAAAAGCCTTATATATTCCTTGTAGTTTTGAATTTGAAATTTGAATTATTTATCCTTGAATGACTGTAGAATTTCTGGGTATTTGAATGGCAAGAAAATGTTTTTAATTTATGTCCCCAAATGTTCCAGTAAATAAGCCAAATAATTACTTTGTGAATACCATAATTAATGTTGCCTTGTAACGGCTATATTCTAGAGAATATGAAGCATTTATTATCAGAGCAATATAGGAAGATAATAATAAATTTGAAATCAAACTGCCTGAGTCAATACTGGAAAACTACAGGGAAAAATAGTCGACCTGAATCTGTCATAAAATAGTCGAACTCAACAAATTTCGTCATCCTTAGATCTAATATTGTTGAACTAAATATAGCAGATAAGAAGTTGAAAATCATCGAACAGAGCTCCAACTTCGTCGAGCTGAGATAACACTTTGTCGAGCTGAGTTTCTAATATAAGCTAACAAATCGTCGATCTCAGCTGAACTTTCGTCGAGCTCAACTCAGAGAAGAAACTCTGAGTTCGTCGATCTGAGATCGACGATCGTCGAGCTATGTTCAAATATTGTCGAACACTTTTTCTGACTCTTGGAAAACTACTTTTCTCTGAAGGTCTTCTGTCTATATGTTTTCTGAGGGTAAAAACCAATCACTCTAGGTTTATTGACATGACCTAGAGCTTGAAAAAGACTTATGACCCTATACTTTACAGTATGGGTCATCTGAGAATCCTAATATTGAACGTAGCCCAAATAAACCCTAAACAAGGTCGGGTACCAACAATCTCCCCCTATTTGGGTGAGGTCACTATGAACAACAATAAAAGAAAAATCACAAAGCAAGAAAAAATAATATATGGCAGAATTCTAAAGTTTCAGCAGATATAAAACAGAGTGCCTTGTGACATATTTATAACTCATAAAAATTAATGTTCAACAATAGAATTGAAAAACTATCAAACTCTTTTGGATCTGTGTTGAGAAGTCCCAGTTGATGGTTTGGTGAAGATTATTTCTCTATTTGGATCAATTGCTTGTTGCTTAGACATCTTCATATCTTGTGCTCCAAGAGTTATGATAGTAGCGGCTCTAGGTACCACAGCTTCAGGATGTAAGGTCATATATGTATCAACATTAAAAAGATTTTGTACCTGATACTTTTCAAGCTCTTTCTTCCTGTAAGAAGACATTGTTGTATATTGAGAAGTATCTTATCCTTCATCTTTGGATTTCCTAATTTGAGATAATCCTATTAGTTATTTGAACCTGGCCATCCTAGAGTTAGGATCTATCTCTGGATCATATACTGGGGACAAAGGCCTTTCAGGACTAGACTTCTGGATATCTTAAGCTTGATGTTGCTGATGTTATTGCTTGCTAGACTGATACTGAGATTTAGATTTAGATGGCCTATCTTTGCTATTGTGAGAAGATCTGGATTGATAGGAATAAGAAGTAGATCATTTTCCTTGAGAAATATTTCCAGAGTATCCAACTGTTGTAGGAGGAGGAGGAGGACCTCTCCTTAATTTAGGTGGAGGAGAGTACCTCCTGCTCTTCTTCCTAGCCTTCAATTCATTTTTAGAGTATATCATCCAGTTAGGGGAGTCTGGAGTGAGCTTTATATTATTCAGAATATAATATGGAGTATCAGCAGATGGATTGGGCTTTAGAGAAGCCTTAGGAGGGGCCTTCTTCTTTGCCTTTCTCTTCTTAGAGCTTATATCCTTAGAATCATCAAAGTCTTCATCATCATCATCATTAGAAGAAGAATTTGCTGGATTATCATATAGAGCATGAATCTATTTCAGCATATCATCAGAGAGAAAGGGATGAGCCTGAAGCTATACAATTTCAGTCTGAGGCTGTTCTTGAATTACTGGATCTGCAGAAATGTTTATAACAGCTTGAACCTTAAAAGAATAACTTTCTTCTTCCATATCTGCAAACATGATCTCAACCATGTATAGTATGGGAGACTCACCCATATAAAGGTTGGGGGAGAAAGCCTTTGGCTTTGAATCAATTACTGGCTCTATAACAGAAATAGAAACTAACAAGCTTGTCATAAGTTGTTCCAAAACTTTAGGACTTATTGGAGAAGAATAACAAACTATAGCTTTAGACATATCTGGAACTGAATCAGCAAAAACTGCTGGAATGTTGCTATAAACTTAATGAAAAGAATGTTGTAAAGAAGCTAAATTAACTGTGGGATTTATGATGAAATCACCAATAGTAGTTATTTCTGTATCTACATAACAAATCATTTCTGTATCTGTATCTTCATCAAGAATATCAACAACTTCTACTGGAATTTTTGCTTCTTGATCTGCTGCTGATGGAGGAGCTGGAACTGCTGCTGGAGCTTCTTCATGGAACATCTCCCCCTACCTGGTTTCAGAAATACCTAAAGCAAGGCCCCTAGAAGAACGGACTGAGGAGGAAGCAGTAAATTTAGTAGAAAGAGTGGAGATAGAAGCAAAGAGAGGAGCAATAGCCTCAATTATTAGCTGCTTAAGAGTTGGAGAGATAAACTTGAGGAGATCCTTAGCAATGTAAGAAAAGTTGAGGTAGAGGGGTTCAGGAGCAAAGTGGTATTTGTGGATTGGTGACCATAATTAGAACAGACGGACATGGTTTGAGGGAAGTCTATTTGAAGGAATTCTGAAATGATGATGGAATTTTGGATGGAATGTTGGTAGGGATATCTTCTTGGATGGGGGAATGAATTTAAGAGTGGTGAGGAGATGGTTGAGGAGACAGTAGATTGAAGTTTGGTTGAGTGGAGTTGGATGGAATATCATCAAGATGATGAGGAATTGGAGATTGAAGAGGTGGAGATGGTGGAGTATGTATATGGATAGAAAGTGGTGATGATGGTTGAGATGGAGATACTGGTGGGACTGGCTGGATGAAAGTAGAAGCTTGTTGGAGTGGAGTTGATGAAGGAAATATAGAATGAGGTGGAGATGGAGTAGGTACATGAACTTCTTTATGAGGTGGGGGAGTGGCTGAAACAGCGCTTGTGGTCTTAGAAGCTATCCTAGAAGAAGAGGATCTGGAGGGTTTGGGAATATTCCTCTCCCATCTGCAAAAGAGGGCAGAAGTATGCCTCTTTGAGGCATTGATAAATGTGGTCTCAGACACCAATAGATTTGGAGCCTTTGCCTGCGAAAATATTCCTAGAATCCTTCCAAAACTTACATCTTTCTTACTAATTTTTCTATTTATCAAATCAAACAAAATTCTTCCCCAATTTATTGATTTTTGATTAACTAGGGCTCACATCAAGTGGAACTGGTGCCTTATAATATGATCATGTGCAGAGTTTTTTCCTAACAACACTTTGCCTACAACATCAGCCAGGAATCTATATTCTATAGATAAATTCTTCTTCAGGAGGTGGTTAGGATTTCATGTAGAATGACCTAACCTATCTAGCAATTTTAACAAACTGACTGCTAGATAACTCTATCTCATCATCTCCATTAACAAAACCAAAAACTTCTATCAAAATCTCTGGATAAAGAGGAATGGGGTAACCATAAATCGAGCCGATAACAACTTGAGAATCCTGAATCTGTGCAGAGAAAACCCATTGCTTAATCTCTTGTACTGGTAAGTAGATTCTTGTTTTCATGAGAAACTGAAAATTTGAACTTTCAAATATTTTCAGAATTTCTTGAAATATCTGATCGCAATGAGAAAATGATTCCATGTCTATATCAAATCCTGTGTCGAACTTCATGGAGGAGAGCACAGCCCTAGAGATCGCCATAGACTTCTTGCAAAGAGAAACAAAGATCAAGTGCAGAGGTGAAGTTGAAAGTGCAGGATGGAGTTTGGGAAAAACCTAATTATAGGTTTTAGAAGATAAAAAGACAAACTGCGCCCGACAAAATTGAAAACCTTCGAGCTCAATTTGACGAAATTACCCATAAAGAGATAATCGTCATCGACCTAAGTTAGAAGAGCGGGAAAATAGATCGTCGATCTCCGTTCGACGAAATATTTTTAGAAAAAAATTCGTCAATCTCCGTTCGATGAAAAAATTTCACAAAGAGATTTTGTCAATCTCTGTTCGACGAAAGACTCTAGAAGAGTTCACAGATCGTCGATCTCCATTCGATGAAAATTGAACAATTCTTTAGACCTTAGACAAAAATCAAATTTGACCTTCTCCATTAATCATGCCTAGCTGATTTAAGAAGAGCATATGTTTCTTTTCATCTAAAGATTTAGTGAAGATGTCTGCTCTTTGTAAATAAGTAGAGATAAAGATAAGCTTAATTTTTTTTTGTCCACACAATCTCTAATGAAATGATGTCAAATCTTTATATGCTTGGTCCTACTATGATGCACTGGATTTTTTGCATTGGAAATTGTATTGGTACTATCACAAAATATAGTAGAATTATTTAGATTTAAACCATAATCCAAGAGTTGTTTCGAATCCACAAAATTTGTTAACAACAACTGCCAGCTACTATATATTCAGCTTCTACAGTTGAAGTTGACACAGATGTCTGTTTCTTACAAAACCAAGACATAAGCGTATCTGATGGAGACGAAGGCCCGCAATGTTTTAAAGACGGCGACAGCGTGCTTATGGATGACCATGTGGAGCATCGCCATAATTTTCGTCCTTAACATAAACCAATATATTAATAATTAATATTAATTTATTAATTATTATTATTAAGCCATTTTCATGTTTTATTTTATTTTAGCATTTTTATTTTTATTGCATTTAAATAATTCATGTAATGATAGGTGCTTATAACCATCATAGGTTGTTTTAATAATTTTATTTCTTGTATTATGATGGGTGCATATAACCATCATAACTTTAATTTTGAATTTTGAATTTTGAATTTTGAATGGAGGGAGATTGAGTGGTGTTGGCTATATATAACCATGTTATGAAGGAATAATTAGAGAATGAAAAATTGAAAACTAAGAATTCAAATTTGAATTTCCCCTCCTCCTCTTTCTTCCCCTCTTGGAAAATTTGTTTCATCCTCCTCTCCCCTCTTGAAATTTCGGCCAAGGCCTTCTCCCCATCTCCCCTAGCATCCTCCTTCTTAGCCGCCAACCACACCACCGCCTCCACTTGCAAAAAAACGAGCACCACCCTCCATTAAAGATAATTCGGGCAAGCCAATAAAGGTTGCTTACTTGTGGATTCCAACTCCGGCATGAAGCGATGAAGGCGGACAAGTTTCCTCTCCTTCTGACGTGATTCCAGCGGAGACGTTGAAGAGTGATCCATGTAGAGATAATCGGAATCATCCATTCTGGTTGGGTAATAAAAAATTCCTACATTCGTGTGATTTCTTTTTCCTAGATATTCTTGTGGTGGAAATCCTTGGCGTTGAATTTTGATAGCTTTAATTCATCATGGTTTTCTTCGCTCAGTTTGTGTTTTTCTTGATTGATTTAATTTCGAAAGGGTTTGGCGAACCTTCATTTTCTTTTGTTGGGAGAGATCTAACTTTCCCAAATCGTATTTTATTTGGTAGATCTCTTTTGGTACAACACCGCTCATTCGGACCGTGTAGGTCCCTTTAGCCGGAAAGAACTTTGGCCTATAGCCCTTGTTCGATCCTACTCGGTTTGGCTACCCGTACGCAAGTATAAAATTGATAACATTAATTAGGTGGTGCTGCATAGATCGAATGTGCGAGTGTAGAATTTGGTTCGTAGAGGGATATTCTTGTGCGTCCGTAGATATATTTCAGTGTCAACGTGCAAGCCTACATCAATTTGGTATCAGAGGGAGGTTCACATCAATTTCCTAATTGACACCCCCCCACTTATTTAGCACGTTAACATGCACTTTGTTTGCACTTAGTTTTGCCAAAATTAACAAAAAAAAATTCTGGTCTGCCAATAACGGGCTAAATTTCTTATTTTTCAGCAAAATTAAAAAAAAATTTAATAACCGCCTTGATATTTCCTGCCAGCAAACAAAAATATATATTTTTTCACCCTAGCTATTAGGCGGGAACAATTCCATCTTTCCTAGAGTGAGTGGTTCAGGTACCCTTTTCTTTGCATGTGCACATAATCCGGGTCAAGTTTTCTCTCCGTTTCTCACTAAAATGGCCTTCGACGTTAGTCCCCTTCCCTCACTTGCCTCGATTAATGCATTTCATGAGGAGATGAAGCGCCAATATGATGAGATTAAGGATTTAATAGCACAACTTAGAGGTCCTGGTCCGACCTATGATGGGATAGGTGGATCGCGACTGTTTTTATGTTGGGTGAAGGATATGGAACATTATTTTGAGCGATATCATATTGTAGACCCCCACTGAATCTTATTGCGAGACTCCAATTATTTGGTCGAGCCCAAGCCTTCTGGCTCAATGAGGAGAGACGCTTTGGGATGTCACTCGACGACTCACTTGTAGGGTTGCAGATTATGAAGAATCTATTAACGGATGATTATTACCCTCCCTACTGTCGTTCCCAGAATTCTGATTATCTGAGTGATTCGTCGCCTAAGACTTCGCCTACATTGAATCAGTACGTCCCCTCGTACTCCCATACTCGGTCATCTCATGATCTTATTTCTCCCCTCTAGGGCACTAGACCCATTTCTGATCACAGGAGTGACTTACCCCCTCGAGTTAGACCTTCCTCCCAGGATGGTAGAGCTACCCGTAGTATACCTGCACCTACCGATGGAGGAAAGGAGAAGCTTAGGACCCCTATCCCTATTTTGATAGATGTGATTTCTAGGAATGTCACGAGCCCGCAGTGTGAGAGTGTTCCTATCAGTATGGTTAGTCAGGTGATGATGACATATGAGGCTAGTGATATATCTGGCGTTAGCACTAACGTTTGTCCTATTCCGACTACGCTTGTTGTCTCTTTAGAGTCTCCCCCTGAGTTGTCAGATCTAGTTATTGACTCTCTGGATGAGTCTGACTTAATGTCTAGGGCTGAGCCCGCCGCTGAGGGTTATGACATTATTAGTGAAGGTCTGAGTAATGATGAGGAGATTGGTTACCCTAGTGACCTGGATGAGGATTGATCCTCTGAGGAATCATCTCTGCTTCCCTTCGACGATGTTTTTGAGGCGTCTCCCTTGAATATTATGGACTCTTCGGTTGATTCCGTGTTGGTAGATGTTTCAGCAATTTTGGAAGAGTCACCTTGGGATAATCTTAGTGATGCACCTCCGGGAGATAGTTCATTGATATTATCGTCGTTACTTGAGGTTCAAGCTAATTTAGATTCTCCCCGGGATTCGATTTGCCCAATCCTCTATCCTGATTTAAAAGATATACCTACTTCATGGGAAGATTTGGTTAGCGAAGGTTATGTTGTTTTAGAAGCATTTCCCTATGTAAGAGGGTTAATTTTGGATGACAGTAGCGCTGAGGACCCGAAAGATATTTCTTTGATGTTATCTCCTTTTCCTGAAGCCCAATGTGGATTAGAAATTTTGTCGGGTTCGATTTTGCTTCCTATTGAGACTGTTATTGATCCTGATTTGGATGAAATATCTAGTGGGTTGAAGACATTTTGGCTGAGTTGGTAGAGTCATCCTGTGATGAATGTTTATTTGAGAGTGAGTTAGGTGATGACGATCCAGCTGAAGTTTTCTGTGAGGACGAATCAACTGTTTGATCTTCCCGTTGATTTTGATGGCTTACTGGAGGATTTTTCTTGGGCGTTAAATCCGTGTTTTGATGAGGAGTATGACTTAGCTCCTCCTCCGAAATCGACCATGTCGACTCTCCCTCTAGTTCACTTGACTCGATTAGATGACTTGTTAGGAAATGAGCTTGTCATTTTTAGTCTGAGACATATTGATGTGCCCATTTTGGAGACCTTTACTGTTTCTGAATTGTGTGATGTGTTCAGGGCGTTGGAAGATTGTCTTAGTGAGAGAGTTTTACTTGTTAAAGACGTTATTGAAGTAGACCCGGATAAGCATCCCATGATGCTAACTCCGTCACGTGAAACTAAATTTGATCTTAACTCTCTCCCTGTTTTTGTTTTACGGACTCTCCCTCCTGATCCATTGACCGGACTAACGGACCCTTTAGGATATGAATTTGTTATGCATGATCAGAGACATTTTATTGTTCCACCCTTGCCGGCGCCTCCTTTGGACATGTCTCGAAGTGCATTAACAGATTTTGTGTTTGGTCACGATATAATAATTACTAATTTTGTATCCTCCCGAATTCTTAAGAATAATCAAGTCTTTAATTATATATTTATGATGAGGCTGTCTACTGTGCCACCTTATTTAGTTTTGTTGGTGCCTCTTGATTTAGTTCTGTTGGTGCTACCTGATGTAGTTCTGTTAGTGCCACCTGAATTAGTTTTATTAGTGCCACATGAATTAGTTCCGTTAGTGCCACCTGAATTAGTTCCGTTAACTCCAACTAATAAATCAAGTAATTTTGCGCTAGATTATGCTCTCGATGATCACATTTTACATAAGCACTCTAGTGAAGCGCTAGCCATACAAATTATATTTTATCAATTTCATGCTAGTTTATATAGAAGAGCGACTCACTATATGATTTGCGATTTAGTTTTGGTGCGTCTCATCCATGAACGGTTGCCTTCGGGCACTATAGAAAGTTGGCGAGTTGGTGAGCTGGACCTTTTGCGGAAATTACTGAAATTAGGAGAACATGCATGTCGTTTGAAGTTTTCCACTGATTGGGGTAATACCCTTATTTTTAATGTTTCTAATTTAACGCTATATGTCTCTCCACCACTTGAATTATCTACATGTCCGTTTGGTTCCACCTTGCTCTCTTATGGTTTCGGGTAGTGAGTTTGTGCCTGGATCGCTCTCTTCATCAATCTTCACTGGAGGTACGTTGGTAGTTGATGTTAAAACTTATCTTCCTTTATTGCCTAATGCTTTTCAAAGGGTCCCCAGGACCAACTTTTTGCATGAAAGGATACTCCAGGTTGAAGTGCTCTCCATTTCATGTGGTGATGTTTGCCACTCCTTGATTCGCTGGCGTGATCGTCCGGCCTCCGATGACTCTTGGCTTACTAGATCGGAGGTGGCTCTTTTGGATGTTGCTCTCCCGCGCTGGTTCATTCAGCCCAACTCATCGGTGATGAGTACTTTTGAGTGGGGGAGGATTGATGTAGACGACGACCCGCAACGTTTTAAAGATGGCGACAGCGTGCTTACGGATGACCATGTGAAGCATCGCAATAATTTCCGTCCTGAACGCAAACCAATATATTAATAATTAATATTAATTTATTAATTATTATTATTAATTATTAAGCCATTTTCATGTTTTATTTTATTTTAGTATTTTTATTTTTATTGCATTTAAATAATTCATGCAATGATGGGTGCTTATAACCATCATAGGTTGTTTTAATTATTTCATTTCTTGTATTATGATGGGTGCATATAAGCATCATTACTTTAATTTTGAATTTTGAATTTTGAATTTTGAATGGAGGGAGATTGAGTGGTGTAGGCTATATATAGTCATGTTATGAAGGAATAATTAGAGAATGAAAAATTGAAAACTAAGAATTCAAAATTTGAATTTCCCCTCCTCCTCTCCCTTCCCCTCTTGGAAAATTCGTTTCCTCCTCCTCCTCTCCCCTCTTGAAATTTTGGTCAAGGCCTTCTCCCCCTCTCCCCTAGCATCCTCCTTCTTAGCCTCCAACCACACCACCACCTCCACTTGCAAAAAAATGAGCACCACCCTCCATTGAAGATAATTCGTCAAAGCCAATAAAGGTTGCTTCATTGTGGATTCCAACTCCGGCGTGAAGCGATGAAGGCGGATAAGTTTCCTATCCTTCCGACATGATTCCGACGGAGACGTTGAAGAGTGATCCACGTTAGAGATAATCGGAATCATCCATTCCGGTTGGGTAACGAAAAATTCCTACCTTCGTGTGATTTCTTTTTCCTAGATATTCTTGTGGTGGAAATCCTTGGCGTTGAATTTTGATAGCATTAATTCATCGTGGTTTTCTTCGCTCGGTTTGTGTTTTTCTTGATTGATTTAATTTCGAAAGGGTTTGGTGAACCTTCGTTTTCTTTTGTTGGGAGAGATCAACCTTTTCCAAATCATATTTTATTTGGTAGATCTCTTTTGGTACAACACCGCTCGTTCGGACCGTATAGGTCCCTTTAGCCGGAAAGAACTTTGACATATAGCCCTTGTTCGATCCTAATCGGTTTGGGTACCCGTACGCTAGTATAAAATTGATAACATTAATTACATGGTGCTGCATAGATCGAATGTGCGAGTGTAGAATTTGGTTCGTAGAGGGATATTCTTGTGTGTCCGTAGATATATTTCGGTGTCAACGTGCAAGCCTACATCACTATCACCAAGGAACTGGCATGTTCGTGATGTACTTTTCCTGCCAACTCTACATCCAGCAAAGTCAGCATCTGAGAATCCAACTAATTCAAATTCTAACTCATTTGGATACCAGAGTCCTAGATTTGGGCAACCCTTTATATATCTCAAAATTCTTTTAGGAAAATAAGGTGAGATTCTTTAGTGTTCACTTGGAACTTAGCATAAAGAAATATATCAAACATTATATCTGGCCTACTAGCTGTGAGATACAAGGACCCAAAAATATCCCTATAAGTTTTCTGATCAACTGGCTTGCCCTGTTCATTAGAATCAATCACAGCATTGGAAGCCATAGTTGTTTTCATAGTTGAGGCATCAAACATCCCAAATCTTTTAATTATCTCCTTAGCATTTTTAGATTGGGAGATGAAAATTCCCTTAGGGGATTGCTTCACTTGAAGACCAAGGAAGTATGAAAGCTCACCCTTGCTACTCATTTCAAACTTGGAATGCATCAGGTCAGAAAACCTTTTGAATAGTTTGGAATCAGTATAGCCAAAAATGATGTCATCTACATATATTTGTACTAACAAAATTTTATCTTTATGATGCCTAATAAACAAAGTCCTATCTACAATGCCCCTAGTGAACTTATGCTCTAAAAGAAAGCTAGGTAAGGTCTCATACCAAGCTTTTGGAGCTTGCTTTAAACCATAGAGAGCTTTATGTAATTTAAACACAAAAGAGGGATGAGTTGGAGAGATAAAACCTGGTGGTTGCCTTACATAGACTTCCTCTTTAAGTTCACCATTTAAGAAGGCACTCTTGACATCCATCTGGTAGACCTTTAACTTCTTATAGGCTTCATAAGCAAGGAATATTCTGATAGCCTCCAGCCTTACAACAGGGGCAAAGGTCTGATCATAATCAATTACTTCCTTCTGAGAATAGCATTGAGCTACCAATCTTGCTTTGTTCCTTACTATAGCTCCTTATACATCCAATTTGTTTCTAAATACTCATTTAGTACCAATGACTGAGTAGTCTTTGGGTATCAGAACTAAATCCCAAAATATGCATCTCTCAAATTGATTGAGCTCCTCTTATATTGCAATAATCCAGTGGGGATCTTGCTCTGCAACTTTTATGGATTGGGGCTCAAGTTGAGATATGAAGCAAGCATGCATCAAATCTTCTTGGTTGAGTTTATGCCTTGTTTGCACACCAACTGATATGTCTCCAATCGCTTGAGATATAGGGTGATCTAGAAGTGTGATAAGATCAGTAGGAGGAGTTTGTACAACAACAACATTGGGAATTAATTCCTCTTGTGGAATTATATTGCAGAGGAAATTAATTCCTCTTTCACTAATTTCTCACACAATTGGGGTACCTGTAATAAATCTCTGGTAAAAGAATTCTTCTCCTTGTAGAACATGTTAGCTTTATCAAAAGTAATGTGTATAGGTTCTTCCATTTTCAAAGTTGATTTATTAAATATCATATAGGCCTTGCTGACAAAGGAATATCCAAGAAAAATTCCCTCTGCAGCTTTGGCTTCAAACTTTCTAAGATGTTTCTTGTTATTATTGTGTATATAGCATCTACAACCAAAAATTCTAAAATAATCTTTTTTAGGTTTTTTCTCTTTAAGCAATTCATAGGGAGTCTTACCCTTAACTTTATGTATTAAACTCCTATTCAGAACATAGTTTGTTGTGCTTGCAGCCTCTGCCCAAAAGGATAGGGGCAAGTAAGCATCTGCAAGCAATGTCCTTATAGATTCAATAAGGGTTCTATTCTTCCTTTCTACTACCCCATTTTGTTGAGGAGTTCTAGGAGCAGAGAAGCAATGTCTGATACCTTCCTTCTCACAGAATTCTTGCATAAGAAGAGATTCAAACACAGTATAATTATCACTTCTGATTAATAAAACTGGAGTAGAGTACTCAATCTTTATTCTCTTAGAAAGTCTTTAAGAACTTTAAAGTTATCTCACTTGTTTCTCAAAAAGAACACCCAAGTGAATCTAGAGAAGTCATCAATAATAACTAAAGTATAAGATTTCCCTCCCAAGCTCTGTACAGCAATGGGTCCAAAGAGATCCATATGTAGCAAGTACAGAATCCTGGGTGAATCACTCTTATTAATAGATTTAAAGTTATTTTTAGTTTGCTTGCCTAATTGACAAGCCCTGCAAAGGCTTCCTTCTTGTAGGGACAAGAAGGCATTCCTCTAACATGATTGTCCCTAGATAGTTTAGCAATATTTCAAAGGTTAACATGTCCTAGTCTTTTATGCCATAAATCATTATTATTATTAATCTAATTGAACAAACAAATTTCTGAACTAGCTGTGTTGAAATTAACCACATAAATATTCTATTGTCTAAGTCCAGTTAGAACAGTTTTGTTATCTATTGATGTAATAATATAGGAAGATTGGTTAAAAGATACATGATAACCTTCATCACATAACTGGCTTATGGATATAAGGTTATGTTTTAGACCAATTACATATGCTACCTTCCAGAAGGTGACAGCTCCAACTTTAACATTCCCATAGCCTTCTATTTGGCCATAGTTGGAGTCTCCAAAGATTACCCTTGGTCTAAGCTTTGACTTATAGTTAGTTAAGTTGTCCTTATTTCTTATCATATGCTTTGAACACCCACTATCCAAGTAAGATTGTTGCTCTGTGGTAGGATAGTTCTTCACCTACAAGAAAATAAATTAACTGTTATTGACCCAGGTAATCTTGGGTCCTTGATTCTTTTCAAATTTAAAACTAGAAATATAAGAAAATTCTGGTTGACTTTTATAGCCTAAGGGATGAAATTTTCTTGGTGGAATTATCCATTTAGTAAAGGGATTAAAAGATGATTTAGGTTTTTTAAAGTTTCTGGAAAAATTTAGGTTTCTATTGAGATTATCTAAGTTCGATGAATTCTAATAAGTTCGTCAATCTGCGTTCGACGAATAGGGATGAGTTCGTCGAACTCTGCTCAGAGAATGAAGGTATTCATTTTTTGTGCCCCAATTTCATCAATCACGGTTCGACGAACCATATAGACTTTGTCAATCGTAGTTAGATAATTTATTATATATAAAGTTTGCATTCATAGTTTATCGATCTGAGCTCGATGAACCATATCCATTTCGTCGATCAGAGTTCGACGAAAAATGTTGAACATTATTTTTATTGAAATTTTTATTTTTTCTTTTCTTTTATTTGGGTTTTTGAAATTCTTTTGTTTGTTGGTTGTTGTCTTCTAATTTTTCTTTGCCCTTTTCTGATATGAATTTGATAGGGGTGTATAAAATATTTTTCTTTAGAATAGGTGGCTGACTAGATGAAGCTCCTAAGACAAACTTACCATTAAGCCTAGCATTTACTATGCTTTTTATATCCATTAATTTAATACTTCTCCCATTTAGGGATTCTTCAAATTTCTTAGTCTCATTTAGTTCAGTTTTTAAAGAAATGATTTGTACAGAAGCTATATCTAATTCATTTTTTAATTTTATGTTTTCAGAGAACAAATTATCATATTCAATTTGTTTGTCTCTGAGAAGTTTGATTTTCTTCTCAGACTTAATTAAGTCATTGCATTGTAACTTAAATTCAGTTTTAAACTGTTCTGAAGTAAAATCAAAGGAGGATATTACCTGATCCTCTTCTAACTTAGAATCCTCAGTTTCTGATGGATTGCTTAATGCATTGATAGCCATCAAACAAATCTCTCTGGCGTTGGCCTCTTCTTCATCTTCACTGGAGCTGGAAGATGAAGACTCTTCTTCAGACTCACTCCAAATCTCAGCAATAAAGCCTTTTTCTTTCTTCTTATGCTTGCTGGAAGAAGGCTTGCTCTAGTGCTTCTTGGAGTCCTTGTCTTTCCTTTTATCCCTCTTTTGCTTCTCTGGACACTCAGATAGAATATGTCCAGGCTTCCTCCAACCATAGTAAACAATTTCCTTGGTAGGAGTCTTATCGTACTTTGGTTTATCTTCATTCCTTGTTGACCTTCTAAAGTACTTCTTAGCAATTTTGTAGAATCTCTTGGCAAAGAGACTCATCAACTCTTCATTTGCCGGTAGAGTTTCTGATTCTTCAGATGCCTTGAAGGCAATGCCTTGCCCCTTCCTTCCTGAGGTAGGTGTCTTCTATTCAGTAGCTTCTCTGTCTTGATCAGCTTCTTATAGGACTTGAGCTTGCCTAGCAAAGACTCAATAGAAATTTCATTTATGCTTCTGGCTTTTTTGATTGGCCAGAGTCCCATATGCTAGGGAAGCATATAAGGATATAATCATTGACTTTTGTCAATGTGATGTCCTTTTTAAGAGTCTTCAGTTCATTGATGATGAGACTGAGTCTGGTGTATATATCTGTCACTGACTTTGATTCATCTTTCTTGAAGTTCTCATATTGGGAAATGAGATGAGATCTTCTATATTTTCTTTCATCAGCTGATCCTACTACCATCTGGTTTAGGGAATCCCAAATGGCTTTTGTTGATGTACTCTCAGTAATATTTTGGAAAATATCATCTGACATTGTTTTTGCCAAAAGGTTCATTGCTTTGGCATCAGCTACCTTTTCTATCTTCTGTGACTCAGTCAACTCAAGTAGTGGAATTGCATTGGTTCTTGTAGATGATGTTGTAGAAGGAGTAGGGGGACCTGTCAAAATGGAATTATAGATGTCTTCATCAATAGAATTCATATATAACCTAATCCTTGCCTTTCAAATTATAAACTTGTTATGATTGCACACTGGAGGTCTGGTGCTTGAATATTCTTTATTCTGTGTCATGATAGAAAGAAGACAATAGAGAAAATGGGATCTATCAAAGATCTTATGGTTCAGGTGTTAGCCTATGAAACTAATCAACCTTTCACTCTGATACCAAATGAAAGGGAATGGATAGATCACACTAACTCTAAAGGTGGGGTGAATTTAGTTTTAAAACCTTTTGATTAATTTTTACAGCGGATTAAAATAAGTGATAATTATATGTATAAAGAAATATTAAAACAAAAATAATCACAGCACACCGAAATAAATAATAGAGTAATCCAAATGACACAAAGATTTTATAGTGGTTCCCCTAATCTTTGGTACATTCACTCTTCTACCACCCTAGTAGGAATACACTACAGGTTTTTTGATCAGGTGCCCTGCCACCAGAATATCTATTTTCTAAGGGAGATATCGCAACCCATTGAGCTTTTGACCAGGTGCCCAAAAACCAAACCATGTCTTTTGATCACAAGACTTGACAACCAAAAGGAATAACTTTTGAAGGGAGTTAAGAAACCCTTTTATAGAGGTGAAAGAAAATAAAGATGATGTCTTCTTTGTCAACAAATTAGAGAGAAGACTAGTGGATGTTGTTCTTGTCAAAGCTCCTCCTGAGAAGTAAAAGAGATCAGGAGAATAAGATCTTTGCTCAGGGTGTAGGACTTCAGATTGAAGAATGATCTTCAGGAAACTTTTTGACTAATGAAGATTGTTTGTCTTTTGAAAGTCTTGAGGCAAATATGAAGAAGGCTGAAAGTGTATAAGAGTTGTGTTCTTCTTTCAGTTTTTCTATATTCACACTTTAATAGCTTCTGAAAATTCTATTGTGTGTATTGGAAGAAGAAGAAAAAGCCTTATATATTCCTTGCAGTTTTGCTTTGGAAATTCGAATTATTTATCCTTGAATGAATGCAAAATTTCTTGGAGTTTGAATGGCTAGAAAATGTTTTTAATTTATTTCCTCAACTGTCCAAGTAAATAAACCAAATAATTACTCTGTGAATACCATAATTAATGCTGTCTTGGAATGGCTATATTCTAGAAAATATTGAACATTAATTATCAGAGCACTATAGGCATATAATAATAAATTTGAAATCAAACTGCCTTAGTCAATACTAGAAAACTGCAGGGAAAAATAGTTGACCTGAATCTGTAATAAAATAGTCAAACTCAACAAATTTCGTCATCCTGAGATCCAAAATCGTCGAACTGAATATAGCAGATAAGAAGTAGAAAATCGTCGAACAGAGATCCAACTTCGTCGAGCTAAGATAACACTTTGTCGAGCTGAGTTTCTGATATAAGCTGACAAATCTTCGATCTCAACTTAACTTTCATCAAGCTCAACTCAAGAGAAGAAACCCTTAGTACGTCGATCTGAGATTGACGATCATCGAACTGAGTTCAGCTATCGTCTAACGCTTTTTCTGACTCTTGAAAAACTACTTTTCTGTAAAGGTCTTCTGTCTCTATGTTTTCTGAGGGTAAAAACCCATCACTCTAGGTTTGTTGACTTGACCTAGACTCTGAAAAAGATTTATAACCCTAGACTATACAATGTGGGTAATCTGAGAATCCTAATAGTGAACCTAGCCCCAAATCAACCCTAAACAAGGTAGGGTTCCAACACCCTAGAAAACATGTTCTCTATGAGAAAGGTAGACAGGGTCTCATACTAGGCTCTAGGTTCCTGTTTTAACCCATACAATGCTTTATGTAATTTTAAGACATGAGAGCTAAGTTTGGAAATTAAAAAACCTAGTGGTTGTTCTACATAGACTTCTTCCTTCATTGTACCATTTAGGAATGCAGATTTTACATCCATCTGGTAAACTTTATATTATTTGTAAGCTGTATGTGCTAAACACAATCTAATGGCTTCTAGCTTAGCTACAAATGCAAAGCTTTGGTCAAAGTCTATTCCTTCCTCTTGTTTATACCCCTTAGCCACAAGTCTTGCCTTGTTCTTATTTATTACTCCATTCTCATCTAATTTATTCCTATATATCCACTTAGTTCCTATGACATTATGATTTTTAGGTCTAGGAATTAGACTCTAGACCTTACATCTCTCAAATTGATTTAGCTCTTCTTGCATTGCCATAATCCAGTTGGGGTCTGAATTAGCTTCTTCATATTTCTTAGGTTCCATCTGAGAGAGAAAGCTAGAGAACAGAACCTCATTATGATGTCTACTCCTAGTAGTCACTCCTAGCCTGACATCACCTATTATTTGATCAATATGGTGATCTCTAAGGTGCTTAACAACTACAGGAAGATTCCTACCCTCACTTAGATCTACAGGTAGAGGAGGATGAATCTCTTCCTCCCCTTGGGCAGTAACGGTGTCTTCTATAGGAATTATAACATTGTTTCTAGCCTCTAATTCTATATCAGATGAATCTCCTATATTTAATTTTTCCATCTTAGAATCAATATCTCTTTGACTAGAATTATTAGATAGTTTAATATGTAAGACAGAAGTTTCATCAAAAACAACATTAATTGATTCTTCTACAACTAGATGTTTCAAGTTGTAGCTCATATATGCCTTGCTATGATTACTATAGGGTACAAAAATACCTTCATAGGACTTCTCTGAAAACATAGTTAGATAAGTCTTCCCATTGTCTAAGACATAACACTTACTTCCAAAGATTTTGAAATAGGACAGACTTGATTTTCTATCTTTCATTAGTTCATAGGGAGTCTTGTTGTGACTTTGTTGATCAAGGCCCTATTCTGAACATAATATGTAGTGTTTATAGCCTCAACCCAGAAATATTCTGGGAGAGATGCATCACATAGCATAGTTCTAACAGCCTCAATGAGAGTTCTATTTTTCCTCTCAGCAGCCCCATTTTGCTGGGGTGTTATTGGAGAGGAGAATTCCTGAGGATCCCTAATTCTTTATAGAAATTTGTAATTCTTTCAAATTGAAATTCTGTGTCATGATCACTTCTAAACTTTGACCACAGAACATCCCTTTTCATTTTGAATTTGTTTGACAAAATTAGTAAGAATGTCTAGGGTTTCAGACTTTCTCCTTAGGAAGAATTCCCAAGCAAATCTAGAGTGATCATCTACAATCACATAGGTGTTAGACTTCCTACCTAAACTAAGAATTTGCATAGGACCAAATAGGTCCATATGAAGTAAGTATAGACACCTCTCAGTGTCTTTGGACTTAATGGTTTTAAAGAAGACTTTTGTCTGTTTGCATTTTTGACATGCTTAACACATGCCTTCTTGGGGGCATTTTAACTGGGGTCCATTTCTAACTAAGTCCATAGAAAATAGCTTGCTCATATCTTTAAAATTTTAGTGAGCAGCCTCTTATGTCATTGCACACACAAAGAGTCTTTCTCACTAGCTACTAGGTATACAGAAGAATCCTCATTTATACTTAAGAAATTTAGAAAATAGATATTGCCACTCCTAGTGCCTAACAAGATGATCTCTTTATCACTTGCATTCCTTATCAGACACTTATCATTGTGTAATATGATTTCAAAACCTATATTACAAAGCTGACTAATGCTTATCAGATTATGGTTCAATCCTTCATCATAAGCCAATTTTGTGATTGTTATTAGACCATTATCAATATTATTATATCCCTTAGTGAGTCCTTTTTCTGAACTTCTAAAGATTACTTTTGGTCCATCCTTTATTGAAGCATAGTCTCTTAGCAAACTTCTTGTTCCAATCATGAGCCTGGAACACTCACTGTCCAAGTACCATATTGGCATTTTTGTGGTTCTTGGATCCACCTTGGTAGGATTTAAACAATCCTAATTTTCTTCTTCTATTAGGGTCTTCAGCCCTTGATCTATATAGTTTTCACTATCACTGGATGACTGTGTGGTTCTACTTATGTTGCTGGCCTCCTCAATGGTCATTAAACCCAAAAGAGTCTCCTCCTCTTCTAGTTCAGATGAATCTGTCTCACTATCTAAAAGAGTGGACTATTTCTTGGCCAAGAGGGTTTTGTCAAACTTCTTGTGCTGTCCAATCTTCCAATTTTAAGACTTCTTCTCCTTTCTCTTTACTGGCCCGTCAGCAATGACATGCCCTTGCCTATTACAGCAATAGAAAACAAGATTAATTTTAATGTGTTTATTATGAGAAGAATAATACTTGTCCCCGGATTTCTTTTTCCTGTGTTTCTCTGAATGATCAGTCTTCTTGTTTGAAGAGTCTCCAGCTGGACTCTTCCAGCTACCCTGCCTTCTTCTCCTTAACATCTTTTTGAATTATCTTGAGAAGAGTGACAGTTCTTCTTCAATCATTTCCCCTTCTAAAGAGGAAGATTCTGTGCATTTAGAGACTGCATCCTGTATTTCTGAGGGAGCAGATTTCTCCCTGACTTTCCTAGATGTCTCAGCCTTTAGGGCCAAAGACTTTTCTCTATTGAGTGCTCTTGCTGAATCTTCTTCAGACTTCCTGAGATTTAGCTGTAGCTCATGAGACAACAGCTTTTCAAATAGAACATGGGGGTCTATATTGGCTATGTTGCCCATTTCTCTAATAACAAAAATCTTGATGTCTCATTCCTTATTCAAGGACCTCAAGAAATTGTCATTGAGTTCATAATTGGTGAACTCCTTGCCATATGTTCTCAGGTTGATCACTATTCTAAAAAATTTCTCAAAGCTCTCTGCCACTATGTCTTTTTTGTCTTGCCTGAAGGCTTCATACTGCTGGTTTAATAGAGATTTTATGTCATCTCTAACATCATAAGTTCCTTACATATATACAATCAATGATTCCCACATTTCTTTAGATGTTTTGCAATGATCAAGTTCTGGAATGTGGAGTCATTTATAGTACTAACAATTATATTCTAAGCCCTCTTATCCATAGAGGCCAGAATTATCTCATCCTTGTCCATCTCCATATAGGTCTTAGGTGTCCTTATGTTGGCATCAAGAACTTACACTTTCGTGGGTATGAAAGGTCCTTCCAATACAGTGATGTATATTTTTGGATCTGCAGCCTCCATGAATAGTCTAACTCTTTCCTTCCAAATCCCAAAGTTTTCTTTAGATCAAACTGGGAGTTTGATTGAATTGTTTTCTCTTTAAGCCATGATTTATTCTCAGTTAATCCTTAGGATACTCACTAGGCTGTTATACCTTTACAGTGAACCTCCCTTTGATACTTATTGTAAAGTGTTTGTTTAGGATAGAGAATGACCTAGAGGGGGAGTGGTGAATAGGACTAATTCAAATCTTGACTACTTTAAATCACAGAAATTTCTTAGTATGTTTATCAATGCAGCCACAACATTCAAGAACACAGATGATCTACTAATTAAATCACATATCTAAATAAACAGTCACAACATAATTCACATCACAGCACACAGTAAAATTATAGTGGTTCCCTAATTTATAGGTACATCCACTTTTCCCCTTCGCCTATCTAGTAATGAACTAGATTCGACCAAACTTCTTCCTTAATTTTATCAGATCCTCAGATCTTACACCTCAGAGACTAGCTGGCTTCTACAACTCAGGTTCCTCCTCAAGAACCTTACCTCAGAATGCACCTCCACTCCTACTCCTCAGGCAAACCCTTGCCCTATAATCTCAGAACTTTCCAGTTCTTACAACTCAGAGAAATTTCCCCTTCTCCTACCTCAGGCACACAAACCTATCTCAGCCTTTATAATTTAGGCTTACAACTCAGAAAATTAATCTCCTACCCTCAGATCTATAAATAGATCTTACAAAATAATAATATTAGAAGGAATTTTGTGTTTTGAAATGTCGCACAAAAAGAAAGAGATTGGTGACTACTTCTTGATCAGATCTTGATGTGTAAAATTCTCCCTTAATCCTTGCTGTGAAGAAAATTATCCAACCCTTTTTAGCTTTTTCAAAGCTTCTTGAAGGAGAAGTTAGGGTTGAACTTGGCTGGAGAAGTTAGAAATTAATCCTCGATCTGCCTTCTTTCCACCTTCAGAATTCTACAAAATTGTTCTGACAGCCTTGATGAGAAGAAATGAGAGTTATTCATGTGTTTCTATCAAGTTGATCTCCTTATATAGGCTTTGGCAAGATTGACAGGCTGCCCCTATTAATCCACTGACATCTGACAGTTGTCAGAACTTTAGGCTTTGAATTCTGTACTTCGAAGAAATTCTGTCCAGAGAGCTTCTGCATGAAGGTGTTGACACTTCTGTATTTTGATTGTTTTGACACCAGTCATGGGTGTCGACACTTATCTTATAGGGATGTCGACACCAATCTGTGTGTGTCGACATTGCTAGCTTCTAGTCTCAACACAACTTGTGTGAAATGTGTCGACACTAGTCCTGAGTGTTGAAACAGCTGGTTTCTTGTCTGACAGTGTCGACCCAAGTCCTGGGTGTCGACACAACTTTCATTCAGTCTCGACATAACTTGCGTAAAGTGTGTCGACACTAGTCCTGAGTGTCGACACAGTTGCTTTATTGTTTTACGGTGTCAACCCAAGTCCTGGGTGTCGACACAGCTTGCTTCCTGTCTCGACACTACTTTAATAAGGGTGTCAACACTAGTCCTGAGTGTCGACATAACTTGATTCCTTATCTCAGCACTGCTTCTACAAAGGTGTCGACACTTGTCTAGTGTCTCGACACTTTTGTACTTAGTTTATTTTTCCTGCACAAATAAACTTAACATACATTAAAAACAAATTTGTGTATATCATTGGGTTGAAATGGCTTCTCCAAATAAGGTACACAATTCCCAATATACCCAACAGTCTTTTGTTAAAATTGGTGATATAGGTGACCAGAATGAAGTGATGTCATTCGCTAGCTTGAATTCTGCCTCGGCGCAATTACCGACGTTTCCATCCAGAAAACTATTAAAGGCCCCCAGACCCTGACAAACTACTCAAGAGGCTAAAAAGTGCTCTGAGGTATTCCGGCAAGAAGGTGAGACTTAGATAGTTCCTTCGCTCGGAATTCTCTCCGCTCCCTCTCTAGCAAGAAGACTTCTCGAGACTCCGAGAATGCGGTTTTCCCTTCTCCAAAGGAGCGCTCCCATCAAGGCTCCGACTCAACATGAACTTTTCCATCGAGGCTCTGAGGGCTTAGAGATTTTCACCACCGGAGCGCTTCCATTGAGGCTCCGATGACTTAGTTTTTTCTCCATTGTTTTTGTAACGGAGAGGTGATCTGTCACCCTCCAAGCAATTGTCTCAACTATTGTAATATCAAACAAAATAGTGGATTTTTGCCCGTCAAAGATCCGACCACATGTTTTTTCAGCATTTCCTGATTTTTCACGTCAAAAAAGACTTGTCATTCATTGTTGTTTTTCTTTGACTGTTTGCACCGCCCGGTCCAATTCCGAGCTAATGCGGTCCAATTCTCCGGACCGGGGAAAAACCGAGTGACCCTCAACAAGGACTAATTTGATAAAATTCATTGCATAATATATAGATAACTGGGGAATGAAGTAAATTTCATTTTGAAAGAAAGATTCAAGAATTTGAAATAAACGATTTATGTCTTCCCAAATGAGCATGGGCAATGGCCAATGGGACCACATTTCAATGACTTTGGTGATAACATTATTGCCAAATTAGTCCAGTCTCTATCAACTTTCCTGCAGCATGCTGTACTTTGGAATTCTATAGAAAAATGATGCAAGTTGAAGTACTTTTCCATCATACTATATCCATGATACATGTGGATACGATCCACATTCCCTATGAAATTGGCATTTCCTGCTCTACTCCTTTGAATGTTATTATATTATCATGTACGATCCTCATGATTTCATTGGATATTTATATAGTCTATGATTCTTTAATGGCATATGAATTGCATAAGCTAAAAAAAGTGAAGCATATTTTGAATCATTTTTTCAAAGGAAATATGATCATACGATCAGCATGCTGAGACTTCATATGAGTTTTGAGATCCCTAGTTAAGAACATGAAGAGAGTAGGGGGTTTGAATTTGATTATGGAAGTTAGCTACCAAGCTTTGCTCTCACACTCTCTCCTTGGGGGGTGGGGGGTCTGTTTCTAGAGAAAGAAGATTGCAGAATTCACATACAATGGTGGAAGAAGAAGAGCAAGTTCAGTAATCTATTATTTCATTACATTGGCTACATGCTGTTGTATTTATAACCTAGAATGAAGAGTAGCCCAAAGGTTGGACGGTTGACATTTTTAGACAGTGGGCAAAGAGTTTTTGAGTTAGGGCCTATTTCACACTGTGGAGACAGTGGGAAAAATTCTATTCCAATCGTCGCCACAGTTTTATTAGCGTTTGTTTATACAGTCGTGGCAAAAGTCCTTTTCAGAAAATAGAGTTTTAATGGCTTTTAAAAAAGTCGGGGACTCCCTACTTTTCATAAAGAGCTTTTTAAAATACTAGCTTCCATAAAAGTTCGTTCGTTTATACATTATTTTTTGACATGCCTCGCATTTTTGTTGAAACGGATATTTTTCTCATGGGTGTATTTTTCGCACGAATGCGCTTTGACGCGCAATTTTCTACCCAGTCGTGTATTTTCCAGACACACAGTTTTCTCCCTAACACACACTTTAGACCCTGGCGCATATTTTTTCCCCGGGCACGCAATTTCTGCTCGGGCGTGATTTTTTCTCTCGGGCGTGATTTTTTCTCTCGGACGCACAATTTATGCATGTGCGAACATTTACTGCTATGACGCTCTTTTTTTCTCCCGAGCACACATTTTCCACCCGAGCACGCATTTTCCGCCTTGACACGCCTTTTTAGCCCTGGAGAGTATTATTCCGTCCAGGCGCACATTTTACTCCATGAGGCGCATTTTTTGCCCGGGCATGCATTTTCCGCACGGGTGTGCATTTTTCCGCACATGCGCACATTTTTCGCCCGGACATGATTTACCGCCCGGGTGTGTATTTTTTCGCCCGAATGCGTATTTTTTCTCCCGAAAATGTACTTTTCGCCAAGGCACTCATTTTCCTCTCGGGCGAGCATTTACTGCACGAACGCACATTTTTTCTCCCGTGCGTGCATTTGTGCCTTTGCGTGCAGTTTTTTCGTGCGCTCATTTTCGATCTGGACACAAATTTTTTGTCAGGACATGCATTTTTCGCCTAGTCGAAAAATTTGTTAGGTCGAGCGTGCATTTTTCGCCTAGTCGAAAAATTTGTTAGGCCGGGCGTGCATTTTTCGCCTGGGCGCGCTTTACCGCCACAATATGCATTTTTTCGTCCGGGCACATATTTTTCACTTGAGCACGCATTACCTCCAGAGCATTCATTTTCTGCCCAGGAGCGCATCTCCTCTTCTGGGCTGCACTTACTACTCAGACGTGAATTTTCGGATTCTGCGCAAATTTTTCTCTCGAGGGCACATTTATCCCCAAACGCATATTTTTCTGCCTTACACGCATTTTTCGTCACCCTACACATTATTTAAAGAGTAAAAAAAAATTATTAAAAAGTTGTTATTCACAAGGAAAAAAAATCTTTTTAAAAACTATTTAAATGGAGATTTTACAAACAGTAGACAGCTTTATCAAAACACATTTTTGGACAATTTTAATTTCACCGTTGGTTTTTTCACCCCACCACGATCCCAAACATGCCTTAAATTTAAAATGATAATTCGTTTTGTGATGGTGAAATGTTATAAGATGAAGTGCAAGTCATATTGGGGAAAACTGATTTTAGAAATCATTAAGATGACTATTATGTTTAATAAATAAAAGTATAAATAATTAAACCATAAATGATGATATTTGTGGGGTCAAAAATTAGCAAATTCTTAGTGGATGCTAGCAAATAAAAAAAACCATTTCATCAAATTTCAACACTTTTTCTCTCCTAAGAAATAACTACTAGCAAATCATCCCGTCGTATTGCTCCACTTATCCCTCTTCGCGCGCTCTCACCTTTCCTCCCCCTCAGTCCTTAATATTGTAGACGATGGTGACGTCGTTAAGGCCACTATTTCCCACTTGGCCGACGACCATAACTCCTGTTGAACCAACTCCTATTCGTCAAGAGTCAACAGTCAGCAAGTCAACAAGACAATGAACAACACTAGTACACAAAGGCCTGATCAACATTCAAATGGCCAGTAGGAGGCGCACGGGTACCCTTAGGCATAGGCAAGGATCTAACTCAAAAGGTCGCGCGACCACCTAGTAGCACGGGAGTGCTTCAAAGACTTTTTTGACCAGGCGAGCTCCGAACAGTACCATGGGTGAGCAACAACAATACTCGCCTAGCATGCGACTTCCGACCAACACCATAGATACTCGCCACCAGCCGAGCCAAGTCACGAGAAGACTACATCCGATGATCACAAGACTGAGTCTCCTCGCCCAGAGACCCCTGTTGGGTCCATTGACCCCAATGTTCCAGATTTGAAGGAGGCAATGACATACACACATAATGTATTTGATGTATGCTTGAGTTCTTGCATGCAGGTTGTCCTTGATTGGACAGCTGATCAGGAGAAGGAGGCTGGAAGTCAGACAATTTAACTAAGGCAAAACAGCTGAGACCGCTGAGACAGCTGAGAGGATTGTCTCAGCAGAACCACTAAGAGAGCTGAGAAACTCAACACAAGTCGTTGAGAGAAGTGTTAGTCTCAGCTAAACCGCTGAGACAGAAAACAGTCTCAGTTGTGAAAAATTAACCGCTGAGATAGTTGAGACAGTTGAGTAGAAATCCGTTGAGACAGAAGACAGTCTCAGCTGTGAAGAAAGAAAACCGCTTAGACAGTTGAGAAGAAACCGTTGAGACTAAGCTAGCAGATTTTCTCTAAGTCCAGAAGCGTTGAGTGAGGCAAGCTCACTCAACGCTTCTAAAGAAGAAGACCAATTCTAGAATTCGTCGAGCTGATTCTAGAATTCGTCGAGCTGATTCCAGATTTCGTCGAGCCCAGCTCACAGTTCGTCGAGCTCAAGTTAAAGGTTGAAGACACCGAGCTCGTCAAGCCCAATTTAGGAATCGTCGAACTGATTCCAGAATTCATCGAACGCAGCTCGCCTTTCGTCGAGCTCAAGCTAAAGGTTGAAGACACAGAGTTCGTCAAGCTCAGTTTATAATTCGTCAAACGGATTTCAAAATTCATCGAACCTAAGTCACCGTTCATTGAGCGTAGCCAGGGCACTTTATACCGTTGCGGAAAAGCTGCACCAGCGCCGAAAAGTACTGCTTGTTTTCTTCTGAGGAAAGGTGGCTCTCACCATCCGTGACTAGGCCCCACATTCCGATTGTGCCGTTGATTCAAAATCAACAGATATAAAAGGAAGAGAAGACAGGAAGATTAGGGTTAACGAAACAAAAAACCGAAAACGAGAACGAAAGCACAACACGAAATAGAGGTGGTTGGACTTCATCTTCTCTGACAAGATTGGAAGCAATAGTCCAGCAGGCAAGCCAGAAAGCTAAGAGAGAAAGATAGCTGAAGTTTCTTCCAGTTCAGCAATATTATTCCTTGGAGAACAAGTTAGCTGACTCATTCAATACAAGAGGCAGCTATGTGAAGGGATGTAAGCCTTAAATAGCAGGCAGCTGTAGAAGAAGACACATCCCTTCTACAGCAAGTGGCTGGACTGATATTTGCTCAGTCCAACAAGTTGGACTCAGAGATTTCTCTCTGAGTCAGTTGTTCAATCTTTGCTGATTACTTTCTTGTAGGATTCATTTTATCTGAATCTGAGTGTAGATCACTTTGTGCCTGAGTGATAGGTGACATATTTGTCATTGAGGTAGGTGCCCGGCTAGGGTACTGAGGTAGGATCCAAGTGTGAATCTGATCTGTAGGGCTTAAGTGCCTGAGGTAGGAGAGAGATGCTCTATGAGGTAGGATCCAAGTGTGAATCTGAGGTAGGGCTATCCTCCCAGCCTGAGTGTAGGGCCTAGTGCCTGAGATAGGTGACAGGAGAGTCACTGAGCTGTAGGTGACAAGTGAGTCACTGAATTGTAGGCCTTGGAGGAGACTGAGTTATAGGTGCCTGAAAGGGCACTGAGGTAGGTACCTGGATAGGTACTGAGGTTTAGGAGTGTTGCAGCGCTCTGAGAGTAAGGCCTTATGCCTAAAGTTGTAGGGCACTTTATTCCTGAGCTGTAGGCCTTAGAAATAAGGATGAGGTAGGTGGTTAGTGGAGCACTGAGCTGTAGGAGCACTGTAGGGCTTGAGGTAGGAAACCTTGTGGTTTTGAGTTTAGATTCTGAAAAGAATCTGTGTGTAAGGCTGAGAGCTTGAGGTGTAAGCTCTAAAGAGAATATTGGTGGAGTTTATGCCTAGTCCAACAAATCAGTTGGATAGGTGGGAGGGAAAGTGGATGTACCCAATTGAGCAACCACTATAAATACTTGTGTGCTTGCTGTGTTGCTTGTTTATTTATTGTATTGTAGGTAATCAGGGCAAGCTCTAGATCACCAAATTATAAACAACACAAAAAGTCTTAAGAAATTTAAAAGACCTATTCACCCCCACCCCCCTCTAGGTGACTAGCTAACCCTGAAGTTATAACTTTCATGTGGTTTCAGAGGGAGGTTACTCAAAAAGGATCTATCAATCTGAGCATACCTCCAAGGTTAGCTATAAGATACAAGTATGGGGTCTGGTGCGGAAAAATGTGCCCATATCCAAGGTGGAAGATACATCCATGTGAGGGCTCTAAGGCTCCCCATGAGGAAATTCAAATGGCTCATCCTGGACCATTTGTCTTTGGTGCCTTAGCCCCAAAACTCAAGAACATTGCTGCTGTAGGAAATCTGAGTCATCCAACAAGAGTAATGACTCAAGCTGAGTCTTCTAGCAAGGCTAGAATGGAAGTTTCTGATGCAATTAGATGCATGTTAGCTGAAAAGAGACATATAGCTGGTGGGTCTCAGAAAAGACCAAATCAGTCAGCTAAAAGACTTACTTTTAGTCAAATTATTGCTGGAAGAATCAGAGACATACAGCAGCACATCTTCCCAATATTCAAGGAGCAGTCCAGGCAAATGCTAGCCCTAAATAGAAAAGAAGATATAATGTCCATGAGTGCTGGTGTTGTGGAAAGTGGGCCACTATGCTGTAAATTGCTGACACAATCCTTCTGTGTCCAGAGGTAGCCAACCTGTCAGAAATACTGCATGAAGGCAAGCTTATTTTCAGACCAATATGAACCTAGGACCTAATAGAAATTGGGGTCCTAAGGTGAGATAAATTGTGCTTTTAAGGTGAGTTCAAGTACCAACTCCCTAAATGGTACTTGGACAATGGAGGTTCCAGGCCTATGAATGTAACAAAGGAACTGTTGAAAGATTTCACTCAAGTAAAGAATGGACCTAAGGTCATCTTTGGGGGCTCTGACAAGGTAATAACTAGAGTTTATGGTAAGATCTCAAATGATATAATCACCATCATAAAGATAGCTTATGTAGAGGGGTTGCAACACAACCTCATAAGCATAAGACAACTATATGACCTTGGTTATGACATTTCCTTCCATAAGGATAAGTGCCACATCAAGAGATTAAGTGACCAGAGTGTCATCCTAACAGACACTAGGAGTGGGAATATTTATTGCTTAAACTTTTCTTGCTTAGATAGTACATCCCCTATATGCCTATTAGAAAATGACAAAGTCTCTTATTGTATCTAATGGCACAAGAGACTGGTTCATTTGAATTATAAGACCATTGGTCAGCTCTTCAGTGATGAGCTAGTTAGGAATGGTCCCAAAATAAAATGCTCTAAGGAGGGTATCTGTGCTGCTTGCCAAAAGGGTAAGCAGACTAAGAGCTCCTTCAATAACATTGGGACTAAGGACTCAGTGAGATGCTTGTATCTTTTGCATATAGACTTCTTTGGTCCTATGTCTATTCAGAGTCTAGGTAGGAAAGTCTACACCCTTGTGGTTTTTGATGACTATTCCAGATTTTCTTGGGTGTTCTTCCTTAGAAGAAAGAATGAAACCCTTGATGTCTTCGTAAACTTTGTCAGGCAAATTCAGAATGAGCTTGCAAGATCTGTGGTCAAAATAAGAAATGACCATAGAACTGAGTTTCAATCTGCTTCCATGACTTATTTCTGTGAAGAGCAAGAGATTTATCAAGAATTCTCCTCTCCAAGACCACCCAGCAAAATGGGTTTGCTGAGAGGAAAAATAGGACTCTCATAGAAGCTGGGAAAACATTGTTGAGTGATACTTATCTCCCTGAATATTTCTAGGCTGAGGCAGTTAACACTGCATGTCATGTTCTCAATAGGGCTTCTATCACCAAAGGCCACAAGAAGACTCCCTATGAGATCTTGAAGGGCAGAAAACCAAACATATCCTATTTCAGGATCTTTGGTTGCAAGTGTTTCATCTTTAATAATGTCAAGTCAAAAGTGACTAAGTTTGCTGCCAAATACCATGAGGGGATCTTTGTTGGGTACAATAATAGTAGTAAGGCATATAGAGTCTATAACTTGACAAATCAAGTTGTAGAAGAATCTTTCCATATAGTGTTTGATGATTCAAGCATGATTGACAGTGAGCTATCAAGCTCTTTGCCTAGTTCTATAGGTACAGAAATGATAATGGAAAAGTTGTCCATCAAAAATAAAGACCCTGCTGTGTAAGAAGAATATGGATAGGGATGTGTAAGTTCACCTAGTGTCAACTACCTTCACCTATGGGGGGGATAGGTGACTTTTGTCGCTTTTGCCGAATTAAAAACGGTACCTACAGAATCAAAACAAACCACACAGCACAGAAAATAACACAAGCAATTTATAGTGGTTCCCCGATTTGGGTACGTCCACTTTCCCCCTTCGACCTATCTCCTAACTAGGGACGACTCGGTCACTTCACCAACAGGATTGAAATCCAATCCTTGCACTATCGGAAGGAACCCTTCCACACGTAGGAGTCAACACTCCCACAACTCGGGTTGCACCCAACCCTACAACTAGGAACCAAATGTTCCTTTACAATGAAAAAGAAATTGGAGTGTATAAGAAATACAAACAACTTGAAGATCTAGGTGTCCCTTTTCATTAGACTACTTGTTCATGTAGGCAACGAAAAGTCCACAACCCTTGATCTTTCTTGAAGAGAATCTCCCCGAGACCGGCGGCGGCAAAGGGCGGCGGCAAGGCTCTCGGTGTTGGCGGCGGCAACTGAAAATAGCAGCGATGCACTGGAGATTCAATCGTCTTAGCGAAGTCGGCAAGGTCTTCCAACGGTCACACTAGGATCGATCATCTCGATCGATTCGGACGGGGATGGATTTCCCTATCTCAAATCAAGAGACAAAAGATCTCTGGTTAGATGCGTGAGATGCTGTGCAAGACTTGGCTTCTGTCACCGGGGATCTGGAGGAGATCGAGATCAGCTACGGTGACCACTGCACGAGCGGCGGCGACGGAGGCGGAGCTGGTTCGCGATTTTAGGGTTAGTCGGCGGCTCGGCTTTCGTATTCTGTATCCGTGAACCACTATACACAAATACCTGTGTATTTATACAATAGGTCATGGAGATGACCGTTGTGGGCCCCACCAAAGCAAAGACCAAAGTCTGGTTCAAATAGCTGCAGGTAATATGGACCGGTCCAGGAATTCGGAAAAATCGCCCAAGGCAAAATCGGCGAGAATCGTAGGTGATTCTCGACGAATCGGCGAGAATCACTTACGATTCTCGCCGAATTCTACTTGGCGAATTCTGGCTGCACAGGTTATAGAGGCCGGGGAGAATCGGCGGGAATCACATTTGATTCTCACCGAATCATCGAGAATGTAAAGTCATTCTCGACGAATCGGCGAGAATCACTTAGTGATTCTCGACGATTCTGCCTTAGAGAATTTTCTGACTGTGTCGAGACAGCCGGCCCAACCCGGCGAGAATCATCTAGTGATTCTCGACGATTTACACTTAGACGATTCTCATCTTTCAACCCGTGAGCTGGTCTTTGGCCCATCCTTGCTCCTTGTCTGCTCATGATCTTTCATGACCCTGTGCTTGGAAATAAGTACACTCCAATAGAGAGAGTACACGTAAGCCAACACACTGATCTGCTCAACGAGGGATTACGTTGCACAGACCCGTGTATATTGACCTACTGCACCCTGATATTGGTGTGTACTTAGCAATGAATAGCTGCAAGCACAACTAGAAGAAATTCATCAAATACATAGTGAATTCACCATAGCTTGTTCAGGGGCTTCTTAAAATCAGGTACATTGTGGATACAATACCCAACAATCTCCCCCTATTTGAAGAAGCCTAAACCCTACAAGCTAAGGTGAATACAACGGCTTGAAAGAACAGAACTTAAAATAAAAAGTTGAAATTCCATACCGTTATCTTTAGAGCTTGTGGATCTATCACCTAAGCACCTTAGCCGAGAGGGTAATGGTAATCTCCCCCTTTTCGGCTTCTGCAAATCGGGGACTGAAGCATGAGACACCATGCTCCCCCTCAGTTCTTGTACCTTTGCTTTCACTAAATTCCTAGCAGAAGCTCCCCCTAGACGCATGAGCCTTGAGCTTCTGTAGTCTTCATTCCTCGTAGTTTAGCATCCCCAATTCAGTTTTGAACATACTGAACTTGGCCTCGTCAAGGGGCTTTGTGAAAATGTCTGCAATCTGCTTGTCAGTGGGAACATAGTAGAGAGATGTCCTTGTTCTCCACGTGCTCCCGAATGAAATGGTAACGCACTTCAATATGTTTCGTTCTGCTGTGCGATACCGGATTGCTGACAATAGCAATTGCACTGGAGGAGTCGCAGTACATCGGTACTTCCTTGAACTGGAGATCATAGTCTGCTAACTGATTTCTGATCCATAGAAGTTGTGCGCAACATCTTCCAGCCGAAATGTATTCTGATTCCGCTGTGGACGTTGCAACACAATTCTGCTTCTTGCTATTCAATGAGATGAGCCTTCTTCCGAGGAATTGACACGTCCTGGAGGTGCTTTTCCTATCATCCCTACTTCCTGTAAAATCAGCATCTGAAAAACCTATTAGCTCGACATCATTGCTTCTCGGGTAGCATAAGCCAAGATTAGGGGTACCTTTAAGGTATCTAAGAATTCGCTTTGCAGCGACATTATGAGATTCCTTAGTGTTCACCTGATATCTGGCACAAACACATGTGGAGAACATGATATCCGGTCTACTCGCAGTAAGATAGAGCAGAGATCCAATGATGCTTCTGTATTTGGTTTCATCAAAAGGTTTCCCTTTCTCATCCTTATCTAGAGACATGGTGGATCCCATTGGAGTCCTCATAGAGGTTGCATTCTCCATTCCGAATTTCTTGAGGAGTTCATTTGTGAACTTCGTCTGAGAAATGAAGATTCCTTCCTCAGACTGTTTCACTTGAAGTCCCAAGAAATACTTCAGCTCTCTCATACTGCTCATTTCAAACTTTCCTTGCATAAGTTTGGAAAACTTTTTGCAAAGATTGTTGTCCATTGAGCCGAATATAATGTCATCAACATAGATTTGCACCAGCAAAATCTTGCCTTTGACTTCCCTAAGAAACAATGTCTTATCTATTTTTCCTCTAGAGAACTTGTTCTCAAGAAGAAAACTAGACAAGGTCTCATACCAAGCTCGTGGAGCTTGCTTTAAACCATATAGAGCTTTATTAAGAAAATATACATGATTAGGATAAGTAGGATTGACAAAACCTGGGGGTTGAGCGACGTATACTTCCTCTTTCAGGTCTCCATTCAAGAAGGCTGATTTCACGTCCATTTGATAGACAGTGAATCCTTTGTTCGAAGCATATGCCAGGAATAATATGATGGCCTTGAGCCTTGCCACTGGTGCAAAGGTCTGGTCGAAGTCAATCCCCTCCTCCTGTCGGTAACCTTGAGCCACTAGCCTGGCCTTGTTCTTGATGATGACTCCATGTTCATCCAACTTATTTCTGAAGATCCACTTGGTGCCAATCACATTTTGCGTCTTCGATCTGGGAACCAGCGTCCAGACTTTGCATCTTTCGAATTGATGCAGCTCATCTTGCATGGCCAAAATCCATGACGCGTCTTTGTTCGCTTCGTCGAACTTCTTTGGCTCAACCTGCGGCAGAAAGCTAAGATGCAAAATCTCGTTAAGAGTACCTCGGCGAGTTCTAACACCGTCTCGGGGATCTCCAATGATTTGATTTCTGGGATGATCCCTCACATGTCTGAGCTCTAGAAGTCTTGCATCAGGAGCTCTAGCAATTTCTGGGGCCCCTTCCTCTTCAGGGAGGACCACTTCATCCTGACCGTCATCCTCTCTGATCGGTGTTGAGGTGGAGACCTTGACGTACTTCGGAGTTGCATCTTCCTCGGGCTCATTCAGGTGTAGCTTGTCGAGTCTGGCACCTGTATCTTCAAGAAGACCACTGGAAGAGTTGCAATTAAGCAAACTTCCTTCATCAAAAACAACATTAATTGATTCCTCAACCACTAGGGTTTTCTTGTTAAAAACTCGATAAGCCCGACTGTGGCTACTATAGCCCATGAATATGCCTTCGAAGCATTTTTCACCAAACTTAGTACGAGGGTACTTCCCATTATTCAGTACATAACATTTGTAGCCAAAGATCCTCAGATAGGACATGGTTGGTTTCTTGCCTTTCAGTAGCTCATAAGGAGTCTTACGATGGCTCTTATTGATCAACGCCCGGTTTTGTACGTGACAAGCCGTATTGACAGCCTCGGCCCAGAAGTATTCTGGGAGAGAAGCGTCATTCAACATTGTCGTGCACGCCTCAATGAGTGTTCTATTCCTCCTCTCCGCCACTCCATTTTGTTGAGGAGTGCGAGGGGAGGAGAACTCATGAAAGATACCAAATTCTTCACAGAACTATGTCATAGCCCCAGACTCAAACTCTGTTCCGTGGTCACTTCTGATTTTGACCACTGAGCAGTTAAGTTCGTTCTGTATCTGCTTGACAAAACTGGTGAAGATGTCAAACGTATCAGACTTGCGCTTTAAAAAGAACACCCACGTAAACCGAGAGTGATCATCTACAATCACTAGCGTATACGACTTCCCTCCTAAGTTATGAACTTGCGTAGGACCAAACAAGTCCATGTGCAGAAGATAAAGACATCTGGAGGAATCTTTGTCTGGGATGCCCTTAAAGGTAGCCCGAGTCTGCTTGCCCATCTGACATGCAGGACATGGACTATCTGTAATGCACTTAATAATGGGAGCATCCCTTACTAAGTCTTTGGAACACATCATATTAATTATCTTGTAATTAATGTGTGTCAATCTCTTGTGCCATTGTTCACAAAGAGATGCACTGCCTTTTGCAACGAGGCATACTGGGGTAGAAGAATCTAAACTAAGAAAATCTAAACAGAAAATATTTCTGCTCCTAATGCCAGTTAATACAGTCTCCGAAGAATCACATGATATTATCAGGCATTTATCCTTGCAGAACTTAACGTCATACCCTTTATCACATAACTGGCTTACGCTGATCAGGTTATGATTTAACCCTTCAACATAAGCTACGTTAGTGATAGAGAGTATACCGTTGGAAATCATACCGTAACCTCTGGTGACTCCCTGATCAGATCCCCCAAATATGACTTTGGGTCCATTCTCGACTGGAGAGTACTCCCGCAGCAGGCTTCTTGTCCCGATCATGTGACGGGAGCATCCACTGTCCAAATACCAAATAGGAGTTTTGTTGGCCTTTGGACATTCCTGCAAAACAAAATTAATTTGCCTTAGGAACCCAATCGTACTTAGGTCCTAGATTTTTCGTTAGCATACTGGCCCTCGGTTGGTAAGCCCTACGAGAGGTCAGCCTCGCATTGCCAACATGAGGAGTCTCGATATTCCTTGGATTAAACCAACAATCCATGGCAAAGTGACCAATTTTGCCACAGCACCAGCAGTCAAACCTGTTATACCTCCTCTTGGGCGCCTGCTTCACCCTTGAAACGTGGGGTTCAGCCGGGGTCGAAGACCTGGAGGTGGAGGCATCATGATGACCACAGTCACATGACTTCTTCACCTCTTGGCTTTTCAGTGTAATAGGCTTGGCCTTAGGTGCCTGCTTCCTATTATGGCCGCTAGAGAATTGACCATAATTTCCCAAGTGGATTTCCTCATAAGGTGCCTTGAAGACACTCTCACCGAAGTTGCGGGGAAAAGTCCAACCATCATATCGGCTCTTCGGCTTTGCAACCGAGGGCTGGAAATGATGACGAAAGGTTGACTCAAAGTCATGTTGGTTGCAGGGAAAGCTAGGCTTTCTGAACTCAACAGGACTGAGTGGGGCCTTTCCTTTTTCAGCAGCAGAGGCCTTCTTGGCGGCCTTATTCTTTCTCTGGTTCCTGTTTCTCCTGGATGAGGAACCAGATACCCCTACATGCCCCAAGCCAGCTCCTTTGGCCTGAGCAGAGAAGGTATCAACTAATGGAAGAACAGTTTTTGGCATAGAGAAGCTCTTGACGATCTTCCTTTTTGCCGCAAGTAGTTCTTCCAACTTGTCGACTTCCTCCTGCTTAAGATCAAGGAGCTTAAGAGACTCTGAATTCTTTGAAGTTAGGTCCAAGTGCTCCTGTCGGAGGGAGTTCAAACTGGTGATCTCTTCCCTCAGGGATACACTCTCACCTTTAAGGAATTTAACTTCCTTTTTCTCAGCCTTCAGTCTCTTTCGACATTCCACGAAAGTATTGAGCAGAAGCTCATACTTATCGAGGAGCTCAGCTTCACGGGCCGAAGGGCTATCCTCAGGATCATCATCCTGAGACTCAAGATCAGAGTCAGAGTCGGAGAGAGGGGTGTGAGCTTTTACCTTCCCAGTAAATGGGGGGCAATCTCCTTCCGAGTCACAGCGACCCATTAGCCCAAAGTAGGCTTCCTCGTCATCGCTGGTATCTGATGTGTCAGATTCACTCAGCGTCTTTGGCTTCTTCGCGATGTAACTCCTCTCCTTCTTCTTGTCTTTTGAGGACCTGTGCTCCTCTCCCTTTCCCTTTTCCCTCTTGCCTTGATGGCAGTCGGCCACGACGTATCCTGGCTTGTTGCAACCAAAGCAAATAATGTCAGATGAGCGGTGTTTGTTCGGTTTGGAAACATACCTGTCAGAAGAATAGTTCTTCTTCTGATCCCTTAAAGAGGAGCCGTTTCTCTTTCTCTGATTCCTCGGCTTGAGAAACTTCTTGAATTCCCGTGTGATAAGAGAGAAGTCTTCCTCTGACAATTCTGAGCCGGAGGAGCTTGGCTCAGAGTCTTCCTCTTCATCCCTCTTCCACGCACGCGAAGAAGCGGCACCCTTGCCCTTTCTGGAATGAATAGCTTTCAGGGCCACCGTCTTTTCCTTGGCCGCGGCTTTCTCTGCTTCCTCTTCAGCCTTCCTTGTGTTCAACTGAAGCTCATAGGACATGAGCTTCCCAAACAGAATCTGAGGGTCGGTTTTCGCAAGTCTGCCAAACTCGTGGATGGCGCAGATCTTTGTGTCCCATTCCTTAGTGAGGGACCTAAGGAACTTATCATTGAGTTCACCGTCAGTGAACACTCTTCCATATCCTTTGAGTGCATTGACGATCTTGAGGAAGTTTTCGAAGGTAACTCCGATCTCCTCTTTTGGCCCTTGTCTGAAGGCCTCATATTTCTGATTGAGGAGGGATCTCCGATCGTCCCTCACTTCATCCGTGCCCTCCATTAATACAATCAGGCAGCTCCAGAGATCCTTGGCTGTCCTGTAGTTGCAGAAGTTCTGCATCATAGAGTCGTCAACTACGCTTACCAGGATGTTCTGAGCTTTCTTGTCGAGTCCGAACAACACCATTTCGTCCTTGTCCATTTCCGAAAGTTTCTTGGGCACTTTATTGGTAGGATCAATGGTGGAGGCCTTAGTGGGAATGTAAGGTCCCTCCTCCACTATCATGAAGGGCCGGGGGTCGACTGCTTCCATGTAGAATCTGATTCTTTCCTTCCAGATAGGAAAGTTCAGTCTGGTGCACACTGGGATTTTGCCGAAGTGCTTGAGTCCGTCCATGGAAGATATCGGTCTTCTTCTTGACACTGGTGGCAGGATTCTACTCAAGGTGTGAACCTTTTTGATGAGCAACCTCCCTCTGATACCACTTGTAAGTTCACCTAGTGTCAACTACCTTCACCTATGGGGGGGGGGGGGATAGGTGACTTTTGTCGCTTTTGCCGAATTAAAAACGGTACCTGCAGAATCAAAACAAACCACACAGCACAGAAAATAACACAGGCAATTTATAGTGGTTCCCTGATTTGGGTACGTCCACTTTCCCCCTTCGACCTATCTCCCAACCAGGGACGACTCGGTCACTTCACCAACAGGATTGAAATCCAATCCTTGCACTATCAGAAGGAACCCTTCCACACGTAAGAGTCAACACTCCCACAACTCGGGTTGCACCCAACCCTACAACTAGGAACCAAATTTTCCTTTACAATGAAAAAGAAATTGGAGTGTATAAGAAATACAAACAACTTGAAGATCTAGGTGTCCCTTTTCGTTAGACTACTTATTCTTGTAGGCAACGAAAAGTCCACAACCCTTGATCTTTTTTGGAGAGAATCTCCCCGAGACCGGCGGCGGCAAAGGGCGGCGGCAAGGCTCTCGGTGTTGGCGGCGGCAACTGAAAACAGCAGCGATGCACTGGAGATTCAATCATCTTAGCGAAGTCAGCAAGGTCTTCCAACGGACACACTAGGATCGATCGTCTCGATCGATTCGAACGGGGATGGATTTCCCTATCTCAAATCAAGAGACAAAAGATCTCTGGTTAGACGCGTGAGACGTTGTGCAAGACTTGGCTTCTGTCACCGGGGATCTGGAGGAGATCGAGATCAGCTACGGTGACCACTGCACGAGCGGCGGCGACGGAGGCGGAGCTAGTTCCCGATTTTAGGGTTAGTCGGCGGCTCGGCTTTCGTATTCTGTATCGGTGAACCACTGTACACAAATACCTGTGTATTTATACAATAGGTCATGGAGATGACCGTTGTGGGCCCCACCAAAGCAAAGACCAAAGTCTGGTTCAAATAGCTGCAGGTAACATGGACCGGTCCAGGAATTCGGAAAAATCGCCCAAGGCAAAATCGGCGAGAATCGTAGGTGATTCTCGACGAATCGGCGAGAATCACTTACGATTCTCGCCGAATTCTACTTGGCGAATTCTGGCTGCACAGGTTATAGAGGTCGGGGAGAATCGGCGGGAATCACATTTGATTCTCGCCGAATCGTCGAGAATGCAATGTCATTCTCGACGAATCGGCGAGAATCACTTAGTGATTCTCGACGATTCTGCCTTAGAGAATTTTCTGACTGTGTCGAGACAGTCGGCCCAACCCGGCGAGAATCATCTAGTTATTCTCGACGATTTACACTTAGACGATTCTCGTCTTTCAACCCGTGAGCTAATCTTTGGCGCATCCTTGCTCCTTGTCTGCTCATGATCTTTCATGACCCTGTGCTTGGAAATAAGTACACTCCAATAGAGAGAGTACACGTAAGCCAACACACTGATCTGCTCAACGAGGGATTACGTTACAGAGACCCGTGTATATTGACCTACTGCACCCTGACATTGGTGTGTACTTAGCAATGAATAGCTGCAAGCACAACTAGAAGAAATTCATCAAATACATAGTGAATTCACCTTAGCTTGTTCAGGGGCTTCTTCAAATCAGGTACATTGTGGATACAATACCCAACAGGATGTTGTCCAGAGAATGCACAGGACTTTCAAGCTGGAGATGAAGATCAACCAGTTGAAGAAAATGATGCTCAGCAAGAAGCAGACAGACTACCCCTAGTAGTCAGATATCTAAGTGATCATCCTCTAGATCAAATAATGGGTGAGGTCAGCCAAGGTGTACAGATTAGAAGTAGAAGCTTCAACACAGCTCTTTACTCCAGCTTCCTACCACAAGAAAAGCCCAAGAAAATTGAAGAGGCAAATCAAGACCAATTCTGGATTGGTGCAATGCAGGAAGAACATAACAAGTTCAAAAGATGTAAGATCTTGAAGCTAGTTCCCAGACCAGATAGACATAATATCATTGGAGTTAAGTGGCTTTTCAAAAAATAAACTTGATAAAAATGGCATTATAATAAAGAATAAGGCTAGATTGGTGGAAAAGGGATAGAGACAGGAAGAGGTGATTGATTGTGTTCAGACTTTTGCCCCAGTTGCAAGGCTGGAATCCATCAGACTGTTCCTTATATTTGCAGCCTTCCAGGGATTCAAAGTCTTCCAAATGGATGTGAAGTCAGCCTTCCTGAATGGAGACTTGAAAGAAGAGGTCTATGTAGAGTAGCCTCCAGGTTTTGTAGATTCTAACTCTCCTACTGCTGTGTATAGACTTAGGAAAGCTCTATATGGGCTCAAGCAAGCCCCAAGAGCATGATATGAGACATTGTCTACCTTCCTCATTGAGAACAAATTCTCAAGGGGGAAGATAGACAAGACCCTGTTCCTAAGGGAATCTAAGGGCAAGATCATTCTAGTCGAGATTTATGGTAATGACATAATATTTGGCTCTATTGATGACAACCTCTACAAGAAGTTTGCAAAACTTATGCATGGGAAGTTTTAGATGAGTAGTATGGGTGAACTGAAGTTCTTCTTGGGACTCCAAGTAAGACAGACTGATGATGGTCTATCCATATCCTAATCAAAGTTCACCGGGGAGCTAATCAAGATGTACGGTATGGAGAATGCTTCCACCATAAGAACACCAATGAGCTCAAGTATGCCTATAGGCAAAGATGATCCAGGGAAACCTATTGATCCAACTTTGTATAGAGGTATAGTTGGCTCCCTTCTCTACCTCACTACAAGTAGGCTTGACATTATGTATGCAACATGTGTTTGTGCTTGGTATCAGGTCTGCCCTAAAGAGTCTCACTACATTACTGTGAAAAGAATCTTGATATATCTTAAGGGCACCCCAGATCTTGGCCTGTGATACCCTAGGAATGAGGAGTTTGAACTAACAGGCTATTCAGATGCAGATTTTGCAGACTGCAAGGAGGACAGGAAGAGAACTCTGGCTCCTATCAATTTCTAGGTGGAAGGCTAGTCTCTTGGAGCAACAAGAAGCAAACAAGTGTTACAATCTCCACTGCTGAGTCAGAGTACATTTCAGATGGGATCTGCTGTGCTCAGGTGCTGTGGATCCAGCATCGACTTCAGGAGTACAATATTCAGATAAGTAAAACTCCACTCTTCTGTGATTCTACTAGTGCAATTTCTATAGCTGGGAATCCTGTCTCCCATAGAAGGACAAAGCACATAAAAATTAGGTATCATTTCATTAGAGAACATGTGGAAAGGCAAGATATTAGCCTTGAGTTTGTCTCCATAGACAAGCAAGTGGCTGATAGCTTCACCAAGCCACTAGATGAAGACGAGTTCAACACCTTCAAATTTGAATTGGGTATGTTGAATCTTTTATAGCTTCAATTCTCTCCTCTACCATATGTTGTACTGTTTCTTTTGCAGGTAGCACAAGTCCCTCCCCAACACAATGAAGTTATTGTACAATAGTTGAGGGGGAGCAAGCCGAACAGTTGAAATGGAACTAAGTCATATTAGGGGTATCATCCCCAGACAGATAGGTGGAGAAATACTCCACAAAAGAATATCTCCCTATTACAGAAGTCAAAAAGGGGGAGAGGAGTTAAGGGGAAGAAATAATAAACTTGATCAAGACCTAAACAAGCCAAGATATAGGAAGCCTAAAGCCAGGTGGTGCAGAAGTTGATTCAACACAAGAATACTAAGGATAACTCATCCAGGAGAGCAGCATGCCAGAGGGAGTAAGTAAAATTACTGACATGGAGAATTGTGTGTGGTAACATATTTTCAAACTCCTAATGATGTTACACAAGTGTTTGTATTTATGATTAAAAATATTGTGTATGTCAATGACCTATGTTATTGATCAAGAAAAGTTTTGACTTCTTCAAATAGGGGGAGATTGTTGGGTCCATTGACCCCAATGTTCAAGATTTTAAAGAAGTCAAACTGGTCAATGACATACACACATAATGTATTTGATGTATGCTTGAGTTCTTGCATGCAGGTTGTCCTTGATTGGATAGGTGATCAGGAGAAAGAGGCTGGAAGTCAGACAATTTGACTAAGACAAAACCGCTGAGACCGCTGAGAAGATTGTCTCAGTAGAACCGCTGAGACAGCTGAGAAAATCAACACAAATCATTGAGAGAAGTGTTGGTCTCATCTAAACCGCTGAGACAGAAGACAGTCTCAGCTGTGAAAAACTAACTGCTAAGACAGTTGAGACAGTTGAGTAGAAAGCCGCTGAGACGGAAGACAGTCTCAGCTGTGAAGAAAGAAAATCGCTGAGATAGTTGAGAAGAAACCGCTTAGACTAAACAATCAAATTATCTCTAAGTCTAGAAGCGTTGAGTGAGGCAAGCTCACTCAATGCTTCTAAAGAAGAAGCCCAATTCCAAAATTCATCGAGCTGATTCCAGAATTCATCGAGCTGATTCTAGATTTCATGGAGCCCTGCTTACAGTTCATCGTGCTCAAGTTAAAGGTTGAAGACACCGAGCTCATCAAGCCCAATCCAGGAATCGTCGAACTGATTCAAGAATTTGTCGAACGCAGCTCACCTTTTGTCAAGCTCAAGCTAAAGGTTGAAGACACTGAGTTCGTCGAGCTCAATTTATAATTCGTCGAACGGATTTTGAAATTCATCAAACCCAGATCACCGTTCGTCGAGCGCACCCAGGGCACTTTATTCCATTGTGGAAAAGCTACAGCCGCACCGAAAAGTACTATTTGTCTTCTTTTGAGGGAGGTGGCGCTCACCATCTGTGACTGGGCCCACATTCAGATTGTGCTGTTGATTTAAAATCAATAAATATAAAAGGAATAGAAGACAAGAAGATTAGGGTTAACAAAATAAAAACCGAAAATGAGAATGAAAGCACAACACGAAATAGAGGCGACTGGACTTCATCTTCTCCAACAAGCTTGAAAGCAATAGTTCAGCAGGCAAGCCATAAGGCTAAGAGGGAAAGATAGCTGAAGCTTTTTCCATTTCAGCAAGATTGTTCCTTGGAGAATAAGTTAGCGGATTCATTCAATCAACAATAGAAGGTAGCTATGTGAAGGACTATAAGCCTTCAATAGCAGGCAGCTGTAGAAGAAGACTCATCCCTTCTATAGAAAGTGGGCTGGACTGATATCTGCTCAGTATAGTAAGTTGGACTCAGAGATTTCTCTCTGAGTGAGTTGTTCAATCTTTGTTGATTACTTTCCTGTAGGATTAAGTTTATCTGAATCTGAGTGTAGGGCACTTTGTGCCTGAGTGGTAGGTGACAAATTTGTCATTGAGGTAGGTGCCCTGCTGGGGTACTGAGGTAGGATCCAAGTGTGGATCTGAGCTGT